>JARYTF010000001.1:0-1200000 GCA_031081905.1 Debaryomycetaceae sp. ZIM 2471 | reverse complement strand
ATCTGTAGATATTGGCGGAGAGATATATCGCGCTTTTTAACGGTAGCTTGAGATAAGCATAGACACTCAAGGAGACCGGTTCGATGGCAATCGGAAGGGACGAGCAAACAGGCACAATGTTTCAAGGTACGCTGCCAATAGTGATACCACCTTCTCCCAGGGACAAGAAGAACAAGGACATCCGCATCAAGTTGTCAGGAAACTCTGTCACATTGAAGAGCAATTTGTATCACAAGCGGACAAACTACAGAAATAGCAGTTTCAGTAGCACCAGCCCCAGCAACTCGTTGAAAACGCTCCACACATGGTCGTTTGGACAAGCGTCGCAAAAACCGAAGCATCCATTGGGAGATCTATGTGATGATGACGGAATAGAGGTGTACGATTACGATCCTACGCAGAGCGAGGATTTTGACTATAGCGACGACATATCGCTATGTTCTTGTTCTTCCACCTCGTCGAGTAACTACTCGCCATCTTTCACGCATATCACTAGAAAGTCTCTTTCTAATCTGGTTCTTTCTAATATTAACGTACCATCAGATACCAAACATACCCTGAATAGCACATCGAGATCCTCAGACTCGTTGTTGCGCATCCTCAATGAGAGCTCTGATACGAGGGCGGACCCCAGGTCAATGCCCGGGAAGAACTTGGTGTCTAACTTGACTAGTTCCTTGAAGAATTGGGGATTGACCATTCAGAAATCGTCACAAAGTATATGGACATATTCATTAACACCTCGAATGACAGATGATGTTATACCCAGTAGTGACACTTTCCGCAAGGAAAACTTCCAAGAGATGACTACGTTCAATATGTACCAGACCCCAGAGACGGAACTTCCCGTCAAAACACCAGGCCACAAAGCATTCAGAAACAGAGATCAAAGGATAAATTCAGCATTTCTTCGTCTCTATTCCTTCGACTATAATGCGAGAATGAATGGGACCTTGCCAAATACTTATTCCAATGAGGAAATCGTACGGCTTTTGAGTCGAAACCGTTCATTGATAAAATTTCACGAGAAGAACAACCTTTTCACCGTGTCTGAAGCATCTAGAGAGAAGCTTTGGCACAATGTGATTCTTCCTCCGCGATCAGACCCATCGCCGGGGACGCAAGTCGACGTCTCCGCATACGTATATGTCGGTGACGAAGATGAGAATGACGATGACGATGAGGACAAAATAGCCCGTCCACTGGTACAAAGACACTCCAGTCTTATTTCTTCAATTGGAAATTGCTTACCATGGAATTCTTCTAAATCTAGTTTTAAACCCGCGGGGGTGTTGGAACACGGCAGAGTCCACTTGAATGGACAATCACCGAATTCAGGCATAACTAAAACTCAATTCACCGTCAAGGGTTGGTGTAATTCACGTTGGCTAGAAACCAAGGCCGACTAACCTGACGTCTGTTATTGCTAATACTTCATTTCTTTCACTTCAGTCTTCTGTATTTTGTAACTTCTCAGTTTATAATTGTATATGATTTTCAAGGTTAATATTAATTCAAGGATAACAATCTCGGTGTAAGTTATAACTCTTATTGCTGCTATGTATTACGTACATGTACCTACTTAAATGGGCTTCCGTCAGCCTTATCTCACATCTTTAGATCGATGTAAGGGGTACTATTCAAAATAGCAGTCACTAATCACGTGGTCTTGATGTGGTGAACATTTCTATGATAATCACTTTTGTGTAATTTGATGGTTTTCTCTTTCTACTGCGCAGTGAATTTTTCACATCTCATTAGTGAATTACTTCATCTAGTAACATACTCATAGAAGGATAAGTTAAGATGGCACCAAAAGGAAAGAAGGTTGCTCCAGCACCATTAGCTAGCAAGTCATCCAAGACCGCAGGACCAAAGAACCCTTTGATCGACTCTACCCCTAAGAACTTTGGTATTGGACAATCCATCCAACCAAAGAGAAACTTATCTAGATTCGTCAAGTGGCCAGAATATGTTAGATTGCAAAGACAAAAGAAGATCTTGTCTTTGAGATTGAAGGTTCCACCAGCTATTGCACAGTTCCAAAATGTTTTGGACAAGAACACCGCAGCTCAAACCTTCAAGTTGTTCAACAAGTACAGACCAGAGACCACTGCTGAGAAGAAGGAGAGATTGACTAAGGAGGCCGCAGCTATTGCTGACGGTAAGACTGCCAAGGACGTTTCCCCAAAGCCAGTCAACATCAAATATGGATTGAACCACGTTGTTTCTTTGGTTGAGAACAAGAAGGCCAAGTTGGTTTTGATTGCCCACGACGTCGACCCAATCGAGTTGGTTGTATTCTTGCCATCATTGTGTAAGAAGATGGGTGTTCCATACGCTATTGTGAAAGGAAAGGCTAGATTAGGTACTTTGGTTCACTTGAAGACCTCTTCTGTCGCTGCTTTGACTGAAGTTAAGCCAGAGGATGAGTCTGAGTTGGCCAAGTTGGTTTCCACCATCAACGCTAACTTCATCGAGAAGTACGAAGACTCCAGAAAGCACTGGGGTGGTGGTAAGTTGGGTTCAAAGGCTACTGACAAGCAAATCAAGAAGGCTAAGAAGGCTGATGTCCCAACCCTCTCCGCTTAAACTAATCTGTACTCCGGGATTATCAAAGTTTGTGTATAAACTCACAGTACGATATGTTCATAATATAGGTTTATATTCTGTACCAGTATAAGCTATTCGTTTGCAACTTTTGAACCAAAGTGTAGATGGTTCCGTACTCCTCGACTAATTTGCCGTATCTCTACGTCAGTCTTGGGAATTTGGCTCACTTGGACGAATACTCCTATATGGCTTCTCTCTGTTTATCAGCACCTATGTACACTTAAAGCATCAATACAACTACGAGCGCAGCGATATGACCATTACACCTGCATCATATCATTTTGGTTTAGCGAGACAATCTTTATACTCGAGATTTTTTTTGCAATTCCGCTACACTGCTTTACACCTTGTAACATATTGACCTGAATATCCATGAAAGCGTAAGGCCGACGAGTCTTCTTTGGCGAGACGTCTCTCTTTGGCTTTCATCCTGCCTTTGATCTGCATCTCTATTATGTTAACTAGATAGATGATTGAAAATTCCGGGTAACGGTATGGATTCCTAGCCAATGAAAAGAGTGATTTTTCTCATTAAGTCAGTTCACTATGAAGTTCAATTTTTCTATAACCACAGGAATAACACTAGAAGCAATTGAACTCAAGCAAAGCGACTTTTATTGAGGATAAACAGTAGAAAGCGGTTAGAAATATGTCATTTTTAAGAGATTTGCTAGAAACAGTCATGCCTATTGCATACGCTGACGAAGTAAGTAAACTCTAACAGTGAAAAATAGTAATGTCGACGAGTTTGGTGAAGATTGGGAAAGATTGAATAACACAGACGGCCAGCGAAAGGCAGGGAGAATACGCTTTTTTCTATCAGTTTCTGTGGGTGCTAGTGAAATGTTTTGGAAAGAAGACTGTCATATTGCACTCATCGTGATCAGGAGCATCGAGAATCGCAGATAGGCAAGGTGCGGTCAGAGCATTTGGCTGCTGTTCCACAATGTATTTCAAGCTGGATATATCTACAAAGAGTTTAGGATCCCCGGGATTGCTGATTGCCGGAAGAGTCGGACATTGTGAATATGCGAATGTGTTTACTAACAATCTATAGCCCGAAGAGGAACCTGTTGAGGAAGAAGGCGAGGAAGAAGCAACTGAAGAGTCAACGGAAGAATCGTCAGAAGAATCGACCGAAGAGTCATCAGAAGAGCCATCTGAAGAAGGTGGCGACGAAGAAGAAGGCGGTGATGACGAAGATGAGGACGAGGATGATGAAGATGAAGATGACGATGACGAAGAAGAACTCGTTGATCCTTTGGATTCAATGCGTGAAGAGTGCGGCAAAACTCCAGCCTGCCACCCTTTCAATCACCATTTCGAGGAGTGTGTTGAGAGAGTTACCAAAGAACAAGAAGAAGAAGGTTACGAAGAAAAAGCTTACAAGGAAGACTGTATCGAAGAGTTCTTCCATTTGCAACACTGTATCAATGACTGTGTTGCCCCAAGATTGTTTAACAAGTTGAGATAAGCCTGTTGTGGTTTTCAGTCGTAGACTGGTCGCCGTCGGCCTCACTCCCAGGCAAGCCTGGCTCATATTCTGCGGAGCACACACATCTACACAGTGTGCCATAAAACATCATTATTCCAACACCCAGCCCGTAAAAATAGTCTGAGGACATGTTAACTGGCTCCTCTAGCCGATTTTTCGTTTCAATCTACTGTGCATATAGGAATCTAGATACAATATTTATTGAAATTTCGGTTCCACATACTTTGTAATGTCTTCATCAATCCTTCCGGCTCCATATCTTAATCCTGTCTGTATCTGAGCATATCTTTGTATACCCGAATCACCCAGCAAATCTTATGGTTAAAGATGACGAGCAGCGTCTACGTTAATCCATCGTCTTGGTCACGTGAAAACCTCCAACGGTTGTAAGATTTCTCGAATATTCCTCTCAGTATAGCTTGCAACATCTACTTGAACAACATCCAATCACCCAGCAATAAAAAGTGGCAGTATTCGCCCGCAATCGTGACATGTTCAATTGCATGGTCGTTATACTTCTACCAAGAAAATCTTTCTCTGGCTGATGTGGTGTCGTAGCGTTCCAGCAATCAGTTCAGGTTATGAGCGATGATCGTGTGTTTTGCCCGCGACAAATCATCGAATCTACTTAAATGAGGATGTCTTCCTGCTATCCTTCCAAGCCGTTAATATAAATAATAAGAGAGGATTAAGGTATATAGGAGCTTAATTTATCAAAAGTTGACTATAAACAAGAAAAAAACATCACTAGTTAAGTCCATCAAGTTGTGTATAGCTAAAAAATTACTGAATAGAGTGATCATTTGTATATTTTGTGAGTCGTGAAGTTTTAACTGAATAAAAAGGAAAGGAATATGTCTACCGAGAACCAGAGTATTGAAGAAAGAATCTACATTGGAAATGTGGACTACAAGGCTGATGAGGACGAATTGAAGCAATTCTTCGAAGGCTTGAAAGTGTAAGTATGTTTTTGATGTTCCACAAACTGTCAGAACAGCAGGTGCGTTTATGTGGTGCATTGTGGAATGGGAAATGGCGGCAGGCCGGATTAACCTTGAGCGGTAATACTAACTACATTTAGGGTTGACGTGAACATTCCCAGCAAGCCGTACTGGCGGAACAAGAAGCTATTCCAGAGGCACTTGGGGTTTGCTTTTGTCCAGCTCGAGACCAAGGATGACGCAAACAAAGCTATCGAGGAGTTCAATGGAAAAGACTTCAAAGGAAGAGCCATATACGTGAAGCGTGCTGTACCACCCCCCACAGAGGAAGAGAAGCAGGAAAAAATAAAAGCATTCAAGGCGAAGCAAGTAGAAAAGAAGGAATTGAAAGAGGCGGCTAAGAAGGAGGAAGAAGCAAAAGAAGTCAAAGAAGACACCGAGACTGTCACCGGCGAGACGCTTAACGGATCCGCTTCTACTCCCTCGTCCAAAAAGAAGAAGGCTAAGAAACCATTGGCATCGAATGGCACAAAATTCAAGAAAGAGAAGGTGGCAATTGAAATGGATGAAGCAAAAGCTACACCGGAAGAGGTAACAACGGCGACGAAAGAAGTGTCGAAAGAGAAAATCCCTGACGGTGAGCCATCGAAAGATACGATCTTCATCACGAATTTGGACTACAAGGCAAGCGTCAAGACGTTGAATGGCTTGTTCAAGGAGTTAAAGCCCAAGTGGATTCATGTACCGACTAGGAAAGTGCCATATCATATATTAAAAAGACAAAAGAAGAGGGGTAACGTCATTTACAACAAGGGCATAGCGTTCATCAAATTCTCTAGCGAGGAATTGCAGAAAAAGGCAGTCTCGGAGTTCAACGGCAAAGAAATTAATGGAAGACAAATTATCGTCGATATAGCCATCGATGCTAGGATCCCTAAATCTGATGAGGATTCAAGTGAAAAGCAAGATGAATCTGAGAAGAAACAAGACTCACAACCGGAAGAGAAGCTGTAAGTAAGCAGAAATGCGTTTTGCAATTGAAACGATTGTACATGTTCACTCATTAGATTGAGTTGGCATTGACAATTGAATTTCTGCTCGTATATGTAAATCTCTGAATTGTTCAGTCCAATACACATTGCATTAAGTGATTATAATGTATCCTGTAGTTACCTCCAAGAAGTCGTATCTCCAACTTCAAGCAAATGAGATGAGCTCTGGTTCATCCTGATATCATCTATTGTTTCTACGGAAAGTAATGATTCTGGTGCAACTAAACAAGACCCAGTCCCTCGTTGACCCGTTAATATTGATTCATGGGTTCGTAGTCTATCATACTCTGGTTCTTGCTACTTCTGCCACCAAGACAAGGGGAACAACATAAGGGTCGCTTATTAGGTAAATAATGCAATTGTTAGGCTACGGAAGTCAACAAAGCTTGGTTACTGCTCTCTCAATGTGTCGCCCTAAAACATGTCCTCCAATTTCAAAACCTGAGTGAGCAACAAAACATCTGAGAAGCTTCCTTGTTTTTTATCATCTAGGTTTGGTTGCAATTTTAATGAGCTTGCAGCTTTCTGATATAGGGCTGAACACCTAGATTGGCTAAACTCATACACTTATCACGTTTGAGATGCGATACCTCTTAACGGAATCCTATATACAGGTCGATAATATTGTGTAACTTCGAGGTTCACGTGACAGACTCTGTTAGTCGTTCGTCTCATACTGAGAATTTTTCACTTGACTCTTCAAATTCAACTGTCGATATAGACTAAAACCTAATAGCAGCGAGAAATGGGTATGTAAATAGTGGATTTTCCGTCGTTTGGTTGTTGTACAATCCGTCATTCGAACACTTGCCTTAATTTTGAATCACATAGTTGAATAATGGCTCAGTAGAAAAGTTTTGAAGAAATCGAAGTGAAAGACAGCTCCATCGAGCCAGCAGTCTCATACTGGGATTTTGATAGGCAAGCCATGCTATTGTACATTAGATAAGGGCCTAGAGATTTGTATGATCTTGGTTATACTAGAATGTTAGAGGTGGTTCCCAACAGAAATTGACATAGAGATTTTTAGATAGACTTGCTAGGAGAGAAATACTTTTTCAGAGTGATGGAGGATTGCAAAGTCACAGAGGGGTTGGCTTTGTTTAGTTTCATTGACAAGCTATTTCAGAATCTATCATTCCTCAAGATTTCGAGCAACGGCTATTACAACACTAAGCGGGTGAGTGAAGTGCATTTTACTAACTAAAAATAGGTAGAGTTATTCGTAATCAAAGAAAGGGTGCCGGTTCTATTTTCACTTCGCACACCAACTTGAGAAAGGGTGCTGCCAAGTTGAGAACCTTGGATTATGCTGAACGTCATGGATACATCCGTGGTATTGTAAAGCAAATCATTCATGACCCAGGAAGAGGTGCTCCATTAGCTAAGGTCGCATTCCGTGATCCTTACAAGTACAGAATGAGAGAGGAAATCTTCATCGCCAACGAGGGTGTCTACACTGGCCAATTTGTCTACGCTGGTAAAAAGGCGTCCTTGAACATTGGTAACATTTTACCATTGGGATCCTGTCCAGAAGGTACAATTGTCTCCAACGTTGAAGAGAAAGTCGGTGACAGAGGTGCATTGGGAAGAACTTCAGGTAACTACGTCATCATCATCGGACACAACATAGATGAGGGTAAGACCAGAGTCAAGTTGCCATCTGGTGCCAAGAAGATCCTTTCTTCCAGCGCAAGAGGTGTCATTGGTGTTGTTGCAGGTGGTGGTAGAATCGATAAGCCATTGTTAAAGGCTGGTAGAGCCTTCCACAAGTACAAGGTCAAGAGAAACTCATGGCCAAAGACCAGAGGTGTCGCTATGAACCCAGTCGATCACCCTCATGGTGGTGGTAACCATCAACATATTGGTAAAGCCTCTACCATCTCCAGAGGTGCCGTACCAGGTCAAAAGGCTGGTTTGATCGCCGCAAGAAGAACCGGTTTGTTGCGTGGTACCCAGAAAACTCAAGAGTAGAGTTGTTTGTTTGTTGTAATTCTCTATTACATATGTTTTATTTACCTGACCTCTGGGTCCACTTTACCTTGTGCATTACTAATACATACGTATATTGACTCGCTTGTAGCCACTTAGTCGATGTGGATTTATGTATGGTACCCACCTAAAGCAAAGGACTGCTTTGTCTCTCGTTGGCTATGTACTGCATATAACCACAATGGTTCCATACATCGGCTTTGGTCTGCTATATGCTCGAGTAGCCGTGGGGTCTCTGTCTGTCATTTTTACCGCTGCTCGACAAATAGTCTCAGAATGGCGTGGCCGTGCTCTTCCCAGCCTAAGGTACCATGGCCCTTTGATCAATCTCCTACTACTTCTTATCAGATAAGAGAGCCCTAAAATATCTAGCATCCCCATATATGTTGCGTCGCACTCCTCTGTGATATCACAGCTCTCCCATGGCTGCTAAACATTTCTACGAGTTGTTAGCTCAACTCGAACCATGATGTCTGCCACTCGAACTCCCCTTACTGGTGTGGCAGGTACTCATCGATTGGCATCACGTGATGCATCACATAAGGCCTTCTACTGCAATGGCTTTATCTGGCCTTTGGGTTGTCTACTCGTAAGACTTTGTGCAATTTGAAGCCTGCCCTGGACACTAATACGCATATTCGCTGTTGCCGAACATAGCCAAAGGATTTCGATGCATTCAGAGCTGAAGTCGTGCGAACATCTTGCTTAGATTGTGAGGATAAGGAAATAAGCTTGTATATGACTCATTGTGAGTAACATAACAGCTCGGGGATCGCTGGTTCTGTAATCAGTTCCATTCCCTGTATCGTGACTGATACGGGATTAAACCTGCTTTTTGAACTCGGGAACGGGGCTAAAATAGGATGAGTCTGATAACTCATGTTCGTGAGGCGTGAAAAATTCGGTGCCGCGTATATAAAATGATAATTCGCTCTATCTTATATCCTTCTTCTTTACATTAAGCAATGGATTACAGTGATATATCTCCTGGTATAGAGCAAGGAAGCGGAAGGAATAGTGACTGTGATCTATGGCACTATGATGACTTCACACATTGTGCGCGGAACAGAATTGAGGGTGCATATCCATTGGTGATAGGAGCAATATCCCTCTTGCTTGTACTTCACAAGAGTGTACAACTGGTAGGAAAGGGACGCGGTCAGAAGCCTGGTGCGAAAGAGCAAGAGCCACTTTTGGCCCAGACTGATGCTTACGGGTCATTGGATACTGAGCCTAGCGATGTGGGATTATCGATAAAACAAAGGCATTTTGACATCTCTCGGTTGCCAGAGACTGATATAAGTGGAACGCCACATGGGCAGGTACAATATGTACCCAGGAGCACTGCAGAGCGTTTTAGAACCAGTTTGGAATACATCGTGGTCATTTTACAGTTGGGAAATTCATTTTGGTTGATGATAGACCAGGATCTCAAGGATGTGTTTCGTTATTCAAGAGTTCCACTGGCCAAAGTCTTTTTATGGCTTTACATCTTTCTGATTGTCACAATCAGAGTCATCAACTTAAAAAAGAACTGTACCAAGATGCCGAGATTTTGGGTTCATTGTACGACGTTGTATCTATTCAATTTGTTGTTCACAATTGTGTTTTTTCGGTCTGCTGTCATTGGGAATATCGAGAATAAGAAAGTTGGATTGTATCTCATCCTAGATTTCATATTTTCAACTTTATTATTCATATTTAACTTTACTTCTCCTTTCGGAGACAAACCGGCGGAAATTTATGTGCCTAGCGATGGCAGTGAGCCTTCGCCGGAGTCCAGTACCAGCATCTTGTCTTTTATTTCCTTTTGCTGGCTTGATAAGATGGTATTTCGTGCTTACCAATCGTCTTTGGCTCAAAGTGATATTTGGGCATTGATGAGGGAGGATTACGCATTATACGTTGTAAGATCGTTTCAGCAATATAAAAAGGTCGCCAGTTTTTCATTCAGGCTTGCAAATCATTTCAAGTATTTCTTCTTAATTCAATTCTTTTGGGCTACCCTCGAGGCTTGCTTTACTTTTGTACCTCCTATGCTTTTAAAGAAAGTTTTGGAGTACATAGAAGACCCATCATACTACTCAAAAAATGTTGCATGGACTTTTATCTGTTTAATGCCGATTGCCAAAATTGCTGATTCTGTGTCAGCAGGCTGTTCGTTATTCTTAGGAAGAAGGGTTTGTACTAGGATGAGAGCTATCATCATAGGTGAAATTTATGCAAAGGCCTTGAGAAGAAAAATTACTGTAAGTAAGAAGCCAAAGGAAACTGAAGATGAGACAGATCTGGATAAAGATGAGAATAATAAAGTGAACCAGGATAAGAAAGATGAAAAGGATGACGAAAAGGATTCAGAGACTGCTGAATTGGGTGCAATCATCAATCTAATGTCAGTTGATGCGTTCAAGGTCTCTGAAATTTGTGCATATTTGCATCAAATAGTTGGATCCTTCCTTCTGATTATCATTTGTATCGTTTTGTTGTACGGGATTCTCGGTTGGTGTGCGTTGGTGGGTTCTCTCGCCATTATAGTCTTACTCCCAGTGAACTACAAATTATCATCCTTGATGTCTCATTACCTGAAGATGTTGTTAGGTGTCACCGATAGGCGTATTCAAAAGACCAATGAAACTTTGCAAAGCATTAGAATCATCAAGCTTTTTGCTTGGGAGCAGAACTTCATAGACAGTATCATGAAAATCAGAAAAGAAGAGCTTGACATTTTGGTAAAGGATTACATTGTATGGACTTTGGGTGCATCTTTATGGTTTCTTACTCCAGTCATGATCACATTACTCTCTTTCTATGCATACACCGTTATCGAAGGGAAACCACTCACTGCTTCCGTTGCATTTACATCTTTGTCTTTGTTTGCTTTGCTTAGGGCTCCTCTTGACTATTTGGCTGATATGACGTCCAGGGTGATACAGACTAAGGTTTCGCTCAACAGGGTTGACGACTTCTTGAGGGAGGAGGAGACATCCAAATATGATCAATTGAATGTTGATTCAAATGCTAGATCTCCTTTAATCGGTTTTCAAGATGCAAGTTTTTCATGGAACTCCAAATCGGAGGCTGACTTCAAGTTACGGGATTTGAATATCACATTCCAGCCAGAGGGTTTGAACGTCATCATAGGACCTACGGGCTCAGGTAAAACCTCCATCCTTTTGGCTTTGTTGGGAGAAATGGAGTTATTGACTGGAAAGGTTTTCTTGCCAGGAACAATTCCCAGAGATGAGTTGATAGTTGACCCAAGAACGGGCTTCACGGAATCTGTTGCATACTGTGCACAAAATGCTTGGTTATTAAACGATACAATCAAAAACAATATCGTATTCGCTACGCCTTTAAATGAAGAACGTTATAATAAGGTCGTGAAAGCTTGCGGTTTGACGAGAGATTTACAAATCCTCAGTGCAGGTGACGCTACTGAGATTGGTGAGAAGGGTATTACCTTATCTGGAGGCCAAAAGCAAAGAGTTTCACTTGCTAGAGCCTTATACTCAAATTCTAGACATTTGATTTTGGATGATTGTTTATCGGCTGTCGATTCTCACACCGCTTTGTGGATTTACGAGAATTGTGTATGTGGTCCATTAATGGAAGGTAGAACTTGTATCTTAGTTTCTCATAATGTGGCTTTAACTATTCAAAAGGCCAATTGGGTTGTCACTGTTCAAAATGGACGAGTGAAAAGTCAGGGATCTCCAGAACAATTATTGGCTTCAGGAGAATTAGGAAGTGATGATTTGGTGAAGTCTTCTATAATGAACACTCGCGCTCAATCATCGACAGATCTTTCTAAAGCGGGCGAGTCAGAATCTAAATCTGACGTACAGAAAAATGCCGACCTAGTTGATTCTAAGTTGAAGTCTCTCGCTAATGAAGATGTCGAGGAAGTAAACAAGACTGACGGAAAGTTGATAGAAGAGGAATCGAAGGCCGAGGGTGTGGTTGAGTTTGAAGTGTACAAAAGATATGCTAAGCAGTTTGGAGGGGTTACCATGTGGGTGGCTCTTCTCGCAGCTTTTGTGATGTCTCAATTGATGTATATCATCCAATCATGGTGGATAAGGAGGTGGTCAGCAGGTTCGTCAACCACAGCAAGTATGGCTAGCGGTATTGCTGGGATGTACCATGGAACTTATTTCAATGATGTTCCTGTTATCAACAGTATTTTGCGTACTACGAATCCCATTCACACATTCTCGGCTACTTCCACTGAACCTACTAGTAAAGATCCCATGTATTACATTATCATTTATGCCTTGATTGGAGTCGTATACGCTATTTTCGGATCCGGCAAGATATTTTTCAGCTTTTACGCTGGAATAAGAGCTTCAAACAGGATTTTCAAAGATGTTTTGGATAGAGTTATGAGAGCCGAGCTTCTGTTCTTTGATAAAACTCCTATTGGAAGAATTATGAATAGATTTTCCAAGGATATTGAATCTGTGGATCAGGAATTGACCCCAATGGCCGAAGGTGTGTTTGCTTGCATCATACAATGTGTCTCTATTTTGTTGTTAATTACCGTTATAACTCCTGGCTTTTTGATATTTGCTGTTTTAATTTTTTTCTTATACTACTTAGTCGGGATTTATTACGTCACTTTATCAAGGGAGTTGAAACGTTACGAGTCGATCACGAAATCTCCAATTCATCAACATTTTTCCGAATCTTTGGTGGGTTTGGCGACTATTCGTGCTTATGGCGTTGAAGCGAGATTTATGAAGGAAAATTTGAGTGCCATTGATAATAATAATAAACCGTTTTTCTATTTGTGGGTCGCTAATAGGTGGTTGAGTTTTAGGGTTGATGCGGTAGGTTCGTTGGTACTGTTTTTCGCTGGAGTTTTTGTTTTGATTTCTGTTGGTTCAATCGACGCAGGCTTAGCAGGTATGTCAATGACCTACGCTATCGCCTTTTCGGAAAGTGCCTTGTGGATCGTTCGTTTATACTCTAATGTTGAGATGAATATGAACTCAGTTGAAAGGTTGCAAGAATATATGGACATAAAACAAGAGCCACCATTTCACATTCCGGAGACGGAGCCACCAGCCTCATGGCCAGATAGGGGCAGAATTTCAGTACAGGATTTATCACTTAGGTACTCGTCAGATTTACCTAGGGTCATCAAAAACGTCTCGTTTAATGTTGAAGAAAACCAAAAAGTGGGAATTGTTGGAAGAACTGGTGCTGGTAAATCAACTATAATCACTGCCTTTTTCAGATTCTTGGATCCTGATTCAGGATCCATTCACATTGATGGGGTTGATATCACCAAGATTGGATTGCACAAATTGAGGAACGGAATCACAATCATACCTCAAGATCCTACATTGTTCTCGGGAACTATCAGATCGAATTTGGATCCATTAAATCAATATACAAATTCTCAAATTTTTGAAGCTTTGAAAAGGGTCAATTTGATCACAGATGAGCGCATCGAGGAGGGTGAGAACCAGAACAAGTTTTTGAATCTCGGTAATGATGTTTCTGAAGGTGGTGGTAACTTGTCTCAAGGAGAGAGACAGTTGATTTGCATGGCCCGTTCGCTTTTAAAACACCCTAAGATAATATTCCTCGATGAGGCCACTAGTTCGATAGATTACAACTCGGATGCCATGATTCAAAGAACGATCAGAGAACAGTTTTCAACGTCGACTGTTTTGACCATTGCACACAGATTAAGAACTATCATAGATTATGACAAAATCTTGGTTATGGATGCAGGTAGAGTGGTCGAATACGACACTCCCCATGCATTGATTTCCGACAAATCGTCTGTATTCTACAGTATGTGCGAAAATAGTGGAGAGCTTGACTCTTTAGTAAAGCTTGCTAAAGAGGCATATTCAAACCCAAAGAATCAAACAAATGTTTGATTTGTTTGCATTTCATGTTTGATTTAAATTGGATATCGCTGAATGATATCATATATAGTATCATTGATAAGTAGGGAAAATACGCTTTTCCTCCATAACTCTTTAAGTTTCGTGTAGTGTGGTATACCACATGAGTTAGGAGCAGTTACTTTACTTAGGGATGTGTTCCAACATGTCGCCCTATGTCAATACAAATGAGCTTTAAGTCTTTTAAAACGAAATCCCGTGACATCTATTTTGATCTTGAAGATCGTTATCTCTAGTAGCTAAGCTTTTTACGCTTAATTTGAAATTTGGATCTAGAAAACCCATATATATATACCATTCAGCAAAGCTGCATAGACAGATACCATCAATAGGCATCATACCGTAAATGACATTCAATGGAGCCAGAAAACATCAAAAATGGTTATAAGAAATTAGGGAACGTTGATGGCGAGTCTGTATCCTTGGTCGATGACGCCAATTCTTCAAGATCCCAACTCATCAACGCATCTGTGATTGAGGAGTTCGAAGAACATGGGGGTGTCACATACTTGGAGGGTTTGGAGGACCTACCTCAAGGCAGGCATTTGGGGATATTTTCCACGGTGGTGCTCTTCATATCCAGGATCTTGGGATCGGGAATATTCTCGATATCATCCGGTATATATCAAGACTGTGGAGGCTCACCGGCCCTTTTCTTCTGCGCATGGATCGTAGCATCGATATTGGCATTCAGCGGTCTTTATGTGTATTTGGAGATGGGATCATTAATCCCTAGAAGTGGTGGGACAAAAGTCTTTTTGGAAGTGATTTATAAAAACCCTCGCATGCTAGCATGTGTGCTATTTCTGATCTACTCAGTTATGTTTGGTTTCAATGCATCGAACGTTCTTATATTCGGGGAGTATGCTTTACATTCTTTTGGCATAGCTGCTAATCAGTTGCAAATTAGGTTGACTGGTTTGGCTTTTCTCGTTCTAGCGGGAATCATTCATGGATCGAGTGTGTCTCTTGGAGTCAGAGTCCAAAACATAATGGGATCTCTCAAATTGACTGTGATTGGAATAATGATTCTAGTAGCATCCTATGTTATCTTTCTTCCCAAGTCTGTGAACCATATTGAATCAAATTTGCAATGGCTGGAGTTTTTCCAAACCCGGTCTTCCGTAAGTGTGGCATCTTTCACTAGTGCCGTCATCAAAGGGTCTTTTGCATTCAGTGGGTGGAATACTGTTCATAATGTTTCCAGTGAGATCAAGGAACCGGTTAGAACATTTAAAATTGCGGGACCTTTGTCATTGGGAATAATTACCATCACCTATCTTCTTACTAATCTTGTTTACTTGATAGTTATTCCTCCAGACGAGTTGATGAAAGGTGGAACCCTAGTAGGATCTTATCTTTTTGAATCTGTTTTGGGATATAGAATGGGTAAACAGTTCCTTACGTTTGCTGTTGCACTTTGTGCTGGTGGGAACATATTCGTGGTGATATACACTACTTCTAGGTCTAGTCAGGAGGTTTTTAGAGAAGGATTCTTGCCGTTCTCTAAATATATGGCTGCTAACTGGTCCAGTGGTTCCCCCTCCGGAACCATTATTTTAAGCGTCATTCTTTCTATCATTGTCGTTTTTGGACCACCCGATGGAGACATCTTCGATTACATTATTGCAATGGAGGGATACCCCGTACAAATTTATACCGCTTTAACTGCTCTAGGCATATTTATTATCAGGCGCAGATATCCTGAATTGCGTGCCCCAATCCGTTCATCGCTTCTTGGGACATGTTTAGTATTACTCATCACTGGTGGAATGATATTCCTACCTTTAGTTGAGGCAACTCACGCAAATCCGAGGGGTTTGCAAAACTGGATACCTTATCCTTACGTTGCTATATTTTGTTTGTTGTGTTCGTTCATTTACTGGCTCCTATATTTTGTGATTTCACCCAATTTTCTACATTACGAATTGGTTGAAGATAAGATATACTTGGAAGATGGTTTGACTGTCAAACGATGGGCCAAGGTTCCTTTACATCATTGAGATCCATTGATTTCATTCTCAATTTTTGAGATTCACCGGTATACATTGTTATAGATACATAGGTTTTCATTTCTATTTTTTGATTAAATTATCTAGCCGAACAACAAACTCAACGAATTCTTTGTCATTGAGCTTTTCTTTTATCATTTCTTTGAGTTTCTCGTCTTTCAAATCGTAGATGCTGAAATCATGAGAATACTTTGTATGTTTTGCAATTGCATGATTCGCGTTATCTCGCACTTCGGTCTGCAAGTTAAGACCAAAGTTGGGGTCATAAGGAGCAGTTGGAATCATTTGTTCTGACCTCAAAGCGTATGGCTCTGATAGTTGCGAATAGGTCAATGTGTCGGGAAATTGTATCTCTTGAGGCATCTGCAGGTTCAACGGATCCGCTTGGTTTGACTGCAAATGTGCAACACCGGGCGCGGTATACGGATTGGAAAGATTTTGAGAACCGTTTAAAGAAGTGGTACCTTCCCTCCAATTTGAACGTATAGTTCGGTTCTGACCGTGCATTTCAAGATCAGGAGCAACAATGCGGGATTGTGCATTATCATGCTGCTGCAACGCGAATGTTGCAGACCTCGCTAATGGCCTCTTGATTCCCTGGGGCATATACCGTTCCCCCATAGAAACAGTGCTTGTCATAGAACGACTAGGTATATGTCGATATGGCTGGTACGGCCGAGGCATTCCTTGTGGTACATCAGTAGATCTGAGCCCTTGTGCCATGACAGAAACGTTATTCAAATTTCTGTGAGCTTGCAGGCCGTGCGAATGTGAGTTGGATTGGTCGTGTGGTGTGGGAAGCTCTATCTGTTCTGTCTTTGATCGGAGAATATCATGTCCTGGAAGTGCGTTTATGGGTAGTGATATCTCACGTCTGACACAATCATAGCATCTTGTGAACGTTTCCTCATCTGAGAAGCTTATCTGAAACCTCTTGATAAGCTTTCCTGTTTCGTCTGTCTGTTTGAATCCTATTGCAGGGTATTTGGCAACTAGAGACACTATCTCTCGATTAAGAGGGTCAATTGTCGTCTTATCCTAGATTCGTCAGTATCCCATTGTAAGTGGAGTATTGTTCTGTATCACATACTATAGTGTCCCCTTTCCAGACTATGGTTATTAAGGTCGACTTAGTCAGAACGAACCAGAAAAAGTTGATTGAAAGAGCTGTCCGTTGAGGATAATGAAACCATTGTTTTTCACCTAGATTCTGGCTATCTCCTGAAACGTCAGCAATACCATCATGTGAGTCTTGGTATATAGAATATTTACGAATGTCAAAGGTATGAATCTTAAATGCTTTGTTAGACGCCATCAGACTATATAAAAACACTTAAAGTCAAAGTGTTGCAACAATTTATTCCGTCCCTCATTACACAAAATCGATATCGATTCTCTACTCTATCATTGGGTGCCAAATAATCTTAACTATCCAGTAGGGAAGCTATATAGTCATTAGGGCCGACGCAAATCATTCGGTACTCATGGTCCATCATTTATGACATGCTGTAAGGCACTGGCATTGATGTTTTCACCATTAGGACCGATATTGAAACCAAATGTGGCAACAAGTGCAGCTTCAATGACACTAGCAATACCCGCATCTGAACCAGGGTACAAAGTATTGGTGAGTCTTTCAGTCCTCTGACAACCCGAGACAGGTTCGTTCCCATTAAATCTTCCCTTGATCCAGGCGATTGCTGCCGGTGACCCTGTGGCAACCTCACTGATATGGCCGGCGGTCTGGTCGACTGCAAATTCCAAGGAATTGATACCCGAGTCACAGAACACTTCGTACGTTCTTTGTGCTTCCTTGAAAGGAACAATTCTGTCGAGAGTACCGTGAAAGACGAACATAGGAATTTCCGGAACCTCGACATTCTTCTTGAGGCCAAGAGTATTCTCATTAAGGATATTCACTAATGTGTCATTCTTGAACACATCCCAGCCTTTGGTGAAGTATCTGTCGTTTCCGGTGAAGAAACTGGTAAAAAGGTACTTGAGTGCCACGGGCAATAGACACAAGTCCTCTCCCTCATTGAACTCTTGAAATTTTTCAGGAGACATATTGTCTTTGTAAAGCCCAACTAATTCAGGGTACTCGTTAGACAAACCGTGCATACCTGCATTGGATAATCCTGCAAATACGGTACCTTCAACAATTTCAACAGTAGCTGTGATATTAGTGACCCAACCACCTACAGCGA
Source organism: Debaryomycetaceae sp. ZIM 2471 (assembly GCA_031081905.1). Lineage (NCBI taxonomy): Eukaryota > Fungi > Ascomycota > Pichiomycetes > Serinales > Debaryomycetaceae > Debaryomycetaceae sp. ZIM 2471. The sequence goes on along the minus strand of JARYTF010000001.1, from coordinate 1,181,767 downwards.
CTCCCAAAAACCTAGGTTTCAATTCTGGGGCATATGATGGTTGAAGAGCTGCAGCCCAACCGGATGCAATGGTACCTCCTGAGTATCCCCACATAATTACGTCTGCATCACTGTTGACTCCAGTAATGTTGGACGACTTCAAAGTGGCTCTGATTGAGTCGAGCGTAGCCTTACCTGCTTGACGACCTGCAGTGAAGGTACCCTTGGGTCCTTCGTAGTCCGGAGATACAACAAAGTATCCTTCTTCAAGCATTGTGTTAATAAGGAACATTTCAGCTTTGGTGGAGAGGGTCACAAGTGACGAACTATGGAGATAAGCGTACGATGGTGCGCAGTCTTCGGTGGAGGAATCTTGAGCAGCTTGGTAAGAGACCAATTTGCTACTGTCAGCATTGTAGGGCTCCATGATAGTGGTCATGATAGCAGTAGGATTCCCATGTGAGTCTGACGATCTCACAAGAACCTGCCAGACTTTCTTCAAATTCACCGGAAACAAAATTGTCTCCAACTGATATGGTGATACTCTCCATTTCAAGATATCACCCTCCTTCTTATCCTCAAAACCTGCTGGAGGATCATAAAAGTCGTCATCTGAAGGAATTTTGATCTGCACCAGTGCTGCCTTGGCGAACAAGATTTGGTTGGACAACAAGAGAGAAGCCCAAACGAAGAGTAGTGAAAAGTATTTCATAACGTGTGTAGTTATTTGCATAGAGACCCCAGAATATGGTACAGTAATCTACTATTTATATCCTCTAGTTACCCCAGTCTGGAATTCCCTGGATTAGAGGGAGCTTGCAATATCCCCTCAAGCTTAAGGTTTTCTCACTTGCATTTCCTGTAATCACTCTATCAGCAAGCCTCGAGGTAGCTGCTCGCCCGAGTTTCGATTCATACGTAATATTCGGCAATGTTTACCTCACTCAATCTTCGGGGAAGTTAGGCGAACCTTGGCATCTGAATATCATCAACGCAGGACAGGTACGACTATCTTTCATAATTCAATCTATTGGAGGGATAGACTGTTTACCTTTCTGCAGACCCATGCCTCCTGCCTAGTCTTACATGCAACTATTTTGATATGGTTGTCGACGTGAATGCTGCCACGTCAGGCGCAAACCCTCCTATCCAATGATACCCAGTCTATCCTTGCAGTCTCTACTTTAGCATTTTGTCCCATGCAGCAAATGTCGATGCGTGTCATCGCTACTATGTGCCCCTAGATGACAGCTTCAGTGAATATGTGGTTGCAACTGATGCATATTCGGAATCTTTGTGACCTGCTCCGCGTTAGACAATACGTCAGTAGTTAAACCGGTGTATTATTTGGCTTTAGCACGCTACTTGTATGATCCACGCGGCGTCGGTTCATGTAGCAGAGGCATTCGCGTCCAATAAAAAGCCACTATACTGTCTACAAAGTGAAGGATCAAGCGATGCTCCTACCAATGTGCGGATGTATCTCGTAACGACAGCATTGGCCATTTTCAACACACGATAGAGATTGGTCCATATTGATGTCTTTCTATATTTGTCTCGTTCTATATTTGTCTTCAACGCCAGCAGCTGTGCAGCTGATGCAGAAGCAAGAGAGGACCTGTGTTCATAAGACAGCACAAAGGCTATTTTAATTGAAAAAAAAACGAGGCGCCAATGCACGCAGCAAGCAGTCAAATCTCGGATGTTTATCGAAACAGCATGAGCATGAAATAGAACTCCTCCAATTGTGCTAGAGACAAGAACCCTTCAATTATAACGCCGCAACACATCAAGGTTGACAAAATATCACTTGCCATTGACTTTACAGTTAGACATTCGTACTTGTGCACCACTCAACACGATAATAAGTGTCCAATGGTAATGGGGTGTGGAAGTTTATGCGGGACGTACTACGATATAATTGGAGGTGGGAATGAATAGAAAGTAGACCTCACGATTATGCAGGGCCAATGACATCCAGATTGATATCTAGACTGATGACTAGTAAGGTGTCTAGGGAGCTTGGTCAGCCTACAGTCACAACGCCGAACGTGCGAGTGTCTCAGCTCTGGAGTGTTGAGGTCCTAATGGAGTATCTTAATTATCCCTATTTAGCGTTTTGCAGTATCTATCAAGAGTGAGTGATTATGGACAGTGCAATAGAATCAAATGGGTTCATCGTTCATTATTGATTTCATTCGGCAAGGCAGCGGCATTGTGTTTTTCACCATAAGGGCCGAAATTGAACCCGAAGACAGCAAGGAGAGCAACTTCAATGATTTCAGCAATTCTAGTATCTACACCGGTGTATAAAGTATTGGTGAGTCTTTCCGTCCTCTGGGAAGCTAAGACAGGTTCGTTTTCATTGAATCTTTATACGTCTCAGGCAAATTCCGCTGGAGTGCCCACGATGGCTTCGCTCATATGATTGGCGGTCTGGTCGACTGCAAATTCCAGGGATTCGATACTCGATTGACAGAACATATCGTACATCCCTTGTGCCCCCTTGAAAGGGACATTGTAGTAGATCATACCATGAAAGACGAATATAGGGATTTGTAGAACCTCGATATCTTTCTTGAACTCTGGAGTATTTGTATCAAGAATCTTTACTAATGTCTCATTCTCGAGAATATTCAAGCCTAATACGGCGTACCTGTCGCCTCCTGAGAAGACGTTATGGAAGAGACAAATGCGTGATACGGGTGGCAAACAAAGGATTTTTTTTCTCGCTAAATTAATTGAACTTGTCGAGGAACACGTTGTCCTTGTAAAGCTCATTCAATTTGAAGTACTCATCAGCCAAACGGTGCATACCGGAGTCGAATAATCCTGCAAATGCAGTATCTCCAACAACTGCAACAGTGGCTGTGATATCAGGCCTTCTAATTTGTATCTCACGTAACAGGCAGGAGAGCGACCCCAAATAGATACGCACCCTAGTCTCGATTCACACAGTACCATCCAGCAAACCTTACCTTGCTCAATTCTTGACAAGGTGTTGGATCCTTGGCATTTGATTACCATTAACATCAGAAGGCAGAAAGCTTACTTCTCCGTTAAATCGAAGATGGAGTGGTTATTTACTCTGCAGATCTTTGCCTCCTGTTCAGTAACATGCAATTATGTTGATGTCGTTGTCGACGTGAATGCAACCACAGCAGTCACGAACTCTTCCACCCACGACCGCTCAATTCATCCTGAGGCTAACATTCTGGCACCCTTCATGCCAAATGTTATTGTACAGCATCGAATATATGTGACATTTGATGACAGCTCAACTAATTCAGTGGTTGCAACTGATGCATAGTTGCAATCTTTGTTACCTGCTTTGCGTTAGATTATGCGTCAGTAGTTGAACCGGTGTATTATTCGGCTTTCGCACGCTACTTGGTTGAAACCTGCAGAGGCAGTCGCGTTGGTGTAAAAGTCACTATTTGTCTTTAGGCTGTAAGATCAAGCGGCGTTTTGACTACTGTTAGAAATCCCCCACTCATTCACCGTATCGGTTAGTCGTGGAACATACCAGCCATTGGTCTATGTTCATTCTGGACTGTCTTTGTTCATTGCAATGGTGCAGCTGTGCAGTTGATGTGCAGATGATACAGAAGCAAGCGAGGGCGTATACTCATAGGGCTATACAACGACCCTTCCCCATCGAATAAAACTGAGGCGCCAATGCACGCATCACACTGTCAACTTGAAATATCTATCCACGCAACGCAACTACAGAATATACCACCTCCAATTACATTTGCGCTTGAGGCAGGGACCCATCAACAAGAAATGCCTCGACACATCAGGATTATTAAATTTTTCATTTGGTACTTCCATAATTGTAAGACATCTGTACGTATACACCGCTTTAAATCATTCCTGACATCTCCTCTTAATGGATAGCAGAGAGGGATGCGCGATCTACTGAGCTTCGTTGGAAGTGAAGATGGAACTCCTATCAGGAGTCTTGGTCATGCAGGTCGAAAATGTGCTGTTGGTTTGAGCTGTCCCACAGGGGGAAGCCTGAGTGTCCTACATTCACAACGTCGAGCGTTCAAGTATCATAGCTCTGGGATGTGGCGGCCATCATGATGTGTAGCTTATATCCCTATTTGAGGTCTCACAGTCTCAGCTAAGGAATGAGGATTAATACCGTCTTTCGATTCGAGCACATATGCATTTCAGACATATACATCATCCCGAATGCATTGTGCAAACGATATGGCTAACAGAAATCAACTTGATGGCTTGATCCACGTTCTATCTTCGCCCACGCCTAAGCGCGTGGGAATTTTCACCTATATAGCACCAGTACTTCGCTTAATGCGGTCCAAAGTGATGTTCTCCCCATTGGGACCGATATCTTCTCCCAAGACAGACGCAATGCCATCATGGAGCATGTCTGATATGCCAATATTAGCACCTGGGTAGTGAAGATTCGTAAATCTCTCTGTTCTGGAACAACCTTTGACTGGCTTCGTTCCGTTAAATCTTCCCTTGATCCACTCTATTGCAGCAGGCGATCCGGTTATCACTTCAGAGATGTGACCCGCCGTCTCATCCACTGCAAACTCTAATGAATCAATCCCCCAATCACAAAAATTATCGTATGCCCTTTGGGCATCTTTGAAGGGGACGATTCTGTCCCATATACCATGGTAAACGAACATGGGGATTTCAGGCATCTCAGTCCTGTTGTGTAAGGCGAGAGTATTAGCATCTAAGACTTCCTTGGCAACATCATCACTTAACAAATCCCAGCCGTCCGTGGCATATCTATTGGGCCCGCTGAAAAATCTGGCGAATGCGAAATGGGTTATAGAGTTGAGCAAGCATAAGTTTCCGACATCTTCAAAATTAGAGTACTTGTCTGGTATGATGGCCGTCTCCACCAAATCAGCCAAGTCAGGATACTCGTTCGAGAGACCACGGATCCCTGAAGCAGTCAATCCTGAGAATATGGTGCCTTCCACCGCTTCAACAGTAGCGGTGACATTGGTAACCCATCCACCAAGTGCGACACCAAGTAAGAGTGGTTTCAATTCTGGTGCGTATGTTGGTTGAAGAGCTGCGGCCCAGCCAGAAGCTATTGTGCCACCAGAGTATCCCCACATTACTATCTCAGGCTTGGTGTCTATTCCAGTAATATTCGACGACTTCAACACTGCTCTTATAGAGTCCAAAGTGGCGTGCCCGGACTGCCTGCCAGCGGTGAAAGTGGCCTTCGGTCCCTCGTAGTCGGGAGACACCACATAGAATCCTTCCTGAAGCATTGTATCCATCAAGAACATCTCAGCTTTGGTCACCACGGTGTTGAAGGACAGCCCATGGAGAAATGCATAAGAAGGAGAACAGTCTAAGGAAGACGAGTCTTCAGCCGTTTGATAAGAGACCACTTTAGCTGGGTTTGCATTAAAGGGCTCCATAACCGTAGTAACAATAGCAGTAGGATCCCCATGCGAGTCCGTTGTACGAACAAGCATTTGCCACGAGTTTTTTAGGTGGATCGGAAAGAAAATGGTCTCTAGCTGGAACGGGGTCTTCCTCCATTTCAAGATGGTGCCTTCTTCTTCATTCTCGTACCCTCTGGGAGGCCTATAGAATGAATCATTGGAAGGTCTTGTAGGTGCTATCGCGGCCGCTGATGCCCTAGATACAAACGAAAGTATACAGAAAAGAATAGCTAAATTGATGGTAGTTCTCATCGGGTATTCTCTTGCAAGATAAAACCATCAGCAGGAAACAGAGGATACATCCGGCCTTAAAATACAAAGATCGATAGCCCCGTCTCACGAAGCCTGTGAATCTCCACTCTTATGAGTCCGTCCTATGCATCAGTGTCCGTCACAAGACTGAGGTCCAATAGGTAAAAAGTAATCCATGACTTATTACCTGGGTATGTCTCTAAATGATGAGCTTTCAACTTCTTTCCCACTTAGGAAATGTTGAAAAGGCTGCGAAGATATTACATACAGGGCGAGACGTTTGACATATTGTACACTTATCTAATTTGGGTCGCTTATTTAACTACAGTAGAGGGACCTGTTTCTGGATACAGGGCTACAAACTAGCGGAGACCAAGTAAACCGAGTTTGGTGTCTCTGTGTTGTTCTAGTCATTGAATTGGGGATTATATTCACTGTCAATTGGAGTATGACTGTTCATTACAATAATGTACCCCATAGTTCATGCAAACAGAAGCGGAACTACTTCCCCAAGCAGTGATCACGATTCGCGATACAAGGTTGGACTAGGGGGTCATGTGGAGATGTTACATCTCCAACGGGAACCTGTAGGTGCGACATATAGGCAAGTTTGGACAATGCAGCATTTGCGACTTACCAAGTATAGTTGATTATCCCGAACAGTGATTTTGAAGAAACGGCTAATTCGCAAAGCATCCTTAAATGGTTAGACGAGTCGAATTCCAGCTGATATTACAAAAGCATGTCACCACCATCCTTTATTGGAGATAATGCATCTAGGATGTCCACCATGCTGCAGGCACCGAAAAGGCCTCGGCCTTGTTGAAGTTTCAGAGCTATGAATGTGCGTTGTGCTGATCATATAACATGTGAAAAAATTGCAGATTGCAGCCTACAGGTACGCCTCTTCAACAATAATTGAACTTAATGCTCTTCTTATAGCAACTCTTATGACGACTCTTGCGACAACTATCGCTTCATCTATTAAAACTCCAATTCACAGACATAAGTTGGTCTAGCGCGATAGGCGAGAATCGGCTTTTTGGTGTCGCGAAATCAACCCAGAAATCAGATGTCGAATACTCAAATATCAATATCAAGTGTATGGAGCGTAAGATGCCGAGTCTAGTTGAATTGTGGGCCCTGTATGACGAGTTCATGTTCGACTACTTGGATTCGGGTAGTTTCACGAAACACCTAGTTTCGAATTTCACCAGCAAAGTCATCACTGAGATACTTCTTTTGGGTTTCATTGTGGTTTTCAACTATGAACTAATATACTGGGGAGGCATATATTTGGGGTTGTGGGAGTACCACGCAAAAGATATCTTCAAGGAGGTGCCAGTTCATTGTGCCCGTGTGTTTGTCAGGATGAATGTGGCACACCTTGATGACTTGAAGGACGTGCGACAGCTTTACGTCTTGAGGCGTGAAAGTAAATACAATGTATTTAAGTGGAGAGAGGTGAGCCGAGAGATCAGAGACGTTATGAGGCTCAAAGACTACGTCACATTTTACTTTGAATTTGGACCTGATGACTTCGAGATGAATGACGAGCCGGATTATGGGTCTACTTTGATACATTTAAAGGGACGTATTCTAGAGGTCTTCAACGAATCCGATCTATTTTCACATTACCAGAGCAATCAAATAGACGAGAAAAGCATTATAGTGTTCAACAATAGATTGGAAGAACTAACCGATAAAGACAACGACAACTATCTTAGCAAATTACATATAGAAACAGGAAATATAATAGATTCTGTCATAGTATATTGAATAAATGAAATATACCAATTACTTCTGTATTTTAATCAAAGACTATTCTCGCGTACTAAAGGTTTTTTCTCTTTAGATATATTGAGATCCACTAAACGCTGTTCCGTGGTGTTCCAAAGTTTCACTATTTTCTCCAACTTGGACTCCAACGCTATTTCCTCTAATTCATAATTCTCTTCGTCACTTTCATCGCTTTCATCCACTAACTTTTGATACTTATCATTATTATCTAGAGCGGATGCTATTTCAATACTGGATACATCCAACGTATCGTCAAAATCATATACGCTATTGTCATTTTCCTCGTCTTCCTTCGTTACTATTCCTGAATTGTCGAATTTATCAATGGTACTCAAGTCAAACTGCACTAAGTTGAAGTTTCTAGGGATGGCTTGAGAGCAGTCTTTGTTGAACCTTGGTATATCACATTCACTGAGGTTTAAAATTGCTCTGTTTACGAGCCTATAACATTGTAGCCTCAATGATGGGTCAAATAGAGATCTCAACTCGTCGGGTAGGTCCTTTCGGTGCTCTACACTGTCCTCCGCTATTCCAAAGTTGAAACATAACAAACTCATTGTAATCTCCAACTCCTTCAATAGCTTCATGTTGCTTGTTACTTTACTTATCAAGTTCTCCCTCACAAAAGTTAGAATATCATCCAAAAATCGCTTTTCGACTTCTGTTGTATCCACGATGCTGCTTAACCTATGTTCTCTAATCATCTCGATAAGATTGAGCCTCAAAAGCTTGAAGTGAAGCAAGTTATTGGAGTCAAGTATACTAGGATAGTACTCGCCAAGCTTTTGGATGGCCTGCGTTATTTCACCCTTTAGTATTAGGAGCTTGATTTCCTTTCTCTGATTGATAGTGGCGTATGCACTAGCGAGTTTCGAGTTTGTACCCAGTCCATCTTGCTGCACGCTTATGTCTTGCTTCAAATACCCCTCTATAGCATTTGAAAACTCTTCGTCGTTGGTGATGGTTATTTGGCTCAATTCAAGGGGTAATGGATGTTTCCCTTTATCTTTTGAGGTCTTCTCATACACCAAGTTTTTGTTGATATCTTTGGCAAAACTAACAGCTGCCGACTGATACCCCTCTTGAATAAAGTAGTTAAGTACGAGATCATCAATCTTCCTCTTCGAAAAATTCGTCATCTTACAAATGGGTTCATGAATTGATGGGATTAATGGGGAGGATATATATTTAAAATTTATCGCGATAGAATCGCAACTTAACTCCTGCGAAATTAGGACCAACATTTCTGATGTCTATGCTCAGGCCGACTATGTGATGAGGTTCTCCATTTCTCGGACTTCATCTTTGTCTATTCCAATATCTACCTATTGTTCTGTTAGAAGCGCTACTTCAGTGTTTATTGGAGAAATCCAACTAAAATACGTACCAATAAGCTGTCAAACGTATCGACATTATCCCGCAATGTATCCAAGAACCTGTAGAACTTAAAATGGGTCAGTTTGATTGCTGGTTCTTCGTCAGTAAAAGGATAACTTACTATTCTCTTTCTCTGTGTCAATATTTTTTCGAGGACTTTGGCGTAGTTCTTGTTCTTGTCTAGGTCCTCCCTGGTTAGCTTGGGTCTGCTCTCGTCACTGAGTTCCAGGATCCTTCGCCTCAATTCTGTGTTTTCTTTTTGCAATGCAGCCACCGTCTCGCTTGCCTCGTCATTAGAGGGCTGTTCTACGAGTTGAGCGTAGTCTACAATGGTTAGCGTGCTGTGATCTGTGGTACGTTTTGCGATACTTACTCAATTGGGCCTCTTTCAACTCTTTCTCAAGGGCCTTTATATCCTCCGTCATCTGTTTGATCTCGTCCGCTTTTGCATCTGTCTCCTCCCCCTGGTTCTCTACACGACGCTCCCTGCACACATAGTACACCGACTTTCCATATGTCTTCGATACCACGAGTCCCTCCAGATCTAGTTCGTCCAACACCTTGATCATGTTGGTCTTATTCACCTTGCTATGCAAATTCAACACTAAATCAGGAACAGAGTAAGGTCGGTATTGAGTCTCCAAATACTCCAACACCATATTCTTCGCCTCGAGCGTGTCAAGATGAACGACGCTGCTCTTTGATTTCTTCGGACCCATTTTTCTCTACTTTAAACTAATGTGTTTCTCTTACGCTCTAAAAGAATCTATAAAATGTTGCAAAATTCGCAGTTATATATTTTCAGGCATAGTCATTATCAATAAAATCGACGAGGACCAGCCCAAAAAGTTTTTGGCCCCTTGTCCAGCACCAGAGACATCGTTATACTGCTCCCAGACAAAGCCCGTTTTCTTGTACTCCGAAAATACATTTTCCACCAAGTTTAGTCTCAATTTGTGGTAAGTGTCAGAGAATTTTGCCTTCTGAGTCGAGGTCAATAGGGCAGAGGAGGTGTCTTTATAGTGCTTCAAGCAATCCAACACTAGATAGTTCATCTGTAGCCAAATTGGGGACCTCCAGTAATCCTCGGAAGTCTTGTAAAACTGGTCGGACTTGGAGAGAGACCTTATGCCGTAGGAAGACCATAACTCGTTCGGATCAGAAAGAAGATCGACCATATGACTCAAACGGAACACATCATCCGGTCTGATAAGTTTAGTGAGAAAGGGAAGAAGCGAGACATAGCCTTTGTGACAGACGTGAATGTTGTTGTCGTCCTCATCTACCGAGACATCACAATAAGTCTTTTGGTCGTGGGACCAGTGAAGCTCATTTAAATTGTCTATGATGTTTTCTTCTGTTTTTGAATACTTCTCATAGTCTTGGTCGTACTCCAAAAATCTGGCAATAAGCTTAATGGACCTCGTCATCACACCGATCCACGACAAAAGATCTACATTCAATTCAGCAACATCCGCGGGAAGAGCTCTAGGATAATCGTCCAAACCACTTGCTAAACAGTGGGTCACGGTACGTCCTCGCCACCTGTAGGCCTCCTTGTTGGTGCCTCTGTCGAACTCATCCACGTACCCTTTTTGTGTTCGACGAAACATTTCGTAATGTGATTGCAATTGAGGATATATCTTTTTATAGTACTCTCTCAAATGTTCTGGGTTCCTTTGAAGTTGACTTCCCAAATCATCTGTATTCACCGTTGAGTTTGCACCGTAAGAAAGATCATCTCGACTTAGCGTGTCGAAGTCCCCTTTAGGAATACTTTCTAACAAGTAGGTAAATACGATCATCAATGTGGGAGGATTCACAATTTGAGGACTCTGGACCTGAAACTCCTCAGGCACTCGAGATCTCAGCTCAGGTCCAAGAATTTGCTCCCTTGCTATCCAACCATCCCCATCGATCAAATTGAACCACAGCTTGATGATTTCCAATACCAAGTCCGAATCATAGTTGAGTAAAGGCAACAAATGAAAACCTTCATCCCAGTAAAATCCTCTTGGAAAAAAAGGCCTTGATGGCACGAGGGTAAAAAGCTCGAATGGACCCTCTGGCTGTCCCTTCAATTGATAGGATTCAAACGAATCCTCCTCGAATTGCGTCTCCCTGTCGACCAACGAGTCTCCGTAGAAATAGGATATGCCTCCGCTCAATCCCGATATGATCTCTTTTGCGAAAGCAGTATAATCTTCTTTATGGTTATATGGAGCTGACAATTCGAAGGAATTGTCGAACTTTTTGTTGAACAGCTCCAATACTCGGGATATGTGCTGATCTATGTTTTCAAATGTTATTCTCTGCTCAGGGGGAGTGACACTACTATCGAAGATTATATCAAACTCACAACTGCCTTGAAATATCTTTTGGATAAATTGTGTATTACCTTGATACTTGTAGATGTCTCTCATAATAAATGCCTGGTGTGGCGGAATGCCTTTTAACGTCGGATTTGACTTCATGATGCTATCAAGAGACTCCTGGACGATTGTCAAAAAGACATCCTTCGCTTTCCACACACTATCATTGGGAATGTTAATGCTCAATTGGTGAGTGAGCCTAGGGTCTAACTCAGAAATATCGTTTGATGGTTGGGGATGCTTATTTGTTTTTGGTCCATCGTTGATACTTAATGCAAAAAGACCTAAGTCTTCGGTGAATCCACTGATGGTTACATTTGGATTCCGATTCTTGATATCGTTGTTCCCGATCATTTGGAAAAGTTCTTCTCCGGTCGCAGTCAGTGGGTCCTGCTCCATTCCAGAATACCATACGAATGACGTTTTCGTGTTTTCGTAACCTTTGTGGGGCTCTGCCTTGATCTTTGCTCCCCATGAAAGGCCATCCATGGCCTTGACAAAGTAGATGGTGAGAGTAATGTGCATGTCGTTGTCCTCAATGATTTGTTTGCCTCCGTATCTAGGGTCATATTCAACCCAATTGGCTCTTTCCATATTGTCGCTTTGCTCATAAAAGTGTCTTATCTTCCCAATTGATTCGTAGTTGTCCATATTGAACCACATCAATCCGGACAACAAGGATCGAGGGAGCTTTGGCCTCACTCCAAAATATAGGGCAGATCTGTAAGGACCCCATAAGAGCGAGTCTTTCGCTAACTTGTCCAGCGCAGTGTACTCTATGTCCTCGTCCTCATTTGACAATAAATCGAACAGTTCACTTGAAAACACAACGTTAAATAAGACGAACCAAACGAACAATGCCTTGCATAGAACAAGTGAAGAGCCTACTATATTCCTATGTAAGCTCATAATTATCTATCTTGCAAGTTAAGATATTTTCATCGACTGGTGAAAAATTGAAATTCATTAAGTATTTGACCTCAATATCTTCTGACTCCCGCCTAACATTTACAACCGTTTACACAGTTAGATTTTTATCTATATATCATAGCATGAGGGATCTACAAACTTCGTCGAAAATGAATTGAGGTGTCTTCCCCGTTGTGTCAATATTACAACTATCACCCCCATTTTCCACCAACTCTTCACCTTTAGGAATCTCCATTATGTTGAATTGAGATTTTACCATATCACTTTTCATGAAGTGGCCTTGTCTCTGCCCCACTCTGGAACTGAGCTCCTCAATTGTGCAGTGTAAGAAAACGAATTTAAATTGCGTTTCTTTTGATGTGTTTCTTATGAGATCTCTATAGACTTTCTTCAACATGGAGCATGACACAACAGACATTTTGCCCTTGGACTTTTGACTCTCTTGGCTTGAGACAGTACTAATCGTTTTAAGCCATCCCCACCTGTCATCATCGGTGAGAGCAATGCCTGCAGCCATCTTATCTATGTTTGATTTAGGGTGTAAAAGATCTCCCTCAGTGAAGGGACATTGAAGCTTTTCAGAGAGAAGCCCAGCTATTGTTGATTTGCCGGTTCCAGCAGGACCTCCAACTACAATCACAGTAGAAACCATCTCAGCTACTTTAATATCTTCTTTTTAGCGTAGAATAAGGTTGGTTGAAAAATTTATCAATATTTTGGGGGAGACAGATACAATCCGAAAAAGGATTATGTATCTCGAATCCGGGGAATCCTATATACAACTATTTACATCGATTTCTTGTGGATCGTATTTCTTTTGGCACGTTTGAATGGGCTAGACAGCGACGAGGACTTTATAAGCCGTCTCAAGTTTTGTAGCTCTTCACTTATTCTTTTTTCTATCAACGTTTTTATGTCCATTGCGCTTTCTTTGTCGACAAATAGAGTGGGCCATCTTTGACTCAACCATAAAAATATCAATACTAGTTTATGATCTTCCTCTAGATACTGAAGGAGCTGAACAGACTCTTCGACTGTTGAATTGTACTTCGGCTTTTGCTTCAAAATATTAACGTGCAAGAAGTTGAAGTGAAACACGTTGCTGGTCTGGGCATTGGAGATATTCTGGAAAAACTTGTGAGCAGTACTGATGACAGTAGGGGATGCTTTGTTCAAATTCAAAGGAGCAAGACTCAAAGTAAGCTGGTCCTCGATGGTAGTCTTACGATAAAGATTGTTCTTCAAAAACAATCTGAGGATTTCGTATCTCACATCAAGCTCTGTAATGAAATAATCGTCCATCTTCAAGTTTGATGTATCCAACTCAAATTGTTGCAAAATATCATGAAATGGAGTGTGCTTGGGGAATCTTATTATATACTGAGTCCAAATTTCGTTAGTAGGCCATATACATGCCTTAGTAAGGTTTCGAATTGGAGCATGCATCATCTTGTTCACAAATTTCAAATCCTTCGCTGTAAGAGTAGTGACAATCCCCTCCAGCTCACCCCGATCTTTACTAAATCTACCTGCTCTCCCAGCTATCTGCTTGGTTATCGAAGGTGTAAGATAGATAGTTTCGCTTCCATTAAATTTTTTCACGGTGTGAAACACTATTCTCTTGATCTTCAAATTGAGACCCATGCCCACGGCATCTGATGCTACTAATATGTCGTAACTACCTTCGTTGAACCCATTGGCTTCCTTAGACCTTATCTCTGGTGGTAACGCACCATAAATGACACCCACTTTGAATTTCGTTACTCTTTCTATCTCACATTTTAATTCGAGTATCTTACGTTTGGAGAAGGCTATGACGCAGTCACCCTTTTGGAGATTTTCGAAGCTTCTGAGGGGAGTTTCCAGAACTGTGAGTTTACCTAATCTATTGTATTTATTGATTATCACTTCGTCTCCTGTCGTTTTGGCAATTTTCTTTATTAATGGCACGGCACTTTCTTCTCCACATAAATGAAGCTCTTTTGCCTGAACACCTAAAAGTGCGCTAGTCCAAGCCGCCCCCCTTCTTTCGTCTGAGATCATCTGGATCTCATCAATGACACATAGGTCCATCTTTTTGTAGAGTGGTATCATTTCAATTGTCCCTGATGATATTTCACTGATTTTTCCAAACTCGTCAATAGAAGGGACAACCTCTTCACCTGTGATAAGATTGCATTTGATACCTTGCTCTTGAAATTTCTCATAAATCTCTCTAGCTAGTAGTCTCAATGGACCGGCATAATATCCCGATCTTGACTTCTCCAACTTTTGAAGTGAGTTGAATGTTTTTCCGCTATTAGTCGGTCCCACATGCATGATGATTTTACGCTTCATCTTCCTGGCTTCGGGAAACCACTGCGCCGGGTTGGAAATATCTATAAGCGAGTCAATGTACTCTGTGTCTGTGATGCTAATTCTGGTATGCTCTTTCAATAATAATTTTGTCAAAATCAATTCCAAGAGTTTTTCTTTTGAACCAAGCTTGTAGAAGTCTGTCAAATATGATGGATATTTGTCTTCTTCAATCAGACGAACTATCAGACCAAAATTCTCTATCCTAGGGTTTACATAGTCTATTAGCTCCAATCTCTTGGAGACAAAACTCTTTTTATTACTTTCTTGAATTCTCGAGATCTCATCGTGCACTTTCTTCTCGAAGATATCGAGCAATTCATTCACATTTTTCACTTTATTTAGCTCACTGAACATTCCTCCCGCATTCTTTCCTCTTACTAAGCGCTCCAAATTATCGACCGACTCCCTAAGAACTCCTGAGAGTTTACTCGGTTTATTCAGGTCATCGCATCTCTCATGAAGCCCTGCTTTCGGTGCTGCTGTTATAGAACTTAGTAGTCTTCTCGAGGGCAGAAATCTTCCTATACCCCCATCAAGTATTATTGGATATCGTCTTTGACAATATAACTCATATGCCAGTTTGAAAAGTGCCATAACAATCGTGCCAATCTATAATGCTGTACCGGACCTTTTTTTTTTTTTTGAGATGATATATACACTTCCTGTGTGAAGATGAGGTTCATTTTTCGACAATATATCACCTTACTATATCATCTGCTATCAGACATTAGTAGTATCCTGACATTGGAGCATTCCTCTCGATAGACCATCACACGCTCCATATCTAGCGTCGAAATTATTGCTACAACAGTAATTGACATTGAGAAAGGCTTTACAGAATTAAAAAATAGAAGTTTATCTAGACGAGCAGGACTGATACCTATGGGGTTTAAATGAATGGGGCAAATAACACTAATGACAACAAATCTAAGGCTGCACTTGCAGCTGACTTCAATGACTTCTATTTGCAAATAACGTCCCCCTCAAAGAAGCAAATAGGAAATTACGAAATACTAAATGAGGTGGGTGAAGGAGCCTTTGGTAAAGTATATCTTGCCAAACATGTTCTTTTGAACATGAAGGTGGTACTCAAGTGCGGCTTGATAGATGATCCCTATATAGTGAGGGAGATTTACTACCATAAGCAATTGAAGCATCGAAATATTGTCAAGTTGTATGAAGTGATCAAGACAGAGAAACATATATGGATGGCCCTTGAGTACTGTGAGGGAAACGAATTGTATTATTATATTTACGACAAGAAGCGATTGAACTATAAAGAGTGCCAAAGAATCTTTTACCAGATTATTATGGGAATCAAATACGTACACTCTCTCAATTTGAGTCATCGTGACTTAAAGCTTGAAAATATACTCCTTGCAGATAGGAAGAAAACCATAGTGAAGCTTACGGATTTTGGGTTTGTGAGAGAATTTAAAAGGCTGCTTCTATCCACGGTTTGTGGCACAACTGTATATATGGCTCCTGAGATGTTGAAAGGCGAGAGATATTCCGGTTATTCAGTTGATATTTGGTCTTTGGGGATTATTCTTTTCACCATGTTGTATGGTGAAATGCCTTTCGATGAAGACGATGAGCTAAAGACAAAGTACAAAATCATACACGACGAACCCACCTACAAAGATATCGTTCCAGAAGAGGCAATTTCACTATTGAAGCGGATGTTACTAAAGGACCCCAATTCAAGACCATCATTACACGAGATATTAAGCTCGCCTTTTTTAACGACAATGAATGAACGAGGACATAAGCATGGACGTTCGGACTCCGAGTCCATCGTTTCCATCAACCAGTTTTATGATTTAAATACCCCCCCTTTCACCAAAAAGATTGAAAAGAATCTACTAAAGAAGTTTCAAAAACTAAATATGAATACGAAGAAGCTCCAAGATGATATAAATAAAAAGGAGATGAATAGTTTGACTGCTTTCTATGAGCTTTCTTTAACCAGAGAATTCAAGAAGAAAAAGATTCGATACAAAAGGGAGCGCATAAAGTATTACGAAGCTAGAAAATCCTTGAAGAAATCACGTCAAAAGGTGAAAAGCGTATTGTCTTTAACAGAACAATCAACACAGCCTTTGGAAAAGATTATTTCTGGTTTGAGTTTGAATTCTCGACGTCCAAGTATTTCTAAATCGGCTGAAGCCAGGCCAGAAATCAATTCAATAGTTTCTACCTCGAACAACGGGCAGCATTTGGATAAAGCAGTTTCTTTTGTTACTGACTTGAGTTTAAAGAAGAAGTCCAATAGTTCGAGCCTTTCTGATGCTAGTGACAAGAAGTTTACAAATAGTAAGATTTTCAACAAGCTCCAATTTTGGAGAAAGCCTAAGGAAATAGCGAATCAGGCGGCGAGCGAGAAGGAAGATTCTTTCAATGATATTAGGCTACTGAATGAGGAAGGGTCTGAATTGAACAAGAAATCTTTTGAATCGAATACCGCACCCCTGACTAATACAAACAACGCAGAACCTGCGCTAGTAGTTCCACGTGCATCGGTTCCAATGAGACAGCGTCCATCATCCGTGGTATCGCAAACAAGCCAAATCAGTCAAGTGAGTCACTTGAGTCAAATGTCAACGATGCTTTCAGAGTCCGAATTAGATATATTGGACGAGACAGATACGATGGACGAGGATTTTGACGAAGACATATACGAGTCAAGCCTCAATACTTCCCATGATAAATACTCCACTTCTTCAATCACTGGAAGTGCTAGCACGTCGAAGAGATCAAAAAGATTGAGGCCGGCATATCGCAGAGCTCTTTCTTCAGAGATGTCCGTAGCTGTCACACCGTCAGTCACTACAAAAAGAGAGACAAAAACAGGCTTGAGCAACGTTTCTAGTAACTCATCACAAGATAGCACTAGCCAAGATCCACTTGTCCACGGGCAACAAGGAGTTTCATCTCCTGACCCTGAAGTACATCACTCTCCTCGCAGTCTCACGCGCTCAAGCTCACCTGATATTACTAATGACCCTAGCAAATGGAGTCTGTCTAATATCAAGAAGCATATAATGACTGTCAATCCTCTACCGCGGTCGAGCTCCCCTCCAATGCCTTTTAAATTTAATAAAACTAATAACACTTTCAAGAGGCTGGTCAAAAATCCTACAGAAGCCGTTAGCCAAAAGAAAAAGCGGGAGCCCGTAAAAGAGGCTACTAAAGAGGCAAATAATGGTACTCTCAAATTGAACAAATACCAAAACACTATCAATGAAGAAGAAGAAGACGGGGAAGAAGTATACGATAAAGACTAAATAGATTAACTAGGAGGACATAATATATGATTTCCGGTTTTGAGAGAAAGCGACCCCTCTTTTAACAGGATTGCAATTCGAAAATTTTTTCCTGATCATATTGGTGGAAACTTAGACCTTAGAACCAAAGCATTCATTATCATACGCTAATATGTCTGTTATAGTGGTAGACAGTGAGCTCAAAGACTCTATTCAGGAATACGGTCAAGTCATTGATTCACTTCGTGAATCTTCCGACTTTTCATCCAGTTTAAAGTCTTCCTTTGATTTTGAAAATAATGAAGTGGTCAACAAAGATTTCGCTCAGAAGATTGTAGAATCTACAAATGCCAGTATTCTTACGAAGCTTACGGATAGAGAGTTTGAACCTACTTTCAATTTGGCAATTTACATTCTATTACAGACTGAGAAAACTTTGAGCACCGATGTCATCGATAACTTGATCAAATGCAATCCAGTCACCCAGCCATCTTTGAGAGACCGGAAATCCATAAAAACAACCAGTATTCTTTCGGTGTTGAACAATGTGTTCAATCTCACCCCAGAAACCTCAAACTTAAGAGCTTACGTGTTAGAGAAAATCCTATATGTTGTTCAAAATTCGAGTTTGGACTTTTCTTTTATTCAATCGACTGTGGGAGAAAACTTGATACAGTGGTTAGTTGCATCCGGTGCATCTCCAGATAGAGTGAGGGAGATATTTTGGAAATTCATTCAATTGGATAATAAGCATTCATTGAGATCCTTACAACTTATCAGAGACTTCACAAAGACTTATGACTTGATTGAATTAGATCAATTCATCAAATTCGCTTTATCATCCGAAACTGCAAATGTCTCTTTCTTAGTCAACAATAACGTTGCAAATGCTTTGAAAGAGAACTCAGAAAGTGAGCTCGTTAAATTATTCGTCAAATATACCAATGGAGAATTGATCACTTCTGTTCCTTCTGGCTTACCAGAAGATTTAATCATATCGAAATCAAGAATCTTAGCATTAGCAAAATTCTTTGCCGAAAACGAGGAGAAGAATGTATTTCAGTACGATGAGATTCCTTATTGTGACTCTATTGAAGGATTGGAGACTTTATTGATTGATTCTATAAAAGCCGGTGTTGTTGGAGGAAAGTTAAATCAGCTTGAAAAATCATTTTACTTCACTAGGGTCGATAGATTCATTTTAGCAAGTAACGATAATACCGTCAACAAGGAGAAAGTGAAACAAGTTTTGATCAACTGGAAGACTGCTTTGTCCAATATCGACGAGATAGTAAATGTATCAAGGGAAAATATCGTGAATAATAGTAGCAATTAATCTATATGACATAAATTGATGTCTCGAATCGAAGTCTGTTTCACGTATAAGATATATAGAACTTAAAGAACCCAATAAATTTAGTCCCTATCACCGTCGAGGACTACCAAAAATCCGCCAACTAAATGAAGGGAACCACACACAAAAACTTCCACTTTGGAACCACTTGACAAACTCTTGATAAAATTCAAACTAGTCTCTATATCTGGGAATGTATGCTTTCTAGTGGATTTTCCTGTTGTCTTCTCTAAAGAAATCCACCTTTCTGCGAGTTCTTTTTGTACGACTAACTTGTCCACTGCTTCTTTGGAATTATTCATGGATACTAAATCTGCATTGTATTGTCCGTTTGACCAAGTTACATTAGTAGTGAATATGACATGATCAAATTGGAAATTCAGAGCAACGACGTTGTGATATAATCTCGATAAAAGCTCGCCTGCATTTTCTCTACTTTGTTGATTGAAAAGAAGAACTCTGGTGGTGTTTGCATTGGATACCCTTGTTCTGAACCACTTTGAAGAGACATCAATTGACTCCAAAGTATGTGCTCCATCAATATACCAGATTGTGTTTTCAAAATTAGGTTTGTTCTTTATGATTTGACATCTTCCATCCCACTTCGTACTTTTGAGACCCTTTAAGAATCTCTCCGGTAAAAAATCCTTCTTCGGAAGATCATCTTCTCCCAAATGCTGAAGATGAATTGAAGCCAATCTGACTGCCAACGCCGCGTTCTGTCTTTGAAAATGACCAGATATACCCAATTCTGTACACTCCGGGAGAGAATCTGGGCCAACAATATCCAAGCTCGCTGTGCCTAATTCCGTCGCTCTCTTCTTTATAATGTCCATAGCTTCTGGGTGTTCTCTTTGCTCACTGACAACAGCAGGCACACCCTTCTTGAATATTCCAGTTTTATTGTGCGTTATCGAATCTATAGTGTTTCCCAACATCGCGACGTGGTCAATGCCCAAGCTTGTAATACCGGTCACCGTCGGCTTTTCGATAATGTTGGTGCTATCGTATGTTCCGCCGACACCAACTTCGTAGATCGCCGTATTGACTCCCTCAGACACAAACACGTGGAATGAAAGAATGGTCAAGTACTTAAAATACATTGGCTTCATAGTATCACAGGGCTGCAAAGTGGGAAAATCAGTGCCCAGAGAAGTGGTAGTTGATAACTTGTCCCACACCTCGAAAAAATACTTCGTGAACTTCAGTTGATCAATGGGCTCTCCGTTGATTCTGAT
The DNA here is from genome assembly GCA_031081905.1 of Debaryomycetaceae sp. ZIM 2471. Taxonomy (NCBI): domain Eukaryota; kingdom Fungi; phylum Ascomycota; class Pichiomycetes; order Serinales; family Debaryomycetaceae; species Debaryomycetaceae sp. ZIM 2471. The sequence goes on along the minus strand of JARYTF010000001.1, from coordinate 1,161,391 downwards.
TCTCTCCCTCACGCTCTTCAAATGCGGTGAAGTGTACAAGCCCACCTTTCCAACTCCATACTGTCGGATAATCGACTCTGCGAATGCACAGGTCGACCCCTTCCCTTTGGTTCCCGTGACATGGATGATGTTGAGCTTGTTGAAGTCCAGGGGCCGGTAGCCCAATCTCCGCGTGTACTCATACACTTCACGTATCGACAATTCGTTCCGATCCACGCTGGGCCCTAGCTTCTTGAGCGCCTCGATGGACGCAAAATTCGATTGAAGAGTATTCAAAGCATTAATGGCATCTTTATATGTCCTTATTGTTCTGATTTGCATTCCAGCAGCTGCCTCGTTCTTGTGTTCCTCCTGAATCATGCGCTCTCTATGATTGTGCCATACAGTGATGAGTGCCCTTCACTAACCAACCTCCTGTAGATGTCAATGATGTATGTGGGAGTATGAGTAACTCATTTTTTACTTCGATATCGCCTTATGTGCAGACCACCAACTAACATTTGGGTCAATTCTCCATCGACAGGCCTAGAAACTCCCAAGAAATCGCAGCTTGGAGTGCTGGGTTCCGTAGTTCACAAATAAGAGGCACCTGTCGCTTCCTAACCCTCTGAATAAATCGTTGCTCGTCCTTAAACTGGTTTTTCAATCCACGGCGAATTTTAGTCGAGATGCGAAGATTATATCAAATTTATAAATTGACACCCTTTATCCCATAAGAGTCACAGTAGCTTTTTTATAAACTTCGACGAATACTTACTTTTTGATCCTCCAACGTACGAAAATACGCGATACATAACAATAGCTCGTTCACTAGTTATTTGGATCATCAACTGATTACAAACTAAAACGATACTCCTTTGATAACTATTACTTATTTTTTGAGTTGATTTCTGTGCATTAATTAGAGACTCAAGATGGCTTTCTGAACAGGTTTCTGGAGCGTTAGGAGTCTACTGAAGGTAACAGATTTAAGTAAATTACTTCGGTCGGTGAACTGGAGTGAAGTTATAAAAGAGAAGATTGAGCGGGACGCATTCGGCTCCGAAGTTGCAGGCACAGAGACGTCGAGAGTGAAACCAGGTGGTATATATAGCACGCAATGGTCACCATCGAAAACATACATCTTTCCAAGTCCGTTCTTAGCTCCTCCGGCGTGAACGATAAGAGTTTTGTAAACCATGCGTTGGTCAGCAATCATTTAGGTATGGAGCGCAAGCAACGGAAAAAGGGCAGTACGCCCATGACGGAATACCTTGACATGCCAGGGTTGGTTTCTGATGATGAAAACCTTTCCGACGACGAGATCAGCTCCGAGAAGTCTTTGCCTGGCTCTGGCTCGGACACGAAGAAAAATGAAGTACACGAGCTTAGCGCAGCAGGCGCAGACGTACGTACCACAGACCCCACCGAGGCTTTGACACAGGAAGTGAAGGACGTTGAAGACAGTACCGAGCTCAGTGCTGAGCAGTTCAAGCATGAGCGGGACCAGCTCATGTCTGTCATCATAAGGTACGTATCTGCAAAAATCACAAACTCCTTCCCACCTGAGTCTCCGTCAGAGTTGACATCCAGTGAACTTCCCCTCGAAACATTCATCCTCATTTTGGTGAGCAGGCTTCATCTTTCGCTTCCTATGTTCATGAAGGGTGTCATCTACTTGTTCCGCTACATGGATATTATATATCTATTGCGTTACTTGAACCAGTCCAACAATTTCGCCAACTACAACGGAATGGACTTCACGCTCAAAAAACTCATCGTGGGATGTTTCAATTTGGCTCTCACCAGAGAGCGCTCGCCCCGCAATTGGGCTCAGGTCACTGGCTTGTCCAACACAGAGGTCAACGCCGTGGTGCGCACCATAGTGTCCAGATTGAACGGTAAGCTCGGCATAAAGCCCATAGAGCTCCTCAAACTCAAGCTGGAGATCTTTCGCTACGTGAAGATGGTCACCAAAACTATTTAGTTCAATGCTGTTTTATAGGCCTGTAGTATACTGTTGAAGAAGAACTACTTTATATACACTCCGATCTATTCCGCTCTCTAGCCATCTCCACCAAGTATGAATCATTCTAAGATTCGGAGACGCCCACCACATCACCGGCCGGTGATGTGGTGATTTATGCTAGCATCGTCTACCTAGGCTCCAACGGAGTCGCTAGAATCTCCCCATGTGCCCGTCCCGCTATTTGGCAGCGCCAAAGACACCACAAACGCTCATTGTAGCTGCTCCCGTGACTCACTTTCGCTTTCTTTCTCCAGATAAGCAACTCTGACTCATCAAGAAAATGCCGATTTCTTTTTTCGCCTGATAGTGCTCGTCCCTTTTTATCACGAAGCCATATTAGGATAGACAAAGAAATAGTCATCTGAAAAATTTTCAAGATTTAAAGAAAGCTTCTGGGACAGTACCAAAGTAATTAGAAGTTGTAAGGAAAATGTCAGTTCAAACCAATCCATATGGACCGAATCCATCGGACTTCTTGTCTAATGTGACCAGATTTGAAGTCATAGAATCCACCTTGAGAGAAGGTGAGCAATTTGCAAACGCATTCTTCTCCACCGAGAAAAAGATAGAAATAGCCAAAGCATTAGATGATTTCGGAGTCGATTACATCGAGTTGACGTCGCCTGTGGCTTCGGAGCAGTCGAGAAAGGACTGCGAAGCCATCTGCAAGTTGGGGTTGAAGGCCAAGATACTCACCCACATTAGATGTCATATGGACGACGCCAAGGTTGCCGTCGAGACGGGTGTTGATGGTGTTGATGTGGTCATTGGAACATCGCAGTTCTTGAGACAATACTCCCACGGTAAGGACATGAACTACATTGCTCAATCGGCCATTGAGGTGATAGAGTTTGTCAAATCAAAGGGTATCGAGATCAGATTTTCGTCCGAGGATTCGTTCAGATCTGATATCGTGGACTTATTGAACATCTACAGAACCGTGGACAAGATCGGTGTCAACAGAGTGGGTATTGCTGACACCGTCGGGTGCGCAAACCCAAGACAGGTTTACGAGTTAGTCAAGACCTTGAAATCTGTTGTCTCGTGCGATATCGAATGTCACTTCCACAATGACACCGGTTGTGCAATTGCCAACGCTTACACTGCCTTAGAGGCAGGCGCCAAGTTGATCGATGTATCGGTCTTGGGTATTGGTGAGAGAAACGGTATCACTCCATTGGGTGCATTGATGGCAAGAATGATCACTGCTGACAGGGACTATGTTTTGTCCAAGTACAAATTGCATAAGTTGAGAGATTTAGAGAATTTGGTCGCGGATGCCGTCCAAGTCAACATACCTTTTAACAATCCTATTACTGGATTCTGTGCCTTCACACATAAGGCCGGTATCCACGCCAAGGCTATCTTGGCCAACCCATCAACCTACGAGATTTTGAATCCATCTGATTTCGGTTTGACGAGATACATCCACTTCGCCAACAGGTTGACTGGTTGGAACGCCATCAAATCAAGAGTCGATCAATTAAACTTGAATTTGACCGACGAGCAATGTAAGGAGGTTACAGCTAAGATCAAATTGTTGGGTGATGTTAGACTGTTGAACATCGACGATGTCGATTCCATAATCAAGGACTACCATACCGACTTGAACACTCCTTCCATTAAGCCCCAAGCCGATGGAATTTCTGATGTGACTGATGAACCTGTCACTAAGAAACAGAAGTCAGAGTAGATATAGTCCGTTTCTACATGCTCTGGCTCCAATAGCTACTCTGGCACCGCAAAAGGGAGTCCAGGGTTCACGCAAAAAAATCTATTTGGATATCATCATCTTTTAACGTTATAGAAAAATGACGCTTTATAGTTCTCCAATTGTAATTATGGCTGTTACCATGCTATTTATTCCGCACCGCTGTTGATGTAGAGGAAGTATGGACTGGATCATCACCACTGATTCGACACGTGATCACCGTCCTCGGGCATCTGTCGACGACCAGATGCCATCATACCAGTTCATAGTATATCTAGCACCAACTCTTGTAATTATAATCCGAAATGGCCAAAAAAGGAGGAGAGAACACCAGAAAGGCGGCAGGAAATGCCAGAAAGCAAGAACAGTCTAACAAAAAGAAGCAGGCCGAGCTCGAGTCTGCGGAGGCCGCAGAGGCGTCGAAGTGGGATGAGGGATCCAAGAAGGCTAACAAGAAGAAGGAAGATGAAAAGTTGAAGAAGGAGGAGGCAGCACGCAAGAAGGCAGAGAAGGACGCGATGTTGAAGGCTGAGGAAGAGTCGATGCCATCGAAGCCACTTAAGGCCAAACAAAGAGGAGCCGCCAAGGTTGCAGCTAGAAGAACAGGCAACATCGACGACTTCTTGAACGACACAAAGGAAGCACCCGAGTTGAGCGCCAGTGGTCTCGACGATGCGTTGGTGGCTCTCTCATTGACGTCCAGGGAGGGCGGTGTGCAGACCAAGGACATCGACAGACATCCGGAGAGAAGAGTCAAGGCCGCGTTCAGCGCCTACGAGAGCAAGAGATTACCGGAAGTCAGAAAGGAGAACCCTGGTTTGAGGCTCCAACAGGTCAAGAACCTCATTTTCAAGGAGTTCCAGAAGTCTCCCGAAAACCCTATGAACCAAGAAACCAACATCTCGTTCAACGCTTCCCGGGACGATGTGCAGCAATTGAAATCGGAAGTGCGCTCCAAGAGAGAACAGAAGTTCACATGATTGCACTTGGGCCTTGTATCTAGCTACATCCCCACAGGCTATTCCTAGCGGCCACTGCGGGCATCTCTGGGCCCAGAAGGACTGCCGTCCCGCGCGTATTTACGCAAAAATAGTCTATATATGAAAACCATACCTATCACTATCTTAGAAGCTGTCCCAAGAAGGATTTCACGTGTTGCATTGGTACTTTGCTGCCCTTTTGCATGTCTAAGTTCATGATTTCTGTAGCCATCAGTTCAAAGTTCCACGCAGTCTTCAAAATTTTAAAGTGCGATTAATATAAATAGTAGGAATATCGCTCATCGAAAGATCTTGACAACAATATAAACAATTCAGTGAAATCGCCAAATTTAAAAGCTTACAGCATTATTTCAGTGAAATAACCCCAGTGTATAATAGTCAATTGATAGAATAAGGGTTATATCGGATTTAGATAACAAATAGAACGGATCGAGAGGAGTTTTCTATGTTTAACTTAAGATTACAATATAAGAGGCTGGTTCAAGATGTCTAGACTAGATAGATTGGTTGTCATATTAGAGACCGGAAGCACGCAATTCATCCGAAACACAGCAGCCGACCAGCTTGCGGACTTGGCAAGGGGCCATCCGGAGGAAACGATCAATTTACTTGGAAGAGTATACCCGTTTTTGAAGTCGAATAAATGGGAAACGAGAATAGCAGCTGCTCGTGCCTTTGGAGGAATCGTCAACCACTCGGATATATGGGATCCCAACTCAGAGGACGCAATCAAGAAGGAGGAGCTCAAAGAGTCCATCGTGGTGAAAAAAGAAGAGGATGAGAACATTATAAAGTTGGAGCAAGACGAGGAATTAAGAAAAATCGACGTCACACTCTCGAATCTTACGCTGTTTGACTCTTTCAGTTTGCATGAGATATTGAAAACCAGGAAGAAGCTTTTGGCTTCAAACATAGAAGAGGCAGATGTGTCTGAGGCACTAGCAGTAACCGGTCAACCGAAGAAACAAAGAAGTGTCAAAGAGGAGGACGATACCAATGGAGCCTTGAAGGAGGAAGAAAAATCCAGCAATGCCTCGACTAACGCGAGACTCAAAGCAATGCAAAGGAGAAGAGCAAAGGTGAATGCTAAATCAAGTGCTACCAAAGTAAAACCTATCGATCTTTCTCAGAGTTCCATCTCAAGAAAACTTGTTGAGGACAAAGAAGATCAAGAAGTGAAAAGTGAGGCTCAACAGTATGATGTCACTTCACAGCAGGGAGGAGAAAAACTTGTCATAGAGACCAAAGCGCCAGAACTATCGCCCTTACTTTCTCAACACTCTAAAGTGGCAGGATTGGTTTGGCCGTTTCAAGGCGTGTATGAATTGTTGATATCCGATCTTTTCGATGAAAAATGGGAGATCCGACATGGATCGGCTTTAGGTTTGCGTGAGTTGGTCAAAAAACACGGAACAGGTGCTGGTAGAGTAATGAATAGAGATAGGTTGGATAATGACAGGAACAATATGGCAACATTGGAAGACTTAGCCGTGAGGTTGTGCACACTTTTCGCGCTAGATAGATTTGGTGACTACGTTTCTGATACTGTTGTTGCCCCTGTCCGTGAATCCGGAGCTCAAACGCTCGCGGCATTATTAATACATTTGGATGATACAACAGTCATAAAAACATTTAGATGTCTCTATGAGTTGGTCCTACAGAGAAATGAACTAGTTAAGATATGGGAGACTAAGCATGGTGGAATGTTAGGTGTGAGGTATTTTGTCAGCATTCGAACAGACATATTAGAGAAACAACCAGATATATTAGATTCTGTTGTGGAGTTAGTATTACATGGATTGAAAGAATCGGACGATGACGTTCAAGCTGTTGCAGCATTAACATTAGCACCCATTGCATCTCAATTTGTGGAAACTAAGCAAGAGCTCATACCAAGATTGTTATCAGTGATATGGGACTGTCTTACAAATTTGAGAGACGATCTTTCTGCGTCTATAGGATCAGTAATGGATTTGTTAGCAAAACTATGCAAGCATAAAGAAGTCATTGAAATCATGCAGAACGATGCTATTTCACAGAATGAGACGTCGTTCGAGACCTTGGTACCTAAGCTATTTCCGTTCTTGAGACACTCGATTACTAATGTTAGAAAATCGGTATTGAGGACGATTTTAGACTTTGTCTCCATAAACGATACTAAAAAATGGATAACACTGAAGACTTTACGATTGATTTTCCAAAACTTACTTGTGGAGCAAAACCAGGATGTCTTGGACCTCACTTTTCAAGTTTATAGAAGCTTGATGGATGAGATTGAGTCAAATCCAGATATTGGATCCGTTGGAGACCTATTCGTGATGCATTATCAACCATTGTTGACTCTTATAATGACGCCCATTGGAATTGCCAGACACAACTACCAAATGAATACCAACTTGATAATGAGACCTTCTGGTCATAGTTATGGACCCATTGAAGACGAGAAACGTAGAACTAAGAGACAATCCCCTACTGAGTCAAGCATACCACATACTGACCTAAAGGTCAACATTGATGCACCTATATTCAAGGGTGATGTCACATTAGTGGGTTATGATATTTTCATCAAGACAAGGTGTGCTGCGGTCACTGCGTATGGTTACACTTTATCATGCATAACAGACGAGACTTTTTTGATGTCTTTATTGGAAAATTTGTCCAGAAACTTGTCTTCGCCACACTCAACACCAAGACTTTTCAGTGCTATGATTGTCCAAGAGTATGCAAATGCATTGAATGCAAAATCAATTGAGTTACCTCCAAAGTTGAAAGAATTATTCGTTGAACCAATTTTTAATGTACTAGAAACACCTGACCTGCTAACTTACTTCAGAGAGTTAGTACCTATTCTTAAATCATTGAGAACTGCTTGTTTGCAACTTTTCGACGTCTTTATAACTCAAGCAAAAGTATCGCCATCTAAAATGACTCAAATACCTGTCGTGGTTCAGGGTGAGGCGGAAGCTGGACCAGGTGCCTTTGGAATCGATACATCGGAGAAAATAGTGAACGAATTATACCCAAAGCTCATGAAAAATTTAAGTGCATCTGCGAGAGTAACATCACATCAGGCTCTAGAGGATGCAAAACACAGAATTCAAGTAGCTATGGATGAAGCCAAGGCTAGCCTTTCGAACAGATTGTCAAGCATTTTGTCCACTTATTCTGCCACATTGGTTGCTTTGAGTGGCGTACCCAAGAAATTGAATCCTATAATTAGATCACTCATGGACAACTTGAAGCAAGAGGAGTGTGTTGATCTACAAAGGAGATCCGCCATGGCTATAGCCCAACTAATTCAAAAATTGAATGAACTTGGGAAGAGGGGAGCTGCAGACAAGATGATCAAAAACTTATGCGCTTTCCTATGTGTTGACACCTCAGAAGTCCCTGAGTTTCATCATAACGCACAGTTCAAAGATAAGATTCTTTCTTTGAGAAAGGAAGAGGCGAAGACTGATCCAACCGATATCGCACTTCATGAGAAGGCAGTCCACGAGGCTAAGATTAAGCGCAATGGTGGTATAATGGCCCTTGATGGGTTATTGAATATATACAAGGAGAATCTATTCGATAAATTACCCAAATTGAAAGACACGATGATTGAACCCTTAAAGTCATTAGACTTCGACGATGAAAGCGACGAAGCTAAGGGTCAAAGCATAATTGATGCATTGGGTGTTTTGCGTGCATTATTGCCTAGAATGCATCCTTCTTTGCATTCCCATATAACAGATCATCTTGAATTTTTCTTATTGGGATTTAATTCACCACTCTCAATTTTCAGGTACTCCACAGCAAAATGCTTTGCTACCATTAGTGTGATAGTCCCAAGCAAAGCCTTCACGTTTTTGGTGAAACATATATTGCCAAGTTTAGGGAACTCTGGAAGTGTCAGAGAGAGACAAGGAGCTATTGAATGCATTTATCATCTTTCGAACACAATGGGACCCGACATCCTACCCTATATTGTGTTTTTGATCGTTCCGGTTCTAGGAAGAATGAGTGATGCTGATCCAGATGTGAGAATTTTAGCCACGACGACTTTTGCATCTATTATTAAGTTGGTCCCCCTTGAAGCAGGAATTCCAGATCCTAATGATATGCCTCAAGAGCTTCTAGAAGGTAGAGACAGAGAGAGAGAATTTATTCAGCAGATGATGGATCCAACGAAGATCAAACTGTTTGACCTACCTGTTTCTATCAAAGCCACTCTTCGTAAATATCAACAAGAGGGTGTCAATTGGCTAGCATTTTTGAACAAGTACCATTTACATGGAATCCTTTGTGATGATATGGGGTTGGGGAAGACCTTGCAGACACTATGTATTGTTGCATCTGACCATCATATGAGATCAGAGAAATTCAAGGAGTCTGGAGAAAAAGAGTTCCGCAAGCTACCATCAATTATCATTTGTCCTCCCTCTTTAACAGGTCACTGGGAGCAAGAAGTAAACCAATATGCGCCTTTTTTAAAAGTTCTAGTATATGCGGGGGGACCCTCTGTGAGGGCCAGTCTCCGTTCCAAGATTTCTAGCTGTGACGTGTTGGTCACGTCCTACGATGTCTGTAGGAACGATAATGATCATATTTCGGCTTGTGACTTTAATTATTGTGTTCTTGATGAAGGTCACATAATAAAAAACCCAAGCTCAAAATTAACTATCGCGGTGAAAAAGTTGAGAGCCGAGCACCGTTTGATATTGTCTGGTACACCAATACAAAACAACGTGCTAGAGCTTTGGTCTTTGTTCGATTTTTTGATGCCAGGATTTCTAGGCACTGAGAAAGTTTTCCACGAAAAATTTGCCAAACCTATTGTGGCAAGCAGAAACAGTAAGACTTCATCCAAAGAACAAGAGGCTGGTGCATTGGCCCTAGAATCTCTTCATAAACAGGTTCTACCATTCATGTTGAGAAGGTTGAAGGAGGACGTTTTATCAGATTTGCCTCCAAAGATTATCCAAGACTACTTCTGTGAATTAAGTGATTTGCAAAAACGATTATACAAAGACTTTATCAAGAAGCAAAAGACGAATGTTCAGGAGGAGGTGCTGAATGACGAAGGTAAAACGCACATATTCCAAGCTTTGCAGTATATGCGAAAGTTATGTAACCATCCTGCTTTAGTTGTGTCACCAAGTCATCCCCAATTTGGCGAGGTACAACAATTCCTTGAAGCTAAAGATACAAATATCAAGAGTATGGAACATTCGCCGAAGTTAATGTCTTTGAAGACGCTTCTTTTAGAATGTGGTATCGGTATCATTGACAGCGACTATTATTCAAAGAAAAAGCAGGTGATAACCTCCGAAGGTGTTATTTCGGAGCACAGAGCACTTATTTTTTGTCAGTTGAAAGACATGTTAGATATCGTGGAGAAGGAGCTTTTGAAAAAACACTTGCCGTCTGTCACATACATGAGGCTTGATGGAAGCACAGATCCCAGGGACCGTCAATCCATTGTGCGTAAATTTAACGAGGATCCCTCTATCGATGTCCTACTATTGACTACGAAAGTTGGTGGATTAGGCCTCAACTTGACAGGAGCAGATACCGTCATTTTCGTTGAGCATGATTGGAATCCCATGAACGATTTGCAGGCCATGGATAGAGCCCACCGTTTGGGACAAAAGAAGGTTGTCAATGTCTACCGTCTTATAACTAAAAATACCCTAGAGGAAAAAATTATGGGTCTACAAAAATTCAAAATGAACATAGCCTCTACTATTGTCAACCAGCAAAATTCAGGGTTGGCTTCTATGGACACTAATCAATTGTTGGATCTCTTTGATGTAGATGAGAGTGCAACCAAGTTGGTTGAAAACGGTGACGAGAAGGAAAATGTTCCAGATGATGTTGCAGGCGGCCTCCAAGGCAAGGCTGCTGGTATGGTTGGTGAACTAGGAGAGCTATGGGATGAATCGCAGTACGAGGACGAATACAACTTGGATGCGTTTATCAAAACACTAAAATAAATGTAATATAGAACGGATATATACTTAATATAAAAAAATTTTATATGAAGGATTATGCCTTTTTTTCAAAGGGAAGAGCTGAAGAGATTCAAGTGTAGTCAACACTAAAGGTGGTAGACATAGTTGTCATTAGACGTCACTCGTTATGGTGAAGGAGGATAAATTGAGGAGTGCTGAGGCGGAAATGGAGACTTCGTTTTCCTATTTGGCTTCGGATGAAAAATCTTCTACTACCAGAAATGCAGAAAAGCTAGAGATAAGTGAGAATAAAGTTCCAGAGACCAGAAACTGGGTACATTTTGTGGCTGGTGGCATCGGGGGTATGTCTGGAGCTGTAATAACATGCCCCTTAGACGTGGTCAAGACGAGGTTACAATCGGACGCTTATCATTCCATGTATAACAAGACACCCAAATCGAACAATCCATTGATCAAGGTGTTTCAGCACTGTAAGGAGACAGGCTCTGTCATAAGAAGCCTCTACATCGAGGAAGGTACGAGGGCATTATTTAAAGGATTGGGTCCTAACTTGGTGGGTGTTATACCTGCCAGGTCCATAAATTTTTATACTTATGGTACTACCAAGCAATTTGTTTCAACCAACTTTAACAATGGAAAGGAAGCGACTTGGATTCATCTCGTTTCTGGAATAAACGCAAGCTTCGTTACTTCTACCGCCACCAACCCTATTTGGTTGGTAAAAACGAGACTACAATTGGACAAAGCAAAGGGAAAGATGTATATGAATTCATGGGACTGTTTGAAGCACATAATAAGGAATGAGGGTTTTGCAAGCCTCTACAAAGGACTTACAGCATCTTACTTGGGTGGAGTTGAGTCTACCCTTCAGTGGATTTTGTATGAGCAGATGAAAACCTTCATAAACGCAAGATCGAGGAGGATTCATGGAGATGGGCAAAATAAGAACTTGAAAGATCAGGCCCTAGAGTGGTCAGCAAGATCTGGTGCTGCTGGTGCAGCAAAGTTCATCGCGTCCTTGATCACATATCCTCATGAGGTTATTCGAACTAGATTGAGACAGGCGCCCCTAGAAGATACGGGCAAACCTAAATATACGGGCTTAATCCAATGCTTCAAAACGGTAATAAAAGAGGAGGGTTTGGCTAGCATGTATGGTGGATTGACACCACATCTTTTGCGAACTGTCCCAAATTCTATTATCATGTTTGGAACGTGGGAGTTGGTAGTCAAATTATTATCATGAACTTGGAAAGTGTGTAAATAATGATATATACTGTGTAAATAGATGCCCCTGTAAATATATGTGATTTGTCGAAATAATGCTTACTCCAGTGTTGGTCAATTGTTGTAAAATTTATGCTTTTTATGTAGGTGTTCGAAGGAGCCTCTCAGTTGACTACTATTTGACGTGGGAAACAGACTTGACTCTGAAATCCTCTTGTTGGATTTTACTTGTGATTGCCCAATCCCGGCAAGTCTATCGTTGGTAGACGACAAATCCTCGAATATGGGTTTGTCTGTGTTCTGCACCAACTTGTAGAATCTGGGTGGGTCCCCATCAGGTAGGACAACAGAGAGCTCATCGATAAGAGGATCGATGGGATAGTCTTCAGATGGTTTCAACGGTTTTGTTAAATTCGGGAAAGATACTATTTGATTTTTGTCTTTGAGATTGGGCACTTTGCCCAACGGATTGAGTTCTGGATTGAAGTAAATCGATTTATTTCCCCATAGCTTTCGCTCTGCCTTTTGCTTGGTCTTGATCTCAACCTCTTCTCGCTTCAAAAGATCCTGTACCTTTGAACTATGCAAACCTTGCTTCACGATGAACTTCCAGTCTTCTTGGAGGTCATTCAAGTATTTTACTTGTGCTTCAGGCAAATCTGGAGTCTTCTCCAACCGTCGTATCTTAAAGTATAGTCTCTGTGGATCTATATTAGTGAGTTTCTCTAGCTTGTGTTGATGCTTCTGCCGTTTTTGCACCTTCAGCTGTTGCTTCTTCTCATTCTTCCTTAGCTCCGATGCCAAACTCCAGTTCCCCCGTATCATGGTTAATAAAAAAGGTGATATAAAAGCTGGCTAAAAAATCATACTAAATTTGATATTATGATATCATTGAGAAACATATAATTCAATCTGATTTCAATCTGATTGAAAAGAAAGCTTCGAACAGTTATTTTAAGGTATTTAGTGGAGTCTTAGGGATATGAATCAGTCACAAATACCAGCGGATTCCTTAGGAACCATAAGAAACAAACTTAACCAGGTGTATTTGTCGTTGAGGAAACTATCCGACCAGATAAACCACCACAATAGGCATCCAGACACCGTTAAATTACCAAGTTATACGTATTTCCAGAACCAGTTTCAAGTTCTTATAACCCAATTACACACCATTGCATCGAATCTCAGCACAAATGAAGACGTATTGAAATCTACTAATGTATTTCCATTACCCAACTTTCCAACCACACAGCAGGAAGGCCTTTTGACTACATTGCTCAGAAAAAAGCCACTACCGGAGGTTGAGGGTTGGATGAGTGGAGCAATCGAGGCAAGTAAGGTTTCCCATTTACCGATACAGAAGGAGGATAGACTAGCGCAATTCTGTGCTGCCAAAGTCCAGGAACTACAAAGCGAGTTTCATTTTTATGGCTTCCACACGGCTGATGAATTGGAATACTTGGAGACGGCGGAGGGCAAAAAGGAAGCGCAAGAGAAGAAAGAGCAAGAAATTTTGAAGGAAGAAGCAGAGGCTAAGATTTCAGCAGGTATAGCCAATGGTTATAGCCCCAACGTCGTACTCAAGTTCATGTGTCAGGGAGTGTTGCCTCAATGAGCATACATCTTATCAATAAATAGCTAGACATCAGGGTTATATAACGCATCATATAAGTACAAAATAGCAAACACGAAAAATGCAAGAGCACCACCTAAAGTAACATTTCTCATTGATATTTTTTTTGCAAGCAATTTTCCTCCTACACAAGCAGCGGCAGTACATATTCCATGCCCGACTATTGCTCCTAGTATAACAAACCAGTATTCAGAACCAGCAGCCATGGCTATAGTAGCAATTTGAGATCTATCACCCCATTCACCCAAAAAGGTCATGACAAAAACTTGAATCCAAACAGGAGACAACACGAACGAAGCCAAATCTTTCAATTGAGAGAGGACCTCCTTATGCCAAGGTTTTTTCTTTTGAGAGTTGTTGGCTCCAACCTCCATATCATTCATTTGTTCATTCATTTTGCTCGATGCGATCTCCTCCTCTACCTCTGCCAACTCTTCCTCAACTCCCAAATCCTTCGACATACTGAGTCCATCATTCAACAACTTGTAGCCAAAGACGACAAACAATATGGAGGCGGAGAATAAGGTCAATCTTCTTGAAATCAAAGCCGGCAAAGCATGGCCCACGACACCCGATAATACCGTCATCACGACCAACGAAGAAAACCCAGCGGAAAACACAACCCATCTAGGATTGCGCATTGCCATAAGAGCCGCAATGAGAAAAGTTTTGTCTCCAATTTCAGATACGATGATCATCGAGATCGATATGATGAATGAATTATATGATGACTTGTTCTCTTCATCCTCACCCTCACCTGCGACTGCAGCACCAGGAGTCGATGGTTCTTTCAAGTAGGCAGCTTTGGGTTCGTTGTCTTCAGCCTTGACAGGACTTACCCCAATCTTGGCGTCACTCTTGTCCGACATAACCTGAGTACCAACGATATCATCGGAGTTCTTGGGTATCACTAAATTTGTGGTGTCAATCTGTGCCTCCGCAGAAATTGCTGTGGTAAATATCAAACCAAAGATGGTCAAAAGGCTATCAAGTCTCATCTTAGGTTTAGAATTCAATGTTATTTCCTATATAGAATCCCTTCACGGCCTCCTATCAATATGGTACGATGGAAAAGAAACTCCGGATTTTTTTTCAAGAGGTTGATTTTCCGATTTTTCAAAACATACGATAGTTAGATAAATTTTATCATTAGTTAAATGATTTTATATAAGATATAGAGATTTGTAAAAAAAAACAAGTCCAGGCAGCACAGGGGTGAGAGAGCTGGACAATTGAACGATGATAACAAATGCAGGTGACAATGACAATCTAAGTATAAATATTAAGATCTGAAGACGCTCTAAAAGGATCGGGTTCTATCGATGAAAATTCCTTAATGATGAGCTGCTGGCTTGGGGTTATCGATCACGATACCTTCCTTGACTCTGCCATCCTTTACCCATCCACCAGGGGCGACTGTTTCGTGGGAAGCCTTGAACTGGTTAATTCTGTCCACCATGACCGGCCTGAAAGATTTAATGAGACCTTGGATTGGCCATGCAGCAGCGTCACCCAAAGCACAGATAGTGTGACCCTCTATTTCCTTGGTCAACTCGAAAATCATGTCGATTTCCTTCTCGGTGGCTTGGCCCTTGACGAATCTTTCCATCATTTTTGCTAGCCAGGTGGTACCTTCACGACAGGGGGTACATTGACCGCACGACTCGTGCTTATAGAATGCAGCGAATCTCTGTATGCCCCTCACAATATCTGTCTGTTTGTTCATGACGATGACAGCAGCAGTACCCAAACCAGATCCCACGTCTCTCAACGCATCATAGTCCATCAAGACGTTGTCACAAGTCTCCTTTGGCATGATAGGGACCGAACACCCTCCTGGAATAACACCAAGTAAATTGTCCCATCCACCTTTCACACCTCCACAATGCTTCTCCAACAATTCTTTCAATGATATGGACATTTCTTCCTCGACAGTGCATGGCTCATTGACGTGACCTGAAACACAGAAAAGTTTAGTTCCAGCATTTCTCTCACGACCAAACGATGCAAACCAATCACCACCTCTTCTCAAAATGGTAGGAGCTACTGAAACCGTCTCCACATTGGCGACGGTGGTTGGTCTACCAAATAAACCAACACCTGCTGGGAACGGTGGCTTAAGTCTAGGCTTACCAGCCTTACCTTCAATGGACTCGATCAATGCGGTCTCTTCACCACAGATATAGGCACCCATACCACGGTGAATGTAAACGTCGAAAGGATACCCAGAGCCACATGCGTCCTTACCAAGTAAACCTTCCTTGTAAGCCTCATTGATAGCACTTTGCAAGATAACTGCTTCGTTGTAGAACTCACCTCTGATATAGATGTATGCAGCGGAAGCATTCATACCACGGCCAGCCAAGAGACATCCCTCAACCAACTTATGTGGATCTTTTCTGATGATTTCTCTGTCCTTACAAGTACCTGGCTCACCTTCATCAGCATTAACAACTAGGTACCTAGGTCCTGGGTTCTTGTCCCAGCCTGGAGGATTCATGAACGACCACTTCAAACCTGATGGAAATCCTGCTCCACCTCTTCCTCGCAATCCCGATTTTTTCATCTCGTCTATGATCCACTTGTCTCCTTTCAAGATGATCTCCTTTGTCTTGTACCAGTCTCCCATCTTCTTTGCTGACTTCAAATCATACCCATATGTTCCGTAGACGTTTTGGAAAATACGGTCTTGGTCTTTCAATCCACCATGGACCCTATTGGGGTTGGCTGCAGTGTCAGCAATGGTAGCCAAACTACGCCTTACTTCCCGTTTTGTCAATCTCAAGTTACGAAGCATGGTGTAAGCTTTATAATGCAACTGTCCCGAGATTATAATTGACTTCTTTCACCTTGAACTATACTGTTGATGTAGAAATCTTGGACTTTAATGATTACTTCTTTTTTGTGTTGTTCTTTTTTTTCGTAATTGGAATTCGAGCTCTTTTATTGGCTGAAATTGAGAACAGCACCAACGACATCCCAAACCCACCCATCGAAAAAAATCACATAGTAATGCCACTGGTAGGACCTTATTGGAGGACATTGAGGCCATTTGGCTTTCTGGACTCCTTTCACTGAAAACTTGTATTTTAAATATTGTTCATCATAGATTATTTCGAGTAGGGCCCGAAATAGAGACGGGTGAAGAGCATATCTACGCATGGAGACAAAGATGGTTATGCTACACTCTATATGTCTATTTCGCTCCTAAGTGATTGGCTTGAATGGCTTCGCAATGCTGTTCTGGGCACGCTTGGCAGTCTTATCCACTCCCAATGGTTTATAATGGTTGCGAATTGCGAAGGTGGGTTTGACTTCAAGCTGGAAAACGTGAGAATGATAGCGGACGTTTTCGTTTGCCATTCTGTGTATTTGGGAGATCCTGGTCTCTTGTAGTTGTGTAAATTGGCTAAGTTCTGATGAAAGACGTAGTTGTGCTCCATTTGATACTCTCATTATTCTGTAGGATTGAAAAATTTTAGAAAAATATAACTAATCTTCAGAACATTATTTGGAAAGAGGTGAAAAGACGTCGAGACGCACAGTGACATTCAACAACGGGAGAATGAGTGGATACACTGCTTACCCACAGACTCGATGAAAATTTGTAAAGCCCTGTATTGACTCGTCCAAGACACTCAAAGACTGCAGTGCAACATACTCAAAGAAGTGATACAGAAAAATGAAAAAATAATCTACAACGATTCTCAAAATCCAAGGTCTGTCGTAGAGGAAGCCCTCGTCCAGAGTTATCAGTCCTCCTCAGAGGCTTGACTTTCGATCTAGGCGAAAAGTCAAATATTTTTCGCAGCCTGATATACTAGGTACGGACCGCAGAAGCTGAGTATGCGACATCGGTGGCATTGATACGTCGGTCTAGTCGGCGTGTCTTACACTCATCTTTGAATGCTATTTAATGGTCTCCTTCATCTCTGGGACAAAGCCGAGAGTTCAATACCCAAGTTTCGTATGCAGCATTCCACACAAAATTTAAATATAATTTTAACTCCGCTATTACGGACATTAGTTTTAGGCTACACCATCGAGGGCACTCGATAATTTTGTCAATAGACGCTGTGTTAGATCACCAAGAGGACAAACCACTAAGAAAGGCACAGAATCGTTCCATTTATCGCAAATATTTGGGCTTCGAGCTGTAGGATCAGGGCTTGAAAAGATTGAAAATTTCAAGTCACAAATAATATTCAACGTAGCAAGAAGTTCAGCATGTGGAGTAAGATAGTGAAAGTGTCTTCTTTGGTGGCTATCATAAGCATATACTACTATGGCTTATTCCATGGGTGGAAGCACCAGAGCCTGAATCCTTTTGTTGCCAAATTAAGAGATGAGATGGCACGAAGGGCCACTGAGCAACCAGAAATAGATACAATCACAAGGCAAGAGGGAACGCCCAAGCTTGCATCAAATTCATATATATCGAACTACATGAAGTTCAAGGATACAGATCAGATAGGTATAGAGAACGCAACATTGTTGATGCTCGTGAGAAATGAGGAATTGGAGGGCGCTCTTTCATCGATGCGATCCTTGGAGGATCGTTTCAACAGGGATTACAAATATCCATGGGTCTTCATGAACGATGTCCCATTCACCGACGAATTCATAGAACAAACTAGCATGATGGCCAGCGGCAAAACATATTACGAATTGGTCCCCAGTGAGGACTGGCAGCCTCCCTCATTCATAGATGAAGATCGACTACAAAAAAATTTGAGGGATGCATCGGAACAGGGCGTTCTCTATGGAGGACTGCGATCATACAGAAACATGTGTCATTTCAACTCCGGGTACTTTTTCAGACAGAAGAGAGTTCTCAATTACGAGTGGTATATGAGAGTTGAACCCGATGTGCTATACATGTGTGATTTTCAATACGATCCGTTCACTGTATTGCGAAAGCACAACAAGAAGTACGGATTCATAATAACAATTCTAGACTATGAAAACACCATTCCAACGTTGTGGAGCACGGTGGAAAAATTTATGGAAGATTACCCTCATCTACTCCATCCAAATAATGCGCTAGAATTCATTACTTCCAAAGACTCTACAAATGATAAGGGTTTGTACGTTAGCGATTACAACACGTCTTACAACCTTTGCCATTTTTGGACTAACTTTGAGATAGGAAATCTAGACTTTTTCAGAAGTGAAGCCTACACCACTTTCTTCAACGTCCTCGATAAGGCCGGAGGCTTCTACTATGAAAGATGGGGCGATGCCCCCGTTCACTCCATTGCATTGGCACTACTACTTGACAAGAATCAGATACATCATTTCGAAGATATAGGCTATTACCATCCGCCGTTGCTTGCGTGTCCTTCTTCTTCCGAGATTTTGTCTTCAAAGAGGTGTATATGCAAAAGTCATGACCCTTTCTCTCTTAAAAACGATTCTCCTATTGATGTGGATCCGTTCAGCTGTCTATCCAGGTGGTGGAGATATGGCTCCGGCAAGCGATTCCTCAATGAGATAAACTATGAATAGTTAATAGAATATATTCATCTATAGATGAGATGAGTAGTGTATAATATATTGATAAATCCTTACACCACATAACCCCATCGCATCTTCAGATAAATTTTTCAGACAGAAAAATACAACTTTGCTTAGTTTGGATTATACAATATGGCCAAGGAGTCTCAGTCAAAGAACTCAAGGAAGGTGAGTAAGGCTCCGAAGGAGAGCCACACCCCTGAGGATAATATCAAACAAACAAAAAAGACCAATGAGACAAAAAGTTCAAATGGTAGTGTCGACATGAAGAAGAAAGCAAACGGAGACTATGAGAGCACTACTTTATCTAACAAAGACAAACGTAAGCTCAAGAAGTCGCAATCTGTCAATAATGAAGAGAAGAAGGAGAGATCTCAAAGTGTCAAGAAAACAAACCCACCGATCGAATCTGAGCAAAGTCTGGAAAGTGAAGAATCGGGCGATGAGTTGGACTTAGAGAAGTTGGCTGCTAGTGAGAGCGAGAGTGATGTTTTCGATGATGAGGAAGACTCAGAGAGTGGATCAGAAGATGATGATGAGGAGGAGGAAGAAGAAGAAGAAGAGGAGGACGATCAGGACGCAGAGGACGTACCGTTATCGGATGTGGAAATCGACTCAGACGCAGATGTCGTACCACATACCAAGCTAACCATAAACAACATGGCGGCATTGAAGGATTCTTTAGCACGTATCCAACTTCCATGGTCCAAACATTCCTTCATTGAGCACCAATCTGTTGTCAGCAAAGAGTCAGTGGAACCACAAATCAAGGATATCTACGATGATACCGAGAGAGAATTAGCATTTTACAAACAAGGCCTCGAGGCTGTCAAGATGGGAAGAGCAGAGTTGTTGAGACTCAAGGTGCCTTTCTCTAGACCCGTGGACTATTTCGCAGAGATGGTCAAGAGTGACGAGCACATGGACAAATTGAAGGCCAAGTTGCTTACGGAGGCAGCAGACAAGAAGGCATCACAAGAAGCCAAGAAACAAAGACAACTCAAGAAGTTTGGTAAGCAAGTGCAAGTTGCAACATTACAAGATAGGGCCAAGCAAAAGAGAGATACCATGGACAAGATAAAATCTTTGAGGAAGAGAGGTGCCAACAAGATGGACGATGACGACTTTCAAATTGCATTGGAAGAGGCTACACAGGAGAATGATCGTTCCAACAAGAGACACAAGCCCAATGGCAAGAGAATGGCCAAAAACTCAAAATATGGCAGCGGTGGACAGAAAAGAGGTCTTCGTAGAAATGATGCCACCTCTTCCGCTGATGTTTCTGGTTTTTCTGCTGGTAAAATGAAAGGTAAGACAGCGAGACCAGGTAAGAGTAAAAGGACAAGAAGGAACTAGATAGATATCACCCAGTAAGTAAGTATAAATCCTAATGCTACACAACACTTCTCAGACTCAAGTCGTTTAAACTACAAAAATGAACGCGATCGTTTAGATATTTCGATCTTTTCACTTGTGATATTGCACCTGTAATAAAGATCTTGTAATTACAAATCATTCACAATGGATAAAGAGGCAGTCAAGCAAAAATTCGTCAGCGAATTCGATGGGTTGATCGAGGAATTGAAGGAAATTCTCATTTCCTATAAAATGCCTCAAGAGGCTATCGACTGGTTTGAACTGAACTTGAAATATAACACTCCTGGTGGAAAATTGAATAGAGGTTTGTCAGTTATCGACACATATAGTATTTTGAAGGGTGTTTCTGTGGGAGACTTGAGCGATGCTGAATACAAAAAGGTTTCCATCTTGGGATGGGGAGTTGAATTGTTACAGGCATACTTCTTAGTTGCAGATGACATGATGGATCAATCCAAGACAAGAAGAGGTCAGCCGTGCTGGTACTTGAATGAAGGAGTTGGCAACATCGCTATCAATGACTCCTTTATGTTGGAGGGTGCTATTTACGTTTTGTTGAAAAAGCATTTCCGTCAGGAGTCTTATTATGTTGATTTGTTAGACTTGTTCCACGAGGTCACATTCCAGACTGAATTAGGTCAACTTCTTGACTTGGTTACTGCAGATGAGGAGCATGTTGATTTGGATAAGTTCTCCTTGAAGAAGCACTCATTCATTGTGATCTTCAAGACCGCTTACTACTCATTTTATTTACCTGTTGCATTAGCTATGCACATGGCTGGTGTTGCAAACGAGAATAACTTGAAGCAGGTACGCGATATCTTAATTCCCTTGGGTGAATACTTCCAAATACAAGATGATTACTTGGACTGTTTTGGAACACCCGAACAAATTGGCAAGATTGGTACTGATATCAAGGACAACAAATGTTCTTGGGTTGTCAACCAAGCATTGTTGAAGGCCACCCCTGAGCAACGTAAAATCCTCGACGAGAACTACGGTAAGAAGGGCGATGAGAATGAGGCTACAGTGAAGAAGTTGTTCCAGGACATGGGAATTCAAAAGATCTATGAGAACTATGAGGAGTCCATCGGTTCAAAGTTGAGGGAGCAGATTCTGAAAGTTGACGAATCTGGGGGATTGAAGCAAGATGTCTTGTCTGCATTCTTGAACAAGGTTTACAAACGTTCCAAATAGAGGTAGCAACCATTCGTTACCATAGATAGAGAATTAATATGTTGATATAAAGTCTTCGATTAAAAATTTCCATTACCTATAAAAGGTCTAAACCTATGACACTTGCTACGTAACGTAGGTATCCAATGCTCTTATTTGTCGGTGACTTGTGCACATGGCTAGAATAGCTCCACTAGACGTTAACTCTTTCTAATTCTTCTCTTCCTTCCTTGGTGTACAAGTATTCGTTGTAATCTCTGGCGTTTGTCCAGACGTTCCATACAATCATTCCTGGAATAACAATGTACAAAGTTTGGTTCTTGACTCTTCTGAACACATTGAAAACCGAGTTGTACAATGCACCCTTCAACGGTCTAGTGGCATAAGGCGACACAGTGTAAGCAGTGACGTACTTTTGCTTTGGGGAACCAAGGTGTCCCCACCATCCCAAATAAGTCTTTGGTCCTGCTCCTGCCATCTTTAACTCTGTTTACTCCTTGAAAGTGTCGATATAGAAAGATTAGGTTTGGAGGTGTTATACTTCTCTTTGAAATCAAATTTACCTTGTTATAATTGGATGGCCAAAACATTTTCAAAATTACGCGCGAAAAAGCGAATTATTAGTGTGTGCACAGTAAATATCAGAACGCCTAACATAATGATGGCCATCAGTCGCTCCACCTACAGCTGCCCCAACGTCTACTGTGAATGGGAACCATAAACTATCTCTGAAACGTTGTCAGGATATATTAAAAGTACATAGAGAGAAGGTTTTACCCCACCAACAGAAACTTTCCAATTATAAAATAGGATTTTATTTATATATTACCATAAAGAAAATTTCATGCTTATACTATTTGAATGAGACATCAGTGATAATTTAAGCAGCGGTCAAACGCTTTTGGGTAGCCAATCTTCCTCTTTGTCTGGAGTTCAATCTAACTTGCTTAGTCTCAGCAGCCTTCTCAACAGCCTCTTCTTGTTCGGTTAAGATGATTTCGATGTGAGATGGAGATGATTGGTAAGCGTTGATTCTACCGTGTGCTCTGTAGGTTCTTCTTCTTTGCTTTGGAGCCTGGTTGACTTGGACATTAGCAATCTTCAATTTAGAAACGTCTAATCCTTTAGCCTATGAAAATGTTAGTATACTATATCGCGACCCATGTCTTCGAGGGCAGAGAGCACTTCATGTGCTCTCTGGCCGCTCTCTCTTCTCGTTATTGAGTGGAGCTGTGAACAATTACTTACTTCTGCATTGGATTGTGCGTTGACTAATAAATCTTTGATGAAGTTGATGGACTTGGCTGGCCATCTTGCCTTGGTGACACCGAATTCCTTACCCTGGGCAGTACGTCCAATGGAGTGGTTGAAACGACGGAATGGGATGGCTCTCTGGTGGTCCAACACTTGGTCCAAGTATTTTTGAGCCTTCTCCAAGTTCCATCCGTTGATAGCCTGGGCTGTCTCCCTGGTGTTCTTGAAAGAAACTCTCAAGTAAGATCCACGAGCTGATGCTGATTTAGCTGGGTTGACTGAAGTAGCACCGTAACGAACCATTTCTACTATAACTTTAAATCAGAAGTGTGGTATTAACTAATGAATAGAAAACTATGAAAAATTTTAACCGTATGAATCTCAACTTGGAGTTAGTGCCAGTGTGCGATCGAAAACCGACTATCGCAACCTGCACACAACCGTCAAAATTTTCAATCCCGCTAGTGCGGGTAACATGCACACTAATCACGTTGCAAACGCGGCTACAGCCCTAGCATACTCGGTGTGACTGCTACGGCGGGGGTGCAAAGGTGGAACGCTCTTTCTCTGTGGAGCTAGGAGAGTAGCATGCGACAGGCGGAGGGGTGAAACGAGGGCGTGCTTGGTAGATCGGACGGCAACGAATTCAGGATCCTGAGGTAGCAACTCGGTGCTGTGGTGGGCTGTAGACAACATGTAGAGTATGTATGTAGCCGAGATGGCTGCGGTGGATGGCAAAAAAGAGCTGACAAGGGACACGAGAACATAGAGTATTTCGCCCTACTACATTCCGTGCTACACACTGGGTCTACGGACACCGACAGAGCAGGCTGCGGGAACCAGAAAGATAGTCACTGCGGGATAGACGGGCCGTATCAAATTGCTTTTAACTTACGACATCGGATTTGAAAACTGTAGCACAAGTCGGATTACCCACGCACAACCCTTGCACAATCCCCTCTGGTGACCACCGAGGACGCCCTGGAGTTGGGTGCGCTGAACAATAGATGGGCCAGATATGCCCTCGTTGCGGTCGCCGGAGGACTCAGTTGCCGTTATGCTTTTTTGTATCACTTCAGGTGGTGCAATTTGGGATGCGCATATCAAGTGGTGATCTCACAATGCACCCACGCCGAATTGCTCTGGGCGGATCGTCTCACACAGAGCTGGTGCTCGTTTGTGGCTCGATCACGGGGCCGGCTGTTTGTAATCTTCTCTGGCCCGGTCGCCAACTAGCGGAGCTGTTGCTACGGGTGCCAACGGTAGCAGCTACAACTCGCTTCCTGTTGCGTCTGAATCAGCTGTAGTGTCTGGTTATCGCATCCTCACCTGTTCCGGCTATTTTGCTAGACAAGGACGCCTGCGTCAGCGTGGGCAACACTTACTGAGTTGCCCTCCTGCTGCCGCTAATCAGTCGGCAGATACCCGCGTAGATAGCCCAATCGTTTCCGGATGCGTGGGTCTGTTGCGAAGCAGGGTCAGGCATCGCTCGCACGTAGAGCTGCTGGGATCTGTCTCTATGGTCCCTAAAATGTCGTTAGATGCACTACACCGCACATAGTATGCCGTGCACATTCGCTTGGCTACTGTCTCCGCCATATCTACCACCCCAGCTTTGGCACTGTCCACCGCTGGTCCTCTACAAAGCGTCCGGCTGCGCTGGAGCGCTGGAACCCTGGCACCGCTTCTTCTACAAGACTCCTCAGGCCCGGCTACACGTCGTCGCCCGCTGCCACAGCAACCTTCTCTTCGCCAAGTCGGGCAACATTTGTCACCGTCTAGTCCTACGTCTTCCGCTCTCATATGAAGGAAGCTATCTGCAAGCGACACTATGAAATTGTGACCATTTATGATCAAATTAATTTTTTTTTTTTTATGTTAGTAGCTATCAAAAATTCCTGAAGGGTTAGTTATTCTATCGGACTTGGATATTTACCCCTTATTTGGTGGATTTTTTAAAACAATCTTCTGCGTTTTTATGGCAGTTTTCGTTCTCGAGCACCACCTAGTGTCGCTCTCCACCATGGGACCGTTCGAAACCTCTCTGGCCTCTGTGGCTCCGTATTAGCTCCTGGCTGGAGAATAATGTAAAGTGCACGACTCCCTATAGAGAAGAAAAAGCGAACAAAAAAAAGGTTTTCTAGGAGCAAGTTATAACCAGGCTCACATTATAGTGGACGGTCAGCGGATAAATTGCAGATCAAGTATTATTGCTCAGGACCGTAGGTTGGAATAATCTGAGGCAGTAGATAACGTACAGAGGTGTTCGATTGATTGATTAATCGGATAGGATTAGTTACAGAAATTGTAATTGATCGCGTGTGCTGAAGATACAAACGGGGTTCGCAGATAAACATCACACGGAGCAATAGTGGGGCTTGCAGGACAGAGATACGCTGGATTAGTGTAGGAGTAGAGTCTAGAGTATTATCTGGCGGGTTAAGATAGCATCAAAGCAGGTTACCGCGCGGCCAGCCATAACAGACGCACTGCCGGAACGTCGTTGACAAACACAACATCAGTATACAAGGGCATTACTATGAGTCGAGAAGAATCAGTGACCCTGGGGAACGAGCAGACACCAGACCCCGAGGTCTCATTGAGCGGCGTCGACGTTGACGGGGCCGAAGAAAAGAATCTGGAGGGATCGAGGTCCACGTCGCCCGAAGGAGAAGACTCACCGGAGGACTCAGTTGATAACTCCGCTGGCAAGGAGGAAGCAGATGATAAGCCAGAAGGTGACAGCCAGGAGTCTGACGAGGAATCAGACGAAGAACGAGCTGCGGAAGATGAACAGGCAGACAAGGAACAGGAACAAGAGGAAGACGTCGATAAACAACAACAGGTTGACAATTCCGAAAAAGAGAGCGAAGACAAATCGGATGAGGAAGTCAATGACGAGGTGGATAAGTCTGAAGGAGAAGATAGAGCTGGAAACGGTGATGGCGAGTCTGAATATGAAGAGGGTAAGGAAGCAGACTCATCAATTGTGGCTGAAGAATTGGACGCCAACGATTCTTCAAATGTGAAAGAAGAAGAGAATGCAGGGATTAAAGATGAAGCATCGGAAGCATTAGATGGAGAAGCTGCAGTCGACAACGAAGAAGTAGGGTCTACGAAAAACGAAAATGTTTCTTCAAGAGAAGATGAAGACATAGAGGTGGAAGATCCAAGCAAAGATGAAATCGTAG
Organism: Debaryomycetaceae sp. ZIM 2471; assembly: GCA_031081905.1. NCBI lineage: Eukaryota > Fungi > Ascomycota > Pichiomycetes > Serinales > Debaryomycetaceae > Debaryomycetaceae sp. ZIM 2471. Next base: position 1,135,339 of record JARYTF010000001.1, on the reverse strand, counting down.
GGAAAGAACTCGATTCAGCAGTGCTGAAGGATGATGACTCGGATAGTTACCAAAAGGATGTTGCAATGACTGATGTACATGATTCTGCACAAGAGGAAGGGAAAGAAGAAGAAGTAGAGGACGAAGAGGATGACGGAGAGGATTTCACCAACGATGACAACGAAAACATGGTAGATGCAGAGAAGATTGACTTAAATGAGGTTAGACAGACGCATGCAATCGTGATTCCCTCATACGCCAGTTGGTTCAACATGAAGAAGATTCATCAAATAGAGAAGGAGTCGTTGCCTGAGTTTTTTCAAAATCACCCTTCAAAATCGCCAAAAATCTACTTGAACTACAGGAACTTCATGATTAATGCTTACCGATTGAATCCTAACGAATATTTGACATTGACATCATGTCGCCGAAATTTGGTAGGCGATGTGGGAACTTTAATGAGAGTGCATCGGTTCTTAAATAAATGGGGCCTAATCAACTACCAAGTGAAGCCTCACTTAAAACCCTCTTATGCATTGGAGAAATTAGCAGATGGTCTGCTGGTTGGCTTACCCTATGCTGGTGATTATCATGTAAATTACGATGCTCCCAGGGGGCTTTTTCCATTCGAGACACACAAAATTTCACTGGATAAGGTTGATATTAGCAAGCTTAAAACTTTAGTTGAAGCAAGAAATGTCAATTCTAATGTCCAAACTGAGACTCTAGTCAATGACCTCAAGGTCGAGTCGAACGATAAACATCTCGACAATGGAAGCGTCGAGCCCGCTTCAAAGAGACAGAAGAAAGACAGCTGGACAAATGAGGAAACCGCAAAGCTTATCCTCGGTATCAAGGAGCACAAAAATGACTGGTTCAAAGTCTCATTGTATGTGGGCACGAAAAATCCACAAGAGTGCATTTTAAAGTTCCTCAAATTACCCATAGAAGATGGTTTCAACGAATTTGGTGATAGAGAATCAAAACTACTCAAATACTCCTCCCACTTTCCTATCAACTCAATTGAGAATCCAGTTTTGAGCAACTTAGCTTTCATGACCCAAATAGTTGATAGTGATGTCGCGAGAGCCGCTAGTGAAAGAGCTTCCAAAGTTATTGATGAAAAGGTAGTCGAAAAGATTCAAAAATTATACAAAGCGAAAGCAAAAGTTGACAAGAAGGAAGCTTCTTCAGATGTGCCGAAAAGTGGTGAAAATGATGAATCAAAATTGAAAGGGGAAGAAACTCAAAAGAATGAAAATAAGGATGGAGAAACCAAAACCGTTGAAAATAACAAGGACGAGGATGTCAAGGGAGAACAGTCCGATTCATCACAAAACAGTAGTGAGGATAAAGAACCGAAGGATTCAAGCATCACGAGTAAGTCACCACTGCCGAGGGAGTCTGTTACGGAAGACAAAGACAAAAATGGCAGTCTTGAGACCGAGATTCCTGATCTTACAAAGGAGTTCGAAGCTGATGTAGACCCAACATCCATAGTCAAGGATGCTGCCGCAAATACCTTCGGAATTGTTGGTGCTAGAAGTCACATGTTTGCGGTCTATGAAGAACGTGAGATGCAAAAACTAACCAACACCATCGTAAATCAACAGTTGTCCAAGGTGGAGTTGAAGCTAAAGAAGGTTTCTGAACTCGAAAAGATCTACGAAAGAGAAAGAAAGAACCTCGCCAAGCAACAGGAGGAGGTGTTCATTGATCGCTTGGCATTGTCGCAGTCTACGTTGAATATCACCAAAAAATTGAGCAACGTATTTTCGCAAATAGAAAGCGTCGCCAGCGACTTACCGGACTCTAGACGTACCGAGGTGGGTGATATGCTCAATGAAATTGAAAGTCTTATTTATAAACCTACAAGAAACGTATTCTATCAGGCCACGGAGAATGGTGAATTGGCAGATTCTGCTTCTAAGGATGAAAGCAATGGCTCTACTTCGAAAGAGGGTACTGATCCACATAAAAACAGTTTGAAACCGCTCTCAATGGAGGCGCCTCAGAGCTTCAAGGTTTGGGTACCCTAATAATGCACTCTATCTTCATTTCATAAACAGATTTACACAACTGGATAACTACATTAGTCCACTATAGATTTTTTCATACCTTCTCTGTATAATTAATAAAGGTCAAGATAATCACGTGATACACACAGGTTACACACATTTCTCAAGTGGTTTAAGACTACACACTCTATAGCCAAGTCTTCAATCTGTTTGGCGATGGATCCTCGAGTGTTTAGTAGAGATAAAGACGAACTAGAGGTGGACGGGGAGGAGATTATTAGCTCCATAGTGGAGGATAAAATGGCCGAGACGGATGATGAAAACTTAATTTCTGAGGTAAGTAACGACGAGTATATGTACGAAGATGATTATGAGAAGGTAGTGAGAGACGGCGAGTTAGACAGTGAGGGATCGAAGGAAGATGACGATTTTTTGGATATGGGAGAAGCTCCAGAGGAACATCAGGAAAGTGAAACAGAGGACATTGCTATTAGAGGGGAAAGGGAACAACAGTCTGAGCAAGAGCAAGTGGGACAGAACGTACCTCAACAATCAGAGGAGGAACAGAGTGCGAAGTTTAGTTTCAGCAACTTGGTGGACAGCGATGATGACGACATTGAGAATTTGGAGGCTGGGGTAGAGGAACGTAAAGGTGATCGAGAAGATTCGAGTAAGCTGGCTGAAAGTACTAATACTGATTCTAGGGAGTATCACGAGAAGCATGAAGAATTTAGCAATCACATATCAAACGGTAAGGGTCTTGATAATAGCATAAACGTAGAGGATTACACAGTCCCGGTGAACGAAGTAAAAAACAAAGATGATGAGGATGATACACCTTACATCGAGTTACTTTCGGAAGAAGAGTTAGAGATGGAGCTGCCTGTAAAAAATCCGCAAGAGACAGATACCTCATCCAAAGCCATAAATAACAAGCTAGCTGGTGAAACTGTGGTTTTAGCGTCTGATTCGGAAGATGAAGAAGAACCTAATGTAAGTTCAATCAGGGATGCTGACGAGAATAGCAACGTTCTCTCTGTGCCAATTATCATCCGAATCGAGGAGATAGATTTTCTTCTCGTGTCACTTAAAGGTTCCGATCAGCAAGATTTGTCTCATATGGTTACATTATTCGAGGATGATGCGATTTTGAGTACCTCTGTTGAAGGTTTTTTTTCAACCATCAGATCCAATGACGACTTGAAGGAAATTAAGCACTTCGAAATGAACCAAGAGTTGATTCTAGAAATCCCGGAACTTGGAGGAATATACATAACGGAAGACAATATCTACTCCCGAGATATAATGATCGAGGATTTCGTAAGAGCGTTCATAAATTTGACTGAAAACTCAAAGAATGATAGCGAGGTACCTAGCACTATGTCTTTTCATTTGAATACTCAGAACAGGTTTGTCACAGAATTCAACTGTGTGTCAGAGCTTATAAGAGCAGGTAAAGGTTTTGAAGAGCTAAAAAAGATAAGCTTGAATTCAAGTAAGAAAACGAAGAAGCATAGTCAGGAAGACGAAACACTCATTCGAAGTGAAGAGAAGAGAAGGAAAATAAATTCTAGTGTATAAGAATAGACTTTACATATATATACATATATAGTTAATTCAATAACTGAATTCATGGACTAGGCCTGTTTATTCAATCAAGCCAATTTCTTTCAATTGTTCAGCCAACTCTGGATCTATATATTTTTGTAGATTGGGAACACCTGGTAATCCCTTTCTCTTTCTCGTCTTGATCACGAGGTCCCTCGCTAGCGACTCGTGGGGAACCGGCTTTAAAGCAGGCAAATAACAGTTTTTATCCAACGGATCTCCGGGTACTATGCTCCATTTAGAAAAGTCCATGAAGCACATTGCCTGGCCTTGTGTTTGTAATCTAACATCTGTCTCAAAACCGACGGAATCTATAACGGGCAAAAGACCACTTACATGAGCAAGATGCGTACCTGGTACGAGAGCTTCCGAAGTAATGTAGCCCCTTCGCTTCGATATGAGATGGTCAACAGCTTTTATCGCTTGTGAGGTACATGTAATGATCACCGAATATATTGGTTCCATCAATCTAGGTGTAGCAGTCAAGAAACCACTATAACATGCTCTCCTTGTGAGAGGTATTATTTGAGTACTCGAACGGTGAATCTCTGTTCCATTGATCACTGCATCCAAAATTTTGAATTTAGAACCTCTGATCGGTTCGTCGCACAAGGGCCCCTCATTTATACTCCATTTAAAGCCTAGATTTATTGAATCCTTGACATCGTAAAGTAATGTCTTGTCCGTCTCTCCCTCCAACGTATCATCTAAAAGTAGCGAAGCGTGTTGCAAATCATCCGGTCCAAAACACCAAAGGGAACGAGATGATAGAATATCCCAGCCGAAAGTATGTTCCAAAAGGTTGGATGTTACTTTGGGGGGATCTGACAACTTCAATTTCCCTGTCTCTATGAAATAACTCAACTTTGAATCATCAACTGGCTCAGCGATAATTGAAATCAGATTTTGATTAGCCGAAGTAGTTATTTTAGTTGCTGACGTATCAATACAGGTTTCGCTGAACTTGGTCATTGGATCACTTACTTTGATCTCTAGATCATCGGTGAAAAATCTGCGTAAATCATGTAAAATACAATCCATGTATAATTCACCTGGTGCTAGGATGACATGTTCACCACTTTCTTCAACTTTAATTACGCTAGATAAATACGATTTGTTTATCTTCCTCAATCCGTCTAGCAATTTTGGAAGTTCAGATGGGGTCTCAGGCTCCACCGCCACCTTGAACACTGAGTTGTGACTATAGTCGCTTTTGAATAATGACGTCGTGATACCTCCCCTATCGCTGTAGACCGTGGCCCCTTTAGTTATTATTGAGTCAATGCCTGAAACAAGCACCAAAAAACCAATTGATGCTTCTCTGATGGGTATCTTGTACCTACCTCCAGAGATATATAATTTATCAACGATCTCAAATTTATAATCATCATCATCCTCATCGAAATTTTCACCAAGAACTTTTATTCTGTCACCTTCCCTTAGGATGCCAGTGTGCACTCTCAAAAGTGCCTGAAAGCTCCTTCCATCGGTAGATTCTATACACTTCACAACAGTTGCAACCAACGACTCTTGAGATTCAGAAACGCTGAATCCTTTGTCAGCGAAAGTCTGGATTGAATCTGTGGGACACGGTATGAGAGAAACAAACAGACTTATTAACCCTTGATTACCGCAAAAAATACCGTTTAATACCTTTTTGAGTAAAGATTGAGAATCAAGCTTGAAGTGTGACTTGTGTATGGTCACCGAGAAATTGTCATATAGTAACGATGCTAAGCGCTTTCCGTCTGAATCTGAGGTTATAGTATAAGTGAAGACCTTATAAAGGGGTTCCAACACTAGACCTATGAATGATCTTTGTAATTTACTGTTTTTTGAGTTGTTTGTGAATTTACCTTCGCTTAGATCAAAATAAATATTTCCCCATAACTTTCTCATGAATTCCTTTGAATCTACCGTATCCAATGATTCATTTTTAAAGTAGAGCGCAGTGAAACTTTGCAACGTGAAGGAGAACCCAAGTGAGAATGATGCAAATATTATGTTATTCTCTATTGGTGAGAAATTCTTGTTCCACAGATATGACGATATGAATTCATTTTCTTGCACGTAAACATTCAACTCATCGATCAAACTGTTCAATTTGAAATAGCAGTCGGACAACGGCAACTTGAGTTCTAGTATCAATCTATCAAATTTGTTGAGGATAACCACTATTGGTTTATTTTTCTGTATTATTTTGTTCAAAATCTTTTTATCAATAGGCGTTAGGCCCTCCACAACATCTAGTATCAAAACAGCACCATCAGTAGCATCAAGTGCAGCCATAGTCTCATCTATGAAATTAGGATGACCAGGAGTATCAATGAAATTGAAAGTATGAGATGTTTCATTCATGCCTTGCAATAATAGAGTGATTGGCGATAACTTGATTGTTATTCCTCTCTCTATTTCTATTCTATGATTATCCAAGAATCTGAGTGGTTTGAAGTTTTTCAGTTTGTTATCCGTTGAAATTGAAGATGAATGTGTCTGTAAGACTAACATGTCAAGAAATGTAGTCTTACCAACATGCAAGCCTCCGACGACAGCCAAATTCCTTATCCGCTCTGGAAGTGCTTTCATGGTGTCTAACATATATTTTCTGGAATAAATAAGGTCTGGCAATCCCTCGAAATCATCTCCATTTTGCTCTTCGTACTCAAACTTCATATTCTTCTGTATTTTAGGTTCTATCACGGGTGCATCAGTGTGTTCACTCGAGGCATTTACCACGTTCACATCTACATTCAGTCCATAGTATTCAGCTAAAGTCCCTCCGTTCTGATTATCGTCCCTGACTGCGATTTCAAGTCCTCTATCCATCTCATCGCTCGACATCTTATCATCATCTTCTCCATTCGTAATTTTCAAGTCGTCTCCATTTTCGTCCTCCTGGTGCACGGATTCCGCATCTGAGTCCATTGGGTCACCTATAAGGTTTCCAAACTCATCATACAACTCATCTTCATCCATCTTTGGGGGATAAAAATAATCTATCTCTGGTCAATTTTACGATAGAATGAATTTTAATTTCAGCTGTATACAAAACTAACAAACGGTATAATACAAATATTGATACTTTTATCTATGAAGAAATAGAGCAGAAGAGGATAATGGATCATAAAGTTTGGTACTTTCTCAACTCTGTGAGAAGACTTTGTAGTTGTACGTCTGATACCTTGTGAGATAAACTTGGAATCAAGGATTTAGCTTCCTCAGCATCCTCACAATCTAAAGTGCCAAGCTGCGCAAGCTCGAAGGGATGTAAGGTATCTGACACCAGGGAATTGAAGTCATTCAAAAGCTTCTCGACAGTCTCGGTGGAAGAAGTGTTCTTGAACCTGGAAAAGTTAGACAAGTAGTTTAAGGTCTTTTGCATTATCTCACTGGAGTTTCCGCTCAAAGCCAGGTTCGCTATGTCGTCTTCCTTCTCAGAGTCGTACTCATCGTCGTCGTTGTTGATGCTAGTATCGTGGTCCTTGTTTCTGCTCTTGTTTTTTCTCTCTTTCAATGCTGCCCGAATGAGTAATCTCGATTCCGACAAGTTCAATGCTATAAGCTGTTCTTCATCGCCGTTATTATTTATTTGTGCGAGTTGGAATTCAGGGCCAAGCTTCAATGTGGCTGCATTTTCCTCGTCGTCAATGTTTTGCGTTGCTGCTCTTCTTCTTCTCACACCAAATGTACTGGTACTGACATTCATAATGCTGTAATTATTTTGTTACTAGGGTAATGATGTTCAGCGAAAAATATACAGATATCGAATCTACTGGCCGGTTGGGATAGACAATCCTATAAGCACAACAGTACACCTGAATAACACCTAAATGAGGAATATGGCTATATAATGTGAAGTTTTCGTATTTCGAAGAATGAAATATTCATGTTTGCGAGTGCACGACATATCAAAATATTCAAAATGGTGTTCAGATCTGACTATTACCAACCGCATGCGAAGGGGTTACACTGCTCATCTTTGAAGAAAGGTCATCTTTGGGAGCGAAATATTCTGTCTGTTTGAAGCTGTCGGAACTTGCAGCAGAAGGAGTGAAATCTGATGACCTTACGTTAGAGACGAAAGGATGTTTGAGTGCTTCTTGGGGAGTGAGTCTCTCGAGAGGATTCAAGTTCAAAACTTTCGACAAAAAGTCTACCAACTGTAGCCTCTCCTGGCACTCCTTCTCTATCATTGGGGTTGTCATCTTTTTCGATGGGAGCTTGTAATTTAATATGATATCCTTGAGCAATCTATGCTTGAAATAGTTTCTGTTTTTTTGTTCTTTCTTCAGTTGTTCCTCCTTGCCTTTGACAGTTCTTAAATATGTGATGTAATCATCGTAGGGTCTAAGCTGGTATATGGCTTTATTGTCAGCGTCGACCGAGGACTTTTCAAAGTAATTAAAAGCATTTCGACCAACTTCGATCATGTGGCGAGGCGGATAGCCTAACATGTCAACGATTTTGTACACTTGATTATATTCAGAGGTTCCAGGGAACATGGGGAGGCCCAAAAATAGCTCACCGACGATGCAACCCAAAGACCACATATCAATGGACTCAGTGTACGGCAATCCCAATAGGACCTCCGGAGATCGGTAGAATCGAGACTGGATATAGGAGTAAACTGTCTGCCTCGTAAAACAGGCCGATCCAAAGTCTATAACTTTGATATCTGGTTTATCTGGCTGGCATAAAAGTATGTTTTCTGGTTTTAGATCACAATGTATCATTTGAAAGTTTTTGAGTTGGGACATAGATTCCAAAAGTTGTCTGGTAAGAATTTTGACAAGTTTCATGTTGAGACCTTGAAATTGGTTTTGCTTAATGAGTTCATATAAGTTTGATGCGAGGAGTTCAAAAACCAAACATAAATGTTCCTTGTGCATGAAAGCGTCAAGAAGTCGAATGAAGTTTTTACCGTCAGTATTGGCGTTCAAAAACTCAAGCAACCTCACTTCCGTTAAAGATTGGTTCATATATGCTGGTTTGGACTTGATAACCTTAACAGCACAAAGTGATTGGTTACTCAAATTTTGACACTTGACAACTTGTCCAAACGTTCCGGATCCCAATAGATCCAAAACAATATATTTACGTCCCTCTTCGGTACCCAATATATCGTTGACGTAAAGGATATAGTCGCTATCAGAATTGTCATATCCGTTGTTGAACTTCGGCTCCAGAGGTTTGGTCAAGACCCTCTTGGGGTTGGTTGATTTTGAATATTGAAATTTCTTTGGTTGACAAATGCCGTAAGTCTCTGTGAGATATATCGACAAAGCATTGACAGGTGATATGTGTAAGGAATGCACAGAACAACGTCTATATTTAGGTTGATGATGAACTCGTGGATTCAAGGTAGAGATGGAATGAACCCTTGTAGCTTTTGGAGCAGAATTTCTTCGTCTGCTCAGTGACCTTGTTTGTAATGACTGTTGGTATTTCTGATATTGGACAATCAGAGGAGATCTTCCCACCTTGGATTGTGTCTGGATGAAATTTCTGTCGTCACTGGGATAGTGGTGACTATTAGTAACTGAAATGGACGAGCGCCTGTAATTTCCCTGGAGACCAGATGCGAGACCACTGTTGTAGAGGTGGTAATCATTCCCTACTCCATGACCTGGAAATGCATTGTAGCTGTTGAAAAAGTTCCCAGTTTCCACGGCGGACATCTTTCTATCAGTGTTGAGACTCACCTCCTGGTTAGTGTAATATTGGCCAAAAGGATTGTCAGCACGCGTCGGAGGGTGAATGACCAGAGGTGCATTGGAGGGGATCTGTGAATCGTACTCATATGTAGTGGGCAACTGGTTTGCAAAGGACATACGCTTTGACTGTTGCTGTAACAAGGGGATCCCTTGGCCCTTGGTGGGCGATTGTGACATGCTAGGGAACCCCAGTGGTATGCTCGAAGACTGGCTTCCAGAAAACCACGGGTTCCTGAATCCCGGAACATGCTGCTGCTGCTGCTGTAAAGGGGCTCCGTCTTGTTTCTTCTGAGTGTCTGATGTGAATGGCCCATTGTTGTATCCTTGAGGTGGGGGAAGATGCCAGTTACCTCCCACCGAATTATGCCTGGTATAGTTTTGATTGTAAGACATCGCGTCTACTGTTTCCACGATATCACTTACTTGTGATTTTGTATATGCTCAACTCTTCGACAAAGCTACAATGGAGAGCATTGGGTCTTTTCCCTTACAATTTGATGGATTATTGGAGAGTCCTGCATACATCACAATCTTGACCCAACGGCGGACGACAAGGGCTTCTCGTAACATCGTTTCGGAAGGTGGACTGCTGATGGAGCTGTGTGTAATACAGGTACAGAGGTAAATCAGCTTCTTGAGTACAAATTGTGTATTCGGGCTTCTATTCAGGTGAAAAAGTATTGAAAATGAAACGGTATGAGGCAAGTATAAGACATACACCTAGCATATATGTACAGGTAATCATAGCATGAGCATCAAATCAGGACGATATGGATCTCACTACTGTTGGCAATTAGAAGTAGCTTCAAGCTCTCATGCGGCCATAGGGGCAGGCTCGTCGGGATAGATGGGGGCGACCTGGGGTTGCGCCATCACTCTTTGCATCATCATACCCACACCTTCGAACACACCCAACAAGCATGCACATGTGATAGCTGAGTTTCTCGTGTGTCTCCATCCTCCTCTGATGGCCAATGCACCACCTGTGAAGAAGCCAGCTATGACGGCATTCCAGGCATCCTCTCTCTTACGCACAGCTTTGACAGAGCAATCAAAAAGGGAGAAGAGTCCTCCCCAAACACCAAAGTTACCTCCCACAACTGGTGCTCTGGACTTGATGGCCGACATGGATCCGTATCCTCTTTCTCCATATGGCGAGTTACGGAATCCTTTGATACCGTGCCAGACACATCCTCCTATTACTCCCATTGCGAATGCTCCTCCAAAATCATTGAGAATTACTATAGGACATGGGTCTCTTGCGTGGTCTGCTGTTGACATCTTGTTGTGCTATTATGTGATGTTATGTACTATGAAATTAGTCTCTACCAGCTTAAATCAAAATTTTTCAAATTTCATTACCATATTTAGTTTTGTGCTCTTTGCTATATATGATCTAGCTATTCATACTTATTCTAGATGAATAGCCTAGAAAGCATAAAAAAGAAATTCGTGAGTATATATAGGGATGGAATACTCTACCTCGTAAGATCTGTAGTCAGTTACATTCCTTTGAAGAGTTTGATACAATTTTATCAAGAATGAATGGGTTCATCACAGTGTGTGCGATTTTGCAATTATGGTTGCAGATGTCATTTGCAGACCTTTCGATAATTGAGCCAAAACAGTACCAGTCTTTTAAAATGAGCAAGGATCATGTTGACGTAGATGTGGGATGGAAAGACTCGTTCTCTTCACCACTGGTAGCTCTGATCTATAATTACACTCTCATTCTATGCAATGGAACAAACAATAAGATCAAACAAGTCAAGACAATCAAGAAGGGGTTGAAGGTTGACGAGCACTCGAACAGCTATAAATATAAGGCTCAGTTGGATTGCAATGGGCTTGCGGATGGTGTTTTTTTCATTCAGCTTGTAGGCGAAGGCAAGAACTTTCACTCCATCCATTATACGCACCGGTTTGAGCTCTATTCTACTACAGAGAGCCACAACGAGGAATTGGTTCTTGAACCCCCCGCAGCAGAGGTTATATTTAAGGACCAAGAGGAGAACAGGCCAACTAGTATTGACTCTCATTCATACATGGTGCCCTATCTACAACAGACAGGAGATGTGAAGTACGCTCCCTTCCAGAAACGACCCCAGACCACTAAGAAATCTGGAAGATGGAAGGGTGAGTCTTCAATCAAGATCAGTAGTTCGAAGATTTTTGGCAAAAAGGGGAAGGGGGGCTCTATCCCACCCCCAAATGTGCAATATACCATAACGCAGCCTGTCCCAACAACATACAGCACGGAACCAAACACAATTACAGGTGTTAGCACCCAACCGATTGGCTACGATCCGTCTTTGAAGGTCTCCAAACCAACGACAAAGTCACATAAATCTATTAAGTCTATTGTTACAAAGTCAATGTAATCACTGATGACAGCATCACTTTTAAATCTATTATTTAATCAATCATTATTATCGAAAGGCGCTGCTTTTGTACGTGATTGACCCATCAAGTATATATAAAACGTTTTTCAACTATTAATCTCCCCGGCTGTTGCCTTTACCTGTAATGGATTACTATTATCGGCAATGGAATCTGGAAGAACATGATTATCGGATCCTGCAGCATTATTATCTTCAACAGAACTTTCGTCTGTTTCATCATCTATTCCTATCACAAAGTCATGTGTCATATCTTCAGGCTGCACAGAATGGGGCTGTTGTGCAGAGATGTTGCCAAGCTCGAAATAGTCGGTGTCAATTTTGGGGCCTTCAAAGTGTTCGAACCCCCATGTTTTATAGCTGATACTAACAATGCTGATCAAGCCGATGAACACTAGTGAAGAGTAGTTCATGTTGAACCAAGTCAAATTTTGAATCACAGGAGGGAAACACAATATAACGACCAGGAGCACAATCCAAAAAATAGAGAGCCCGTTAACAATCCACCCGAATTTTCGTAATCGAAATGCTGCTCCCTTTATTTTCTGTCTTTTGTTCAACAACAAGCAGATAATAGGTATGCCATTAGCCAATGTTAAAGATATGACCGACGAACCCATAAAAGCATTTACAGCAGACTCGGCTAAGAAAGCAAAAAACGACAAGAACCCACATACTGTCATAGACAAGAATAGTGCATTCTTGGGAATTATGGATTCCTCAACAGAATCAACCGCAACCCAGAAGTCTTTGTAAGGTAGCCCACCATCTCTTGCTATAGCATATGTGGTTCTGGAAGCTGTTGTTAGTGAACCAATACCCTGAAATAGGACAGTGATTATTAAAAGTATCACCAATAAGAATGAAATAATGTACGATTCAGTTGCAATTTTGAAAACAAGATCTATTGGCATAATTTCAGGGGTTTGATCCAAAATCAAGGATAGCTCTGGAAGGATTGTTAAAATAGGAATGATGAAAATAATCCCTGTTACGGATGCTATTAAGGTTGCACTTACAGCTCCTTTGGCCATATTTCTTTCTGGATTTTTGACCTCATCTGTCATTGAGAAGAGCATTCCATATCCGGTTAAAGTGAAAGTTGAGCTTTGCAAGCCAATCATGAACGCAAGAGGGTCTGGCCAACCTGAACGAGAATTATCAAAGTTTGTTAAAATTTCTCTCGCTGAGTTTGTCTTTTTAGCGAAGAAGATCAATAAGAAGTCTATAGCAAGTACAGTGTAGATTGACCAGTAGATACATAGCTTGTTGATTTTCTCCAAATGCTTTGAGAATCTAAAATTGATGAAACCACAGAACGTTAAGAGTAAAAAATAGACAGCTAGAACCCACATCACATCTTCTTTATAGTAAACATTCTTCAATCCCAAGACAGAAAGAATGAATTGGGACCCTGAAAAAAGAATACTCACGGCGTAAGTCCAATTACCGAATAAGAGAAACCATCCAGTGAACCATGAGCTGACCTTGGAGTACTTTTCATGACTTAAAATTGCCGAGAAATGATATACACCTCCAGCCGTAGGATATTTAGATATTATTTCGCTCAAACTCAACACGACACATACGGAAAAGAAGGCCACTGCAACCCAACCATAAAGCATTGTGACATTTCCCCCGTCCACCAATGATATCCACAAAGTTGACGATAGTCCAAATGGAACACCCATCAAGGTGAACCCCAACCCAATGATTGATGTCACCGTAAGCTTCCTCTCGAGATCTTGTTTATATTTGAAATGCTCTATCTGTTCAATTTCGTCATCCTCTAGGTCTAGCAAGAAGGATTGGAGCATCCTTCCTGGAGTCAGAGTGGTCAAGGAATTAATCGTGCCCGACGCTATGTTCAATACCCTTGGAGGTTCATGAATCTCCTGTCTGAATTCAGACGAGCCAGTAGTATCATTTGGGATACCCTCCATACTCATCCACCTTTTCAAAAGAAAACTGGTGGAATAAAGACACTGAGATCAAGCTATCAAAAAAGAATCTCGAAGTTTTTTTTTAGTTATCGATAGACATCGGCTACGACAAATCAAAAAATATGAATATATTAAACTATAGATCTTTTACGGTTATACAAGTCTATCAGTTCGATCGTATGGTACATCGGATAAGCTCAGCCTTCATCTGAATCCAGCGAGTCAGCGACTGTTGCTTTGGGTTCCAATATTGGAAGATTTATACTATCACTAGTTTTTATATAAATGCTCTGTATTAAACGTTTCGACTTGATAATCCCACCTACTGGCCTGAACTTTTGATCAAGAAGGTAGCTTAGAGTATCATGAATGTTTTCAATTATCTTGTCACTCTTCCAATCGGAGATACCGACTCTTATCATTAATGCATTGGTCTTTGCCAGGGGAACAAAGGAGGTATTGCCAACGATAGATTTCAACTGAGAAACGACGTATTTTGGTTCGCAGCGCTCATCCTTAAGCTTGGTTGATCTTTTCCCTTTGACTAGTGTGGCGTTTGCGTCGGGTCTTGCCATTTGCACCATATAGGGCGATCTACTTTTCTTCTCGAAGAAGGTAGCACCTAGAATGCCTGGAAGAAACTTGTACACACGGTTATCGGCCACTACTAGATCATGTTCCTTATAGAGCTTGTAGGCCTTTCTTGGGTCTCTTGCTATGCTTTTCAACTTTTTCAACGAAAAGATGTCATTGAATACGTCTTCCGCAGGAGATCCCTTTTTAACCAAAGCGTCTCTATAAGGTGTAGAAGGATCCTTTGTAATCAAAAGAATCGTACAATCGTCTAACTTCCTGAGCTTGTGAGTCAATGGAATGATTCTTGGAGCGTACTCTGATTGAGATGTTACTGGAGAAGTCAAATTTATCACCAAATATACATATTCGTCGCCCTTGTTAGATTTCGTGCTTTTTTTGCGAGACCTGAGAGCTCGTATAGACTTTTTAGACACCTCTACGGCCTCGTCACCAAGTATGAATTTATCAATCATGCCATCTATGTAGAGATGTACATTGAAAAATTCAAAAATTTGAGATGCTCATTACCAATTATTTCACCTGTATAGACGATCCTATTCATGACATTGCTTGTGTATTGGTGATAGATCGTTATATAAAGAGTATATCAGAAGGAGCCGGACGGACATCAAACCACACATTATAGATGCTTCGATGAGCAACGAAAGGTTTATTATATACATGCAAATCATCAAGTCCTACGAACAGTTTTCTGTATTAGTCTCCTCTCAAAGCCCTGACAACAGCGGGCCTTCTCATCATGTACTTTGTCCATTTGTAAACTTCAGGAAACTCTACCTTGAGGTTTATCCCTATTCTATCGACAACGTTATTCCAGGGCACGAATGATAAATCTGCCACAGTTGCACGGTCACCTACTAACCACACTGGATAGTCGAAATAGCGGGACTGGGATAAGGGGGTTGTACCAGCACTGTATGCAGCTGCATTTTCAACGTCTAAATCCATTATCAAAGCTTCTCTTCTCTCAGCGAGAGCCATTTCGATAACTCCATATACCCTTCTGACTTCATCAGTATATCTCTCCACAGCACTAGGGACAGGACATGAATGAAAGTAACGAAAATGCAAAGCCTGACCTATCATGGGGGCGTGGCCTGAAGTTTGAAAGAAAAGCCATGAAGAAATTTGTGACTGCTCAACTAAATTGTCCGACCATAAAATACATTCGCCATTCTCCTTCAAGTATTTCGAGACAAGGTACAAGATTATCGCACCCGACTCCCATATGGAAGTGTTATCATTAACGTGATCAATCAATGCTGGGACCCTAGCGTTGGGATTGATGGTCACGAATTCCGGTGCCCGTTGTTCACCGTTGTTGAAGTCCAAAAAAATTGTATTGAACGGCAAGTCTAGCTCCGACAATATGATGGCCACCTTGAACCCGTTGGGCGCAGAGCGGTGTGAAAATAATGTGTATCCCTCAGTGGGTTGATTTTGGAAAAACTGTGTTATTCTGCTCTGTTGCTGGCTGTTAGCTTCATTATGTAACTGTTGCTGTAAAAGGTTCAAATTTACCTCATTTTGCTGTTGGTCCGAAAGGTTCACCGACTTCAACCCTGCCGACAAATTGGATATCGTATGTGAGTTGGCCCTGTTAGCACCATCCGCATTATGGGCGCTGTTGCTTGTGTTCGACATCTTATTCTCTTCAATACCGTTCGCTCTCTGCTTCCTTTCTTTATGGTAATATATCTTATTGATTTTTCGACCCCTTGTTGCCTTTATACTGTTATTTGTCACTCAAAATATTCTTGCTTAGTAGAAGTCTAGTCCAATGTACGATAGAAAATTGAATCTCATTTTACTTTACCCAGTGTCACATTATTGAGCGCAATTTTGTGTCACTATGATTTTTCAACAGATTTTCATTGATGGCCTTGGGACAGTAGCATCGATTCAATATAGTACAGACAAGGCTTCAGAATCCTCTAGGCTCGTATTGACAAGTGCTGGCACGGGGCCGGTGATATTGGGGAGAAAAAGCATCAGTGAAACATTGCGGATGACGAGCGAAAGAGCTGAAGTTATGGCTGACGGCCATCACATTGCAACTCTCGTGTGCGATACGCCAATCGATGGCATTGCAGACAAGTACGGGGACTTTGGCGACAACGTGGAGGAATTGCTCAAGAAGCATGCACTGTGCGAGACGGCTATAGTGAAATATCAGGTTGCATTCGAGGATGGTGAGCAGTATACAGACAAATTAGAGGAGACGTATAGAATGCTAGAGGAGCGAATTGTACAGGGTAAGGTTTTGGGTGTGGTGTTGACGGGGTCGCGAAGCAACAGCTTCGATATAGGTGTGGCATGGATAGACAAGTTGGATCAGTTTCTCAAGAACGTCTTGTTTCGCCAGAAGAATTTTCCTATAGTTGGGCTCTGCTTCGGACACCAGATCATCTGCAAGAACTTGGGCAGCAAGGTCGGACGCAATCTCCCTCAATTTGGCTGGGAGTATGGAACGACTACCATAAACTTGAACAAAGAAATTTTGGCAGTCAATTCTCCCTTTTACGAGGTTTTGAGAGACGAGAACGGAAACGTCTCTGAGAGAATTAACTTAGTGGAATTCCACCAGGATATCGTACAACAAACTCCTCCTCCATCGACTATGGAAAAATGGAAAACAAGCTTTCACTCGATTGGATCTACACCCAAGTGTGCTATTCAAGGAATCATGAGTGAGAGGGGACCGTTAAAAATACTCACTTTCCAAGGTCACCCTGAATTCCCCACTTCTATGACTCTAGATATGTTTGAAAGGGGTTTGAGAAGAGGTACTATAGACAAGAAGGATTTTGACAAGTCGTCTTACAACACCCAAAATTTGAACAACCAAGGGCCAGAGATTGGTAAAGTGATACACAATTTTTTGTTGAAATCCGATACAGTTTAATTTTATACACTATAAATATTGCGTATTTATCGATTCATGACTCTTCATCAAAAAACAGTCTGTTGGGAGAAACGATTGTGAAGCCCTGTAATTTTCCTCCTTTGTTAAGACTGTGTACATTTGAAGAGAATGAATTAACCGGACCCTCGGTGCTATCTACTCTCTGGCTCATTTTATCATTGACTGACTTCAAATTTTTATACTTGGTCTCGAGAATTTTGTATTTTTCACGTACAGTTTTCATTTCAAAGCTGTGCGATGCAGTTAATTTTGCAACCACTTCACGCAATTCGTCTCTATGGTTCTTGAGAATAGAAATCTCCTCGTAAGATCTGTCATAATAATCATTGGGGTCTTCAGAGACCAAATTGAGTTGTTTTTTGTTGGCAGACGTGTTCAGATTTGTCTGGAGAGACGTTATACGTTTTTCAAGCTCAGGTATCACTTCTATTTTGAGTTCTGTATTTTCTTTCAACAATTCATTATATCTCTCAAGAATGTCAGGAGGACTCTCCTTACCCTGTAATTCAAGCTCATTGATCTTATCTTGTAATTGGTTAACTAAGTCATTCTTTATGATTAGCTGTTTATAAAGCTCTGCTTTTTCGTAATCCAATTTTAGAGGACTTGGGTTCTGTCCCTTCTCAAGATACAATGCATGCTCCTCTGTGATCGATCTTAATCGTCTCTCTTTATTGAGTTTTTCCTGTAGTTGAGTGATTGTATCTGATCTGCGTGTTATTTCGCTCATCTGGTCAGTTCCTCCATGCTGTGAATGATTATTATCACTTATTTTGAATTCCAAAGCAAGCTCCCTCTTGATTGATGAAGCCAATTCTGTTGTGACTAAATCCAATTCATTTAAAAGGTCATTATTCCTTTTGACAACATCGAAGTCTTCTTCCTTAAGTTCTATGAATTGTTGGAGTTCAGTACGATTTATACCAGGATTAACGGACGTATAAGAGCTATTCATATACGAACTGCTGATTCTCTTGAGTGAAATGTTTTCCCCTACACTCTCATCATCGTCTTGGTACAGACTTGAACGTCTACCTGACTTTGATAATCGTTTGAAAAGATTTCTCGACTTTCCTGAAAGAGAAAATGATCTTGAGTTTTTCCTCTCAACACCTCCCTTCGAGTCGAATTGTTGGTTCTGATTTTCAACAAACGGAGAGCCATAGACACTACTTTCTTTTGAACCCAGGTATTCGCCTTTAGACCCAGCCTTTGCATCATACGGTTGAGAATTGCTAGAAGAGTTTGTCGTGGGAGGTGTAGATTGCTCCACTATCTCCTTTGAATTTAAACTCATTTTGTCTGGTGAATGAGCGAGTGATTCACTAGTGTTGAAACCTGTCAGGATGCCTTCAGTATTCTCGGATTCTTCAACCTCCTTGGATTCGTCTGGTACCTGCTGATCCGCCAATGAGCTAGAGCTCTTGCTTTTGATAACTTCCATATTTTCTTTAGATGGCGATCTAAAATTACTGAATGCTGTGTTCGCTACCAATGACTTGAGTGATGATTTATGTCTAATCTTTTTCAAGGAAGTAGTAGCTCCTATCTCAGTCTCATTGCCCGTTGGCGAACCTCTGTCTTTGAGAGTGACATCGTCATCATCTTCGTTGATCTTACCTTTTGTCGGTGAAAGACCATCAATGGTATCATTGTGATCTTCTTTGATATTAGGAGAAGGCAAATCAGATGGACTTTTGAGCGGAGTGGTGAAATTTGAAGCAGTAAAGTACACGTCCTTTGTGGACGAAGTGCCATTTTCTACGGATGCTCCTAGCGATTGTAACTTTCTGCGATTTTCATTATTACGGGCGTTGCCCTCGGGTGAATCATCATGTACTAACGAGTATCTTTTTTCGCCCTCATCTTCTGAAGCATTGTTCTTTGAAGTCTGTCCATTACTATTATCTTCCTCAAACAAGTTGAGTTTTCTCAACCGCATTGAGTTAGATTTCTTGATTGTTGATTTTCTGGATAACGAAGCAGCCTCTTCGTCTTCTTCAAAATGATGTACGGAATTACCATTGTGGTCAGTTTGTTCCCTCTTGTTCTGAGCGTCATCGGACTCTTCTTCCTCTACAACATTCAGCAAAGAGTCGTTGGAATTTTGCTGCTGATCCATACGAGAAGTAGGAGGAGGTGGATATCCAGAATAAGAGTTATGAGGGCTCCTCATATTTGGCGACCTTGCGTTCTGTTGACTGAAATTATTCATTGACATTGATCTTGCATAATTTTGGCCAGCAACAGGTGGTGGAGCTCCCATATATTGACCGTTAGCAGGTCTACCATACATGTTATAGTTTGAGTTCATTGACATTGTTCTAGGACCCTGTGGTGGCATCGGACCCTGATACTGGCCGGGACCATATTGCTGCGGTGGATAATAGTTCATACTATTACGAGATGACATACCCTGAGGCATCATATTATTGGGAGGCATTCCCTGAGGAGGCATTCCATAATTCTGTGGTATTGGGCCTCTGCTCGTGAGCGACATTCCTCTTGCAGCAACCGGGGCTCCATTGGAACTCAAAGACATGGTTCTGGGACCTGCACCTCCAAAGGTGCTCAAAGACATCGCGCGTGGATCAGACTGCTGTTGAGCCATCATTGGATTACTGCCCGCCAAAGACATTGCTCTAGCACCATTGGCCAATGCAATCTTTTTGCTGTGATTCATCTGCTTTCTGTATTGTATATTATTCACTGTCTTGTTAGCGTTGGGGTTCAGTCCACTCATGGTTCCCAAGGTGGGAATGAAGGGTGTCGTATCCAACGTTTTGGCCGCACTGAGCCCGTAGGGCCCCCTATCCCGAATATGCGATATGTCGTCTATGGACATATTTCCTCCCATCGACAACTCCTGGATGTCCTCTCCCAAGTCCTCATTAAACGCAGCTGCATTGTTTCTGTTTCTGCCAAACAACCTGTTGATCCCCGACTGCGACGTGAACGACGATTTACGCGACTCCATGCCACCCGCCACCATGCTTCCACCCATAGGTCCCATAGGCGCCATCTGTCCATATTGCATCATCGGAGGCGTCCCCGGCACCTGTTGCTGTCGTTGACTTAAAGCGTCTATGTCTTGTTCTCCATTCAAAATTTGCTGCCTGAGCCGCCCCTTTTGAGTCGTCCCTGCCATCGCTGCTCCATCCATACTGAGTGTCTGGTCGCTCCGGTGTCAGTCGATCTATACCTACAACTTAAGGGCCGTATTAGTGTTATTAAGGTGGATGTTTCTACGAAAGAAGGAAAAAAACTTCAGAATTGGAACCGATAGACATTTCTTCCAGTTTGGTGGAAATTAATTCCGGGGGACAGGACACGTGACCGCTCCACGCCGTCTGGCGCTGTCCCACGTCGGTGCTGCTAGCGAGAATGCGGCTTGACGGTGGAGGCATGCCGGCCTCCAGTTCCCTTCCGATTTGCCTGGATCTGGCCGGAAGTGACGCTGGGAAAGAGCTGCGTCGTTATCAAGGAAGAAGCCGCGCCACGGCCATTGTCGACGGGGACGGTAGACATCCATCCAAGCCCCTACTGGCCAGGGGAGCGCACATCCTTCTAGGTTCGAAGCATTCGTGTTAGGCAAGTGTTTGGACTGATAATGAAGTCCGTGCCAGCACTGCCTATGTTCTCTCGAGGTACGAGCTGAAACACATCTATACAAGCAGACGCGATCGGTAAATCCGAGAAGGATCTGGAACCGATGACCGCCAATACGGGCGGCTAGGGAGATTGCTGTTGGGGTGCCGGTGCTGTAGTGGCGTGAGGAGTAGAGTGGCTAGCGGGTGCCAGGAGCTTGGGTTGCTGTTGGTTCTCGTTACAGGCGTAGTTTCTGCGCGTATTTATCGACAATGTTCGTAGGACCCACAGTACATACACTATGCTGTGTGGGTTATAGTGCGCGTGTTTTAGATAGTGGCTAATGTGATGCGACTCAGGCACTTCAGGACCCAGGCGCTCCAAAGAATGCGCTGTCAAGGGTGGATAGGCTTTGCTCCCATGCGTGGATCTGATACAGATTGCAAAAGCTGTAGTGCCGATGTATAATGTGTAACGTATATTACGACATAAATAGATAAAGAACCTGGGGAAGTGCCCGACTAACGGGCGAGCGTGACAAGGCTCGGTATGGTGGCAAAACGCTACCGATTACGGCGTCAGGGCGTGGTGGTCCACCACCACACCCACTATGCGGTACCGTTTCTTGAAAAACTCCACCCACTTGTCGAGGGCCTGGTGTTGGGATTCTGTAAAGTCGTCAATATACCAAGATTTCTCTGTGGACTTGTCAGAGGCCGGCAATAGGAGGGTATTTAGCCCCAACATGCGTGACACGTCCATCCCGACTAGCTTGTGGTAGGCTTTTCCGGGGCCATAGTTCTTCTTGTTAGCTGTGACATCGTACACAAATCCCCTGATGGCCGTGTATATCTGGGGTTTGTCGATGCCATTGTACAATAGGAGCTGCGATCTGGTGAAAACCGGAAGTGTGTGAATATCCACACTGCTATTGTAGGCTTTCACATCAAATTCGCTATTCTGTGATGGTGTGACGCCCTCCTTTTCGCTGCTCATGGTGTAATTCTTTGACTTACACTGGTTGGAGCAATTCGTTTCTAGGGTGGAGACCATCGAGAGATGTTATTACCATGTGACACAAAACCAGCCACATCGATTGACTCTTTATGGCACGAAGAATTTGATGGCACGACACACTAGCTAGTGACGTTGTTGTATTTTATCTAGGACTTTGTGGATTGCGATACATACATTTAGGGCAAGACGAAAACTACGCATAATTCAATCGGACCTGTGGATCTACGATCAATTATTCATTCGGGCTAGTCGCAGTATACACTATAGCTGAGCGATGGAGAAATACCCACCCAACATTCAGAAGCTATTTGCTCCCAAGCCGCCCCTTCTTCACAAGCAACGCACAGACGTGCCTCCAGAGAACAGACGGACAAGGCATATTACACCCATAAGCAAGATACGACAACAATATCTCGAGTATTTGGAGCAGCTTCCGGAAATCGAGAAACAGCAGCCTGCGATACGGGAGGGGAAGAATCAAATAGAGCTAAAGAAGAGTCTCGTACGAAAGCAGCAGAAGAAAGATTCGTTGAAGCGACAAGTACAAGAGTGGAATGACCCAGAACTCCTCAAGAAACACGAGCAGGAGTTTATGAAAAACCCTTTTCGCACGGTGTTCATCGCAAGACTCGACTATTCGATCGCAGAGTTGGATATCTCCAAGAGTTTTGGTAAGTATGGGGTAATAGAGTCGATCAGATTGATCAGGAACCGACAAGGCAAGTCTATGGGATATGGATTCGTGGTGTTTGAGTCTGAGAATGATGCGAAGAATTGCGTAAATGAGCTAGCACCCACAGGACTCAAAATTCCCATGAAGGATGGAAAACTACTACGCACAATCCTAGTCGATATAGAAAGAGGTCGTCTTGTTCGTAACTGGAAGCCAAGAAGACTAGGAGGAGGCCTTGGCGGAAGAGGCTACACCACACCAGACCCCAGAGTCTCCAAGAATGCATCTGCAGCCGCCAGCGGAAGACGATTGCATATACTGAATAATGCCCACGGTGGCCACAATTTCTCAGCTCACCCAAAACCGTCTTACGGGTCATTCACACCACAGGAGTTTTCATACCCTCCTTCCAGCGGACCTGCCTATTCATCTTCCTACAATTCATATAACATGCATCCGTCTAAATTCGATCAAAGAATAGAAAGAGAGGCTAAATCTGTAAAAGAAAAGTATGCAAAGTACTCATCAGCATCCAGAGATCAACCAAAACCCTACTCTTTGCCCAATAACTCGAATTCAGAGAAGGGCAGATCTATTCGAAGCATTAGACAAAGGGACTGATGGTCCCACAAAGATTGTAAATTGTAAAAGTGAGAATCTCAAGTTGAAACTTTTTACAGGTTAAATAACATATAAATATACAGCTATTATTCCTCTTCCAAACACCAATACGAAGCACTGTATTGCATAACTTGCAGTATGTCTGAGACTAATCCAGCGAAGAGAAGTCTAGAAGAAGATGTTGATGGATCCAATAAAAAATCGAAGACAATCGAAATGCTGAATGTAGAATTAGATGAATTGAAGGAGAGCATCACAAGTGAGATATGGCAAAAATTTGAAGCTAAATTCAGCAAGTTGGAGAGGCAGATAGACGAGTTGAAGGGGAGCAAGACGTCGACACACAATGATGTACCGAAACATAACAATGCGGCCACTCTCAGGCCAAAGACTCCACCCGTCTCCGAGAATAAACCAAAACACACATTTGGTGGTAGTCTGTTCAAGCTAGGATCGAACAAGTCGTTTGGTTCAAATTCCGTCACTTCCACCCTGGAGGACGTTCCCACTGTACCTAACACAAGAAGCAGCTCTCCCAAACATGTTTTTGGAGCAACCAGCTCATTCGGAAATTCAATGAAGGGCAAAAACATATTCGACTCAGCGCCACCACAACCTGCATCACAAGATGCCGGTGGAGAGAGCAATACCGCCCCGAGTCTAAAATCATCCTTTGGTGCTGGTTCCAAGTATGCCAATGCCTTTCAAAGTGTGCTCAAGAAAAAGTCCTTTCTAGACTCTGAGGAGGCACAATTGGAAGAGAAGCCTTCAACCCCCGAAAAGGTGGCCGAACAATATAAGAAGGTTGACTTACAACCTGTAAAAGAAATCAAGACAGGGGAAGAGAACGAAATGTCTCATTTCAGTTCGCTTGCAAAAATTTTCGAGTTGGATTTAACAAACATCTCAGATGGATGGAAAGAGAGAGGTGTAGGACCCCTTCACCTCAACCAATCTTTAAGCGACCTGACAAAAGTCAGACTAGTGATGAGATTTCAAGGTCTTCTCAGGTTGATCTTGAATATGAGAATAACTTCCGAGACTAAATTCATGAAGGGTTTGGAAGCAAGCTTGAACCCTGGTAAGTTTCTTCGATTCAATACGCTAAATGCTGAAAAGAAGCCTGTACAATATATGTTGAAGTTTGGATCTCAAACTCAAAGGGATGAGTTGACAGACAAGATAGAAAAACTTCAACAGACCATTTCTGTCGAACAGAACGGTAGTGGTGAGGAAGATCGTTAATTACATGCATTTATAGTCGAAGTACAAAATATATATAAATATAAATTCAAGCATGTAATGCGGAATGCTTATTCCTTAATGAATGCTACTGTACAGATGGTTGCTCCTTGGGCTCCACCAAATTTGAACGTTGGAAAGTTGATTCTATCCCAAACCTTCAAGGTTGATACCTGCGACGTGATGATTTCAATCAACTCGCTCTCGGTGAAATTACAAGATGTTATAAGCAAGATTGAATCTCTATGCATCAATCGGCAAACCTGGGTCACATACATGTCAACCCCTAATTTTCCGCTTTCGCTGTCAACTGGTTTCTGATTGAGAGCAATCGCATCCAAAGTTCCCTTATCCAATAGAATCTCATATTTCTCTTTATCCACTGTGAAGAGAGAATCGTTCTTTGCAAGTAAATCTGCACATTCAAAGAGAAATTCCCCCTCTTGAAACCTTTCATGTGCTATTTTGGAAGCAAAGTCCACGGACTCTTGAGAGTAGTCGACTCCTTTGAACTTGACGGGTATATCTGTGAGATTATCACACTCTTCCTCTATCTCCTTGTGAAGTGTGAATAGCAAGTGTCCGTTCCCTGTTCCGAGATCCAAAATATCAAGCTTATTTTGGTAAACTAACTCTGACTCATTCACTTTGTTCACAATAAACTGGATCATTTTCAGCTCAGCATCTGAATCCTCGAACCAACACTCTCCGGTGTCTTCTGGATTCAACTGATAGTTATTGATTTCTTTCCGATAGAAGGCATCCCAGCTTATATGAGAGTTAGTATATTTATTTGTAGTCAAAAGCCTTCTACTTACTATTCCTTTGTACCTAACTTGGAGGAATTTAATTTCAAGTCTTCCTTCATCGTATTGATGTATGAAAAACTTCGATACCTAAAAATCATATACACAAAAACCTTTGAAGATTTGATCGAACGCGTTATACGGTCGGACAGTTGAGTGTGCATTAGCTAAAGCCTGGATATTACGGTGAGCCTCAATTAAAAGGAATGGAAGTAGGCAGTGAAAGAGACGTCACGGAAGACGTCAATCCTGTTGATGTTGTTGAAGAAACCTCCATAGACACGGAAACCCAAAATAACTACAGAACGTGGAGAAAAAATACACCGTTCCTCTATGACTTTTTGTCTACGAGTTCACTATTGTGGCCGTCATTGACTGTGCAATTTTTTCCTGATCTTGAGTTTCCCTTGCCGAAGGATTACGACCCTAGCTATCTGATAGAAAGACAGAGGGAAGCTAGCATTTCTGAGAGGGAAATATCGTATCAGAGGTTGCTCCATGGCACATTTACCTTGGGACAGGCAACAGACAGTCTTACTATAGTTCAAGTGCCTTTTACCAAATTCATCAAAAAGAATTTGAACATCGATAAGATGACGTTTAATCAAGATAAAGAGGAGTTTGAGCTAAACACTGCATCGAAGGAAAAAATATCAGTTTCACAGAAGATCAACCACCTAGGAGATGTGAACAAGCTTCGGTACATGCCACAGAATCCCGACGTCATAGCGAGCTGTAACAATATGGGAGACCTTGTAATATACAATAGAACCAAACATGCCAACTTCAAGAATACGGTGATTGGTGAAGACATAAATATCAACAAGCCAGAACTACGATTAGTTAATGAAGCACAACACTCAGCCAGCGAGATTTTTGCGATAGACTGGAACAAGCAGAAGGAAGGAGCGATTGTCTCTGCAAACATGGAAGGGGAAATAAACTTGTTTGACATTCAAAAGGGGTTCACATCAATAGAAAACGATATTGTAAACCAAGAATACTATTTATCTAATAATGGAGTAGGTGTGAATGATATTGAATGGATGAGTAATCATGATTCTATCTTTCTGGTGGCTGATGATACAGGATGTTTGAAAGTGTATGATATAAGACAAGAAACCCCATTGGTTTTACTGAATCAACAACAAAGTAGCATTAATGGGTTGAGCATAAACCCAACCAACAATTTGTGCATCTCAACCGGTGATTCTAAGGGGATAATAAATATTTGGGATATGAGAAACTTACGTTCGGAAAATGCAGAAAGTATAAAGACAATAGTGGCGCATTCCGATTCTATAACTCAAATCAAGTGGCATCCTAAGTTCTCGAACTTATTAGGTTCTTGTTCATCAGATAAGCTTGTCAAGTTATTTGATGTTGGGAAGGATGAAAAAAATTTGATCTTCGTTCATGGTGGACACATGTTGAATGTCAACGATTTTGACTGGTCTCTTCACGAGGATT
This sequence comes from Debaryomycetaceae sp. ZIM 2471, assembly GCA_031081905.1. Taxonomy (NCBI): domain Eukaryota; kingdom Fungi; phylum Ascomycota; class Pichiomycetes; order Serinales; family Debaryomycetaceae; species Debaryomycetaceae sp. ZIM 2471. The sequence goes on along the minus strand of JARYTF010000001.1, from coordinate 1,108,738 downwards.
GGCTTATAGCGAGTGTTGCAGACGATAACTCGCTTCACGTTTGGAGACCTTCTGAAAGTATAATACGAAAATTCAAAAGTAATTAGCTAATATATGTGTATTGAACATTTGAATATATATTTTTATATTCTAAACTCATGACTAACGTTTTAAGAATGAATATTGAGCTTAGTTCTTTGCAAACAACTTCTCAACCTCAGCAACTGCCTCGTTCAAAACTTTGTCTTGAAATTTTGGATTTTCAACTTCCTTGTTGACCTTCTCCAAAACAGCCTTCACCAATTGCTCTTGCTCCAATTGTCTTTGTTGCTGTTCAAATCTTACCCATGAATCCAATGTGGACTTGGCTTCGTTGGCAACAGCGAGCTTCTGCTTCAAGACGAAACTGTCAGCCTCCAATTGAGCAGTCTCCTTGGAAACAGCGAACAATTGCTTGGTGGTTTCAACAACATCCTTCAATTGAGAGACGGAATCGATTCTGCCCTTCACTGCGGAGACGTGCTTGTTACGTGAATCGTTCAATATGTCATTAACTTTCTTCACTTCACCGTCAGCCCACTCGGTATACAAAGGTGCGACGAACTTGGCGCACAATGCGGCAAATGCACTGAAGGTAATAACCAAAATTGTCTCATCGTGTAAAACAACCAACTCGTTACTGATTCCGTAGACGGCTGCTGCTGCACTGGTAGCCAAAATACCTGTTTTTGACAAGTAGTTGTTACCTGGTAATGCATCCACAATTGAGTTGGCCTTTTGCTTGGGTTCAACAGGAGTGGAGAGATAACGCAATCCGATTCTATAGCTGATGTTAGTATTCTGCTTCAAAGAAGTATTTGCCATTCCCTCTAATCCGTTGTGTCGTGTTCTTAGACCCTTCAAGAAGGGAATTTCTCCATTTTCTACCATTATTTCTCGGATTGATCCTCTCGATGCCAACCTACGCATCTTGTCGATTACACTCCTTCAATCGACGTGTGGTCAAGCATTCATTCTATTGATAATTGTAACATGAAAAAAATAACGTCGCCGAACTTCACAACGAAACGCTATAAAACAGCAAAAATTTATAAAACACTTACGGTGCTGGACGGATGGCTGTTCTCATAGCCTGAGAACCAGCTCTGGAAGCAATTCTGTTCATGAGAGACATTATTTGGGATCTGCTAATAACTTTTCACTATAGAGTAGATGAACTAAATTTGAATCAACGTTTGAACGGACGAGGTTCGGGTTGAAATCTAGATTTTTGATTGGATGGTCTAGACTTCCCAATGGGGAAGTATATGAGAATCGATGTCTAGTGGTGTATTCGAGGCTAAAGACTAGATATCTGTATGGACTACTAGAAGGTTTCAATTCATAAGCTCTTGCACCACAGTGTCACTTCCCAATGTCATTATCGTTGTTATACTTGCTTTGAAGAATTTTTGCGAGAGAATTGTTTGTTCTTGCATCTGCTTTGACAAGATACGAATGTATGTCATCCTGCAACTCACGGCAGACACCGTTCTTTTTCCTATAGGTAGTACTGTCTTTTGATTTGCCATTTTGTGAATCTTTCTTAGGTGTGGTTTGGCTCGTGAGAGAAAAATCGTCGCTTCTGTGGGGATACGAAGTGCTTAAAGTGAAAGCCGGGTCAGTCGTCAACTGAGGAATATGATGAGAGTCTTGTTGGGTAGATATGGAGACATCTGTATCGACTAACTTGACATTGGGATTGGTGGTGGCTCCTTCTCCAGTTGTGTCCTTCTGAACTGAGTGGACAGGCACCTCATCGGACGACGCAATGCTTTCACCGGTGCCATTCTGGCCGCTTTGGGTGCCATACGTAGAAGTATTGCCCTGTCTCTGAGCACGTAAAGCTGCTATGCGTGCCTTACGTTCATTAATCTCGTCTTCCATTTCTGCTCTCGTAGGTTCTGTCGATTGATGAGATGGTTCCATGCTGATGGAGTCAGTGTACTGCGCACGACTTTATGTCACAACCTTTGGAACCACAAGTCGCCATGGTGCTAGGCTAATTGAGAGGAAGATTTACAGTGGTGGATAGACCTTTGGGATTCAAAAAGAGACTGACGGTTTCTAGAAGCAGTAGACAATTTTTGCTTCGGAAAAGAGGCAAAACCCATACCTCTTTCCCAGCAATTGTGGAATGGCTCGGCCTTCTGCAGCATCTTCGACTGCAAATGATCACCAACCCCCATGGGCTACCTCGTTTTTCACCCCTTCGAAGATTCGATACTCCTTCCGACGTCTTCGACATTCCAAATACTGCCGACGGAGTTGTCCTTCCGCGGATGCGGTAGCCATTGAGAATTGGCACCGGTGTCCCTCGTTACGAAACATTGTCAAAAGTCAGGATGGTAGCCAATAGTATGGACTGAGTCATCTCGTTGAGAATTGTTGGCCACTATAAGGACCTAATTTGCGGCATGCAGCTGCAAGTGTGTTCGGTAGAGATTAATTTTGACCTTCATCCACGTTGTGGCACAACCGTTGTAACCGATGCATACTATAGGGGATGGCCTCCGGCGACATAGGATACACTCGTATGGCAATTGATTCCGTGCTATGTGCAATGATGAACAATGTCACTCACATGTGCCCGTTTTATTGTCCATTTTGTCAAATAGGCATTAGATCATACTGGTTCGACTACGATTTTTATGGCGACGAGCCTACATACTATGTGGCCCTACGCGGGTATAGACGAGAATAAACAAGTATACGAGGGAGCTTCGAGGAAACGTCCCGCTACTACTCTCGTAGCTTTCCTGGTCTTGCCATCGATGGAGACACTAAATTACTTCACAGGATTCGGCCCCACAGTAAGATCGTTTACATCGCCGATCTTGAATCTTGGCTTCCCAAGCGAGCGTTATTCTTCCTCGAAAAGGTTACTGTTACCATGTTCTCATGTGAATGACATATTTAGAGCCATTTGGTCGACTGTGTTTCGAGCAAACCAAGAGCTGAAATTTACAATCTTGACTATGTTTGTTCTGCATAGCAGCCCCACGTTGCTTATAATTTACAGATGCTTGTTTTGTTTGTATCCACATGGTTCATATCCGTCATAACCAAATCATGAAGGTATAGGCTCGAAATGTGTCCGAGTATATATAGCATTGCATCGTAGCCATCATTTAAGCTGTTATTAAAAAGTCTACTAAACATATCTGATCTAACCAAATGAAGTTTGTAGGAATTTTGTTATCGCTTTTAAACTTGGCTATTGCCAAAAACATTTTATTGACCAACGACGATGGATGGGCAGCTACCAACATCAGGGCCACCTATAGAGACTTAAAAGAAGCCGGATACACCGTGATCTTGGTAGCACCTGCCAGTCAAAGGTCAGGATGGGGAGGTCGGTTTGTGCTCCCTCATGGTGACAAACGTAAGTTCAATTACATTTCCTAAAATGGTAGGGTCCTATACTAACATGGCTGTAGTTGAATCCGATGGTGAATTTGGCTATGTGAAAAAAGGTGACCCGGCATGGGGCCATGAAGACGACGATAAGGGTATCTGGTACTTCAATGGCACGCCTGCATCCTGTGTTGCCTTTGGTTTGAAGTATGTCATCCCAAAGTACTTCGGCAACCTTAGCGTGGACTTGGTTGTATCTGGTAAGTAAATATCAATTAAAGCTCTACAAGCCACCTACTAACATCAACTAGGACCCAATGAGGGACTAAACGTGGGACCATCGTTCACCTCTAGTGGAACGATTGGTGCAACCTACAATGCAGCCTACAGAGGATTGCCTGCCGTGGGCATTTCTGGGTCCAACGGTAACAACTCTTTCTTCAAGGATTCTTTGAACAATGATACCAATGCGCCTCCTAACATCTACGCTAAGAAAATTGTGGAATTAGTCGACCAATTGTTCGAGGGCAAGGACGATGGCTCCGCTGTCTTGCCTGCCGGTGTGGGTCTTAATGTGAACTTTCCTCACGTAGGAAACGAGGACCTGAGTTGTACCGACCTAAAGTTCGTCCTCTCTAGGTTCACAGGTGACGATGTAACCACCCTGGATATCGAGTTCGATGAGAAATCCAACAAAGTCAAGTCTGTTGATGGCAGTTACGAGGCCTTGACCATCTGCAGCAACGGATACTGCGACTTGCCCTCAGAGGCTTCAGTTATCGACAGCGACAACTGCGAAGCTTCAATTGCTGTGTTTTCTATCGACTATGATGCAAACAGAACGCTCACAAGTGAAGTGAACTCAACCATAGGTGCTTTATTTTAGGTTGGCTCGCAATCTGATTCTACAATTCCATCTGCAAAAGTTACAAAAGACTGATTTTCTTAGTCATACTTAGAAGGGTATAGATAGCTTATTGTCTTAGTTTTGAGCCATCGAATATAGATTTATATGTGTACTTCATTCCAATGACTGCAGTTCTGTAGCAGCCTTGTCCTCACTTTTCTATCGGCTGCTAAATACGTTTGAGCATCGTGATAGTCGCTTGCTGATAGCACAAAAAGTCAAACCCGATATCCGATCTAAGTATAAATTGATTCTTTGCTTTGGGAAAGTTTGTGCCTACTATAGTATGAAGCAAGTAAGAGGAAGGAGTGGCTTCCAAGCTATACGTAGATATGCTACGCAAGCATCAGAGCCAAGCGACTTCCACGAAAAGCACGATCTCCCACCCTGGCCTAGTTCCAAGAACCCTACTCCACATGAGATATTCGACATCAGGGAAAGTGAGTTATCGCTCTCCATTAACGACTTCAACAAGCAGCTCAAGCAGAGCTACTTGAAGCTTATTAAAATATACCATCCTGACGTGTCGAATAAATTACGCATTACAGACAGCAATAACAAGGAGCTCACGACCGAGACGAAGAGAGACCGATTTGACAGCATTCAAAACGCCTACGACATCCTAAAAGACCCCAAGCGTAGATTAGCTTACAAGAACTATACCCAGGCATCGTGGCTGAACTACAATCCACAAGCATCGACTTTCGAGGCTTTCAAAATGGCCAATTCCCACCGCAAAAGGTACGCATATGCCAACGACGAAGAGTTCTGGAGGGCAGGAACGTGGGAAGACTACTATCAGATGAAATACAAGCGACCTCCGCCTACGAAGGAGGAATTCGAAAGAAACAAGTATAAGATTCTCACAGTCGTCTTGATCGTGTGCGCCTTGTCGTTCTCCTTGCAGTTCATGATGGCACTAGACAGAACTAAAGAGTTTAATAGACGGACGCAGATGCAGAACCTAGCTGCGATGAAGTCTCTCAATGACAGTATGGACAACTACGGCGAGGGTCTGACCAGTCTTCAGAGAATGCGGCGATTTTTGATCCAGAGACGCTCTGTCGCCCCCGAAAGCTCACAGCTGCAACATTACGATGCCACTAATGAAGACAACGAACTATTGAGAAAATTTGCGCAAAAGAAGGTAGACAAATTCACATAATTCTATCATCTGCCATATGTAGCTTTCTTCATATATAAGATGAATATATGCGCGACGAGAAACATAAAATATTCTTCTTTCAAGGATCCCCAGAGATAGAGATAAAGTAGCCCATAGATAGAGAATAGGATGGATTTTATGAAACCTGAGACTGTTCTCGACTTGAACAACATTCGCCAAGCATTGGTACGAATGGAGGACACCATTGTGTTTGCGCTCATTGAAAGATCGCAGTTTTTCACTTCTCCATCGGTGTACGAGAAAGACAAGTACAAGATTCCTGACTTCCACGGGTCCTTCTTGGACTGGGCATTGATGCAGATGGAAATAACGCATTCTCAGATAAGAAGATACGAAGCTCCAGACGAGGTACCGTTCTTCCCAGACGTGTTGTTGCCGTCGTTGCTTCCATCCCTCAATTACCCGAAGATTTTGGCGTCGTACTCTCGTGAAGTTAACGTCAACGATGAGCTCAAGGAGTTGTACGTTAAGGAGGTTGTTCCGTTGGTCAGCTGTGGCAAGGGAGAGCAGGAGGAAAACTTGGGGTCGGTCTCTACGTGCGATATCGACTGTCTTCAGACCCTTTCAAGACGAATCCACTTTGGCAAGTTTGTGGCCGAAGCAAAATACCAGGCCGATAAGGCGACCTACATCAAGTTGATACAGGCAAAAGATGTGGAGGGCATTGGGAGGTCAATCACAAACTCTGCGGTCGAGGCCAAGATTTTGGAGCGGTTGGAAGAGAAAGCTAGACTGTACGGAATAGACCCGTCTTTGAAATACAGCCACAACGCACAAAGCAAGGTAGAGCCCGAAGTCATATCCAAGCTCTACCGTGACTGGGTGATCACTTTGACCAAGAAGGTCGAGGTAGACTATTTATTGAGAAGATTGGAGGACGAGTCACCAGAAGAAATCGAGAGGTACTCCCAGGCATGAATACCTAATTGAGCTAGTAGAGGTCGGCCAGATAGTTTGCATTTGCTGTGAATCGTAGACGTGCTTTCAACGGTCCAGGTCGCAGTCGTCCCCTTCCAAGGAGAGTAATTTTTCATCAATTCTCAAGAAATGTCTTGTACTCGCACAATGCCAGCACGAAGTGTCCGACTTGGCACCTGCTGGCGGCTTTCTATCGATGTTTTAGTACTACGTGGTCCCCAGGTGCATCAATTTCTATAATTTTCAGAATATCACATATATGCCTAGTAAATAGATGCAATTTCTCATACCATCGCCCACAGTAGCTCCAGAATCCGGTGAAAAGCCTCAATTGACTGCGGCCGAGAGCAAGTAGAACGTACATCAGCAACATGGCATCGAGAGAGCCCTTTTTCGTCTTCGGCGAGAGGCCTAGCACGGACTGCCAATTTGGGCCGAGTATGGAAATCTCTGGAACCATATAACTGTGTAATATCAAATGCGAATATATACATTAATAATCCCAACTTCTTCGATATCAAGAATTATTTCACGACAAAGATGACCGATTCGTTCGAGCTTGTGTTTGCGGTTCCCATGGAATGCGAGGCGTGTGTCGACTCGGTGAAGACAGCACTCCAGAAGATGAGTGGTATTAAAAGTTTCGACATCAATCTCAAGTCGAATATGGTGGTGACAAATGGTAACATTTCCCCCAGCAATATTGTCAAAACCATCCAGGCCACAGGCAGAGATGCGATCCTTAGGGGGACAGGAAAGCCAAATTCGGCTGCCGTGTGTATCTTGGAGTCGTTTGCCGAGGAAGACAAGTTACAGTCGGTGAAAGGGTTGGCCCGAGTCGTGAGTGTCGGCCCCAATGATCTCTACGTCGACTTGACCGTGAATGGGTTGCCAAAGGGCACCTACTACCCGTCCATAAGGACCTCGGGCAACCTCTCCCAGGGTGCTCTTTCGACGGGCAAGTCGTACTACACGTTGGATCCCGTGGAAGTCCTACAACCAACGTCCCTGAACACCACCATCAACTCTATCGGAGCAAAGACACACGCAGAAACCGATAACCTCTATGCTGGCCAATCCTTTCTCCACGCCAACCTAAACATCGATGAGCTCATCGGAAGAAGTGTAGTGCTTTCAACCCTAAAAAATGAGGTCACTCCAAACTCGTTGTGCGGTGTGATAGCCCGCAGTGCCGGTGCTTGGGAAAACGACAAGCAGGTATGTAGCTGTACTGGTAAGTCCCTCTGGCAAGAGAGGACCGATGCTGTCTCTCATGGCATCGTTGTCTAAGCTCAAGATCACGTTGACGGTTTATATGGTTCTGCACATAGCGATAATATAAGATTCTAACAAATGCTCTTTACTACGACATGAGAAGTAAGGGTACTATTCTTTGAAGGGGTAGACTTTTCGTTTTATATATACATAATTAAAGACGTTTCTATGTCCCTGTCATTGTTGGCTCATATTAAGAGCTTGCTCGACGAGCAGGTGGACAATATCAAGAGCAAACGTACCATTATTCTAAATAATATGGGTTTGAAGTTTGATTTTATTTTAAGTGAGGCCATAGAGATGATTTTAGAGCATGTGGAGCTGATGCAGCCGCCAATCGAGATAGATCGTATGTCGCTCCAGTCGAACGGTCTTACCCATTTGCCTGAAAGCTTCAAATATTTCTCGCACAGCTTAAAATATTTGGATTTGCATGACAATAAGCTCAAGAATGTGCCTGAGGTGTTATTTTCCTTCCAGAACCTCGATATTCTAGATCTTTCTTCCAATAGACTCAGCATCCTACCTTCAGGCATAAAAATGCTAGCGAATTTAAGAGTATTGTCATTAAAGGAAAACAGGTTCCAGTTTCTAAGTCCCACTTTAGGGGAGATGAACTTGAACTTGATAGAGGTTGCTGATAATCCCTTGATAATGCCATCCATAGATTTGATAAAGAACCTACAGAAGCAGCGGTCAGATCTTGACTGGGTGAGTGAACTCAAGTTGTATTTGCTAAATCATAAGTCTCTTCTAGACTCAAAAATTGCTGAACAATTGGATTCCAATGTGGTCGAAAACTTAGATCCGACCACTTCGTTCGATCAAAGGACTTATTATGATAACAAGGCTCAATCACAACCTCCGATAGCTAGATCAAAAAGTGTTTCAGAGACTAAATCAAAAGCATCAAAAGCAGCACGTAGAATGGGGTTGATAATCAAACCAGAAAATCCAAGTAAGGGCTCTGACATCACTGTTAACGAAGATACAGTAATAAGTCATGTCACAAATTCTTCTCCAGCGGAATATTCGCCGCTGATTGTTCCACATTCTGCTTCTGCACTGGAGACAACATTCAGATCATCAACTCCTCCGCCCTCTCTTGTCACCACTACTGCTACTACTATGGGTAATAATTATCAATCAGAATCTCCTACTTCATCGCTTCCCAGCTTGAGTCGTTCTTCTAGCAGGAGTAGATCCAGGTCTAACACATTGAGAGAGATAGATAAAATCTTGGACAAGAACGAAAATGTTGATGCTGAGCATAAATCTGGTGCTTATTTTAGGAGGCTATCTACTCTTCAAGAGAATCCGAATGATGAGAAATTTTCATCCACCCTCAATTACTTGACACCTCACGCTATAACGAATCAACAGGGTTCTAATCCTGTTTCCAGTTCAAACTCGAATAATAGTTCGCGACAGGGAAGTCTTAGTAACCAAACCAAGACTTCCAAGGATCAGTCTTTTGAAGATGAAGGTACTTCTAAAATAGCGACCAACCGTCCCTCATATTCAATAAATGACTCCTCCCCGTCGAGGGTAAGACGAAACAGGCCCAAAGACTCGGCTACCATGATAAAGGTCTCAAGGAAGGTCTTGTTTGCATTTAGCGAATTGCATTCGTCCGTTCGCCGTTTCACAGGGTTTTGCATGGATAAGAAGATTACTATAAAAATGGCCTCTTTACTTTACACTACAAAGGCTGATATTGATTCTTTGGTGGAGAATTTGGAGGTGATGGAGGAGACCGGAGGTAGTTTGGAGCATATAGAAGAATCCCTTCAAAGCTGTATCGCCTCTTTTAGACTGATCATGGAACTACTCAGTGAGAATTTTTTGAATTTTGTGGTCAAGATCGATGTTTGCTTCATTCGCATGCTCTATTTGACATTGTATGGATCATTCAACGAGCTTTTGAATGCGTATAAAATTTTGGTTCCGAATGCCAAACCGTCTTTTAGCCTCCCATCTACAAGCTCCAATACTAATGTGAATCTGTCTGAACAGAAATCCAAATTGTCTGTCAATACCAACGTCTCCAACGAGACAGAAGATTATGATGAAGGACTTTACAGGTCTGTTGATATAGCCACTACAAATGCACAGGTAGTATTCAGTGAGCTTACCAAAGCACTTGGAAAGAGTGCCATGGCTAGTGCAAACACTTCATCGATCACTAGCACAAACCACGTTATTACCACAAAAATTAAAGAGCTCACCACAGTCTGTGTCTCCTCGATGGACATAACGAAACGATTGAAGACAAAACTCATCACAATAAGAAACAATCCCTCACAGACAACGAAGAGATTATTTTGGGATGATATCAACGCTTTCTTGAAAGCCATAATTCAGACATTTTCAACTGTGAAGGGCATTATGCAAGACCTTCCTTTGTTGAACGAAGTGCGTCCTTCGATGGCCAACTTGACCAAAACCACCAAGGATGTAACTATCATGTTGGAGATGTCCTCTTACAAATCAATATCCACGGAATCTGCTACTTCACAACCAGGTGGGGCTCCAAATCACATCTCACAGCTCAATTCTATTCCCAGTGTGACTAACATCTTCACACCTGTCTCGGCACATCCCATTTTGCAATCAAACCCACTATCTTCCGTCAACTTGTCACAGCTCAACAATCACCATCAAGGGATTCCTAATGGCCAACAGACAGGTCGTGGCTCGAACATCGCTAGAGGATTCCCTGCTCAGCAGAATTTTTCGTCTGGTCCTGATACTGGAGTGTCTAGTCCCATTGTCAGTCCCAGTGCTGTATTTGGAGGTCCAGTAACGGCCCCAAATCAATCCGTAGGTCAGTATTTCGCTCGTAACGGTATGAACCCATTCGATGGTTTGATAATGGCAAATGAGAAGAATAGTGATGATGAAAATTAGCATGACCATCTATATAAGTTTGAATATATTAAAGTCTCAGCTAGAGTGAAGCCGAAATAAAATACTGTATGAGGAATATTTCTTTCATATCGACCTTGAAATTTTTCAATTCAGTATCTAGATTTCGAAGAAGACTTATAAAAGTCACAATAAATTTGACTAACAGTCTCAGGAATGGCAATAGAATTAGAAGAACCGCCTGTCGAATCCAGCTATAAGGTTTTCAAAGATTTGTTTGGAGGAACTGTCGGAGGAATTGCGCAAGTTTTAGTTGGCCAACCTTTTGATACGGTCAAAGTCAGACTACAATCAGCACCTGAGGGTACTTACAGTGGTGCTACTGACGTGGTAAAGAAGCTCCTCAAAGATGAGGGACCAAAGGGATTCTACAAGGGTACTTTAACCCCTTTGGTTGGTGTTGGTGCATGTGTATCAGTACAATTTTCAGTTAATGAATTTATGAAGAGGTATTATGATAGAGTTCTTGATGGGAAACAATTGAGTTTATTACAGTTTTTCAACTGTGGAGCAGTCGCTGGTTTTGCAAACGGTTTCTTGGCAGCGCCGATCGAGCATATACGTATAAGATTACAGACTCAAACCGGAACTGTCAAGACATTCAATGGACCTCTCGATTGCGCAAAAAAATTGCAGAAGTCAAACGGTTTGGCAAGCGGCGTATTCAAAGGATTATTTCCTACATTGTTCAGGGAAAGTGTAGGATTGGGTATCTATTTCGCAACATATGAAGCTTTGATTGCTGACAATTTAAAAAAACAGCCTAATATTACAAGAGGTGACATACCTGCGTGGAAGCTTTGTCTCTTTGGAGGCTTATCTGGCTACTCTCTTTGGATCGGTATATACCCCGTTGATGTTATCAAATCAAAGTTGCAGACAGACTCATTGACCAGTCCCAAATTCAAGAGTTCTTTTGCCGTCATACGTAACATATGGGTGAATACTGGCATTCGAGGATTCTATAAAGGCTTTATACCCACAATATTGAGGGCCGCTCCTGCTAATGGTGCAACTTTTGCAGCATTTGAGGTCACGATGAGGTTCATTGATTGAGAGGTCGATATGCTGTAGTTCGTTGTATTTATCTATTTATTAATTCACTATCTCGTCAAAATTTCATCACAAGCGCAAGTATATTTTGCACAATTAGTCTTGCTTCACAAATGCTCTCTCACTTCCCTCTGATCGGGGTGAATAATCATTTGGGGTATTGGAAACGTGAGCCTCACCTATGCCATCATCTATATAATCTTCCGGCTTTATCGCCTTTATGAATTCCATGAAATCCATGCTGTACTCACCATTGAATTCGTAGTGATCGGAGCCCATCAACTCTTGATGTTCGTAGTTTTTCATCTCATCTGTAATGTCTATACTAGATGGTGTGACTTCTGAATCAGTCTCTGACTTGACACTAGGTGATTTTTTCAACTGTCTCATTCTAGTATTGAATCCTTTGTCTATTCTCAAATGTAAACCAGGAACAAAATCAATCAAGTACAAGAATAGGCAAGATAGAACGAAAACATAAGCTCCAGTGACAACGCTCCCTAAAAGTTGATATGCTAATTGAATCCAATGTCCCTCTACCCATCCACCAGAGGACGAGAAATTACGATTGGCAAATATACCAGTCAACAAGGAACCAACGAGTCCGCCTATTCCATGTATGGCAAATATATCAAGAGAATCGTCAATCTTAAAAAAATACTTTAGTCTGGTTGCCAAATTTGAAGTCAATGCCCCTACGCACCCAAACACAATACTCTTCCAGAAATCACCACTAGACGTGATGTACCCTCCTCCTGGTGTAATTACTACCAATCCTGCCATGATTCCGGATGAGAATGAAATCATCGACAATTTCCTTCTCTGGTATACCATTTGCAGTGAATTTAGATGAAGAATAACAGAATGATCAGATGATTCTAGCGGTATGACAGAATAGTAGTAGTCCACCATCATCCATGTTATTCCACTCACGGAGGCACACAATATAGTATTGATGAAAATGAGCACTGAATGCATGGAGAACAGATAACCGCATCCACCTATGAATCCACACCATCCAATGCTGAGCAAGACAGTTCCTAAAAGTATCATTGTCAGATTCGAACTTCTGTAGTTGTAAAGTAACTTCAGATTCCTGGGCCCAAGAATATAGGAGTATGCTAACGTGGTAAAACCGCTCACAATATGAATACCATTTCCTCCTGCAAAATCCAAAACCGGAATATGCATGTGCTCAACAGAAAGCCACCCATTCTGGTTCCAAAACCAATATGTCACAGGGTTGTAGATGATACATGACCAAAAGAACAAGAATACCAACATGGGTAATATCCTACCTCTCTCCGCAATGCAGCCCGGAAAAGTTAAGGCTGCGCAGATACACTTGAATATGCCATTGAAGAAGAAATGGATGGCAGTTAATATCTCTCCCCGGGATGTTTGGTATGTTAACTCATTATCGCTTCTCAACTGTCTTAGCACCACAAAATTCAAGTTTCCGATAAATCTGTTCGATGAGCTCGCATAGCACAACGAATAACCCCATATAAACCAGTCCAAGAGAACTATAGGGAACAAAAGCATAGGTAGTGAGAGCATCGTGAACGACGACCTTCTTTGAGTTATTCCGGAGTAAAATAGTGCAATACCTAGCAAGACTAATGGTAATAGACCCGTGCAAAATACCATGTATATGGAGTCGATATCCACCAGCTCGGACAAATCTGCCCTTGCATCAAGTCGCATCTTCAAATGTATGATATGTTGATATACAGATATAGGATAGCTGGTTGTTGCATCAAATCTTCATATATTGAAGACGTTTACTGTGAATTATCGATGGCCTCTTGAAATGAAGAGCACTAAATTTTTATATATACCGGATTTTGTTGCTTTTTCGGATCTTGTGAGATTCGGAGTATGACCAACAGAACAGCTTGTAGCATCGCCTGCAAGTAGATGGGATAGTGAAGTTTGAACTGAAGTTCGGGTTAAGGCCCAAGCTGATCCGGTCGAACTCTCTCTTGAGCATGGCACAATTGAGACAAATTTGATAGAGGGTCGAATTTGTGTGAGTTGCTAAATTGTAACCGTTTTCTATCATGCCTTCGATCTCTTCTTTATCGTAACTTAACTGGAAAGTAGACTTGTTCGCCGGATAAGAGAGACCCATATTGGCCGTGTATACTATCAATGGAGGGAGGTTCATTCGTTCTTGATTAGTGGCTTGCGATGAGTGGTTTGTGATCGTTTTTGATAACGTAGGGTAGTCCGATTTCAAGTTGCATCCAAAGAACACCGGACGTTCATTCAAGCCTTGGTTCATGAACTCGGTTTGTGGAGGAATGTAAGGGAATTGAGACTTTCTGTGGATTATCTGCGAATTGTAGCTGGTTGATTCGATCCAATCGAAATGTGGAAGCTCGTGAGTGGAATTGGTGTTGTGGTAACGCTCTACTGTACTTCTTAATGAAGTTCCATTCGGATAATTGTAGGTGTCGGCAGTCATATCGAACGATAATATGATGTCCACATTTCGGGAATTTCTCAAGAACGGGTGGAATGGGATGTTTTGTCCATCGTCTCCCCCATCGACTAAATACATGTGTTGATTTTTTGTTATCTCATTCTCTACATTCTTCAAACCGTAGAAGGGGTTTGGCGAAAGGAGAGCATAGTCAGGGTGCAATTGGGGAAATTCAAGGGACTTGAATCCCCCACCTAGGCCAAACGTTCTCAATATTTTTTCGATAGCTAGGGTTGCATCCAGTTTATTGCTTAATAATTGATAGAGATATATGAAGATATGGTTGAATAGAGTAGAGGACGTTCCTGTAATGAAACCAACGTTATCGAAACCAGAAACGCACATTGACTTATTTCCATTGCTTAGATTATGCGTAGATTTGCCGTTCAAGAGGCTGGTTCCGAGGTACTTCAAGGGTATGAATGCATTCAAGTAAGAGTCCCAAGAGCCAAACTCGAAAGGAGTAAATTCAAATAAATGAGAGTCCTTACTGGAACCGGTGTATGAAGGAAGTCTTTCGACTGCACAGATTATGGGAAAGGGCTGTTCATGACTCTTGAATGACTCCAATTTGGTACTTGCGGAGATGGTGGCTCCCGGTGTTCTTGCAGCGTTCGTAAAGATCCTTCTAGCTAATGCTCTTCCCCAATAATCTGTCAACGAAAGATAGAACCCAGCATCTCGTTTATCCCTGACCTCAATATGAAGATTCTTGTAGTAAGAGAAGATATCTTTCCAAGATGCATCAGCATCCAAATCTACCGTCTCATTTCCTATCTTGGTTTTAGAGAACATCGGCCTGACAAGACTCGTCAAGAATGAGCTCTTTTTAGCAGCCAAAGATTTGAGATCACTTATTTTAGAATTTGAGCCTTCCAGATTAACCTGAATCTTATCGTTCACCCCACTATCTGTTGGCTTCTCGGGGTTTCCAGATTTTCCAAACCCAAAAAACTTCACAATGGTGTTCAACGCACCATCGTCGTTATCTAGAGAGTCGTCGCCTGATTCCTTATCTAAAGATAAAGCATCATCTTGCGGAGTATCCAATTTACTTTTCACATTGGCAGGATCGAAACTGGGAACACCCTCCAATAGCTGCTGCTGCAAGGACCAAGATTTCGAATCGCCTTTCAATAGGTGAATTGGTTTGAAGTCGTTTACTAGATTACTCACAACAAGCCAAGATCCTCCACTAATCCCACCTATATAACTGATTGCTTGAAGTAACCCTCCCATATTGGCGCTTGAGTTTGGGGTTCTTACGTCGTAAGCCTCCATGACCCCGGCTCCAGTCAACATTGAACGATAACCTCCGCCAGATATAGCCAAGGCTATCACAGTAGGTCTCGATTTCTTAGAGACAAATTTACAGTAATCGAAACCAGGTATCTTGTTTCTCTGGAATAGGCCGATTAGCGCCTTCTCGGTCTTCAACTGTCTCTTTTCAATGTATTCTTTTTCCTCATCGCCTAGCCGCTGTCTTTCTGTTAGTATCATTTTACATAAGAGTAATGGTCACTATTACGTACGTTCCTTGCTTCTCTCATCAAAGGCGCAGAAGGACAAATAACATGGTACGGAGCGTAGTTCGCATCCCATATGTATTGTCCTCGTGTGACCACAATCGATCCGTTGATCGAGAGTAAGCTTGTGCTATTGATATATTTTCTTTCAAGTGACTGCAAATGATCTCCGGTTTTTATTCTGGAGGAATGATTTTGATATGGAAGGCCAACGCCAACCAGTATGATCAACAAGAATATTATCATTGTCGTGACCTTAGATACAGTGAACCCATAGAAAATTGTCGGCATCTTCAAATGTTGGCGCTTAGAGGTCACTTGCAAAAAGATTTAGAAAATCTAAACCTCTATCTAGATTTTAAAGGCTCTACATTAAATATTTTTATAAGTATCTATAATCATAAATATATAGAAGTATAAACAAATTAAACTAAATTAAAAAAAGCATCTTACCAAAGTATTCAGCGGAAATAACTTAAAGTCTGAAAGAAACAGCTAGCTTATTTACTCGTCGTCAGATGAAACGTAAGCGTCACCTTGTTCCTTCTTTCTCTTCATTCTCTCCTTCTTCTTCTTTCTCAATTCAGCAGAAGACAACTTCTTCTTCTTTTTGACGGCAGCAATCTTGTTACCCATAGCATCAAACTTGTCTTCCTCGTCGTCCTTCTTCTCCAATCTTGGACCAGCACCTTGACCCTGGACCCAGTTGTGACCAGATGGAGTCATCTTACCGTCCAAAACAGCCCAGACTTCCTCAGTCAAGTCCTTGGTGAATTCAGCGGAGTGAGTAATGATAACAACACCACCCTCGAAAGCCTTGATAGCCTTGGATAAAGCACCCAAGGAGTCACGATCCAAATAGTTAGTTGGCTCATCCAAGACAATCAAGTGAGGTCTTTGCCAGGTACATGCAGCCAAGACTAACTTGACCTTTTGACCACCGGACAAACCTCTGATTCTGGAGTGAGAAACCAATTCGGCCTCCAAACCCAACATAGCACAGTGCTCTTCAATCTCCTTTCTGGTCAATGGTCTGAATTGACCGGAAGCCAAAGCCTCCTTCATATCAACCTCAGCAACCATCTTGGCGTGGGTCTCCATCAATTCACCTCTTGGCAACCAAGTGTTGTCAACGGACATCATAGGTACCCATCTCTCGTTCTTCATACCAACGTTGTCACCCAACATCCAAGAGATCTCATACTCGTAAGAGTTCTTGAACTTTCTTCTGGCGTGAATTCCGGCGATTCTTCTCTCAGTACCTTCGACCTTGAAGATCTTGTTCATATCCTTTTGGTCATCCTCGTTGATTTGTCTAGAAGCTCTATCCATGGTCTCCCGATCTTCACCAGTTTGGAATCTCCATTGAATGTACTCAGATGGTGTTTTGTCCAAGTGGTTATCGATGTGAGCGAAAGCGTGTTGCTTAATGTAAGCAATACGACAGTTTTCGTGTACATAGACATCACCAGTAGTTGGCAATAATTCACCAGTCAAAACATTGATCAAAGTAGACTTACCAGCACCATTTGGACCGATAACAGCAATTCTAGAAGACAATGAACATTGGAAGTTAATGTCTTGAATTTGTGGCTTTGAGGTACCTGGATATTGGAAAGTCATGTTGTTGACCTTGACGATAGCTTTTTGCTTAGTCTTAACACCTTCCAAGAAACCTGGTTCTGGGAATTTGAACTCCAAGTCGGATTGACTCAACTCGTAGTATGATTGAGCTGATGGACACTTCTTGACGAACTCAGACAAGTTACCCTTGTATTTTCTCAATTTGAAACCCTCGTAATGGATGATGTATTGACAGACATTGTCCAAGAAACCAGAGTCATGAGAAACAATGATGGAAGTAATACCACATGTGTTCAAGTAGTTGACCAACCAAGCGACGTTGACGGTATCCAAATGATTAGTTGGCTCATCTAACAACAAGATATCAGCATTCTTCAAGACAGCTCTTGCTAAAGCCAACTTCATTTTCCATCCACCAGACAAAGAAGCAATTGGCATGTTGATCATCTCGTCGGAGAATTTAAACTCTTGCAACTTGGCGACAACAGCCTCCTTGGTCAAACCAACCTCACCATCGTCAATGACGAAGTCGAGGACAGAGGTCTCGGCGTGTGTACCATCAATATCGTGCTCAACATAGACAGTCTTACACTCTTCCTGGGTTGGGAAACCCTCAACTTGACCGTTAGCAATTGCTCTCATCAAGGTTGACTTTCCTGCACCATTAGGACCACACAAACCGTATCTTCTGTTTCTCTTCAATCTGAATTGGGTCTTGTTCAACAAGATCTTAGCACCGTAAGCCAATGAGAACTCACAGTTACACAAATCTTCACCATCATCTTCCTCGTCCTCGAATGATGGAGGTTCTGGGATGTTGTCAATGGCTTGCTTTCTGAACTCTTCGATTATTTCCTTTGCATCCTTCTCATGCAAGAAGATGGTAGCAAAAGGCAATATGTTTTGGATCCATACAGGTGGATCAATCAATCTCTCATCGATCAAATCACCAGCAATGGCGGCAATGTATTTCTTTGCAACGTCAAATCTGCTTGCGATCTTTTTGTCCTTGGTCAATAACTCGAATTCATTCAAGGTGACTGGAATATCACCAGCGGTAGAAACCTCTGGGATAACGTCATCAGGACCAACAGCACCTACTCTTCTCAAAGTAGCCAATGCTCTGTCGGTAACACCACGTGCTTCTGGGTCAGCCAAAGTGTTGAAGTTAGCCTTCAATGCTGGTAACAACTTGTTCATAAATGGAGCAACAACTTGAGGGTCGTCGACCAATTTACACATGTTGTCAACGATGACAGCAGCCTTACGCTTGATGGCGGTGTCACGCTCAGCCAAACCTCTAGACAACAATGGGGTCATGATTGACAAAGTAGCCATGGTGACTTCGGAAACGAAAGTGGTAGCACCCAAAAGATGGACGGTCTCTGGAACCTCTGTAGGTTTTGAGATACACTCAATCAATTTAGGGATAAACTTTTCGATATCCTTATTGTCGATGGTCTCAGTGGACTTGGTCATGGTCTTGGTGGCGGCTTCCTTGACCTCCTTCTTGGTATCCCACATAGCCTCAGATAACACTGGGATCAACTCAGGCATTCTCAATGCAACTTGAGCCTTGGCGGTGTCAACCAACTGGGTGATGGCAGACAAGACAGCAATCTTCTCAGTCCATTTGTTGGTGCTGGCCAAGCTCTCGGTCAATTGTGGCAAGATGATCTTGACTGCAGTAGGTGTGATAGCCTGGGCAATGGCAAACAAAGCGTTACTGGCAGCAGTTTGCACTTCTTTGTTCTTGTCACCAGCCTTGGCGGCGACAACAGACACAAGATCAACAACGTATGGCTCAACCGATGGAGCCAAGCTGTTGCTGGATGCAATATGCTCGTATGCATTCAATGCTGCGATGGCGCTCTCGTTCTTGCCGTTGATTTGCTTTTTCAAATCTTTGAAAAACTCAACAGGCACATCGTGTTCCACTATCGACGAGTTCAAAAATGAAGCAACATTAGATGCTGCTTCATCCTTGTTGTCAGCGACTTGCAATTTGCTGAGAAGCTCCGAAAGAACCTCTGCAGAGTATTTTGATTCACTGGCAGCAGACATTTTCCAATGTTAATCAACTGGAAAAGAAGAGGAAGGAAAATTTTTTTTTATAAATCCCTCTTATAAGATTTGTTCAAAAGAAAAAAAAAAAATTTTCACCGAATGCTCTTCGCTGCACAATACAAATTCTGTCCCACGCTGCTACGGGAGGCCTAAGAGATCGCTGATAGATAGCTGCACAAGTGCAAGAGGGTCTCAGGCGCCTGATTACAACCAAGTTGTCTGCGTCTCTGTAGCCATCGTATACGGGTAGGAATGGGCACTGTTGTTTGTGTTACCCGGACGGTGGCCACGAGGGAGATAGCGAGGTGTGTCTATAGATACCGTGGTGGCTGTCGCGGTGGACGGGAAGGTTGCCGCTAGACGTCGTTTTTCGGTCGCAGTCTGTCAGTAACATCAGGATATCAGCCGTGCAGCCATCGGGTGCGAACGTTATAAAGGCATATCTACAGATAAGAAATACATCTCACGCGTTTGGCGTAAGTTGCAGAAGCTGGATGACACACGTAGCAGCGTTTCATACTAAAAAAGTATGCGCCAAACGTTTGTCAGTGTTTGCAGCAGCGCTGTTGCCAGGCTTGCCAGAGCGTGCGACATACGTTCCACGCAACACACATTACCGAAGACAGACTTGGTACACCAGTGTGTCGCATGTCTAGAGACCCGTGTGCTTGTAGTGTGCTTGTACGGTGACATCTGATACTGATCGGCGCTGTAGTGGTACCATGTAAAGGGTGCGATATCCTGTAAACGATGCAAGGAAAAGCAGCCATGTATTTTCAAACGTTGTCCATTAGTCTGGACTTTAAGCCAAGAAGTCAAGTTAATACAGGCGTTTAAAGGAGACTTCGGATGAGCTCGAGGTGGTGGTGTGTTTGTTTTCAAGTTGCTCAACCTAGGTTTTTGTACCAATAAAAAGGTATTGCCGGTTCACTTTACGGCTGCAGCTTCAAGAACGGTTGCAAGCACAAACAAGAAAAAACGGACATTCCGATATGGAGGCATAATTGATACCATTCTGTCAACAAGTAGGGTTTCGTAGTGTAGTGGTGATCACACTGGTTTCTGATGCTGGTGACCTGGGTTCGATTCCCAGCGAGACCTTTTTTTTTCTATTTTTAGTTTTTGAAGTGTTGTCAAGGCACAAGACATCAGACTTTGCCAGAGATGACTCTCCCCCACGGTCTCCTAAAGAGGTGCACTAGTATATATATGGCAGAAACGCCTCTCATATCTTTAGGATTTTGGTGCATACATTAAATTATATACGTATTCGGTCGTCAGTGCATCTATCATGCGACTGTAGGTTCACAAATGCGATTTGTCTATTTTACATTCAGCGTTGTTATCCCAGGACCACTCTAATCCAAGTCTTCCGGCACCACCGGATCAGCAACTGCGTCCTCCTTGACCTTGGCCTGATTCTCACTCGGGCCTTTTTTTGGCTTCATGCCGTTGCCTACTATTTTATCTTCATCAGTGCCGACCACAGCGGCCTCGTTCGCCACGCCTCCCTTGGGAGCCTCTACCACGCCAAAACCGATCTGTCCCTTTGAATTCTGGGCCTTGTTGCCTGCTAAATCAGCGTTCTCAATCTCCTTATCTGCCATAGATCCAACTGAGTCAGTGAGCTTGTTGATATTGTTCTGGACATTTCCAGGACGTATTATTTCGTATTCCGGCTCCGGTTGGGGACGCAAATCTTGTGCAATGAAGTGACAGCACAACCCAATGAGAACAAGCAAAACAAGATACCCGCCTAGCTTTCTGGGCATTGAGGTGAAGTAAGTCTTAGACATCCTGTCATATGGTGACAACTTTTTTTTGGGTTTCATGTAGTACGGTCTTGGAAGCCCATTCTTGTTATACGATCCTTGCATCTTTCTTGCTCTATTCCAGCACCAAACCAGATCAGATACTGCTCGTACTGCTCCACCGAATCACCTGTAGTGTAACACTTGTTGGATTTATTTTCCAAATATTCAATTTCCCTATTACATAAGCCTATATGGGGTTAGGCATTTTCTGAGATCTCTTGCAATTGCGACACCTCGACTCGTCAATGAACGTTCAGGCTATGCTGCAGCTAAATATAGCCTTGAGAGCTGGACTTCTCGGACTACGGTGTAATATCCTATAACATGAAGCAGACAAGACGTACTTCATCAGTGCAGTTCAACTGGTATTTCGAAATTCAATATCATATTTATTGTTTTTCTTCGATTACCGCAAATATTGAAAATTTCATGGTACATCACTGAGTGCTTTTTGCAGTCACCGTTTTCACACCTCTTTGTACTTCTAATTACCTCAGTTATATAAAATGAATTGTTTAGTGACACTACTTAAATCAGATGGTGTAATCAGATAAATGCCGTTCAGATATAGAAAGGAATAAGCCGCACTGTCACAAACCATTCATTTGTACCCCAGGTTGCAATCATACAAAGAAATGCAAATCACTGATGGAAGATATATTTCCTCTACATCCTTTTCAAACTATAGAGAACAATATAGGTATTCCTATTTCATAAAGATGTTTAAATCCACTTCTATTATCGGGTTCTTGATGGTATCATTTTTGTGCTTACCAGTCATGGCAACCCCCCCTGCCTGCTTTCTCAGCTGTGTGGGAGAGATAGCAAGAGATTGCGAAAAAGACTATGAAGACTTCGCTTGCATTTGCTCTCGATCTGAACAATTGATTGGTTGTGTAGTTGATATCTGCCCGTATGGGAACTTCGAGGCAGCCAGAGATCACTATTTTGGAACTTGTTTGGAGCACAAAAAACTGACTCATGTTGCACCGATCATCGGTGAGCCTCCAGCAGACAAGGACCAGGAATGCGATTCCGATGAGGAGCAAGAGCCACCAAAGAAAGAATGTGAAGAGGACGAATCCCCCAAAGTAGATGATGACTGCAACAGCGACGATGAAACAAGCAAGCCAGAGGACGAAGAGCCCAAGGAAGACTGCTCTGACTCTGACGATGCACCCTCTGAGAATACGCCCGACAATGAGAAAGGAGACGTGGAAACTCCGAAAACCGATGACGATTACGAGGACGAGCCTTGTGAATGGGAGGAGACTGAGACAACTGATTCTACGGGTAATGTCATTATCATTAGAAAACCATTGAATGTTTCAGACAAATTCAAGAAGCCAAACAACAAGGAAAAACCAAAAAAGATCATCATCAAAAGACCTAAAATAATCAGCTCAGATGCAGCCGACGGTGATTTGGCAACAAAATTGAAAGTCATTGGCAAGCAAAAAAAGTCTAAGTCTGACACTCGAGTGAACAGACACGACGCTGTCCCGAGTGATTTCAAAAGCAACGAGTTTTCATTGGGATATCCAATCTCCAGACAAAAGGTAAGTGATAATAATAGAAACCGGTCACAAATGCCATACTAACCTCATAGATTCAAGAAAAATTGAAAGATCGTCTCAATCTCTAGGTCCAAATCAAAAGAAAAACTAAATCATTTGACTAGTGTACAGCTTGTGTGCCCAGATATGCTATTGAAGGCTTTCTTTTCAACACGGATTTCATTGATTTTGTCCCTTGGAACGCTTACCAATCCAATTTGTCTATGATGTAGTTTTGTTTCGTTCAACCGATCTACAGTTGATTCCCATACATTATTCAATAAAATATTTCCAAATGGATCTATAGCCATCACAACACCATTTAGCAATCTCTCATCCGTCAATCGGATCAGGAAGTTTTCCCCGATAAACTTTTGTGGTAGAATGCTCATGTAGAGGCTTTTCAATGAATCTAGCTTGAAGGTTCTTGTACTGCTTCAATATTTGATGCCATTTTCGTTACCCGGACGTCCATGTATCATATAAAATCTTTCCACTACTTGACGTCTTTCTTCAAACATTATCGCATGTTCTGCTCATAGACAGTTTCAAATTGGTATCAATTATCAGTTTGAAGCGAGTATAATTCTGAACAGAAGCGTAGATCAACCAACATCGATTGGGGCACGTTACTGGGCGCCTGATATTGACACCTACATGGGATATTGGGAATCAGTTGTGACCATAGCTTTCTCTAAGTGAACGTTCCAAGTTCCAACCGCAAAATCTCTTGTAAGTTGAGTAGTATTGAAGCATCGTAAGAACAAGGAGACAAGGAAATTCGGGAACGATTTCAACTCTTCATTTTAGTATCACATCGAGTTTTCGAGATCGAAGATTTTCTTTAACTTGCAGCATCAATAGCATTAATCGCGTAATGGACCGGACACAGAGACGCGAAGAGCTCAAGTTTGCAGAGAATGGCTACTCTTCATTCTTTGCCTCTTGCAAGATAATTTCATACACTACAAACGATGGAGACAATGACTCGTCGCCTCAAGATTACTATTCCAAGACCTTGATAAGAAGTAAGAAACAAACGATCGAATGCCTTGAGATTGTTACTGAGGATTCAAAGGAGATCGTGTGTAGTGTGGATTTGGGTGGTTGGTTCTTCATAGACCACGAAGGAAATTGCATAAGTAATGAAAGATGGGAAACATTTGAAGCATTAATGATGAACAACTCGCCTGACTTTCAAGACCAGTTTGGTACAAGATTGGCTAACAAACTCAAACAATTGGAGATAGACAAGTAATGTTATAGATTACTGATTATTTACATATTTTAGGTTTTTAAGTGATCAAAAACTATATAGAATGACTGACAATGAAGGTGACGATTCAACATTAGCTGTGTTTCTTCAGTTCTTTCCTCAAAAATACTTCAAGATCTCCGATATCGTACTTGGTATTTCTGATATAGTATTGCTTCTTTCTCGACAAGTACTTTTCAGGCTTGTAAAGGATCTCTATGTTTCTGATTTTAGGACTGAATAGAGGAATACGTATCTCACAACCTAACTTATTGATCTTGTTCCTAATCAATATATTAGTTCCGATATTTTCAACACCTCGCTTGATTGCTAGAGTTTGTCCTATAACACTTGTTCTATCGAGGTAGGTTACCTTGATTATATCTCCTGCTCGTATTCCCGATTTTTGATCCACTAATGCTCTTCTCTTGCCAGTTGGGTCATGTTTATCCAATAATTGTTTGTGCAAGAAGCTAATTATACCTTCTCCGTTCCGCTTCGAGGGAAGAGGCTCATACACTGTCGGTAGGTCTTTTGTTCGTTAGTATAAACTTTCAAATCTCAAATAATATTTCACACTTACTATTTTTCAAGGGAATATACGTCCTTGAGGATTGCGTGAACAACTTGAGTCCGTAGAATGGGACAGACCTATTCACCGAACGTAGCATAGTATCTTTTCACAGTCTTTTGGTCTTGCGCAGGTTCTTCATCCAAGCACTCGATTTTTTTACATTTTTTATCGAACATTATATACAGTCATACACTATCGACTTATCCTTATGCTTGACATTAAATGCTAGTAGTACTATAAAAATAGTCTACAAAATGGTGACAGAGACGCTGACAGAGCTCAGATGTAAGCTGAAACAGTCTAGTATAAATATTTGAAGGTAGTCAAAATCTTGGGCGTCTCTTTCTAGCGGTATACTTGGAATCGTGGGCCACATCCTTGCCTCTTCTTCTCATCGTCTCCTTCTTTCTATTTATGTAATCCTTCTTCTTTTCCAAGCCTTTCAATTTCTTTCTGCTACTCTTGCTTGATATTTCCATTTCACTCCCCTTCAAATTGAGGGTTCTCTCTGCTTGCCCAGCAGTAAGCACTAAGTAGTATTTTTTATTCTTTTTAGACTCTGGGTCGTCCACCACCAAACCTCCTCCGAAACCAGATAACTTGGCAGCTTCAAGGATCGATTCTGTTTGGGAATCGTTCATCGGATAAAATTGAGCAACAAACTTTCCACCTCTTTTCAAGGCCGCATACAAAGTGTTGAAAAAATGAAGTAATCTCTTCTTGGGGTCAACATTGGCCACATCAGCGTTACACAACCACTGGATGGCTGATATCGATATAGCTGCATCAAATGTTCCTGCCCTGAATGGTATTCCATTACCCATGTCGCTCAAAAACATATCGCCTTCCACATCTCTATCCAAACTTGTAGCCAACATACTGGGAGCTATGTCCATTCCGATCCAGTTGTGCCCCTCCTCCGTTAGTATCTCACCAGAAAGACCTGATCCACAGCCGACATCAAGGAGAAAATGAGGTTCCTCCTCTGATAGATTCAAGAGTTCCAAAGCTCGTAAAGTCATTTTTGCTTGAATGTGTTGAACACGAGTGGAACTTGTGTATTTGTGTGACTCACTCTCATTGTAAAACACCTCAGGTGGTGCTACCTGTTCTGGTCTGGACATGTCTTACAGTGATAGATCCTGCTTCTGCTTCAACTATAAAAAATTCCTATATCAAAGATGAGGAACTGCATACAACAGAATCCTCAGAATATCAAGTATAGGGTGCAAACCAAACTGGGACCGGAAACAAAACCAAACCAGCACACAACATTGCCAAGAATCTTTCTATTCCTCATGGACTTTGATCTACTGAAGATAATCATAGGAATTTGGGACATCTGAAGTAATAATAAGTAGCCCCGTAAAGTTCCGAAAATGACATACATGGCCAACTCATGCAACAAGCTTGAAATGAAGAAAGTCATAAGAGAGGCTTGGTATTTGTTGAGTCTCATGGCACTAATGGATGAGTGGTAGACATGGCGGAGGAGGAACTTATGGACCGGACGGTTCCAGATCCGAGAAAACTCTGACCAGTCAGTACATGACCACCAGGGCCCGTAGAAGTCTCGGTCGGCAAATCTTGTCAACTCCGCAATGTCCGAAAGAATGGCATCCCAAATAAGATAGAAGGTGAGTAGATACTCCAACAAGAAAGGGATGACCATATCGAGGAAAAGAAAGCCATATTCGATTGCTTTTTGATCTGTAGGCAAAGTCCTGATGTCAAGGCATTTCATGATTGATGGATAGAGCCATTTTTGGGCCACTGAAATCATCAAAAATATGACACCAAAGATTGCGCAAGTTTTCTCGAAAACATACTTCCAGCGAATGGACAGAGTCCTTGGAAAATTGATGGTATAAACCAAAGTGGGAAACATCGTGTATTCAAAAAAATTCCTCACATTGATGTTATGAGGGAAAGATGTAGCTTCCACCAAATATGCAAATTTTTCTTCTTCAGCTGCACTTTCATACTTTGCAGGCAAACTGGCAGCCGTAGATTGGTAGTCCAATTCAAAGCGGCAAAAATTCATGCTCTGCTCAAGTGTCTTTTTGGTATTTTGCAAGTCAAATCCTTCCGGTAGACAATCTTCATCCTCGTTTAATCTTTTGTATAAGTTTTCAGAAAACTCCAACTCACTATGGATCTGCCACAAGTATCCGTTATAGAAACTGTAGGAATGCATTTTCATTAATAGCACACAGCCATGTAACATTAAAAATATCTTAGCGACCCAGGGAAAGTCCATCACCCTCTCCGATGCAAACCAAACCCAGAAGACAAGGAAGGAGACTTCCAAGGCGCCCTCTATAATCCAGCCTGAGAAATTCCAATTGATCCATCCTGACAAACAAGCCCTCTGAAGAAAGTAAGACAAGTACAAGCACAAATACATCGCGAGATCAGTGAGCCCGACTTTGAACAAATCTTTCGTCAATATCTTGATTAATGGCCATTCTAGAAAAGAAACAGACCCTTCAAACCAGTAGTGGACAAGATTGTTGAATATGGAGAAGCCTGTGGCCAACCAGAAAAGGATATAGAAGCCGAAAAATTTAGAATCCTTGAATTCTTCAGCATCAAACATCGTTGATGTTTGCTCATTGAAATTCACATCCTGGAACTTGGAAACAAAGCCTTCTTGCTCATTGACAACTTTGGCTGGTCTCCATCGCCTCACTCTTGTCTCAGCTATTTCGGAGATCCTTCGGGTGACCTGGTCTCTTGCCTTTTGCCCAGCAACCGGAACATCCGTCCTAGTCTTTGGCTGAGAGGCGTTGCTTCCAGAACTCAAATCGGGTGAGCCTTCGTAGTCATCTCTGAGGATCAATGATTCTCTATGTCCCTTGTTTCGTCCTTCTATTACCGAGAGTTCTTGTTTCGTATCGCTTCTTCTCATTCTATCTATCATTTACACTCAATGCCAAAAAAAGCATAGAACTGTCTATCTATATATTTAGAGGAAGGTGCGAAATATCAGATAATGATAATTGATATAGTAAAGAACAATAGCAATTCTTTTAAATTTATGACTATTTACACGAACGATTTAGTGATCAAAGTGCCATCAACGGTAGACTCTCTCAAATGGTCTTGTGTCATTCAAGCACGATTGCCATACTAGATTCACCACCTTTTCTGCTTCCTCTTTATTCTCACACACTGGGTTTGCTGAGACTGATAGAACTGCTCTTCGCCTAACACAGTCTTGAAATTTGGTACCGAAGTTGGCAAGGCCTGTTTTCCTGATCTCATTGAAGATTCTACACTCTCCACTTAGCATCGACGCTCTGATTTCAGTGCACGCATGGTGCTTGAGGTTGGAAAGATCGATTTTGAATCGCAAATGATCGTATGCATGGACCAATTCGTGCGTCAATATGTCTTCTAGCTGCCACTTGTCACGGATCCAGTTCGAGCAGAGAAGAATCCCCATCTCTGGATGGAAACCTCCGCCTTTTAGATCGTCACATACGTCACAGGTAATCGTAGATTTGTCAAGATTACCACCAAGTTTTTTGACATGGTCCATCATAAATATAACCGAAGGAGAGTATTGAAGCATCCAGTCACGGTGGCTGATACAACTCTCACATTGTTGGGGCAAGTTTTTGGCTCTGTAATCGTACTCAAATTGTTTCTTTTCCTCGTCAGTGATACCAAGTCCCGTTCTGTATTGTAAAGACCTGCGCCACCACTCGAATCCCGATAGTTTCTCTGGTGGCGAGACCTTTAGCAGTGCGCCTTCATTGAAGACTGGATCCGCTTCTTTAGACATTTCCTGCAAAGCTTGACTTTCTTAAGGCCAAGATTGTGAATTTTTCAGTCTTGATCTGATGGTCACTCGTAATATACAGTACCAAACACTTCAGCATCTCATCTCGACCTTTCAAAAAAGACTCTCGAGAGTGGATGGTAGGCAACAAATATCATGGTTTCCAACGTATGGGTCGCTGCAGCCGATAATCAAGTGGATGTAGTGGTTTCACATCTAGAATCGGGAAATTTCAGTGCAAATTCGAAGGATCCGAACGGATACACTCCAGTGCACGCAGCTGCGTCTTATGGGCATATCTCATTGCTTAGGCTATTACTAGAAAGAGGTGGCGATATCAACATTCAAGACAACGAGGGAGACACGCCTTTACACCATGTTGAAGACGTTGGTGTTGCGAGATGCTTGGTTGAGGAGTTTGGATGTGACTTTAAGATCAAGAATAGCGAGGGCCAAACGGCGGCAGATTACATCGAGGAGGATGGAGAATTCCCTCAGGTAGTGGCATACCTCAGGTCTCTAGTGCAGAATGAAACAGAAGGTTTGAATACTAGCCAAAGCAACAATCAAGGATTTTTGGCTTCCCTCCCAGCTCCCGGCTTCGAGGACGGAAGAGAGATTAAATACACAATGACAGACATCGAAGACAACAGCATTACGGAGGAAGAGCGCGAGGAGAGGAGAAAGAAGCTTGAAGCCATCATTAATAGCGAGGACCCCGAGGAGGCTCTCCGTGATCTCATTCAAAATGCCGTCCACGAAGGTCTTACACAATATAGAGAAGGTGCACAGGATGAGGAAGAGTACTCAAGCAACAAGCGGACCAGGTCATAAGCTATCCATACTATGTAGCATGGTATCCATAGTAGTATAATGTATGATTCATTGATGTTACACAAATCGCACCACGAATTTTTCAACAATATATCTCGATCTTAAACCCTCGTAATTTTCAAGTCGTCGAACATAACCAAGATAAGATTACTATCAGAATAAATGATTCAAGCTACATTGTTATCGATATCGCTTATCGCGAGTGTTCTTGCAGAGGAGCCGTAAGTACTAAAATCATCTCAATTGATCAGAGGTAGATTTATATACTCGAATAAAAGGTTACTAATCATTACCAGCAAGAAGAGATTCCAAGATTTCTCCGTTGAGGAGTTGAAGGAGATGGGAGTTGTTGAAAGGTTAAAGTTGAACGATTGGAGACTTGAGCTGACTGTACTTGCGTTGACTGCAGTAGTCGCAATTCTCTACAAGCTCGGCGACTTTTACAACCTGAGTCAAACAAAGAAATTTTTGAATGGCTTGAAAGATGTCTTCGAAAAGAACTTCTATCAATACGGAGTTAGTAGTAAAGACCTTTACATTAAGGACAATTCTGAGTGCTACTCCTCCTATGCAACGGGAAGGGTCAACATCGAAAGCGTAGAGATGAAGATCAAGTTACAACCAAGGCACAACATATTCATCTGGATTATGGAGTACGTCTTGTCTTTTTTCACTGAGTCCGTAGTGACGCCCGTTGACAAGGTTGATTTCATTATCACTCCTTCCAAGGACGTTGAGTATGATAATTTCATTTTCGCCGTTGTTTCGAAATTGGGAATGAATGATTTCAGGAAGTTCAACTACTACTTGTCGTTGACAAAGACCTCTGACTCTCCAAGTTTGCCAGGTTCATATGTCTTTATGAGTGAGGCTGTCGAATTTCAAGAAAAGCTCTTGACAGAAGAGTTGAAATCGGCATTATCCTTGAGTAGTGCTTCTTATTTGAAGTACATTGCTTTCACTGACCAACCTGTCGAGAGGCCAGACGCTATCAAGGATCTTTCTCCAGACAGAAGAATTATTGTTTCAACCAGCTTGGCGACTGGTAAGGATGAGCTAGAAGTCATTTCAAAAGGGTTGGCTGCTGTTTTCTCTATCGTTGACAAATTGGCACAAAAAAGAATAACCTTTAAGAACGAGACAATGAAAAAGGTATTGAAGACCAGAGAGGTTGAAGTTGGCAAATTGAAAAAGATAGAGGAGGAAATTTTGAAAGAGAAGGCCAATGAGGAGAAGGCAAGACTCAAAAGGGAAGAGAAGGAGAGAACTAGGAATTTATCCAGACAAGAACAATTGGCTTTGGAGAAGAAAGCCAACGAAAAGAAACAAAGGAAATTACAAAGGAAGCAAAAAGTGAGAATGCAATAAAACTATTTTCACTCCAACGCCATTTTCAATTTGCTAAAGTCAAATATATAAGACTATCTCAAAATAATATACAGATATAAACTATGTACAAAAAGCTAAACTTTTCCCGTTAATTTCCAACCTCTTCCAACAGGCGTATTGAAAACCTCCACTATACCTGAACCCAATGCATCTGCTAGAATCCAATTCAAATCGTATCCAAAGAATGGTGATCTAAAATTATTTGACTTGCTCTCATGATTTTGATTTTGGCCTTCCCATGCCTCATACAATTGGTTTTCCAAAACTTCCTTAAACTTTGATTTACTCAAAACCTTAACGAGCCATGCTCTTCCGGAGTTAATTAATTTCAAAAATGTACCACAATTGGGGTATGCGATGGAGTATTGATGCGATTCAATTTCATTCATGTGATTCGAGGTTAGAGTCAAATAACCCATCATGACAAGACAAGATAATTCCTCCTTCTTGAAATCCTCACTACTCAAGAATAGAGAAGTTGGATGTAGAAGCAAAAAGTCGCTGAACTTTTGCAAGCTGATTAATTTGATTTCTCTTTCCTGTAATGATCTCTTCTCATCTAAACGTGACTCTTCCACTCTTTTTTTGTCTCGATTTATCCTTGACATATAGTGCTCAGTCTTCACCACCACTTCAACGTTTTCATGACCATATGTGATGCTCTGACCACTTTTCTTTGGGGAACCTCGCAGTATTACAGGTGCTGCATTGGTGATGACAAATTTCCTCACTTTGCCTTTCCTGGCTTCCAATTCAAGGCTTTTGTCCACGAATGTGTGTCCTTGAGATGAGTAGATTGAGTATAGTTGGTTCGTTGTAACCAAATTGCTGGGAAATTTAGCTCTAAAGTTCAATATTTGGCTCTTAGAGTTCAACAGTAGCCCTCGAAGACTAAATATAATCAGTTCTGTGTTTTGACAATCTCTTTCTGTCTTCTCTTCGGGAACATGATATCGCCTGTGCAACTTGGTGGATTCGGACCACATGTTTTGTAAAATCGTATCTATTGCTATGAGTAGATTTTCCTTGGGAGACAATTGGTAGTCAAGTTCGACATTGTAATTTAAGACTGTTAATTCACTTGCAACCTTGTCAGACCCTTTTTTGGTTGTCGCATCAGATTGATCTCTCTTCAAATTCTGCATGTACCTAGTCTGCGATGGCAAAAGTTTCTTCACATCCTTTTGTATCTTTTTGATGGGTGAGTGTCCCGGATTTCGCTTGGAGATCTTGGAAGAGCTGGCGGCACTATATCGTAGATTCGAAGACATAACTTCACATTTGATAAAAAAATCGATGGGAAGTAGGAGAATAAAACTTGAAATATCGATATTATGATATTATATACAAACTATATACAAAATGCCAATAGTGGTAGCTCTTGCTACTCCTATTTGTTTTTTATGAACAAATTCTTCTTTACAGTCGAACCCTCATGTGGCACATCTAGAAACCAGGTATAGTCACCAGTATTGTTGATTTCGTTTGAGTTTTTACCCTGATAATGCAATCTGATCGTAGAAGATGCAATTTTTATTCCTGCCATCTCATACACCAACGAAGCCAAATTGTCTTTTGACAAAGGTAAAGTGTTGTTATCCGATAGCTCTATGGTGTGATTATTGGGGATGGTTTCTCTGAGCTCGGAAGACGTGTAACTGGGAATATCATCCGAGGTTTCAAACGACTGTTGAAAGGCATCCAACAGAGATCTGTTTGACGACTTCTTGTTTCCTTTCAATTTCTTGAAGAGAGTGGACAATTCGTCGAGTGACATTGCGTTCACAGGCGACTCTGATTCCTCCTCAGCAGGCTTTTCCGTTTCAACTTCTTCAATCGTCTTCTCTAATTTGGCTCTTTTCACCACAGGAATTCGTGGTGCCAGTCCGGGTATCAAGTAGCAAGCACCATTGTTGTGATGCAAGTAGTTTCTCATATGTGCTGGTTTTACCCTTACTATCTCTCCTGCTGATCCCATGCTTTGGAAATCTCTCAACAACTGAACTGAAATCTTATCTGGGACGGACCTCTTTGCCCTCGACGAGAGAAACCTTCGAGAGACATTGCGGAAAGTTAACCCTGAAGCAGACTTATGCATTTTGTAAGATAATTGTACAGTGATTCGAATTGTAACAGTCGAAGAACTAGTCCTCACAGATTTGAAAATTTCTGACGTTTGAGATCTGAGGTTTACGCTGACCCCGCGTGTTGCGTAAATATCAGTACTTCGATGAGTAGCACTATCACGAGAAATATTTCAGAATCACCTTTGGCATAACTAGCGATGGATGTTAAAGATTGATGAGTCTTGAACCATATTTATGTTCTATCTGTCAAGTGAACACTCCAAAGTATGTTTGTCCGTCATGCAAAGTTAGAACTTGCTCGGCTGAGTGCGTTAAGAGACATAAGAAACAGACCGAGTGCTCTGGATTGGTAGACCAGACCAGATTCATCTCCAAGAAGGAGATAGGGGAAAAGCAAGGGCATATTGATAGAGATTATAACTTTCTTTCAAATATAAACAGAAGAATTCAATTGGGGAAGGGGGATGTCAAAGAAAATGCGCGAGTTGTGTTCAAGAGGCCATTCAAGAGTCTGGATCAACGAAGAGAGAAGAGATTCAAAAGTGCGAGAGAGAATGGAAGAGACAATCCTGCTGTTGAATTAGTGAACAAGCGGTTTCCTGAAGGAACAAATACCAGTATTAAGCGGCAAAACACACTTGTCATCCACGCACCTTCTGGTATGGTTCGGAGTACATCGAATAAAAGTGGTTATGACAAGAAGTCTGGGTCATTTGCATGGACAGTTGAATGGATCGTGGTTGATTCATCAGGAACGGAAGTCACAAGATTTTTGAGCTACAAAGTAAAGGAAAACACGCTGCTTGTCAATGCATTACCTTATGGTGTTATAAATAACCACGATGTTTCTATATTCCTGAAAGAGAATGTTGAGTTTTATCTCGAAAGCATTGTCAGAAACGATAAAAGGAAAGTTTTAATACCATTAAATAAAGACAGTGAGCTTACAAGTTGCTTAAAGGACAAGATAGTTTTAGAATATCCTTCCATAGTCGTGAAGACACTTGATGGAACCGTGGGGGACTGTCTAGTTCGTGACACAGACCCATATGGCATAGAAGAACATCTGGATGCATCTCTGGTTTCCCACTCCGACTCCGAATCTTCTTCAGGCTCCTCGTCAGACTCAAGTTCAGATTCCGAGTCTACATCCGACGACTCAGAGTCCGACAGTTTTCATGAAGAGTCGAACGACTCAAGCTCCAGGGCAGGAGCAGATTTAAAGACCAACGAAAAAAAGGGCACATCCGTGGAACTAGATACCAACTTGGGAGTAACCATTCTCGGAAATGCTCAACAAACGAGCTCGGATAACGAAGACTCAGAACCTGAAGAGAACTCATCCAAACCTCCAATTGACGCAGATTGCCATTGATCATGAATGTGATCAACGTCGTGATAATAAGTTGGGATTTTTGAGTTGTGGTGAACAGAAGTGGGTTTGCCGTCAGTTGAGTGACTTGAGGCAGTTACCCATGCTATGGAACCGATCATCATCGTTGTCAGGCTTGTCATTAATATTGGTCCGAACACGACTGCATATTGAAGTATATCAACTTGAGCATCTCATCTCATAAAACTAGTATAGCATAGACACCATGAGTAGCATATTTAGAAAGGTACCAGATACCGAAAAGAACGTCAACTCATCACTATATTTTGGAAATCTCGATGTACAGGTCACTGAGTTATTGTTGTATGAACTTTTCGTGCAGTTTGCGCCGATCAAATCACTTAACATGCCTAAAGATCGAATATTAAAGACACATCAAGGGTACGGTTTTGTTGAGTTCAAGAACAGCCAGGATGCCGATTATGTATTGCGAATACTCAATGGAATACGGATATATGGAAGATTGTTGAAGTTGAAAAAGTCGGAGCCTCAAAAACTGTCGACTCAAAATGGTTCAGGAAATCTTCCCAATGTCAATGAAGTCGATTACATGGATGTTGGCGCAAAGCTCTTCATAAACAACCTCAATCCTTTGATCGACGAGGAGTATTTATCAGACACATTTTCGAAGTTTGGACTTATAATAGGAGCTCCTCAAATAGATCGGGATCCGGATACGGGAGAGTCGAAAGGGCATGGAACCGTCACCTTCAACGACTTCGCTAGTAGTGACGAGGTGATTGAAAAGATGAATGGAACCATTCTCATGAATCATAAGATATCAATAAGTTATGCATATAAGGAAGATCCAGTTAATGGAATGAAAAAGAATGAACGCCATGGTGATGAAGTTGAAAGATTGTTGGCAGAGAATGCAAAATCAAACAAGCTCATAAAGACTAGAGACCAAACGGCGAAAAGCAAAAATAGCAACAAGGTACAAAAGCCGAAGATGTCGAAGTGAAAGAAGCTAAATGGAGCAGTGGTTCACAAAATCCATCATGTATTGGGGATGACGTGCATTTCTATCACCACAGGATGGCTATAAAATTCAAAATGCAGCGAACATATGGGTCGAGTATTGTTTGTATATACATGCGTGTATTTTAATAATCAAGGAATCAAATATTTCAAAGCTTGGGCCTTGAGTTCTCGTATTTTAAAAGATCTTCTGGAGTTGCCACTCCATATACAAAATCTCCTTTTTCGTTGGTGATGATAGCGAAATAGGAACCATCGTTGAAAAAATTTGCTAGGTCTTCCAATGGCGTCCAGGGAGTGATCACGGAGTAGGACTTGTTTGCGGATGAGATAGGCTTTATGATTGTGGCTTTCAAAGGTGTTTTGCTAGTAAATGGTCTCTCTTGATGCTCCTTTTCGTACCTCTCTTTCACCTTGAGGTTGAACCATATCATATAGTTTTTCACTATGGGTTGAAGAAAGCTTCTCTCGTGCTTTCTGGGATCGAGTCTCAACTCGTCCACATTTAATATTCCCAACAACTTTTTATTCGCTTCGTGGATGACAGGCAAGTAAGTGAACTCATGTTCATACGCAATCTCCAAAGCCTCACCTAAAGAAGTAGTGGGATTAATAGAAATGGCAGGTTTGATATCCAAATCCTCCACAGTCGCCCCTCTGTAATCCTTCAAGTGGAAAATCCTCAAATCGTTCGGCATTATATAGATTTCTGCTCGAGCTGTGAATAGCGAAGATCCATCAAGAAAATAATTCGATAGTGAAAAATTCAGTCGGAGTCGCACTATCGATAATCTCTTCAACAGCTCCTAGTCTAGATGTTTAGAGGCTGCAATACAATTTTGTGTGAGACATGAGGACTTCTGCTACTCTACGGTAACAATTTCCGGTCGGTGCTGAAAATGCCAATATTCTTCATGCTGGTGGATAACATAAATGAGAATTATCTGACGGTAAAAGAGATTGCATTTGCGGCCAGTCAACGTATATCTCACTTCGGAAATAAAAAGCTACTTATGTTCGGTTCATGCTACCTTCAGAAACATGAGCATAGGCTTATTTGTAGAGGGTTTATCGAGTGGGTTCGAAGAGACAAGCAGCAAATCGTAGATTACATAAACACCCCAGCTTTAGTCGCACTAACTGATGAGGAAACCGATCGTAATAACTGTGGAGTAATTGCGTTATACGGACGTCGGGTGAATTCATTGATATGAGACCGTAAAACCCACGTAGTCTGAGTTGCTTTGTCACTTGTAGTAACCCGCAATATCAGTGGCTTGTAGATCCGTTTTGTGATAATAATTGGACTAGGGAGATCCGATATTATTAATCTTCGTGATCTTCGTATTCTTTATTGAAAGATTCACTAATTTTATAGCTAAGCTAATCTCCCCAGTAAAAATTTTAAATTGATCGTAATTCGAGATGGCTCCTAAAGACGTTCCAGCCAAGCTGAAGGCAGTCTTCATTGAGGAGTTTGGATCCTCTTTGGACGTTTTGAAATATGAGGATGTTGAAACCCCACAGGTTTCGGCCCCTACAGATGTGATAGTCAAGAACAGATACGCCGGGGTGAACTTCGTCGAAGCGTACTTCAGGATGGGGATTTATCCTTGTCAAACTCCTTATATTCTTGGAAGGGAGGCTGCAGGTGAGGTGGTTGCAGTTGGCGATTCCGTCAAGAAATACACAGTGGGAGACAAAGTGGCCTATATGTCAGCCGGTACATTTGCTGAGTACACGAAGATCGCCGAGGACAAGGTCAATGTGCTCAATTTGGGCAAGTCAGCCTCTGATGAGACTTTGAAGCTTTACAGCGCAATCATTGTTCAAGGCTTGACAGCTTTGACGTTCATATATGAGGCGCATCTTGCGAAGAAGAATGAATACATTGTCGTCTGGGCAGCTGCTGGCGGTGTGGGTAGGGTATTAGTACAGTTGTTGTCGCAGAGAGGTATCCATGTCATTGCCATTGCCTCAACAGAAGAAAAGTTGAAGTTGGCTAAGAGTCTTGGAGCCGAGTTTTTGATCAACCACAATAATGATGATATAGTGGCTAAGGTCAAGGAGATTACAGGAGGGAAAGGCGTCAGTGCCGTATTTGATTCCGTAGGAAAAGAGACTTTCCAGAAATCCCTCGACATTCTTGCACCTAAAGGTACATTTGTATCTTTTGGAAATGCCTCTGGTGTTGTGCCTCCTTTTTCAATAGCTTTATTGTCACCAAAGAACCTTAAATTATTGAGGCCACTGGTTTTCACATATGTTGCGGAGGAGAGTGATTGGAAGAAGTACACTAGCGAGTTGTTGGGATTGATTGAGTCGGGTAAGTTGGACATTGACATATCTAAAACCTACCCCTTGAAGGATTATAAAATCGCTGCTGGAGAGCTAGAGGGAAGGAAGACCACAGGCAAGATCGTTTTATCTATTCCTGAATAAATGTTATGATATGTATCCAAAAACTTTATAAACTAGTAGGACCAAATGAATTAGATGGTAACAAAATCTACACATATGAGATATTCTCCTGGGTTGAATGTTTGTAGAAATTAATTGCGTGTGATATCATTGAATATTAAAAGAGTTTCTAGTACATCATTCAGTAAACGATCATTTAGTATCTCCTCAGCTTCAAGCGGCCTCGGCTGTCTTGTGCAGTCGATCAGAATGCCCTTTGTTCGAATTATTTACATCTCCCTCTTCATTTACGACTCTTCTCCACAACTCCTCATCATTACCATTATCTAAAGCGGCTATTCTCATCGTCGCTAGCAAATTAGTAGCTGCAGTCAGATGACTGTAAACACCACCAAAAAAGGCTTTGGTGGCATCTTTCCCATGCGACGCTCTCAAAAGTGCAATCCCTCCAGGATGTTTGTCCATGAATGGAGTGATGTCGTGAACAATGCTTTGTATAACTATGTATATCTTGTCGCTACCCATGGACTCGAGTATCTTCTTGAACTCAGCTGGTTTGATTAATGGCAATTTGGATATCGGTGTACCCCAGTTCAACTTGCTCCTCATCCTATCTATAACCTCTTGCTGTTGTTGTATTTGGAGCTGAACAATCAAATCATGGGGCGTAGTACACAACTCTTCAACGAGTCCTAAACAGGAAAGCAGCCATACAAACCACTTTGTTGGGTCAAATGAATACCACAGAGCTGATGCACGATAGTCATGAGGAAATTCATGATGGTAGTTCTGCTGCGATTGACCATAAGTCAAAATGGCTACCAAAGGATTATAGCAGTCAAGAGACGAATTCTTGTCATTGAACGGTTGCGACGGTATAGAGATTGGAAGGTTCTTAGAATGACAGACAGACTCTACACTAAGAAGAGTCTGCTGACATAAAACCATTCTTATGACTCCTGGATAAAGAATACCATTCAACACGCTATCATTACAGACATAGTATGTGAAGACCACAGGGAACACCAAGGTGGTGAGCAAAAATAGAAGGAAGTAATACTTTTCCTGCCATAAAACTACCTGTCTGACAACAGCCATATACTCACTATTCAATAGCTCAAGCTCATCCATTTCAAATGTCGCATCCTGATGCAAATGGTTGAGCACTTTTTGGTTTTCCCTTGTCGGAAACTCCTGGTTGATATACTCCTCATAAAATCTTATTATTTTTGGCTTTTTCACAAGCCATCCGATATGGGCCCAGAAGAAGCCTCTCTTGATCAGGAATGGATCCCTTTCTGTATCATCCGTAAATTGGTGGTGCGCTCTATGCAAGGTGGCCCATACTCGAATAGGCCCTAGGCCCAAGCTGCTCCCCCATACTGCGAAGAATAATTGAACAGCCAGGAACCTAGTTTTGAATGCATTGTGGGCAAAATACTTGTGATACCCTGATGTGAATGCCAATAGAGTCAAATTAAAGTATGTACATGCGAAGATCATCGTGTTCAAATTCTGAGGTAAAATGCTCTCAGAATATTTCAACAAATACGCAATTGCCAATAATGGCAAGACAACCACCGAGAAAGTTGTGCTATAGTTTATCCTTTTCAATAGATCCCTTCTTCGTTTTTTAATCCCGTGGAGATGTGCATTCTTCAAATGGGAGGCCAGATTTAATAATTGTGATCTACTATCTGATATTGAATTATAGATACCCCCATTATTCGGTGACTTCCTCTTTCGAACCTTTTTGCCTTTGACTTTGAAAGCCACAGGCAGCTCCATGTCGGACGGAGACATTTGCCAGAACCAGTGGTAAGAGTATAGAGATCGGAGTAAGCAATAACTGAGGAGCGTAATACTACGACATTGAAGTGAGCGACATTATTGACGCGACATTTATTTCCAGCAAATTAATGTTTCAAAGCATCTTAATAGTATACATATAAACCATAAACAAGATGTCAGCTTTACCCCATCAACACGTACCTCATGGGCACAACCCGCGTGCTCGCGTGGTTTCAAATAATGCAAGACCGAATCCATCTGCTGCTCCAACAATTTCTTATACACCCACAGACACCAATATTCCAGTGCAATTGTACGACAAGGTTCCAGATTTGAATCTTTACAAAGAGCTAAAGGATGCCGAAGACAAGTTAAGCCTCTTGATATCCATGAAGGCGCTCGACTTTCAGGCGATACAACAGAGTGATATGCAATCCAGCAGTTTCAGAAGAGAGACAGGTATCTTGAGAGTATTTATATACAATACATGTGAGAACCAACCATGGCAGAAGCAACAACTTCAGGAGCAGGGCGAAAGCGTGCCAGAAAATGAAAGCAATTGGACTTTGAGAGTGGAGGGTAGGTTCTTGGGTGATAACGCGTCCGAGGACCGAGCTTTGAAATTCAGTAACTTTCTATCTGGTGTTTCTGTTGACATCATTCCCAATGATGACTATCCCGAGCTCCAAGATGCCCAATCAAATATCATAGAATGGAGAAATGAAGCTGAAACGATAAAGGGTGGCAACTTACAATCCGAATTCGACGGTATCGATGTTAAGAGAAATGGTGTCTACAATTTGCATGCCAAAATCGCTCTTTTAATAAAAGATCACACTTCTGCTTTGAAACTCAGTGATGATATGGCTCGTTTTGTGGGAAAACGTGAAGCGAACCAACAGGAAATTATTTACCTTATATGGCAGTATGCGTTATATAAGGATCTTTTCAAAAAGGGTCCTGTACCCACCAAGATCCCAGCAGTGTCTTCAGTATCCGGATACACTGACAATAATGCCAAGGACTTTGCAGATGAAGAAGAGGTCACTTTGATAATATGCGATGACATATTGAAGAGCTTGTTGCACGTAGAATCATTCAGATTTTCAGAGATTTATAAATTACTCCAAAATCACTTCAGTCCCCGTGAACCTATTATAATAGATTATGAAGTGAATACCAGGAAATCTAGCACACTAGGTGAAACAGTTCTTGATATCCCCGTCCAATTGCCTGCTCCTCTCTCCAAAATCCAGCGCGATTTAGTGGAGTTCAATAGGTCGACCTTTGAAAGTTTGACCAAGATTGACACTGTAATTCAAAGCTTGAATAACAAAATTTCGTTAGGTGTTGCAGCGCTTCAAAATGCAAGTATGCGTGAGAAATTTTACAGAGAGCTAAGTGAAGATCCTGTCAAATTCATAGAGGCGTGGGTCGAATCACAACTGGAAACATTAAAGGCTTTGAAAAGTGATGAAGGCTATGACGAGGAACTTGTCAGGAAGTCCAAATTTTTCGAGGATAATGAAGATTTGTTGAAGGAGAAAATAGACTTGTTACTAGGTTCTACCAGGATCTGAGAAAGCTATATTATCACTTTATACAATGGAGAAATAGAATATAGTTCTTTGTTATCTTGTGTGTATTTTAGAAAGATTTATACAAGCTTGGGCTAATCCATATACTCATCGTCATCATCGTCTTGTTTGTATTCGTCGTCATCATCGTCTAAATTTGTAGAGTCCACTAACATCCCGTCGACCTCATCTCGTTCTCCATCAGAAGAGCTGGATAAAATCTCTTGAGCAAGTGACTCGTTGTAGTTTACAAGATAATTTTTACTGTCTCTGTCTTTTGTAGTGCTGATATCATTCCCTTTGGCAAGAGAGGTTGATACGAACACTAAATAGTTGTATAGGTTCATAATTGGTTTGTATACCATAGAAGTACTTCCGATTACGCTTTCGGAGCCATAGGGGGGAGAGATGCCTAACCGTCTCTGCAAGTAATCGATGAAGTCACAGATCTCTTGGTAATTGGAAGCCACTTCGTACCAGTAATTGCTTTTTACGACTTGTGGATGTATTTCTCCTTCTTCATTGAACTCGACCCCGAAATTATTAAGACTTTCTGTTAGCATCAGATGAACATCCTGAACATACAATTTGAAGCGAGAGCTTGAATGCGTCGTTGAGTTGGAAGAATTTGCGGTTTCCATATTGGCAATCGAAGAAATTCCACCAGAATGCTCATCTGCCATTCTGCAGAGATAAAATCGGCCGATATGAAATCCACAGTCACCAACAATGAATTCATTTAGCCGTAATCTCAAGCTGTGGTCTAGGGGATCTGAAGTTGGATCACAGTACTTCGTACTGTCATTACTCTTTTTTTTCAACTTCCTTTCGATGTCTCTCTTAGAATTCCTTGTGGCTTTGAAGCCTCTCAAAACAGAGCGTGGTCCATAATAAGTCTCTTTTTCCAAATAATGGTTTTGATTTTGAATGACTGAATTAATGAGTTCCCTTATTTCATCCGACGCTTTTAGACACCACTCGGATAATGATCTAAGAAGTATCAATCTATCAACAGGGTCTTCTATACCGCTAAGCCCTTCCAATTCGAATGCTTTCGATATCAAAGGATTATCCTTCATTTCTGGGGGATCGTAATATACATTTTCAACAATAAGAATCGCTGGATTATGCAAATCAACGGCACAGCTCTCGATTGACTCGTCAACATTAGGGGTCAAGACTTTAGAATCGTCTCGCCATTCTTTGGGTAAACCATACAAGGATGCTAAAGACTTGAGTTCATTGATGGTTTTGGAGTTGATAGACACGTCCTTCTTTTTGTTTAAAGCCAATCTCAAGAGTCTTGAAGTCAATTGATTCATAAGTGGGGAAATATTGCCCTTCTCATGTGCTTGAACAGGAAAATCAGGAGTTCTACAACAATAAAGATCGGTTGGGTTCTGCTTCGAAGGATGTAAACCGAGTCCCTCTTCTATATCCTGAGGCCCGATGTTCTGAAATCGAATGACGGACTTGAACTTCGTGAGAAATGACAAGATCACAATGATGCTATCTGCATGGTTCGATTGCAAAATTCGGAACCCCAATGCAACTTTTTCTGGCTTGTAATCATCATTTTCATGGGAATTTATTATATTATCATCGTAGAGATCGTAGTATAACTCTATGAGAGGCCCCGGCAATTGTCTTGATAATTTTCCTTTATTATTTATGACCGTCGTCCTGCTAACTGAAGAAAGATTCAAATACTTGTTTCTTTTAGATTGACTTGAGCTCATATTCCTTTTCTCCCCCTTGCCTTTAGTCGTTTTGTTACCTACTGCAATTGATTCATCTTCGACCAAACCAGAATCGGTCCCAATTTTGCTCATGCTTGCCTCTCTGCCGTCGTCAGACGCCTCCTTTTGTTCTGTATCAGCCATCTTCTTCGAAAACCCCAAATTTTTGGCTAAGGGTCTCTGACCCTCGCCGGTATCCTCGTCTCTC
Source organism: Debaryomycetaceae sp. ZIM 2471 (assembly GCA_031081905.1). Lineage (NCBI taxonomy): Eukaryota > Fungi > Ascomycota > Pichiomycetes > Serinales > Debaryomycetaceae > Debaryomycetaceae sp. ZIM 2471. The sequence continues at coordinate 1,066,025 of JARYTF010000001.1, read as the reverse complement.
AACTCGACTTTTGCCTGCCTAGCTTCGGTGTCCTCAGATGATTGCAATTTTGAGACACTGAAATTCAATTTTGATTGTTGCTTCCGCTTGTTAACACTTCCCAGAGTTATTCGTCCTCTGGGTGCCTTTCTTCCCATCTGTCGTCCACCTCTAGATCCAGGTCCCTCGAGCGGTCTAGTGTCCAATCGAAATTTGGAGAGGATAGAGCCATTATAGTTCTGCGAGGACGAATTCTCAGGTGGTGTCAAATTTTGCGGTATGTGCTTTCTGGGACGTCCAAGTCGCTTTGCTTTTTCTGCTGGGTTATATTGCACCAACTTCACCGTGGCAGGAGATGGCCCCACCAAGTACTCGGAGTCCATTATCGCAGCTTCACCATAGCCGGCAAACGGCCCGTTCGAGGTCATAAATCCCTCAATATTATCGCCTCCGCCGTGCGCCATGTCCGTTTCCCCCTCAAGGTTGCCAAACTGAAGCATGTTGAGAGCTGCAGACGCTGTCTCGCTTGCGTGTCTCTGGTGCTCGGTGTCCTCCTCACCCCCACCTCTCACATACTCGTTCAAACGAAAAACGTTCCGAATAGCCCCTCCGCCATCTCTGAGACCGCCGTGGTGTAGCTCCGTATCCCCTTCACGTATGTCGCCTACATTCTTGCTGCGTTCAATGGACACCAGCAAGAATTCTTCCTCAGCTATACTTGGATCGATGTTAGAATCCATATCTGGTGTGTAATCTGTGTCTCAGGATGTGATTAGATACCAATATGATCCATAAGTTGCTTTAGATACTTCGAAATGCTCACTAATATATGCTTTGAATGAGAAAGACCATATAGACGCCTATATTTTATATAGATGGTCTTCTCATGATCTACGCGCTTTCAAATCCGTCGACCGCCAGAGTCGAACCCCTGACAAAAACTCCAGAGGCCGCGATTAGTGTTGATGAAAAATTACTAATTGGCTTCTAGCGAGGAGGACCGGTAGTCAAGTGCTAGAAAGGCCAGAAGAGAGAGCGACAGAGAGCGTGAGATGCTGTAGTTCCTTTGTAGAAGTATCGACTGTCGAGCTTGGCTTGCGGTCAAATAAAAGGTATAGCGAGCAGAATGCGATCAGAGATAGAGAGACTGTCTAGTCGTGCACTTTCTGTTTATATATATAACGCGTTGTGAAATGTAAGCAGATTAGCAAAAGAATATTAAGCAGTTGAAGATGTCAGACTTCGGTAACTTTGGGAACTTCGGCGATGGTAATTTTGGAGGAAACGATGGAGGCCACGGGGGGTTTCAGTCGGAGGGTAATGGGTCGCAGAAACAGCAGGTGAGATCAAGTCTCACACCTGTGACCATCAAGCAGATTAATGAATCGGCACAAGATGTACCCGATGGTGAGTTCACCATACACAACGTGGAGTTGAACTTCGTATCTTTCATTGGTGTGATCAGAAAGGTGGACAACAACACGTCGGCTGTGATAATAACCGTAGAGGACGGGACGGGAACCATAGACGTGCGTAAATGGATCGATGAGCAGACATCAAGCGCTGCAGAAGAGTCTGAAAAATTTGAGAAGGAATTGAACAAGTACGTGTTTGTGAGCGGTGCTCTCAAGGAGTTCAACGGAAAGAAGAATATTCAACATGCCACAATTCGTCCCATCACTGACAGCAACGAGATCTTGTATCACAACCTAAGTGCTATCTCGACGCATCTAAGGGCACAGGGAGTGACTGCTGCTCCGCCAGGATCTACCGGCAAAGCAGATGGTCTATTCGTGAACGATGCAAATGGTCGCGAGGACTCCAAGCCCTTGATTGACAAGGCATTGAATGTGATTCGGGAGTACACACCAACAATGGCAGAGGGGGTTCCGTCCCAGTTGATTGCGCAGAAATTGGGCATATCAGATGACGTTGCTCTCAAAATAAGTTCCGAACTATGTGAGGCTGGAAAAGTATACAGTGGCTATGATGATACTTCGTTCTTCTATATTTGATAGGTTTATTGCTAATGAAAATTAAATAAATTTGAACATTACTCTTTTTTGACTTTGTTCTTCGAGAAGAAGAAGGCATCCCATAGGTCAGAATTTGTCACCGATTCCCCTTCCCCATTACCTCTATGGATAAGTGTATCAGTGCCCCCGCTGGCCATCAAAGTCATTGATTCTGCTTGACTCAAACTTTTTTCCTTGCTGATAATGTTCAGTATTGAGCTGGATTTGGTGCCATTCTGTTTCTCTTTATCATTGTCCATATACTGCAAGCGCTTTCTAGTAGACATCAACACTATGCTTTCTTCCACTGTCTTTTGAATGGCAAACATCCAAACAGTCGTTCTCCGTGTTTGTCCTATTCTATGGATACGAGATATAGCCTGTAGCTCCAACGATGTGTTAACCAATGGTTCACACAAGAAAATATGCGTTGCATTGATAAGCGTTAGGCCACTCGCTTGGGCCTTCGCATTCAAAAGGAAACAAGTTATATTGCTTGTAGGGTCTTTGAATTGTTCCACACTTTCAAACTTAGATCTCTTCCTAGTAGATGCTGTGTCAGGGGTTAAAGTACCATATGACCCAACATATGTGATACCAGCCGACGACAAAGCAGTTCCTATGATGTATAATAGGTCCTGCCACTGACTGAAGATAACAATCTGAACCGATGGATCATGATTTTTGAGATACAAAACCAATCGTACAATCATGTCAACCTTAGACGAATAGGAACACCCTAATTGAAAGCTTCCGATATCATCAGTTACGTTCTCTTGGACGGGATGATATATAGAGAATAGGTCTTCATTATCAACCTTTTCCTCCTTTTCCTCCTTGACTTGGTCCATCTGCAAGTTTCGCCGGTGATAGGTGAAATTGTACACTGAAGATGAATGAATGGTAGACTTACAAACTGGGCATGTTCCATTATTCTTAAGCCACAAATCTAAACAATCTTTGCAGTATTTGTGACCACATTGTGTTAATGCACCAATAGTTATGGCAGATCTGCAAATTATACACATTAGCTCTTCCTCATTCTCCTGGTTGGTATCAATTCTAGTTAAAGATTTCAAGTAACGATACTTTGCAATTGCCCGATTTATCTGAGCTCTCAATAATGTCAACTTAGTTGAATACCTATTGAGATATATCGTCAAATCGATATTCTTCATCTCTTCTTGGCTGAAAGGATATGTGGATGCTTTCACACTGTCCGAAATTTGTTGAAGTTGTTTGAAATACTCAATTCTAGCGTTGAAAACGTAGTTACAATGAACATTCAACTCTTTCTGCATCAAAACTGTCGCTGTTTTCTGATTATCGAAAATGTTTCTTAACTGCAGACTAAGTTCGTTAAAATGCTTCAAAAGCCCATTAGTATTATCAAAATGTCCTGCAACATTCTCCACCTCCTGTTCCATGTCCTTCAATTCAAAGACCAAATCCTGCAAGCTATACCTCATCTTCGGTTTGATTTTCGATCTCATTTGGTTCAAATCTTCTAAAAATTTAACGTCATTTATGGTCTTGAGTTCCTCAACTAATTCAAAATCTCCGTCATTCTTTTTCAAGACGATAGTCCTTTCTGATTGCTCCGGTCCTACAACAATTTGTGTCCTATCTACCAAGGCTCTTTCAAGGACGTGTAAATAACAAGATACTTTGTCTTGGTCATTGATAGACTTTTCATATTCCTCTCCATCAGGCGACTTGTCATGAGATACTAATGGTGAGGAAAGAATGATGAGCAAATCCTCCATCCATAAATCAATCACTTCCGCCTGAACGTTTAGATGAGTAATCATGGTCTGCACCCTTTCAAAATATAATCTCAACTGAATGGAAATAGATAAATGGCTAAAGTCAGGAGGTGTGATTAGTGGCAAAGAGTTAAAAAGCTTTTTAGAGCTTTTGGGTAGCAAATTTTTGCCATTATCTTTCAACACGGAGGGGCTAAATTTCTCTCTCGATTTGATTCTTGAATGTAGCGCCTTTTCAACGTTTCTGATGGATGATTTTAAAATAATTTGCCTTGTCATATCTGACATTCTGTAATACTCTTGTTCCAAATCCAGTGAATCATTATCCGCTGAGCTTTCACCTCTTTTCATTAAGGTCTCATGTTCTGAATTAGGAAGGGAAGAGCCATCAAATCTCAAATCGTATACCATTGATATGATATCATTTGAAACTTCGAAACCATTGTCCTTCACAATATCCTCCAACTCAGGGAAGACTATGACAGATTCACTTTTCAAGTTGTCAATCTTACTCAAATACTCAGGGTCATAATGTTGAAAGTATGATGAGGCTATCAAAAAATAATACTTGTGGAGAGTGACATACCAAGCTTTCAATCTTACTCGTGTGTTTCTTATATTACCAATGATTACGTCTAATTCCTCGTCCTCCGTCAGTGCCATGAGAAAATCATCATCTTCTTCATTGATCTCTGAATTTTGAGTTCCAAATTCACCAAGCAGACTCAACTTGTTTCTCCGATTTTTATAATCTTGCAAATAACTGTCAGATATTTTTTGAAGTCTGAATATAATTCTTTCTGTCTCCAACGCTCCCTTATTTAAAAAGATCAATGCTTTTCGTGGATTCAAGATATACTCGTAAAAGCTTCCTGTTTCAGCATACAATTGTATAAACTGTCTCTCGTGATCAAAAAGTTGATTGGCAGCTGTGCTCAACATATCATGAAGCACATTCTCGAGTGTTTTAAGATGCGTAATCATATTGACTGTACGATTTGAGCTCCCACCTTTTGATCTGTACTTTTTGGAGGAAAGATTTAACTTTCCCACCTGTGGATTACCACATATTTGCCTGAGCTTGGCAAGCCAAGATTTCATGAAAGCTAATATTGTAGGAGTGGGTCCCCAGTCGGAGGTTACAGGATCACCATAACTATCGAGACATATCGTTGACAAACAATCCTCCAATAACTGGTTATAGTTTTCTTGCTCGACAGCTGAAAATGGAATTCTCAACAAAACACGGTCTTGTTGGGGTAATTTGATATCGTCATGTACCATTGCTTTGGTATGTCTCAAGCAGACAGAAGTCCACAATCTTATGAAATCTTTGTTGGTTTCAGATCTCGAAAGAAGTGCCCACGAATTCTTCGAATTCTCATAGCAAAATGGTTGGTACTTCAAAAAGAGAAGTACTGAATGTAGATCGGAAAAAGACTTTTTTATGGGGGTACCAGACACACCCCAAGCATGAAATCTTGGTATGAGTGCAGTGCTTTGAAATGCACGCGAGATCTTGGATGATACCATTTGAACTTCATCTAGTACTACCCTCCAAAATTGGAGTAGCATCAAAGGCGATTGGTAGTCATTCATCTTGAATAGTGACAGAACCCTATTATGCCGTATAGCCAATCCAATCTCATCTTGAAGGGCTTGTTCGTAATTAGTTTCTTTGTCATTTTCATTTGATTTTTCATTTGCCTTTTTGGGCTTCCTTGATTGTAAGGTTAGTTGAAATAATGATCGGAACTCATCTTCGAATTCCTTCTTCTTCTCTCTATCTTCTTTGGGTTCGTTTCTATTATCGTCATCATCATCTTGGGACTCTTGTCCTTCGTCATACTCATTATAGCTGAACTTTCTTTTCCTTGCGTTCCTTGTGGATCTATTCTTTGTCGAATATAATGCATAGTCAAGCTCTTTGGAGACTGTGGAATATGTTGTGAATACTATGTCAAAATTACGCAAGTACTCGGCTATCAAAATAGCCTTATTCTTCAATTTGGGATATTTGTTAACTCCACGGTAGATTGTTACCGCCAATGAAGGAGCAAGATGATTCACTTCTTCCACCCATTGCATCAATATCGAGTCCGGTGCTATAATCAAAGTTGTTTTCGCTTTAATCACTGTCTTGAAATCACCGAATGATTGTAATTGAATATTCATGGGTTGGTTGATCTGTTCAATTGGCCTCTCGTTCAACAAAACCAAGGCTATAATCTCGACAGTTTTACCCAATCCCATTTCCTCTGCTAAGAGACCTTGAGCTGGAAAGTAGGACGACATCGTCTCATCATACAAGTCTCTCATGAGGAACCTTAGTATATATTCTCTTTCGAGTAGATTTCCCGTGTACTTGTTGAAAAAAAAAAACATACCATCTCTTCCAACTCTGCTCCAACCGAAGCTAAACTTCTCAAGTAGCATTATGATTCGATCATCAAGTTCGTCTACATTCAACTTGTTACCGTTGAAGTATGCAGTGATCATATTCTTGAATTCGCTATCAAGAGCAGGCTTTTGAACGCATCTGCCCCCAGAAAAGTCATATTCCATCCCCTCCTTGTTGATGAGCCAATTGACTGTCTTGGTTTGAAAATTCATCAAATGAGCTTCTAACTCTGGAACTTCAATTTCCTTCTCAACCTTGGGTATCATTGATGTGTAATCGCAAATGCATTTGTAAAAAAGATGGGGAGATACAGCTTCCTCACTGTTACAATCCAGTCTCGGCATCTTTTCATGGGCTGTGGGAGTGTTCTCACACAGGTCTTCAATGATCTTCGCTATTTTGTTAGAAACATCTGATTCTAAATAGTTGAATAGATTACACTTGGATTTGATCTGATACTTGATTTCCACACTGATCTTGTTGACTTCTAAATCAAACTCTAAGTTGATTGATGGCTGAGTTGGTAGTATAGCATTCTTCTGTCTTTTGGAGGATGCCAAATATACCAAGGATAATTCCTGCGGTAGTACCCTTGGTAAGGAAGATGTGGCACCAGCAATATTGACTGAAAATAAAAGTCTTGGCTTGAACTTAAGCGTGGCATTGTTCTTCACGGAGAGTAGACACCCTTCCAGCTCAATAGAGATTTTGACGTCTTGTAACCGTAGTCTGTATTTGTAACCGTTCTGATCTACGGAAGGATGGCTTTCAAATACTTCTTTATGATCCATTAAACTGACAGGAGGCTCAGCATATAAGGAGATAGAGCGATCACTAATAACGATCCAGTCATTCGATGTGTCATTTTCTTTGACTTTTGATGGGTTTCTAGCAGATATCTTCTGGTTGATCTCTGAATATTTCAAATCCTCGATTTCTAGTTCACTGTTTCGCTTTAGTTGTATCCGTTTTTGCCGGGTTTTTGAGTCGTTGCTTATAGCCTTCGATTCATGGTACTCTAGAATGTGTTTCACATCCAAATGAATGATTGGAAGCACATCGACCAGCGTATCACCCTCCACATGCATAACTACAACTATAACCAAATATTAATCAATATCGCGATCAACTATGTAAATATTTATTTCAAATACTAATGTACCATACTGTACAAGAATTGAAATGAAGACTCAAATTTTGCAGCATAAGGTAAGTAACCCAGCCATTCCGATTCCAATTAGATTTGTCAGATCATATATGATGCCATCAAATCACAAGGTTCTTATTCTTCCTCCTCTCCAAAATAGAAGCACCTTTCAAATTGAGATCAAATAAATTAGTCGCCTGTCGCGGCTGTTCAGCATGTTTCTGTCTCCTTCTTGGTATAGCTCCTGCTACATCATTCACGGCTTTGCCGGAAATGACATTGATTTTTTCATCTTCCTCCTCATCTTCTTCTACCAAATCTTCATACTTCTTAGGAATATTACGAGAGGCCAAAGCTGCCTCCTCTTCCATTCTGTGGACTGCTGTCGAAATATCGAAAGCATCTCTCATCGCAGTGACTGCAGGCGAGTAGAGATCATTATTGTACGAAAATTTGTTCTTGTAATTCTTGCTCTTGGGCTTGACAGGGATACTGGCTTGGTTTGAAACAGGAGCTCCAGTAACCGATTGTTGCTTTGCATTCGTTACCCAAGGATCTCTCAAGAATTCATCTATAGTGTATCTCTTATTGGGATCAACTGTCAATAATCTCGATACGCAATATTTCGCCTCCTGAGATATCTCGTCCCACCAAGGACTCAAGAAAGTATATTCACCTCTAGCGACCTTCTCAGTTAAAGTTTCTATTCTCTCATCATAAAATGGAGGAAACCCACAGAGTAATGTGTAAAGAACGCACCCTATGGCCCACATGTCAACCTCTTTAGAATACCTCTCATCACGAACGATTTCTGGTGCAGTATACCCTACTGTTCCACACGGAGTCTTCGTGTTGTGTTCCCAAATTTGCTTTGACAATCCGAAATCTGCTATCTTGACAAGACCTATTGATCCTCCCCCAACAGTGGGGATGAATTCACCCTCATCTTCTTTCGTTCGCTTATCGTCGGACTTCCTAAGCTTCGCAGCGGGATCTGCAGATGGAATAATATCAATAGGCATGTACAACAAATTCTCAGGCTTGATATCTCTATGTACTATTCCAACCTCCTCGTGGAGGTACCTTATCGCATGAGCAACCTGTGATATAACGTGACGAGACAAATCTTCAGAAAAATATGTAAATTTGACAATAGCCGTAAAAATTTCTCCACCGAATGCTAGTTCTTGGACAATGTAGTAATATTTGTCCAGATCAATGAATTCTATAAACTTGACAATGTTAGGGTGATCTAACTGTCGCATAATTGTCACTTCTTTCAAAACAGATTGCTTTTGTGCCTGATCCATTTGGAACTTCCGAAGAACTTTTATAGCGACGTATTTGTCTGTTTTCAAATGACGAGCCTTGTAGACAACTGAGAATGCACCTTCTCCCATCTTCTCTAAAATTTCATAATTATCTAAATTTGGATACTTGGTAGATTTCATTCTTTGCAATTTCTCTTGCTCTACGATATGAGAAGCAACTTGATGGTAGTTGTCGCTCTCTCTGCCATTAGACTCTTTCATTCGTGCGACGTAAGCATCCTCCCTCTCCTTCAATGCCATCTCATCCATGTGATTCGAGCCTACTCCCTCTTCTTTGACATCAAAAGCTATCGCAGCTTCCGGATCAGAAACATTGTAAGTTATCTCGTTGGCGGTGTCCACCAACATGGATTCCTCAAGTGGCTTTTTCCTCATGTCATTGGCCTGCTTGCCATGTCTAATAAACGCTTTTAAATTCTCAAACATTATTGATAAAAGGAAAGTGGACTTACAAAGGCCTGATAATAGCTGAAGCGATTTCTATACTTTCTAACGGAGTTCGGCGTTGTGAATAGCCATCCACGGTTTTTTATAACAGTTGAGATGAACACAGAAGATATCTCTGAAGCCATACTATCAGTTTAGTAATTCGAATTTGGCGACATCAAGAAAACGACATTATTGATTGCTATGGACCGACATTTTATTCATTCAAATATTTTAGTGTATCCACACTATAAATTGATTACTGCATCCCAGACACACAGCGATTAGATTGATAAACAAAAATGGCTACCTCAAAAGCACCTCCGGCCATAGTATTTACAGATTGGGATGGCACAGTGACCCTCCAGGATTCCAATGACTACTTGACAGACAACATTGGGTTCGGATTGCAGAAGAGACTAGAGATCAACGACGACATTTTGAATGAGAAAACCACGTTCAGAGATGGGTTCAAGAAGATGTTGGACTCGATCGACACGCCGTTTCCAGAATGTGTCGATTTCTTGCTCAAAAACGTGCAATTAGATCCTGGTTTCAAGGACTTCTACCAATGGTGTTACGAGAAACACATCCCCGTTATTGTGATCAGCTCTGGTATGAGGCCGATCATCCATGCCTTGTTGAAGAACTTGGTGGGAGAGGAAGCTATGAAGAATATCGAGATCGTGAGCAATGACGTGGCTATCGACCCTGTAACCAACAAATGGGACATAATTTACAAAGACCCAGAGTCAGGTTTCGGACACGACAAAGCTAAATCCATCAAAGAATACTTGGCAAAACATGGGTTTACGTCCGAGAACACGCCAGTGTTGTTCTACTGCGGTGATGGTGTTTCTGATCTTTCTGCGGCAAAGGAAACAAACCTTCTCTTTGCCAAGCACGGCAAAGATTTAATCAGATACTGTATCAGAGAGGGAATACCTTACACAGAATTCACCAACTTCGGTGATATTCTCTCGAAAGTGACTTCGATCGTAGCCTCCGGTAAGGAGAAAATAAAAGAATACCTCGCATCTGGTACCTTAGCCTAGACTATCTGATATAGGGCTCGATATAGAATGTATTATGCGCATTTGTAGCCCCATATAAAATTATAGGCATAACTACAGGGGGTCGAGCATGGTTCCGACATAAATCCCGGGGTTTTAGATTTTCCAACCAATCTAAAGCGTTATGAACAGCCACCTTTAACCGGTTCATCAATTAAGCGCAGGACAACTTACGTCTACATTCTACCCTGGAAACATTATATCGTACGATCATAGCCCTAACTCATTCCTGCCGTACAATATATATACATATAAATATATATATAAAAGTATTTGTTGAAGTGAGAAAAGATTATTTGAGTGCATCGAGTCTTGTCTAAAATGAAATCAATGGGTCTTGAGCAAAACGAATCGATGACATCTCATCGCTTTGACAACTTTAAGAGATGTTTGAAGAAATACGCATCATTCATTGGACCTGGTCTTATGGTGTCTGTGGCATACATGGATCCTGGTAACTATGCCACTGGTGTGACTGCTGGAGCATCAAATCGGTTTTCCTTATTGTTCATCGTTTTCCTTTCGAATATCATTGCCATATTTTTGCAAGCACTATGCATCAAGTTGGGGTCAGTGACGGGGTACGATTTGGCAAGATGCTGCCGAGAATACTTTCCCCCCTGGCTCAATTACATACTTTGGTTCTTGGCGGAATGCGCTATTGTTGCGACTGACGTTGCAGAGGTTATTGGGTCTGCTATTGCTTTGAATATCTTGTTGAAGGTGCCACTTCCAGCAGGCGTGGCTATAACTATTGTCGATGTCTTGTTTGTGTTGATGGCTTATCGTAATGATACTTCTTCTACGAAGTTTGTCAAGTTGTTCGAGTATGCTGTCGCGTTGTTGGTTATCGCAGTAGTAACGTGCTTTGCGGTAGAGTTATCGCAAATCCCTATGGATTCATCGACTGTACGTCAGATATTCAGAGGATACGCACCCTCTAAGGAGATGTTTGATGGTAATGGAATGACTATTGCCACTTCAATCATCGGATCTACTGTTATGATCCATTCGCTCTTCTTGGGCTCGGGCTTAGTCCAACCTAGACTTCGTGAATACGATGTCGTCAATGGCTACATAAGTCTCGAAGAGATAGAGAGCGATGTTGTTGAAGATGAAAAAACAAATGTGAAACAAGCGAAACGTGAGAGGGTTGCCAATTACTTTTACAACTCCTATAAACCGTCATACCAGTCCATCAAGTATTCTTTGAAATACTCTATCATTGAACTTGTTATAACCCTTTCAACTTTCGCACTTTTCGTGAACCTGGCTATTCTTATTGTTGCTGGAGCTACCCTCTATAATACAGATGAAGCCATTGATGCTGATCTTTACACTATCCACGATCTTTTGTCCCGTAATCTAGCACCCGTTGTTGGCACAGTTTTTATGCTTGCATTGCTTTTCAGTGGACAGAGTGCTGGTATCGTCTGTACTATTGCAGGACAGATGGTCAGTGAGGGGCACATCAACTGGACTATAAGACCGTGGTTGCGAAGACTTGTCACTAGAGCGATTTCCATCGTTCCGTGTTTGATCATATCCCTTTGCATAGGTAGAAACGGTTTGGGTATAGCGTTGAATATCTCTCAGGTTGTCATCTCCATCTTGCTTCCTCCATTGACTGCTCCATTGATCTATTTCACTTGTAAAAAGTCCATAATGAGAATTGAATTGCCAGAGGAGGAAAGGGACGAAGGTTACTCACAATCCTCAGATTCGAAGTCCTACAGGTATATGAATAACAATTGGTTAACATCTGGTTTGGCCATACTAATTTGGTTATTCGTGTCCGTTCTTAACGTGTATGCTATCGTTGACATGGCCAGGAATGGTGTTAGCGGATAAGAACTGGATTATGTAATTTTATATTTTGAGTAATTCACGACTTTTATCTTAATAGATCTTCAGTTTTTGGGTCCTTTAAAGGATGTGACGAAAGTTAACAGGATACTCCAACGTATTTTTGAACAGTAATCGGACCAATTGGGTGGATCATCTCTAAAAATACTCTTGCTTGGATTAGAGGGACACTGAATAGTAACAAAAAAAATCCAAAATAAGACTTTCGTGTTCTTTTGATACTCCCGTTGACAACTTACATAAAGACAATAATCGAGACGGTTAATTAGTCTAAATAGGACGATTGAGGGAAGAGGGCGTTAACATACGTGTAAAATAACTTGCTTAAAGACACTGGAATAAAATCACAGAGAGTGGGGTTCATTGTTACTTTTGAACAAAACCTTCAACTCTTACATTAGACCCGGCATTATTGATGCCATCGAATATTTTGAGGAAGCTTCACATAACCAAGCTGAACAACCCCAATAACACTTTAGACAGATCAATTGAGACCAACTCTACAACCTACAACCCAGTGACAAGCATGAACTATTACGATAACCAAATTCCACAGCAAACCCCCCAGGCGCACCCCATGGTTCAACAACCGCCAATTCTTCAACACGTACTACATCCACAACTTCCACACAATGCCACGCCACAGCAGATACAGCAACAAGTCACAAACGATGCTATTCATCAATCGTTGTTGCCCCAGCGTTCAACTGTATCGAAAGGCAAGTATTCATTATCTGACTTCCATATAATGCGTACATTGGGAACTGGCTCCTTTGGTAGGGTTCACCTAGTTCGTTCCGTCCACAATGGTAGGTATTACGCGATAAAGGTGTTGAAGAAGCACCAGATTATTAAAATGAAACAGGTTGAACACACCAATGACGAGAGAAGGATGTTAAAATTGGTGGAACATCCCTTTTTAATAAGGATGTGGGGGACCTTTCAGGATCCTAAAAACTTGTTTATGGTCATGGACTATATCGAAGGTGGTGAGCTTTTCAGTTTATTAAGAAAATCGCAAAGATTCCCTAATCCAGTAGCAAAATTCTATGCTGCAGAAGTAACATTGGCCTTAGAGTACTTACACAGTCACGATATTATCTATCGTGATTTGAAACCCGAAAACATTCTCTTGGATAGAAATGGTCACATCAAGATAACAGACTTTGGATTTGCAAAGGAAGTCAGTACAGTGACGTGGACACTTTGTGGCACTCCCGATTATATTGCACCTGAGGTTATAACAACAAAACCTTACAATAAGTCGGTTGATTGGTGGTCTTTAGGTGTATTGATTTTCGAAATGTTAGCAGGATACACCCCTTTCTACGACACAACCCCTATGAAGACTTACGAGAAGATCTTGTCAGGAAAAATACACTACCCCAGTTTTATGAGTCCAGATGTGATCGACTTGTTAACCAAATTGATAACTGCTGACTTAACCAGAAGACTTGGCAATTTGATTAACGGCCCTGCTGACATCAGAAACCACCCATGGTTTCTGGAAGTCGTATGGGAGAAACTTTTGACAAAAGACATTGAGACTCCTTACGAGCCTCCAATTACAGCTGGAGTAGGTGATTCTTCATTATTTGACCACTATCCGGAAGAGAAATTAGACTACGGATCTACAGGTGACGACCCATACGGCAAATATTTCGTAGACTTTTAGTTCAAACGTTTATTAGTTCTCTTGATTTTATTATGTATAACTTTTCAATATCAAATGTATCACATGAATTCAGCAACAACCCCGGTCTATATCGCCCCTCCATCAATGTAAATCTATTGATACCTAAGGTGAATATCGTAAGCTAATTTACAACTTTGAATTAAAAATGAATTTATGTTTACATTTCGTGCTTTTATTATCCTCTGCCTCTTTGTAGCCTTTCGTTTTCTCTAATCATGCTCCCGGAAAAATATTCACGCCCTGAATACCTTTTTACACTCCAAACAAACATAGAATAGAATCATGGACGTATCTCTCCTCCTCTGTTGAGATTGGAAAAAAACACAATCGTGGTTCCCACATGACGGACATTCTTTGTCAGATCTAGGAAGGGTAGGATCACTCCCTATGTCCTGAACAACACCTGCTGTCTCTCCTATGTTGGTGATCAACTCATGTCTGTACACTTTGGGGTTCTCCGCTAGCTCTGTATAGTCACAGTTACGACATGAGTACATTAGACGGGCATTCTCCTTGTCCTCTCTTGGGTACAACATATTGTTGCACTCTGCACAAAATCTGAATGATGCCATCCTATTTGGGATTCGATTCTCTAACCTGGTATTACTGCCTCTTCAAGCTCAACACAAGTAGATGTCTATTTTTCACCATTTGATGTAAACTTTATATGTCGATTAGGTAATAGTATATGGTCGTGTGTAATTATCAAAAGTACTCTTCCATAAATATGTCCAAAATTTTTCAAGATTGACAGAGGACGAGAGTTAGTAGCATATACAGATGAGCTTATTACGCCAATCAGTCAGACACAGCGTCCGAATAGTACCCAGGGCTGTAAGACCCATATGTGTTCGTTTCAATTCGACGACGGCAACGGAAGCCAAAACTACAGTTGACCCCAAAATATCGGCAATTGTTGATCAGATATCGACCTTGACCTTGTTGGAGACATCAGCTCTTGTGAGCGAGTTGAAAGAGAGATTGAACATTCAAGATATCGTCATTCCTTCAGGTGGGCCAGCACCCGCAGCTGCCACCGCACCAGTCGAGGAGGAAGTCAAAGAAGAGGTCGAGGAGAAGACAATTTTCTCTATCAAGTTGGATTCATTCGATGCTAAGTCGAAGCCTAAGATCATCAAAGAAGTGAAGAGCTTGCTAGGGTTGTCTTTGGTTGAGTCCAAGAAATTCGTCGAAGCTGCACCAAAGGTGTTGAAGGATAACGTAGCCAAGGAGGATGCTGAGAAGATCAAGACTACTTTGGAAGGTTTAGGAGCTAAGGTTTTGTTGGAGTAATGGGTCTTACTCGGAACCTTCTTATGCAATTTCAGCTTGTTCAATGGTATCTACAAAGTTTTATAATCACATGTACATATAAATGCTCGTTTGTTTCGTAGTTTGTTCATCCTCATGGGTGAATTGAGCAACGTGGGAATAAGACAATAAAGCTTTAAACCAATGCATTCATGTAAGAGTTAGGGTCTGCCAAATCGTTCGCTCTCACCTCGTGAGTTCGTGAGTCTGCTCGATTATGATCGTTATGCTAACCTGTAATTGATTGATTATGCTCTACTCTTGTTCTTCAGGTTTACCTGAAGAGTAGGAAGGATCATCTGTTCATTTCGTCTTCGAACTCGCTGCTTGAATTTGAATGAGAAGGTGCGAGCAGAAAGGCACCACTGGCAAGTTTCTTAGGGACAGGTCCATTTGAACGTACTTTACTGTACTTATCCTCGAAACTTTCATTCTCTGTTGCATTGTCAATAGATCTGTCTATCCCGTCAAGGTCTTCATAATGCGGGCCATGCCTTCTGTTAATAATGTGATAGAGTAGCTCGTTGAACTTCTCAATAACACTCAGTAACCTCTCTATAATTTTTGATGGGACCTCAGTATAGCCGTACTGCTCCACTAATGAAACAATTAAGTTTTCTAGATTCCTGCAACCCAACTTAATGTTGCTCGATGTTTCCAAGTTCACCTTATTATTACTTTCTATCGCTCGTTCAATTTCATTCAAATCCATTAGCATACGTTGAAGCCTACCACCAGTGATTGAGTTTTTAGCATCTGAGGACCCAGAATTCAAAAACAGGCGGGTTGAATAGTCATCTATACTATACAACGCTGACCTTATATCCTTCGATCCATGATTAGAAATGAAGCTGTATGAATTATTCATCGCTGATGAAGTCTTGATTGATTTGCGCATTTTTGAGCATCAAAATCAATTTTGATACTGGAGTAGCAAGATCTTTGAGCATCGTTATATATATATATGAAAAAGTGATGAAAAGCACCCCATGTCTGTTAGCGGCATTGCTTGTGATCATGTCATAGGTGGAGGACGTATGGAAGACAAGAAATTCACCGCCAAAGAAGATATCAAACCGTGGTTACAGAGCTATTTGTTGACTAAAAGAGGTATCCAAATAGTGATAGAACGATCGGATGCCAATAAGATAATATTCAAATGTAAGGGTGGAGAAAAAAAGAAAGGTGAGATAAAGGATACAAGTTGTACCAGAAGACGTAAGACTTGTCCTTTCAAGGTAAGGGCGAATTTTTCATTGCGCAGTGGGCAATGGAGTTTGGTTGTGATGGATGACAACCACGACCACGATGTGGAGAGCTTTTCTCAACTTCCAGTACTTGATATGTATAATAAGGGTGTTGGCATGATCAGTACAGGAAGCAATGATATGGCAGTGATGTCGAATAGCAAGACATCCACGCCAATAAATGTTTTTAGCCCTTTTACAGATTTGACCTCTGACGCTCTTTATAATAGCGAGACACCAAAGGATATGGAACACAATAAGAGAAAACGAGAAGCTGGTTCATCAGAGAAGCCAAAAAAGAGAGTCAAGTCAAATGGAGCTACGAATAATTCTTCGAGGATGAAGATAATGGACACCTTGCGGAAAGAAGTCAATCAGCTAATCGACCACAACATTTTATCCAACAAGCGATTTTCTGAGTCCCAAAAATCTTTCATGTTGAAACTATTTACTTCTCAATTTTTCATGGACCACAGGGATGTCATTTCTGTACTGCAAGGGTCTAACGTTGACTCCTCGCAAACGCTGCATCAGTTTTTGCAAGAGCAAGTATATGACGCAAGTTTGCGATTCGACTTAGAGAATGAAAGAGCATCTAGGGACAATGAAGGAAGGGGTGTTGATGTGATGGATGGAGGAAATGTAGACGGCGGACAAAATGAATCTCTTGTAAGTGGGAATGTGAAGCTGAGAAACAAACACGAATCTAGCATTAATGTTAATAATGATAGCTCTACGACTTCAATAAATTCGAATACATCCGATTCCAGTGGAGACTCAGTGGATCAATTGAGCCACAATGTTAGCATGAAAGGCAATAGCAAATACAACAGCCAAAAACCATTCATCAATTCATGGTTAACAACGTCATCGAATGCACATACGTCAGGGGGGAATCTGAACACTAATTTGATCCCTCTCTCTCCCTTGTTGAACGACACAGACGCAGACTACCAAAATTCGCATGGTGGCAATAATAGTGGAAATCACGGCATTGAGAATCTCTATCACTTACCGGGTATCTCATTGAATTCCTCGCTCTCCACCAATACACTAGGAAATCTAGGGTTCTCAACCCAAATGCTGCAAATACAAAATCAGTCTCAGCAGTTGCCTTCATTCAATACGATACAGAATCAACTTCCATTATCCCCGAATATGAACAACAATCCTTCGGCGTCTTCATTTGCAAACAGCTTGAGCAACGCTTCGTTGATTCCTCCAATAAGTAACTCTATATCTAACACGTTGAATCCGTCGCACTTATTGAAAAGTAACTCGAAGGGCAATGTGTTGAATTTAAATCAATCCTCATCGTTGATGAGCATCCATGAAATCAAGGGCAGCAATTCAACTTCTAACTATAACGCAACATCTAATTTGGCATCAAATGCTTATAATGTCGGCACTGGATTGAATGTGAGTGTGGGTGTATCTTCTCCCAATAACAATATTATTCACTTGGCGTATCAGTCTATGGGTTCTACGTATAACAAAGAGACAGGCTCTAGCCCGGCTGCGAATGCCTCAAATAATAACAGTGCTTCAGTAATAAATGGCATGGGCAACCTAGGTGATCCAGGATGGTAATTTGAATTATATAAATACATAATAGGTAAATGGGAATATAAATTTTAGGCGGTATATGAAAACGAATGTAATTTGATATATTTCTACAATTGTATTTCTTTGGTGAAGAGATATAAAATGGTAGATGTACAAACGCCTTTCAACAAGTTGCCAGAAGTGCCTGACACAAACCTCAGTGACTTCACTTTGATCCTTCCTTCAGTGTCTATCGGGAATATTCCACAATTCACTGTTGATCTTTTCCTTCATAATTACGACTTTAAGAAGCTAGGAAGTCTTGATGATACTTACTTGTATCCTTTTGTGTCGCCTGTTGATAGGGTGGATGGGAAAAGAGTGAAAGGAATATCGAATGCGATAGAAGTCTTCTATGATCCTAATGTTAAGCTTTGCTTGATTCAACAACGCCCCCCTGTTATTCCCAATTTTTACAATGCATTTATCGACGAGGTGATTTTGCCTTTCATCAAAATACATGATTTTAAGAAAATCGTCTTGTTAGACTCATCGGATGCTGGAGTATTGGAGAAGAGTCAGGTAAATTCAATAGCTTTACATACCAACAAGGATTTGCTTTCGATGACAATGGAGAAACTACAAATCTCAGATCAAGGTACAATTGAAACGGAATTTTCATGCCACTCTCGCTACATCACCAGCCTTGTGAAAGCCTTGAGCAAGAATAACATTTTCTCTAAAGTCGAAATACAGGCGATAGTCATGCATGTCTACGAAGGTGACAATCTTTGGGATAGCGAAAAATTAGCCAACTTCCTCAATGAGACTTTGAAGTTGGAACACAAACGCACATGGCAAAGGCCCATCAGTTGGAAAGGTGTTTATGGTGACAGACCTG
This sequence comes from Debaryomycetaceae sp. ZIM 2471, assembly GCA_031081905.1. Classification (NCBI taxonomy): domain Eukaryota; kingdom Fungi; phylum Ascomycota; class Pichiomycetes; order Serinales; family Debaryomycetaceae; species Debaryomycetaceae sp. ZIM 2471. The sequence goes on along the minus strand of JARYTF010000001.1, from coordinate 1,047,321 downwards.
TTCCAGTGAGCATGGAAGAAGGTATTTTTGGTTAACTTGCGCCTGTAAATACACATAAAGCTTTTCAAAATCAATTATATACGTCAATCATCATGTAACAATTGCAACATCAAGTTCATTTATTGTCTTGAAGCCTTCTATTAATGCTGCGGTATAAATGAACGACTTAGACTGTTTGTATGCTATTCATGACCTAAATATGAAACGTTCATCGCATCTGTGGAGCTGTCAAAATTCTCTCATCGAGATCCAAATCGCCATCAAATTCGAAATTTGAAACCACACTTTGATTTGTCTTCCTTGAATCAGAATTAATTAAGATTTCTAACGCTTGAAACCCAAGATCATGTCAAACGATACAACCAAACCATCTCTTGAAGGCGACAAAGTTAGGTCTCCAAAATCTGAGAAAAAAGACCATGGCTATGAAAAACCAATATTCAAAGCCGATAGCGCTTGGACTCTCACCACAAAGCCAGATAAGCATTGGAAAATTGGTGATGGAGCAAATAATGAGGGCTGGAAGAAACATGGCAAGATAGAGATAGACCCCAATGCTGACTCTCGGAAGCCCGTTGACAATTACAAGACTCTCATCAGTGCAATTGTACCCAGACCTATCGGATTTGTCTCCACAGTGGGAAAAACTGGCAACAGAAACTTGGCACCTTTTTCTTACTTTTCGGTTGCGAATCATGATCCTCCTATCTTCACCCTTGGGTTTAGCGGGGGCTTTGACAATCCGAAGGACACCGCCCGTAATATATTGGAAACGGGGGAATTGACTATCAACATCATCAGCGAGTGGTTTGTGGAGGCAGCAAATTTCTGTTCAGTAAATGCTCCCCCAGGAGTTGACGAATGGAAATTGTCTGGCTTGACCCCAGCTTCATCGTCGGATGTGGCACCTCCACTAGTTGCTGAATCTGCTTTCTCCATTGAAGCAAAGTTGGTTCATTCTCATGAATGGAAATCTAAAAGGGATCCTACGAGAGCCACAGGTACCCTCTGTATCGTTGAGGGTATCAAGTTTCATGTCAGAGAGGATGTAATCAATGATGAATTGAACAACATAGATATAGCCAAGTTTAAACCAGTATCTAGGTTGGGTGGTATTACCTACGGTAGAACAATAATAGGATATGAAGATGGCAGGCCCGTCTACGACAAAGATGTCTTGGGAAACTCGTAGGCTGGATAAATGCTCGAATGAATAAGTTCTATATTTTTAAGGGTATACAATATCAGAATAAGATGCCAATTTTTCACAAATACTTCACAACTTGGATGCGAAATGTCTTTCGTACTCTTTTTGTGTCTTTTACAGTATTCTCTTCTCTCTCAACTCAATTGATGTATGCACGGGCGACTTGGCAAGCTGTTCTCTCATATGTTCAATGATAATTGATTTACTGTCGACGTACGAAGCAATATGGCTCTTGTAATTCAATATCATTATAGTGCTGTTGCGTATGTTTCTTGTCTTACGGTTCCATGAATTTTGTCGATTACATAATCGACAAAATTTAAAAATCAGAATTCGAGCTTCCTGCGATGAGGCAGATATTGCTGAACTGTTTCCAATGTCAGTAGTGGGTTCTTTAATATTCTGTGCCGATTGCGGAAATCTTCTTGATACTGTTGGTACAAAGGAGACCCTAGACTGTAAATTATGTCGCAAATCACATCCAGCGTCAGAATTTGCCAACTTACAAGTTGAGACAAGATCATCCGAGGCAGCTTTTCCTTCACGTTTGAGAGAGATGAGATCGGTCGTGAAGACTTCTTTACACCAAGATGAGCTTGATGATGGAGCAAAGATCAAGGAGAAGTGTCCAAAATGTGGTAATGATGAAATGCAATATCACACGTTACAGTTGAGATCTGCAGATGAAGGTGCTACAGTGTTTTACACATGTACCAGTTGTGGCTACCGTTTCAGAACCAATAACTGAAGAGTGGGCAGTAGGGGTGATTCCTACTCTGTTGCTGCCAATATAAAAAAGAGCATTATGTATATACTACATTTCAAACGAGGTTATAATTATAACAAGTTTATAGTCATTATTAATCGAACATATGATACACCTAGTTCTGTTTGTAAATTACCTGGTACCTTTCAATCCACCTTGATTGTAGCGTATTCCATTTCGTTAGAGTTTTCATACTCGTACATATCCAATGCGACGACCGCAGAGTCTCTGACCACTTGTTCTTTGTCATTCAAAAACGATTGCAAAACAGGCAAACACTCGTCAGTTGCGATAGACCCTAAAGCTTCTGCAGCCTCATGTCTTACCATTCCTGCTTCTGATTCATCTTTCAATACATCTATGAGAGAGGGGACAGTGACTGGGTTACATAACTGTCCGAAAACATAAGCAATTTCGTGTCTGAACAAGGCTGAAGGGTCACCAAATCCGGAAGCCAATGCGAGACAGGCTTGGTCTGTTCCCAAGTCTCTCAATCTAAACATGGCTCTATATCTCTCGAATAGAGGCTTTTCTTGGTCATTAAAGATAGATTCCAACTTTTCGACTTTGGCGTCTTGGTTCACTGCCATAGGTGGAGCTGGATCAATTGAAGTGAAAACGGACTTCTCCAACTTCTCCGTCTTTGCCTTCTCTGAGTTTTCCCACCTGATTCTTTCTATAGCCAACTCACATGTTTGTCTTATCTCTATACTTGGGTCATTTACAAGATAGCTTTCTAGTAAGTCTAAGCTTCCCGAATCTCCCAATGCACCTAAAGCTTCTGCAGCCTCGTGTCTGACCATAATCTGCTGTTCCTTTGACGTCAACACATCCTGCAAGAATGGGACAGCATATAAATCCTTGGTTTGTCCCAAGACATACGCCACTTCGTGCTTCAAGAGTTCGGATGGATCTTTGAAGCAGTCAGCTATGTACTCAATAGCCTTGTGAGCTTCCTCCCTATCAGTGGACTCTGCCCCGATACATTTTAAGTTGAATAATGCTCTAAATCTGTTAGCAAGCTTAACATCTCCCGACTTGTTGACTAAAATGTCTCGAAGCTGCTGCAAGCTGGCAGAGTCGATGTTAATCTCTTCGGTCATCTCGTTTTAATCGACTCAGTGAGCTAGATATCCAAACTTTGCAATTCTACTCCGATGAAGTTTGAAAAATTTCAGTAGCTGAGAAAAATATCAGCAAAAAAAAAAAAAAAAAAAAAAAAAATGAAGTTATCAGATGGCAGCCTGGAACACTACGATTCTTCATATATATGATGTACAACTTATACAAAGAGTTGTAGCAACAATGCGGTCTAGTGGGTGTGAGTATATTAAGTCATACGGGTATCACTTGGAAAGTTTTCCACTCTGCTCGTCGTAGTGCCTAGTGTGGAAAACCTTGAATTCGATGCATTGAACTTGGCAGTGGGCCGAAAGGTCAAGGAAACAAACTCTACCAATATTTATGTGTAATAGCGAGAACTGTAGCCTTGTAGCATCGTTCTTTCCTACCAAAGATCTTCGATGTCCTGATCGGCGTTGGTTTGACTAGCCGTAAAAGCGATTATATAAGCGAACCGAACAAATTTATATTGAAAAACTTCCATCGAAGGCCAGGGTAATTGCATAAAACAGTTCTTTACATTCAACAACATGGCTGCACCAGGATCTGGAATACCAGATCTTTCTAATGCCATTATGGCGCAGGATGAAATGGGAAGACCATTCATCATTGTGAGAGACCAAGGTAAAAAACAAAGAAAACACGGTATCGAGGCCACCAAATCACACATCTTAGCTGCTAGATCGGTGGCATCTATTATCAAAACATCTTTGGGACCAAGGGGATTGGACAAAATAATGATCAGTCCAGACGGAGATATCACAATCACAAATGATGGAGCCACCATTTTGTCTCAGATGGAGGTGGACAACGAAATAGCCAAATTGTTGGTCGAATTATCGAGATCTCAAGACGATGAAGTAGGAGACGGTACTACAGGAGTCGTTGTTTTAGCCGGTGCTCTCTTAGACCAGGCATTGGAACTCATCGAGAAGGGAATACACCCTATAAAGATAGCCAATGGGTTTGATGAGGCCTGTAAGATTGCCTGTCAAAGATTAGAGGAGGAGGCCGATAAAATTGAGATAGACGAGCACGGCCCAGATTCTGATTTGTTCAAAGCAGCAAAGACTTCTCTTGGATCAAAGATTGTCTCCAAGGCACACGATCACTTCGCAGGTATGGCCGTGGAAGCCGTAATGTCAGTTGCAGACCTTGAGAGAAAAGATGTCGATTTCGAATTAATCAAGATGGAAAACAAGGTTGGTGGATCAATTGAAAATTCTTCTCTCATTAAAGGTGTTTTGTTGGACAAAGACTTCTCTCATCCCCAGATGCCAAAGAAGGTTGAGGATTGCAAGATCGCAATCTTAACATGTCCATTTGAACCACCAAAGCCCAAGACCAAACATAAGCTCGACATCTCTTCTGTCGAGGAATACCAGGTTTTACAAGACTACGAACAAAAGAAGTTTCAGGAAATGATTGATCAAGTTAAGGCATCTGGTGCGAACGTTGTTGCTTGTCAATGGGGTTTTGACGACGAAGCCAATCACTTGTTGTTGGCTAATGACTTGAATGCCATTAGATGGATTGGAGGATCGGAGTTGGAGTTGTTAGCAATTGCGACTAATGGTCGTATTGTACCTAGATTCGAAGATTTGTCTGCTGACAAGTTGGGTAAAACTGGCACAATCAGAGAAATAGAATTCGGTACCACAAGAGACCGCATGCTTGTTATCGAGGAGTGCTCCAATACAAAGGCCGTAACTTGTTTCATCAGAGGATCTAACGAAATGATTGTCGCCGAAGGTGTTAGAGCTCTTCACGATTCCTTGTGCGTGGTACGTAACTTGATTAAAGATAGCAGAGTCGTATACGGTGGTGGTGCCTCTGAAATAACGTGTTCATTGGCGGTTAGTGAAGCAGCAGACAAACAAAAGGGAATCGATCAATATGCTTTCAGAGCTTTTGCTACAGCTTTGGACACAATACCTATGACCTTGGCAGAGAACTCAGGTATGGACCCCATAGAGACACTTTCAACCATAAAGTCCAAGCAGGTTGTTGAAAAACGTTCTCATTTGGGTGTTGACTGCTTGGGTAAAGGCACTAATGATATGAAAGAATTATTTGTCATTGATCCTTTGATCGGCAAGAAACAACAGCTTTTATTGGCTACCCAGTTAACAAGGATGATTCTCAAGATCAACGATGTTATAATCAGTGGTACTGACGAGTACTAAATGCCCAATGGTCATACAAGGGCTTCTTAGAGGAGCCAAACCGTTGTATATTTATATATAGTCGTGTAAAATCACATTTTTGAACCAGGCTCAATATAAGTTTCATCAAATTGACAATCTATGTGGAGGGGTTAACTCAGATTCTTGTTGAAATTGGACATAAGGAAATACATCAAAATGGCTAGTATGGGAACACCTGCTGTTGTCATGGACAATGGTACTGGATTAACGAAATTGGGATTCGCAGGCAATGATTCACCATCGTTTGTTTTCCCAACCGCAATAGCTACCAGTTCAGCATCGTCTAAGTCCTCTAAAGTATCATCGAAGTCATCAGCTTTGTCATTCAAGCGGGGATTGGAAGACTTGGATTTTTCTATCGGGGACGAGGCTCTCAGTGCTGCCAATGGTCCCAACTACAATTTGTCTTATCCGGTGAGGCACGGTCAGATTGAAAATTGGGATCATATGGAGAGGTTTTGGGAAAACTCTATCTTCAAGTATTTGAGATGTGAACCAGAAGATCACTACTTCTTGTTGACCGAGCCTCCTTTAAATCCACCCGAGAATAGAGAGAGTACTGCTGAAATCATGTTCGAATCATTCAACTGTGCGGGATTGTATATCGCGGTTCAGGCTGTTCTAGCCCTAGCTGCGTCATGGACTTCTTCCAAGGTGCAAGATAGATCTCTCACAGGTACCGTCATCGACTCGGGTGATGGTGTTACGCACGTTATTCCCGTGGCTGAAGGTTATGTTATTGGAGCGGCCATAAAAAATATCCCCTTAGCAGGAAGAGATATAACGTCCTTTATCCAGTCTTTGTTGAGAGACAGGGGAGAGGCAGACACCTCTTTGCAAACTGCAGAAAAAATCAAACAACAATTCTGCTACGTTTGTCCTGATATTGTGAAGGAGTTCAGGAAGTTTGACCAATATCCTCAGGAGAAATTTGCACAATACATTGTCGAGTACAACCAGACTCACAAAGCCGTTGACGTTGGATATGAAAGATTTTTGGCACCCGAAATCTTTTTTAATCCAGAAATCTGCTCCTCTGATTACCTCACCCCATTGCCGACTGTCGTTGATCAAGTTATTCAATCATCACCTATTGATGTCCGTAAGAAGTTATACAAAAATATTGTACTCTCAGGTGGTTCCACCATGTTCAAGGATTTTGGGCGAAGATTGCAGCGTGACTTGAAGTCCTTGGCTAACGAGCGTATCGAGCTTAGCGAGAGGTTAAGTGGTGTGAAGAGTACAGGTGTTGACGTACAAGTCATCTCCCACAAGAGACAAAGGAATGCTGTATGGTTCGGAGGTTCTTTGTTAGCCCAGACGGCAGAGTTTAAGAGTTACTGCTACACGAAGAGTGACTACGACGAATATGGACCCAGCATAGTTAGAAATTTCTCGTTATTCTCCGTTCCATGATATATAGATTAAAAATTAAAGTGTTCGAAGTTTTAGTGCGTGTAACAAGTTCAATTGAAATATAGAAAACCAAATTTGATAAGATAGTTTAAGCGATTATAGGCTAACATCAAAATGTCCTTAGCATCCTCGCAGATGGTGGATGGTGTGGCTTTGTATCGAATATTTGACGGGTTGAAGTCACATAAAGAGGAAGAAAGAAATAGATTTGCCCTTGAATTGAGAAATTACCTAGCAGCTATAGCTCGAGATTTATCGCCGGAGCTGTTCAATCGATACAATAATGACATCAACAAGATCATATTTGAGCTACTACACTCCAAGGAGACGTCGGAGAAGCTTGGAGGAATAGCTGCATTGAACGCATTGATCGATTTTGATTCTGGGGTAGGTGAGGAAAATGCTACCAAGACTGCGAGATTTTCTAATTACCTTGGATCCTTGATTTTGTCAAATGATTTGACTATCATGAAACAAGCCACGAAGACTTTAGGAAAACTAGCAACACCCGGAGGAACCTTGACTGGAGATTTTGTAGATTTTGAGGCTAAAAGAGCTATTGAATGGCTTCAGAGTGACAATAAACAACACGAGAACCGAAGACATGCAGCGATATTGATTATAACGGCTTTGGCAGATAATGCACCAACATTGTTGTATGGGTTCATTAACCAGGTCCTTGATAGTCTTTGGATGTCATTGAAAGATCACAAATTAATAGTCAGAGAGGACGCTGCTGTGACTCTACAGAAATGTATCGCAATATTGCACGATAGGAATTCAACATCTCGCAGGTACTGGTTTAAATATTTCATAGACTCGGCATCAAAATCTCTTGAAAGCTCAGAGGACACATACATCTCAGCATCAAATGAAGTCATTCACGGATCACTTCTTGTTTATCGAGAATTGATTAAGTACAACACTGATCCTTATATCATATCAAAGTTTGAGTTGATTTATGAGACATCCATCTTTTACAAAAATCACAAGTACTCGGTTATAAGGCAAGAGTTGACTCAAATATTTCCCTTACTTTGCAAAGTCAATCTAGACGTTTTCGTGGAGAAATATTTGCATAGAACCTTATACTATTATTTGTCACAATTGAAAAAATACAAGAATCAGCACAGTGGCCAGGCAATTTTTGATAAGAGTGCTATCTTCAAGAGTATAGGATTGATATCTCTTGAGGTGGGGAATCAAATGGCAACTTATTTGGATGCCATCTTGGACAATATAAGAGAAGGTTTACTATCCGAGGAAGGTATGCTGCTCTTGTCTGATTCTCCCATAATTGTTTCGGCCAGGCACAGGTCAGGAAGCAAGGAAGTAGAACCAGCGATATTTGAATGCATCAGCAAATTGTCTACTGCAGTGGGACCAGCTTTAACGAAGCATCTCCAAAGAGATATTTTGGAAATGTTGTTCAATAATTGCTCCTTGTCTATTCATATGCAAGATGCCTTGCAAACATTGATAACTAATATTCCCACACTTACAGATTTGATCAATTTGAAATTACTAAATCTTCTTAGTTTGGTCTTATCAGGAAAACCTTTCCAACAACCAGGCTCTCCTTATGGTACAATGAGACTAAATGAGGCTTTGGCTAAGGAGTATAGAGCAAGGATCATCATGAGAGACACGGGTGTCAATGCGAACAGTCCAGAGTATGGTAATCATGAGAACAAGTTGCTAATTCAAGCATTGAGAATGCTCTCATTTTTTAAGTTTGAGAACTACCAACTTCATGAATTCGTCAGATACTGTACAGTGAAATACTTGGAGCACAGTGATTCAGCGGTGCGTCGAACAGCTACGGTGACTTCATGTGAGATATTTACTAGGGATCCTATTTGCTTGCAAACCAGCGTGAATGCGTTGAATGCTGTTACAGAAGTCTTGGACAAGCTCTTGTCGGTGTCAATTACAGATCCTGTTCCTGAAATAAGGCAGGAGGGACTCTGTTGTCTTGCAAAGGCCGGTAGCTTTGATCCTCAACTATCACAGGCAGATAATGTGCGTCTTCTATTTATTGCGTTGAACGATGAGGTCTTCGACATTCGCCAGGTTGCGATCAAGATCTTGGGAAGGCTTTCGTCCATAAATCCAGCATATATTGTCCCCTCTTTGAGAAAGACTTTGCTTCAACTTCTTTCGAGGTTAGAGTACTCTACAAGCACTAGGAAGAGAGAGGAAAGTGGAAAAATGCTTTCGTTGTTGATTGCCAATTCAAAGGAGTTGACGCGCCCCTACATGAAGCCAATTGTTGAGGTTCTTCTTCCTAAAGCTAAGGATAGTAGTTCTTCAGTCGCCTCGAGTGCAATTAATTGTCTCGGAGAGCTTGCAGTTGTCGGTGGACCAGATATGAAGCCCTATATACCACAACTAATGCCTTTAATATTGGAAACTTTTCAGGATCAGAGCTCCTCATACAAGAGAGATGCAGCGTTGAAAGCATTAGGTCAAATTGCAAGTTGTTCCAGCTATGTGATTCAGCCATTGCTTGATTATCCTCAGTTATTGGGCATGTTAGTCAACATTTTGAAGCTGGAGTCTTCACCTAGAATAAGAAGGGAGACAGTGAGACTTTTGGGGATTTTAGGAGCATTAGATCCTTATAAGCACAGGGAAGTAGAGCAAAATCCTAAAAGTATACCAGCTGAACAGAATGCACCTCCCGTGGATGTTGCTCTTTTGATGCAAGGTATGTCACCTTCGAATGAAGAATACTACCCAACGGTCGCAATGAATAATTTGATGAAGATATTGAAGGATCCATCACTAAGCACACATCATAATAAAGTCATTCAAGCAATTATGTACATATTCCAAACATTGGGTTTAAGGTGTGTATCCTTCTTGGGTCAAATAATTCCTGGGATTATAAATGTGATGCACAATTGCCAGCATTCAATGTTGAAATTTTATTTCCAACAGCTTGGTGCGTTGATTTTGATAGTAAAGCAGCATATACGTCCATTCTTGAAAGACATATTCATTGTCATAAAGGACTTTTTCAACTTTAACAATCAGGCAAACATTCAAGTTATTATCATGAATTTGATTGAGTCGATTTCAAGGGCTTTGGAAGGTGAATTCAAAATATATTTGCCGGAAGTTTTAGCCATCTTATTGGATGTGTTTGAGAATGATAAGTCTCCCAAGAGGGAACCATCTATACACGTCTTGAAGAGTTTCGTGGTCTTCGGTAGCAATATCGAAGATTACGTTCACATAATCATCCCCAACATCGTTAAAATGTTTGAAACAGGACCAAATACATTGAGAAAAGCAGCGATTGAGACAATTGGTCGTCTTTCAAAGAATGTAATGCTCAATGACATGTCTTCCAGAATTATACATCCTATTTTACGTGTCCTTCAAAGCTCGCCACCAGATGATATCAAAACAGCATCTATGAATACTCTTTGCTACCTACTTTTACAGCTTGGTACAGAGTTCAGTGTTTTTATTCCTGTAATTAAAAAGGTATTATTGGAACAAAAGATTAACTCAGCAACATTTGAACAGTTGGTCAATAAACTTATAAGTGGAGATCCATTACCAGCCTATTTGAATATGTACAAGGACTACGATGTTCACCTGAATCAATTCGATGTGCCTGATTTTGACATACCATCAAAGAAACTACCTGTGAATCAGAATGCTCTCAAGGTTGCGTGGGATACAAGTCAACGCAGAACTGGTGAAGATTGGCAAGATTGGATCGGTCGATTGAGTAAGGAATTTCTAAAGCAGAGTCCCTCACACGCTATAAGAGCGTGTGCAGGATTATCGTCAGATTACCATCCACTAGCAAGGGATTTGTTCAATGCTAGTTTTGCAAGTTGTTGGAGTGAATTATACTCTCAGAATCAAGAAGAGTTAATAGAATCTTTTTGCATAGCTCTCTCTTCACCAAACAACCCCCCAGAGATCCATCAAATCCTTTTAAACTTAGCAGAATTTATGGAGCATGACGACAAATCGTTACCCATTGCAATCACAACATTGGGACAATATGCTCAAAGATGTCATGCATATGCTAAAGCCTTACATTACAAGGAGCTAGAGTTCTATGAGGAACCAACGACCTCTACCATTGAATCTTTAATCAGTATTAATAATCAGCTTCAACAATCAGATGCAGCTGTTGGAATATTGAAGCATGCTCAAATGCATCACGACCTTCAGTTGAAGGAGACGTGGTACGAGAAGTTACAAAGGTGGGATGACGCTTTGAAAGCGTATAATGAAAGAGAGAAAGTCGATGCTGATGATATGGAAGTTACAATGGGTAAAATGAGATGTTTGCATGCACTTGGAGAATGGGAGCAATTGTCTGAGTTGGCACAGAAGAGGTGGAATAATTCATCCAATGAGATAAAGAGAAACGTTGCACCCTTGGCGGCAGCAGCAGCATGGGGGTTGGGTCAATGGGATAGAATGGATACTTGCATTAAGGTTATGAAGGCAGAGTCTCCAGATAAGGCTTTTTTCAATGCAATATTAAGTTTGCACCACGACAACTTTGAGGAGGCCTCGAATCATATCTTGAAAGCCAGAGATTTGCTTGTCACTGAAATAACTGCTTTGGTAAGCGAAAGTTATAACAGAGCTTATGGTGTAGTTGTTAGAGTTCAAATGTTGGCAGAATTGGAAGAAATAATAAAGTACAAATGTTTACCTCAAGGTTCTGAGAAAAGAAGCATCATGAGAAAGACCTGGAACACTAGATTGTTAGGATGTCAAAGAAATGTTGACATCTGGCAAAGGATGTTGAAGGTTCGGGCACTTGTTATCAAACCAAAACAAGATATGGAGATGTGGATAAAGTTCGCAAATTTGTGCCGCAAGTCAGGTAGACTCAATCTTGCCGAAAAGTCACTAAATTATTTGTTGGAAGAAGGATCTCCTGAGAACCCCTCAAGAGCCCCACCTCAGGTTGTTTATGCTCAATTGAAGTATATGTGGGCCAAAGGCCAACAGAAGGAGGCACTCAGACACTTGGTGGACTTCACTACCCGCATGTCACAGGATTTAGGACTTAATCCTAATGACTTGATTACACAGCCGTTACCATCTGAAGGGCCTGGGATTCCAAAACACGTGGAAGATTATACGAAGCTTTTAGCCAGATGTTTTTTGAAACAAGGTGAATGGCAAATTGCTCTCAACTCTAGTTGGAGAACTGAAACATCGGAGATTATATTGGGTGCTTATTTGTTATCCACGCACTTCGATAACAAATGGTACAAGGCATGGCATAACTGGGCGTTGGCAAATTTCGAGGTCATTTCACTTTTCACACAAAGTAGACGAGATGAGATCATGGATCCTAGTGATCAAAGTCAAATTGCACAATCAGATGACCTCAAACAGCAGTCTCACTTCATCCCAATGGATGCAGTACAGCGTCATGTTATACCATCAGTGAAGGGGTTCTTTCATTCCATTTCTTTGTCTAATTCTAATTCGTTGCAGGATACGTTGAGACTTTTGGCATTGTGGTTTAAATTCGGTGGCATTTCTGAAGTAGCTCAGGCAATGATGGAAGGATTCAATATGATCAAGATCGATACTTGGCTTGAAATCGTTCCACAATTAATCTCACGTATTCACCAACCAAATCAATTGGTGAGTAGGTCGTTGTTCGGTTTACTTTCTGACCTAGGTAAAGCACATCCCCAGGCTCTCGTTTATCCTTTGGCAGTTGCTGTTACTTCAGAATCTGTTAATCGTAAAAAGGCAGCCTTGTCAATGATGGAGAAAATGAGAGTCCATTCCCCAATTCTTGTCGACCAGGCAGATTTAGTTAGTCATGAATTGATTCGTGTTGCAGTTTTATGGCATGAGCAATGGTATGAAGGTCTTGAAGATGCATCTAGGCTATTTTTTGGTGAGCGAAACACAGACAAAATGTTCGAAGTTTTGGAACCGCTTCACAAAATGTTGCAAAAAGGACCCGAAACTATGAGAGAATCATCGTTCACCAATAGTTTTGGGCGAGAGTTAGCTGACGCTTATGAATGGGTTTTGAATTTCAGACGAACAAGGGATATAGCCAACTTGAATCAAGCTTGGGACATTTACTATAATGTGTTCAGGCGAATCAGCAAACAGCTTCCACAATTACAGAGTCTAGAGTTGCAATATGTTTCTCCCAAGTTGGAAGAGGCAAAGGACTTGGAATTGGCAGTTCCTGGCACATATGAAGCAGGTAAGCCGATTATCAAAACCGTCAAGTTTGATCCCACTTTCTCAGTTATCTCATCCAAACAGAGACCTAGAAAGATTTTATGTCGAGGCAGTGATGGTAAGGACTACAAATATGTTCTTAAGGGTCATGAAGATATCAGACAGGACAATCTAGTCATGCAATTATTTGGACTTGTGAACACTCTCTTGGTGAATGATCCGGAATGTTTCAAGAGGCACTTGAACATTCAAAGATTTTCTGCAACTCCTCTCTCTCCAAAGGTTGGATTGTTAGGTTGGGTACGAAACAGTGACACATTTCATGTCTTGATCAGGGAGTATCGAGAATCGAGAAAAATTCTCTTGAATATCGAACATAGAATAATGCTACAAATGGCACCGGATTATGACAGCTTAACTTTGCTTCAAAAAGTCGAAGTTTTCACCAGTGCATTAGACAACACTCGAGGTCAAGATTTATACAAGGTTTTGTGGCTTAAGTCGAAATCATCAGAAACTTGGTTGGACCGGAGAACAACATACACCAGATCTTTGGCAGTCATGTCGATGGTCGGTTATATTCTCGGGTTGGGCGATCGTCACCCTTCAAACTTGATGCTTCATAGGATTACAGGAAAGGTGGTTCATATTGATTTTGGTGATTGTTTCGAAGCGGCCATATTACGCGAGAAGTACCCCGAAAAAGTTCCATTCAGGTTGACCAGAATGCTCAACTATGCGATGGAGGTCAGTGGTATCGAAGGATCATTCCGAATTACGTGCGAGCATGTTATGAGAGTTCTTCGTGATAATAAAGAGTCTCTTATGGCTATACTAGAAGCCTTTGCGTATGATCCATTAATTAATTGGGGATTCGAGTTCCCAACTAAGGCGATGGCAGAGGCTACCGGCATTAATGTTACTCAAGTAAACACGGCTGAACTACTCAGAAAGGGACAGATAGATGAAAAAGAAGCATTAAGATTAGGGGAGCAAAATGAGTTGGAAATCAGAAATGCCAGAGCTGCACTAGTTCTTAAAAGGATTACTGACAAACTTACTGGTGATGATATTAAAAGATTAAAAGGCTTGGATGTTCCAACACAGGTTGATAAGCTTATTCAGCAGGCGACAAGTGTTGAGTACTTGTGCCAACATTACATCGGATGGTGTTCATTTTGGTGAGTTGTACATATGGTCATTTATAAATTTCGGTCTAAAATATAATTATATATTGAGTTGACTTATAATATTATACAATGTTCTTAGAAGCGCTTGTAAATCCTACTCCTTTCATGAAAAGATCCAAATAGTCGGACAGTTCGTCCACATCGGAGATGTAACCCTGCGCACCAAGCAAGTTATGAATATCTCTCAATAACCATACGCAATTTTCATCGATCTGATCTCTATGCAATTTCAATCTACCCTCATCCTCTTTCCCAAGTGCCATATATGTGATGACCAAAGGGAGCTGATTTCTACCCACAAGCGGGCTTATTCGTATCTCTTCCAACAATTCGAAGGCAACCTTTTCACCCAAATCCTCCGGTAAAGACGTAGCGCTACCCACACCCTCAGCCATGATTCTCCACCCTTTTTTCAGCTCAGCGACCAAGGTTACACCGAAACCCGGCGACTTTCCAGAGCCGTCGCCCCGCCAAACATCTGCCGTGATATTCACCTCAGTACCGGTGGGTTTAAGGACTTTTCGTGCAGAGTCTATTATTCTATTAACGACAGAAGGCGACACCCTTGCGCAGTAGGCAACACCCCTGATAGCTGAAATCTTGGCAGCATCAGTAGCATGTACGGTGAGTGGCTGTAAAATTAAGGAATTACAGAGAAAATGAACCTCACCACCGCCTAATGGTGGAGATCCTCTCTTGAGTATATGCAAGGAACACTCTCTCACACCAAATTTCTCGAGTAACGGCAAAAGACCCCATTTGATTGATTCAAGACCAGCGTCACGAGTAGTATCCAACGATGTAAGTCCTTTGAACACTATGGAAAACTTCTTCTTCGAAAAGGGAGCCAAATATAACATCGGCTCAACGAAGTAGCCTATTGGTTTCGTAGATGGACAGTTGTGTGACAATTCACCTCCGATTATTATTCCAGGTCTAAATACAACAGTTGTACCCGTATATGAAATTTCTATTTGCGACCCATTTGTCACCGCCTCTAGCAACCTTAAGAATGATACTTCATGGTCTTTCAAACCTGGGTTGAGATCACCCGATCTTATTTTGTGAATTTTCACCGCTTTTCCTGACAACAACGAGAGAACAAGACGCAACCGGAAGTTCCGGTGCCCCTCAAGTGTACATATCCCTCCAGATGTGTTGCTCTTGGCCATTATGCTGCTATCAAACGTCTTCCCTACGTCTAGGAACTTGAAAATCTTCATCTCATCTCATATCGCTCACGTGAGCATTTATTTGAGTTTGGGACGACCCAAGAATCCAGTGAGCATTAGACCATGAATAAAGTGTGCAATTAAAGCTAGGAAATACAGTTTACCATTGCAAATGGGGGATTCTTTAGAGAGGAGAACCTCTCAGCCCCAAAAAAGGCCTACAGGAGACACAGGCGATGAGCTGGAAGATCTCAAAAGACAAAGGTTGTCTCTGGCGGAGGTTCTGAATGAGCAAATAGATAAGTTGCTCGCGGATCCAGCGTTAAATGACATCTTGAACAAGGAGGGAACAGCCACCACGCCAGGTAGCTCTGGAACATCCGGTAGTGGTGGAGTAAATGCTACCGGACAGCCTGATTTGGGCAACCTTGATGTTGATTTGGAGAGCATTTTAGGTGGCACGCAAGTCAAAACAGAAGGAATTTCAAAGGCGTCGACACCCGAGGTGCAATTAATCGGGACAACTGGTAGCGGACTTGGTGACTCTACGGCATTGGATGTAGGATCGAGGCCCAACACAAACAGTAAATTGAACAGGACCAGTGAAGTCAGACCATCGATGACTTTACCTGGAGAAAGCATGGGTATTAATAGAAGCAATATATTACTACAAAATCCCCAGGGAATACAAGGTTTGCACTCATTCAACGACTCCAGATACAAAGCCACACCAGCACATGCTCCGAACAAGGATAAATCTAAGGCTGCAGATACCAGTCAGCTTAATGACGCCCTTGCGGTAGCCGGGGTGGATGTACAACACGAGGAAGAGATTCTCATGCAGCAACAATTGAGTAGGAGATATGCCTCTTCAAGGGACCAGAGCCAGTACTCGCGGATGGCCAAGCTGCCATCGTTTCTCAATCAGTATCATTTGTCCTCATTTATGCACAGAGTAGCTAAGGAAAATGGTGTCTTTCAAAATTTTTTACACGACAGCGAAATGCTTGAGCTTATGACGGTGGCGTGCGAGAACTGGATCAGCGGTTTAATAACCAAGACATTAATTATGTCACGTCATCGAAGGAGGGCCGTAGCAAGTTTCAACAACAGAAGCAAAAAACACAACTCCAGTCAACGGTCCGAAGTGTCAAAGGAGCTAAAAATTATCGCGAGCAGGCAGAAAGAGCTCGAGGAGAAAAGAGTTAACAAAAGAATAGCTCTCGGGTTGGAGCAAACTGGTGTGGACGCCGCCAATTCGAACGACGCATCAAAGGCGGGAGCCGAAGAAACCCTTCACAGAGCCGCCAACGCCACCGCCGCCATGATGACGCGGAATCCAGGTGGCAAAAAGTATTCATGGATGACTGCAAACTCTACTGCGCCGGACGACTCGAGAGGCAGTATTGATCGCGATGGGCCGAGCAAACAAAGCGCACTCATCTCAAGTAGAGGTGATAATGGTCTTCGTTTACGTGAAATTCGAACGGGAAATTCTGTCACGATGAGGGATCTCCTTGGAGCCATCGAGGATGAGAGAATCGGCACAGAGAAAGCTGTTTTGAAAGGCTACGCCAAACTAAAAGACTGAGATTTTGTAAAATTAGTTCATGTAGTATATTAGATAAAATACATTTTTGAAGTGCGATTTGAAATGTAAACAAATCTATATAAAATTTACCATCAAGCCAAATAAATCGTTGATAGTGGAGCGACAACGAGATGGAATTCAATCTATCGTCATATTTTACTAGTTTTGATTCTGAGAAGGATTATGGTGTTGAAATTGGAGATGTTGACGGGAGCATAGAGAGTATCACAAGGTCGCTTGCAAATGGACCTGACTCGATCAGCACAAACTATGAACTCTTTGAAAGCTTGTTGGACTTGGTACACGGATTTCGAAGCCTCGAAGCGAGGAATCAGAAGCAGATCATCTATTTGGTGAACTCCTCCTTCACGGCTGTGGCGGAACAATGCGCTGGCAGTATGGAATCGCCGGATTTCGTAGATAGCATAGATCAGACCAAGCTGCTTTTGGAGAAATATGGGTACTTGACCTTTGTTTTGTTGAAGTTTTTGGGAAAGGTGGACTATTCTGGAGTGAGCGGTAGTGGCCGGTCGAAGTCAGCTAGCAATTCAGCAGCTGTCGCTGATTGGAAGGAGAATTGCTCGCAAGTGGAGGATATGTTGATGACTATATTGACAGTACTCAAGTTGAATCTTTCCCAGATTTTCGTAACAACACCCGAGCGGGATCTCTTCGTGGAGTTGTTCACCAGACCAGTGATGAATTTAATGGAAAGTGCCGAGAGGGTCAAAGTGGTTTCAATAAAACTACTTATGTTCAAATTGATCTGCATCTCAGTGAAGTTCCATGGACACGCCGACATAATTCAGCATGCGATTATTCAATGCCTCACGTACTACATACACTTGCCTCCTTATATGGCCGAACTTCTTCACAAGTTGGCGGACCAATATGAGTACATCGTTTTGACGGAGGAGGTATTACGAGAAATATCACAGACCCAATTCAACTCTAACGATAACAATGGGCCAAAATCTATATCTGAATTTCTTGTGAAGCTATCCAGTCTATCTCCAAGGCTCATATTGAAGCAAATCGCTTGTGTATCACAGCTACTTGATAACAGCAACCAAGCACTTCGTTGCTCTGTGGTTGAGACGTGTGGAAATATAGTTGTGGATATTATCAAGAAAGAAAATCAAGAAAACGATGGTGACGAGCATGGAGATAACAATCAAGTTTTTAGTTTGCTTGATCTCTTGGAAGAACGTGTTCTAGATCAAAACCCATATGTTAGAACTAAAGCATTTCAAGCTTTGACGAAGGTTTGCAGCTTGCCCGTCAAGATAAATGAAAGGAGATTGAATCTTACCACTTTAGCTGTGAGATCATTGAATGATAGAAGTACCCTCGTGAGGAGAAATACGATCAAATTGCTATCAAAATTGGTTTTAAGTCATCAATTCAACACAACTCACAAATCCCAGCTTGATATACATTTCTGGAAAGCTAAACTAGAAGAGGCAGAAAATGAGTTGAACGAATTCATGAAGAATTCTCATAGAAGCTCCAAGACTATTATCGAACAAGCGAATCATGAAGATTTAGAAGTGGAAGACGAGAACAGTGATATGGATGTTGATGATGAGAGTGACATAGATAACGAAGAATCCAAAGCAGGAAGTAAAAGGAATAGAATTCCAGAAGAACAATCAGAAGATGACGATGATGAGCATGATGACAATGAAAATGATGATGCGGTCCCACTGCCGGGAGGAGAGCTTCCGGATCGTAACATTTTGTATCGAGCAAAGCTACAAGCCACATACTATAAAGATGCTGTTGACTTCATTGAAGCCATTGAACAAGGGACTGATACCATTACAAAGTTATTATTCTCCAAAAATAGAAACGAAGTCCTCGAAGCTATGGACTTCTTGGTCTTGTCAGATGCATACGGCGTGAAAGGCTCCCAAAAGGGTATCAGAAGAATGCTCCACCTTGTTTGGATGAAAGGCGTTTCAGATGAAGGGAAGTCTATTCCCTCTCATCTTATCGATTGCTACAGAGACATTTTCTTGACAGCGCCAGACAATATTAGCCACGTGGAGCAGGCGGTTTTTATTGCAAAGAACTTGATCGGACTTACTACTACGGCCACGGTTGCAGACCTTGCATCTCTTGAGAGACTCTTGGGTTTAATGTATGAATCAAAATTAATTTCAAAAGATATAATTCAAGTCTTGTGGCGCATTTATGGCTTCAATGACTCCGTGGACGATGAGAACGACGATTCTGAGCGAGGAAAAGTGCAGAGAAAAGGTGCCATAGTAATCTTGGGAATGTTAGGTTTGGCCGACAATATGATAATAATGCGAGGAGTGGATGAGATTCTTTCCATTGGATTGGGTGAAAGGGGTATCGAAGATTTGTCGCTTTGCAAGTACTCTTGTATTGCATTACAACGACTTCCACCTCAAATCAGGAAAGAACAACCGATACCAGGATATATAGAGAGGGAGGAAGAGTTGATAGACAAGCTTCAGCAGGTACTTCTAAGATATGATGAGAATAGTGAGTGGTATAGTGTTGCGGAGCAAGCCATCAACGCAATATTTCAAACTTCGAGAAGACCTGATGATGTATGTTCAGAAATCATCAAGAAGAAGACTGGAATGACCTTTTCAAAGGATAATTCAAAGCAATATCAAATCATCTCTTTATCCCAGTTACTATTCGTGGTAGGTCATGTTGCAATTAAGACAATTGTCTACCTTGAAAAACTTGAGGTTCAATTTAAGCAAAAGAAGAATGATGCAGAAGCAAAGAAAGCAAAAGAGCAAGAAGGCCCCGAAAACAAAGATGATGAATTAGAGATGATTGGAGGCTCAACAGACGACTTTACTGACATTATTGTACAGATCAAGGAAAAGGAGCTTTTGTTTGGAAAGGATTCCTTATTGGCCAAGTTCGGGTCATTGGTCAAGGAAATTTGTTCAAATAATAACAGATATCAAAATGTTACACTTCAACGTTCTGCTGTACTTTGTATGATAAAGCTTATGTGTGTTTCTTCTATATTTTGCGAAGAAAATCTCAAACTTCTTCTTGTGATAATGGAGAATTCCCCTGACCCCATTATACGATGCAATTGTGTGTTAGGTCTCGGTGATATGGCTGTTTGTTTCAATAACTCTGTGGATGAGAGCACAGATTTCCTTTACAGCAGATTAACCGACAAAAACCTTATGGTACAACGAACGTGTTTGATGACTGTCACATTCTTGATTCTTGCGGGTCAGGTGAAGGTGAAAGGGCAACTATCCTCGATGGCTAAATGCTTGGAAAACGAGGATCAAGGTATCAGTGACATGTGCCGTTTATTCTTTGCAGAATTATCCACTAAGGATAATGCTATATACAATGGCTTCATTGATATTTTCAGTGGCTTGTCTAATGATGACGCCTTGTCTAAGGACTCAATGAAGCGTATCGTCAAGTTCTTGATCTCATTTATCGACAAAGAGAAACAACAAAGACAGCTTTCCGAGAAGCTTTTGGTAAGATTAAACAAGTCTCAATCAGATTCAGAATGGAAGGATGTCGCCTTTGTTCTCCAAACGATTCCTTATAAGAACGACTCCATCACCCAAGCGCTTGAGGGTGGATATAAACTAGTTCTGGCTAGACAGTGAGTAGAAATATTTATTAACACGTGAGTATCAATTCCATGTCTTCAAATACTGTTGATATTTTGTAAGGTTCCCGCATTTACTGCTCATCGGTTAGTGATGTCAGTTCCGTACATTCAAGAATGGATCAGCCAGTTGCTGGAGTTGATAGGTGTTGATGTTTCCAATTTGAAGATCCTTATATGTGCTCTTTTGTCCTTTCCTTTCAGTGGAATTTATAAACGTTTGCCAGATCACAAGTATACGCTCAAGAATGTATATATAATAGCAGTGTCTGCATTTTACTTGTTTGTGATTTTGGAGGTCTACTCTGGATTCAGGACGTTGTTCACATCAGCATTGGCTAGTTACTTTATCACAAGGTATGTGAGGACAAGTTCAATGCCGTGGATCAACTTTATATTTTTGATGCTGCATTTGAGCTATAATCATATTCATGCCCAATTCTACAGTGATTACAATCTGATGAAGGTTGACATCACCGGAGCCCAGATGGTGATGGTGATGAAGCTTTCAGCCTTTGGTTGGAATGTACATGATGCAAGAAATCCTAGACAAGATTTGAGCAGCTATGCCAAATCAAAAGCAATTATGAAACACCCGGGCCTCCTTCCGTTTCTCGGTTACGTTTTCTTTTATGCTTCGGTGTTGACGGGGCCCGCATTTGATTATGCTGACTACGACAAATTCATTCACTCTACCTTATTCGATGACGTACCATCTCCCAGAAGACCGGGAAATGGGAAACGGAGGATTCCACGTAGTGGAAGAGTGGCACTCAAGAAAACACTTTCAGGGTTCTTTTGGGCTTTCTTATTCGTCAATTCATCAAAGTTTGTCAGCCTAGATTATGTGTTGAATGGTGACTTTGTGAAGGAACATTCCTTTATCTCCAGAATCTTTTATTTGTGGGCTTTAGGCTTGTCCTATAGATTAAAATACTATACTATCTGGCAAATCGCTGAGGGGTCTTGCATTCTATCCGGAATCAGCTACAATGGATACGATAAAGAATCCAATGGTTTCAAATGGAATCGTGTACAAAACATCGATCCTCTAGCTTTTGAAACTGGCCAGAATGTCCACATATGTCTCGAATCATGGAACATGAACACAAATAAATGGTTGAAGAACTATGTGTACTTTAGAATTGCTAAGAAGGGAAAGAAGCCTGGCTTCAAGAGTACAGTTTTCACATTCGCTACTAGTGCATGTTGGCATGGGTATAAGCCGGGGTATTATCTCACATTTATCACAGGTGCATTTATACAGACGATAGGGAAGATTTTTAGACGCAACATACGTCCTATATTTTTACTTGCCGATGGAGTAACCCCTAAGAATACGAAGATAGTGTACGATACAGCATCTTACTTTGTAACCCAATTGACATTTGGTTTCATTGTGCAACCCTTCGTGATCTTAAATTTCAAAGAGTCTCTTTATTGTTGGTCTACTTGCTACTTTTATGTTCACATTGGTATCGCTGTGACCTTTTTGATATTCAGTGGTCCTTATTCCAAGCAAGTGAAGGGCTATTTAAAGAGTCTCACTGACGCAGGTAAGAAAAGTGTTGCGAATTCCCGGGACGATACTGTCGACTCTCAAGGAAGAGAGAAAATGGAAACTGCGGTCAAGAAAGCTTTGGAGAAAGAAGATTACTATCCACCGTCCTTGGGTGTGCCTTCAATTGATGTCTTGGAAAACTTGGACAAAAAAGACCTTGATAACGAGTTGAGAGAAATGAACATGGCCTGGTCTTCTTTCAAAGAGCGCAGGTCATCCATCAAGGAAGACGATTTCGAAGGACTAAAAAGTGCCTACAACAATTTTACTGAGGAGATGAACGACTTGTTCAGGACTAAAAAGGAAGAGTTGATTCTAGAAAAGAAGGATGATTAAGTTGAAGGCAATCTTGTACAGTTTTGTGTAATTTAGAGTAGCAATGTAGTTGAAGATGTTCTACTGATCAAATTGATATACCCTAGGCAACATGATATCAGCAAGGCATTTCTCCAGGTATCTGAAACTAGGATCCATTGGAAGCAGAAGATTTCGTTCAAGTCAAAATGCAAAGCCTACAGCTATAGTGTTCATGAACATGGGCGGACCCTCTACGGTCAAAGAAACGTACGATTTCTTGCTAAGGCTTTTCTCGGATGGCGATTTGATTCCATTGGGCCCCTTTCAAAATGTCCTCGCCAGATTCATTGCTTGGAGACGTACTCCAACCATTGAGAAAAATTACGCTGAGATTGGGGGAGGATCACCCATCAGGTATTGGTCGGAATATCAGTGCCAAAAAGTTTGCGAGATTTTAGACAAAACTGCACCAGAAACAGCACCACACAAACCCTATGTTGCCTTCAGGTACGCCAATCCTATAACCGAAGATACCCTCGAGAAGATGTTGAAGGACGGCGTAAAAAGAGCGGTTGCGTTCTCCCAGTACCCTCAATTTTCGTACTCTACGTCTGCGTCGTCGATGAATGAATTGTACCGACAAACTTTAAGGCTTGATCCTAACCGGTCGATCAAGTGGAGCTTCATTGATAGGTGGCCGAAGCACAAAGGACTCATCGATGCATTCACAAAGCATATTACCGAAAAGGTGGAGCAGCTCAAAACTGAAGGAAAAGATAAGATGGTTATCCTCTTTTCTGCTCACTCTCTACCAATGGATATTGTAAATAGAGGAGACTCTTACCCAGCAGAAGTAGCAGCTACAGTATATGCTGTTATGGAGAAACTCGACTTCAAATACCCTTACAGACTAGTTTGGCAGTCGAAAGTAGGACCTAAACCATGGTTGGGAGGACAGACTGCTAAAATTGTTGATAAATTAGAAAAGCGAGATGACATCGAAGGCATAGTCTTAGTTCCAATAGCTTTCACATCGGATCATATTGAGACATTGCATGAGTTGGACATTGAATTAGTTTCGGAGTGTGAAAATAAATCAAAAATAAGAAGAGCTGAATCACTCAATGGCAATGAACAGTTCATTGCTGGATTGGCAAGCATAGTGGAAGATCATTTAAAATCAGGTAAACCTTATTCATCTCAGCTTGAGCTTGATTGTATATTAGGTGGAGATCAGGCAAAGGGAACGTTTAAACATCCCAAGGAGATGTTTGATTTGGATTCTTAATAATTCTTATTTATAGTCGTATATATACATAATTGTCTTTGCTTACCCTAGTATCAATCAGAGAAGTCATCATCCTCAGGATTGAATAAATCCAAATTTAATACTTCTGAGTTATTCGAAGACTGGTCTACAGCATGATGTGAAGTGTCCTCTGATGCTTTCTCAGGGCTCTCCTTAATATCGTCTTCTTTCTCATTCACTGATGTTTCTTTTTCAGCGATATCCATATTTGAATCATTTATTGGTTTTACCTCCAAATCATCTGAATCCTCTGAGTACCCCAACTCCTCATTGATTATCTGATCACCTTTCAACGAACTTATTGCCAACATTCCTCTTCTCAAGGAATCCTCGGCTGGCCATATAAAATTATTTGGATGTATTGGCACCATAGTCGAAGAGCTGGATGAAGGCACTTTTGTAAACCTAGACAACTTCATTGCATATTTCAACACGTCTTGTACTTTCCTTTCATTCTGCAAATCTCCTGTGAAGGGAGTCACTTCTCTGGAAGGTAATCTGGGTAGCACTTGGAGCTCTCTGTGGCATACCATCAATTCTTTCAATATATCTTTTGAAGTATCACCCAATGTAGACACTTGATTCTCCAAGCTTCTGATCTCTTTACCTAGCTCTGCGTGTTTCCTTAGTTCAGCCACTTTTGCTGTCTTGATATCATTATATCGTATGATCTCGTCTGTGGTAGAGTTTAATTTATCATCATCAAATGACGATATTTGTGAGGTAAGATTATTCAAGGCACGTTCTATGTTATTGATATGTTTGATGACAGACAATTCCTCGATATTGCCTCCATTGACAGATCCCAACGAATAACTACCTGCTGCGTATGATGTGGAAGGTATGTTTCTGGTAGGATTCAAAGAAGATGAAATATAACCCTGAGGGGTTGAAGGAGTGGACACATCGCCTTCAGCTGAAGGGAATTGAGCATAACGTAAAGACGAGCCTGTCCTATTTGAATTCGAGGATGCATGCATTGAGCCTTTTTGGTTCATTACAATACCATCAATAATGAGTATTTTCGATTTTTCAAGATCAAATCTCGATTTTGATACACTCTATTTAGCCCCATGAATGGCCAGAAATCCTCGCAATGTATTTGAGGACTCGGATAGTTCTATCGAGGAGGAAGCAGTGGCTAGAATAGCTCGGCAACCTAAGATCCTAAGGATACCACATTTAAATGAGCTGGGATCCTCAAGTGCAATAGATAATGCGTCGGATGATGATGAAGATTACATGGCATATGATGTTGACTATTTGGAACAGGATGATGATACAGAGAGGGACAGTAAGCAAAACCTAATCAACACGACTACAGATGAACTGCACGACAATAACTTGACTACGTCCCTATTCGATAGAAATAAAGATTCGGTTGGGCTTTCTATAATGAAGAAAATGGGATTCAAAATAGGCGATGCGTTGGGCTCGCCAAGTACAAACCCAAAGGCAATCGACACACCAATTACTGTTGAAAGGAAGGAAAGAAGACATGGTATTGGTGGTCCTGACTTTAAAAAAGGAACCAATGTGTTGCAGACATTTGATACTACTGAGTATACCTCTCATATCGGTCTGAAAGTGCAATCGAAGAAATTAAAGCTCGACGTATGGAAATTGAAAAAACTATGCTTCGATCTCAGCGGTGATAGTGAGAAATTTTTCGACGGCAAGAACAATGATGGGCTACACGAAGTAAATGAGTTGTGGAGGGACTATGTAGAAGAAGTCATCAACAACAATGTGGCGAAAAAGCCACTTAAACCACCAAATACAAACAACGACAACAAATCGATTACCACTATTGAAGATGAAATACATGAGTATAGTGATACCCAACAACGGCTTCTACTGCATCTCCGAGAGGAGTACTTCTACTGTTGGTATTGTGGGTGTGTTTATTTGAATAGTGAAGACTTGAACAACAGCTGTCCTGGAATATACGAAGAAAGTCATGCATTATAGGTCTATGTTGTATATTATAATATAAGCGACTTCAATAAAGATTCTCTTTTGAGTTTGGAAGCAGTGTATAACTCATTGGCCTTGTTGATACTGAGAGGTTCACTCTCTTCGACTACCCGTAAATTTCGAATACATTTCTGGTCGATACTGTCGAATCTTATATTCTGATCGCCAATAGTTCCATAATACTTCGGGGCACTTGTTGCTTTATGGTATTCTTTAGAACGATTGGGCTCAAAGTTTATATAGTCCAGCTCGACTTGAATACTTTTGCCCCATGTAATATGTAGTAAACAGTCATTGATGACGGTATTGCTCATGGTTAATAATGCCGCCTCTGCGGATGCTCTGCTCAAAAATTTAATGTGGCCGACGTTGTAGTCCCTGTCAATTTTGCAATATATGATATTTCCAAAGCATATGAAATGCAATGCCAACTCGTCAACAGTAAATCTCGATGCTAAGCCCTTGACAATTAGTGTCGAATTATTCGGATCTGTGAATCGACTCAAAGCAGGCTGACTTTGATCAATTGTGATACTTTGTACATCTCTTGTGTCATATCCTGGTTCCTTCGCCAGACTACCCGATGCTCCGGCCAAGCCAACCCTGATAGGTCGGCCTTTCAACATAGTTCCTGACATTTCAGCAATTGCTTTCTGTTGAGTAACTTGGTTCTTGAATCGTACAAATCCGAATCCTTTAGGGACTTTCGTGACAGGATCGGTCATCATTTTTGCCAGGATAACCTGGCCTTGGTATTTATCGCTGAAAGCTTCGAACAAAACAGCATCGGTGACATCGGATGCCAAGTCACCAACGAACAAAGAATGTTCGAGCTTTTGTATGCCTTTATTAACACCTGCTGCAGTTTGGCCGTAAGAAGCACTGTTTGTACCGCTAGACCCAGATGCCCAATTCAACTTCAAAGCTTTCGTTGAGTCAGGAATTTGTAGTCCGTTCTTCAGCATTGCACTGGCTACATCTTTCTGTGTTGCAAAGGAGACAAAGCAGTAGTTGGGCTTTGCTAGCTTGGGATTCTGTCCCTTGTCTTTCATTATTTTAACCGCTCGTGGGGATTCACCAAACGATGTCCAAATTTTCATTATGATACTTTCATCCCAATTTGGATCGAGGTCTCCCATCCAGAGTTGTAGCAGACTATCGAAATGTTTACCTCCTGTGTTAGAGTACTGGCTATAAACGCTTGAATAGTTTTGCTTAAACTGAGGGGACCCACCTTTATTCCACGCTCTTTTGGGCCCACTATAGCCATTTTGCGACGATCTTCCAATTTCAGGCTTGTAACTCGAATTGTACGGCCTCTTTCCATACGACCCCCTCTGCGGTCGTTGCGAGTAGCTTCCTGACATCTTAGATTACTTGTCTATAGATATGTTCAAAAATATGCACTAGTAAAATTTGAAACCTATCAAATTTATATACACCACTGGAACCATCGAAAAAGTGTAGACATGCGCCAGAGCCTCAAGAACCGATTATCTTATCCTTGTATAGCAATTCCAAGTTTATTCTATTGTGATTTATCCAAGGATGTGTGAAACACTGATCTACTGATGCTCTTTTCACAGGGTCTGTCTGGAGTAGAGACGAGATGAATTTTTTAGCCCCTGAGGAAACCGATGAGAAGCTGGGTCTATTCAAGTCAATATTCCCTCTCACCGCATTCCGTATTATGTTCTGGTTGTTGCCATCTGCATAAAAGGGAGAAATTCCCGAGAGCATTATGTGAACCATTACACCCAAAGACCACAGGTCACATTTATACGTATATCCTTCCTTTTCTGCCGATGAGCTAGGTTGCGCGGAGGATGTCAATTCGTCAGAATCGTATTGGTCTTTGATACCAAAATTCAGGGGTGATAGATGGTCGACGAATATTTCAGGTGCACTATATTCAACTGTGCCTACTACTGTTTGTGACCTTTGATTTAGGTGTTTCAATGATTTGGCGATTCCGAAGTCGCAGAGATATACTCTCGAACAAGGAATCGGTGCCTCGAGTAGAACGTTATCTAGTTTCAAATCTCGATGTATGACACTCAACTTGTTATGCAAATAGTCTAGAGCCTTTAGTATTTGGAAGACAATTAGTATCACTTCCTTCTCTGGAATGGGCCTTAGCGAATCGCCCGTTGTCAAATAGGAAAACAAGTCACCTCCACACACCAAGTCTTCAAAAAGATAAAGACTGTTAGACACAAAGATGGCTTCGTGTATCTTTATAATGTTTGGGTGATTCGTTCTCATCAAAATATTGGCTTCATTCCGTATTTTATCCTTCTCTTGCATCATAGAGATGGCACTACCGACATTTTTAATGATCTTCACAGCATGCAACTTGGCCGTGTTGCTTCTGCGACACACATAGACCGATCCATAGGAGCCTGACCCAATAATCTCGTTGCAAATGGTCCAATCTTTGATCTTCAAAAGAGGTAGAGATATGGAGGCGTCTCTTTCGGTCCGTGGGAATCGACTGTACTTGAATTCTACTGCCTTTTTGATCTGTATCTGGTCACCCTCTCGGAGTATAGTCGTCTGGCCCCGGCCAACCACCGCCCCATTTACATACACACCGTTGCGAGACTGGTCGTTGAGATACACAAGCGGCTCTGTGTGTGAGTCAAAACTCACAGACCAGATGTGTGCATGCACAGACGACGTAGCTGGATGGTCTATCACCAAGTTGCATGTGTTTTCATCGCGCCCAACCGTCACCATCTCTTTTAGGTACATCGGGTATACATACCTTCGTCCCACCGCAACATCTTTCACTCTCTTTCCGTACTGCAGCAGTCCTCCCCCGTACCCTTCGCCATTTCCTCCGGGTCCTCTCAATGTCTCCTTGGCCTTTGTGTTTCCTGATGCAGAGTCCCCCTCTAAATCCTCGTAAGAGCTCAAAATAACCCCGTTGAACTCGTCTATCCGCTTCATCATGCCACCCCTCTCCATCTTCCTCGTCACCTCCGTGCTCTCCACCAGCACAACCTCGAGTAGTCCTATCATTTCTTTCATCACTGAGGTGAGACTATAGTTTCTATTTGGCTGCCAAATCTTGATTTATAGATTGCTGTATGCAGGCCCGATGGAAGTAGTGCGCGGATTACCAATAGAATCAAATTGAAATACTTGTAGTAATAACAGCTCTACGGCTAGAGAGCGTATCATTATCAATATAAAAGGAGGCCATGTTATCGAGAGCCATTACAAGGAACACTTTCAAGATCGGCAGAAGATTTCAGTCTCTGGGAGCTGGATCGAGCCCCTCCAAAGACACTTTCACCAATAAGTACAACTTCAATACCAACCCACCGCCAATCCACGAGTACTGGAATTTGCGCAACGCCAGTGTGTTGTTCGCATTCGTACCCATATACGTTGCCGTGGGATACTTGACCAAAAGCACCAGCTCTGGCATTGTGGGCTACGAGGGGTTGCTTGGCTTTGCAGACGGCGACAAGTCGCCGATGAAGGAGCTCAAGTTCTCCGAGCCCCAGACCTCTTCTACGTGAGGGATGGCGGTCTGCATCGCATCGACTTCTTTGCACTTCATACGCATCGTCGTTGTTACCAGTAGTGCCTGTTCAGAGAGAAGTTGGAGCTTTTTATGACGAAAGGCCCAATTTGTCCAGCAAGAGGAAAGACTTTTATATAATTTATTCAATAGACGCATTTCAGACTACACCGCCCACCCTATCCAATACCACCTACGCTGTCTTCGGCCCTCAATCTCGCCTTTAGCACATCGTCGTCTTGTTTCGTTGTGTTTGGTGGCTTACGTAATCTGGTTGTAGTGATTTTTCATATTGCGTTTCATTGGCTCAAATTATTGAACATCATATATGCTTGGAGCTTCAAAAAATAGATACTTTTAGAGTTAAGCATGTTTTCGAGAACGGTATTAAGAGCTCTCAGAAGACCAGCAGTCGGACTGTGTAGGTTACTCACCACGGAGACAACTATAACAAACCATGCTAATGGAAAGGTTATCACGTTGACTGATCCAGCTAGACCGGAGATGGGGGACTACCCAAACCCTGAACCATTGTTAGCACAGAGCAAGGATCCTTATGCTAAGTACGATGACCAGCAGAACAGAAGAAACTTGAACGACCCTCTTAACATCGACGATGATTTATACGACATGTGGTCACCGGATTATTATAATTTTGTTTCAGACAAGACAGCCTTAAAGCATAATGGAATTTTTTTCTCCATAATTATAGGGCTTGGAGCAGCGGTCTGGTACTTTGAGCTCAATCCTGCCAAGCCAGCTATGCCCAGATCTTACCCATATGGTGGATTGGCCAAAAGTTTGGGTTCGGGAAGTGAGAAGGATGAGTCGTTCTATCGTGTCAAACCGGACACATCTGCCGAGCAGGAGTTGGGTGTCTTGCCCAGTGAAGAGATTGTCAGCAAGAACAAAGAGGCATACGAAGCTGAGAATGTTGATTTCATAAAGGCGTAACTGGCTTTTCGTCCGATTTCCGCTTGAAGGACGTTAACAACAGCTGAAGGAATTGGACCGTGACTAACCAAGCTTGGACACTAATAAACCAACAGAGGCTCCATTTCATTGAGCTCAGTCAAGAAGATTTTGCATTCCATCGAGTTCAAATCATTTTTATACTTAAAAATGGATATTTATATTGATGATCACAGATCCGAATTCGTAGGCTATTTGTAAAACGCCCTCTAATCCATGAGGCATATGTCGGATCATCTCAGGCCACATAAGGGGTTCATGCTGCCTTCGACGGCTGGTCTCGTTTACATTAGTGTTGATTTGAACTGCCTTGGGCATTCACCGTTGTTTTTGTACTGTATATAGAAAATCTACAAATGAAGATTGAAAATAACCTTTCGATAGACTTACCAGTGGCTCGCTGATAACACCGTACTTGAAGATAGAAAAAAGTGCAGAAATATGCCTAAGCCGAAGAGACGGAACGGTTCTGCTGGAAATGTTTCGAGCACTTCAATAAAAGCTGATTCAGGCAAAAGAAAGTTAAGTAGCCACGCCACTGATCAACAGCATAAAAAGGTCAAGCTTGATGGAATAAGCACTAAAGTGGATAAATTAGCTAGCATTCTTACTGATTTCAATCTTACTGTTAATGAGCTTTTCCAACTCAAGGAATATAAATCAATTGTACATTGGAAGCCGTCGAGTTTTTCATTCTCATCTGGTGGTCAAGTTCCTGAATTGTTCAAAGGCTTTATAGAAGACGATATATATAAGGTAAAATGGGATCCAGAGATAGAGGAAGTGAAGGGGCTCAATGAATTGCCTTTGAGGCTACAGAAGAAGGTGATAGCTGAGACGACTAATAAGTTAAATGATAAATATCCCTACAGAAATGATGTCTTTCAAAAGAGTCTCGAATATGAAGCTAAATTAATGAGGCATTTGCAAGACACACATGAGTCGAAGCTGAAGGAGAACGGAAAGGACGTTAAATTACCTATGGGACATAAATCGAAGAACACGAATAATAATAGGGGCACTCATAAGTCCACCATGAGAGCCAAAATAACATCAAGTACTGCTATGAGTGAATCTCCTACAGAGCCTATTATGAGTGACTTTGATTCCGATGATGAGGATGTCAATGATGTTGGTGATGTAAATACGGACTACAAGCTAAAATGGGTGAAGTATTCCATTCCTAAACAAATCGTTACACATCCTTCCCACATACCTAAATGGCGACCTTCCACTACTGATGCATCCATAGGATCAGATAACAACGAAATCATAGAATTCAATCCGCAGCCTATAGAATTCATTTCTAAGAAAGACGGAGTGGTCAACAGACCTGACATATCCAGTACGATACGTGAGTTTCTCAGTAAAAGCATCAAATTTGCTATAACGGATGATGCTAATGAATACAACAATACACCTGAGGAGTACGAAACTATTGTCAAGCAGCAAGAAGATCTCTTGAAGAACATATATCATAAAGTCAACGTGGAGAAGAGACTTGAGTTGAATGGAGATAAGATCGAGACAAGAAAGCTTGTTCTTCCCACCACAATACATTTGAAACATTCGTCTGATCCCTTCAGGTTGACAGAGAGTTTGAATAAAAAGACACAAGGAGTGTCCAGCTCTGCAACTCATACGGATCATTTGATAAGACAGGGAGTGGAATTTTCAAAGATACATCAACAGGTACGAAAGCAACATCAAATGCGGACCAGAAAAATAGCTCAAATGATTGAGCAGTACTTCAAGAAGAAAAAGGGAGAAAAGGAGAGATTCGCCAAAGAAAGCGAGCTCAATCTCAAAAAAATCAGTAGGTTAGCTGTCCAGGCTGTAAGAAAGAGGTGGAGTCAAGCGTTCAAAGTTTATAGATATTTGCAGTTGCAGAAAGAAGAGGAACTCAAAAAGATCCGGGGTAGACAGCATTTGAGTCAAATGTTAGAACATTCCACCCAGCTTTTAGAAGCACAATTGGGTCTGAAGCAGGACACGCCGGACACGAATAATGACAGTCATGAATCCTCTGATGATACGAATAACTCCAACAAGATGCACGTTTCTTTTGAAGACTCAACGGCAGTTTCTGAAAGCTCCAGTGATTCGGATTCTATTGACTCGGAATTACAAAATAATGATGATTCGAAGTTGTCTATACAAGAGTTGCAAGAAAAGTATGCCAATGTTAACGAAAAATTCAACGATGACCATGTTGCAAGTTCGGAGGATGATTCATCGTCCGACAATGTTGGGAATGGCAATTTGGCAGCTCTTTATGGTAATGTCGACATCAAGCCAGTAAAGTCTGATGCAGAATACACGGAAGAGCAGAAAATGTTGATAGATAGTTACTCGAAACCAGAAGGTAGTAATGGCATTCTAGATGTTGACTCCGATTCAGAATCTGATATAGCTTCGGTTTCTAGCAACAGCTCGGGCACCTCATCTACGTCTAGTATTGCCTCGGCGTCCAGCTCCAATGAAGAAAAATATAACACAAACTCCGAACTTTTAAATGGTGATTCAGACTCACATGTTATCCCTAATGATGATCGTAATGGAAGCAGTACGAAAACTTTACTACTGTCCATATATGATGATGGAAGCTCTGGAGATGATTTTAGTGGAGAAGAAGGAAGTGAAAGCGATGAGTACATGTCATCTACAGATGAAGAGGATGAACCTTCGACTCCTAAATCCAATGATAATATAGTCAACAATAATGATTCAGCAAAGGACGTAAAAGAGGAGGTGGTGAATGGCTCGAAAGTGAGGGACGTACCTGTACCCCCACTTTTGAGGGGGTCATTGAGACTATACCAAAAGCAAGGTCTCAATTGGCTAGCCAGTTTGTACAACAATAACACTAATGGAATATTGGCTGATGAGATGGGATTGGGTAAAACAATTCAGACGATATCTCTTTTGGCATATCTTGCATCTGAGAAGCAAATTTGGGGACCACATTTGATCATCGTTCCTACTTCAGTTATGCTAAACTGGGAAATGGAATTCAGAAAATTTGCCCCTGGCTTCAAAATTTTGACATACTATGGATCACCGCAACAAAGGGCACAAAAAAGAAAGGGTTGGAATAAGCCAGATGCCTTCCACGTGTGTATCACATCATATCAATTAGTTGTCCATGACCATCTGTCCTTCAAGAGACGGAAATGGAGGTATATGATATTAGATGAGGCTCACAACATCAAGAATTTCAGATCTAATAGATGGAAGGCTCTTTTAAATTTCAATTCCGAAAACAGGTTGCTCCTAACGGGTACTCCTTTACAGAATAATCTCATCGAGCTTTGGTCGCTTTTGTATTTCTTAATGCCATCGTCTAAAGTCAATCAAGCCATGCCAGATGGTTTTGCTAATCTTGAAGACTTTCAAACTTGGTTTGGGCGACCGGTGGATAGAATTCTTCAGCAAACCAAGGCAAGCGACTCGGACATAATAAATGAGGATGAAAGTTCAACTGGTAAAATGGATGCAGAGACACGAGATACGGTTGCTCGATTACATCAAGTTTTGCGTCCTTATATTTTAAGAAGGTTGAAAAAGGACGTTGAGAAGCAGATGCCAGGAAAGTACGAACACATCGTTTACTGCCGCCTATCTAAAAGGCAAAGGTTTTTGTATGATGATTTCATGTCAAAAGCCAAAACAAAGGAGACGCTCGCTTCTGGAAATTTTTTGTCGATCATCAATTGCTTGATGCAGTTGAGAAAAGTATGCAATCATCCAGATTTGTTTGAAGTCAGACCAATCGTCACTTCATTTGCCATGACAAGATCTATTCCTGGTTCTTATTCCTCGTCGGAGTTGAAGATAAGATCGCTTTTAAGAAACAATGAATTAGAAGCCGTGAACTTTTCTGCTCTTAATATGCAGCTAGTAAACTTGTTGAATCTCGATTATTTCGTATGTGAGGCAGCCGATCGTTTGAAATCCTCTGCGCAATTGAGATCCAAAATAACTGAACTTGATTCGGTGATTAAAGAAGGACATATTTCAGAGAAATGTAATATGGACGACCACGTTGATTATTACAAGCATATAAAACAGCAACAACAGCTTGAGGCACGGGATAAATTAAGACATGTATTATATTTGAATGAATTAAGGTGCTCTAAAAAACCTGTTTACAGCAGAGGTATCTTGCAACGACTCAAGATTTTGCCTTGCAAAAGGAACATCTATTCCAATATTTTTGACAACTTGATGCTTTCGGTTGCACAACGATCTGAAATGATGGGTGATGTTATCGAGAAATTCTCCGTATTAACACCCAAGGTTACAGCTCTCGATTTGTGTGACCAGCTCGTTCCAATTTCAACCCAACGTAGGATGAGAGAGGATGTCGCTCAAGATAAAATCGAGAACCCCTTTCACAAATCTCAAGTCAAGTTGTCTATAGCATTCCCAGATAAATCCTTGTTGCAGTACGACTGCGGCAAGCTTCAAAAATTAGCTGGTCTCTTGCAAGACTTGACAGCTAATGGCCATAGAGCCCTCATTTTCACGCA
Organism: Debaryomycetaceae sp. ZIM 2471; assembly: GCA_031081905.1. Lineage (NCBI taxonomy): Eukaryota > Fungi > Ascomycota > Pichiomycetes > Serinales > Debaryomycetaceae > Debaryomycetaceae sp. ZIM 2471. The sequence continues at coordinate 1,012,629 of JARYTF010000001.1, read as the reverse complement.
GATGACAAAGGTCTTGGACATTTTGGAACAATTCTTGAATATTCATGGATATAGGTACATGAGACTCGACGGTGCCACCAAGATCGAAGATAGACAATTGCTCACTGAAAAGTTCAACAGAGATGCAAAGATACCGGTCTTCATTTTATCTACAAGATCTGGTGGATTGGGCATCAATCTTACGGGGGCTGACACTGTGATTTTCTACGACTCCGATTGGAATCCGTCAATGGATAAACAATGTCAAGACCGTTGTCATAGAATCGGTCAAAGTAGAGACGTCCATATATACAGGTTCGTCTCCGAATACACTATAGAATCCAACATCCTTGAGAAGGCGAACCAAAAGCGTCAATTGGATAACGTGGTCATACAGGAAGGTGAGTTTACCACAGACTACTTTGGAAAGTTCTCGGTGAGAGACTTAGTGAACGACAGTTCTATTATCAATGAGCTTCCCGACAAAGTTTTGAATCCGGGTGGTAACGTTGAGAACTTATTGGCACAGGCGGAGGACGATGATGATCGGGTCGCTGCAAGCGCTGCAATGAAGGAAGCTGTGATAGATAATGAAGATTTCAATGATGAAAATAAGTCAGGGGCTGCGACTTCATCTCAGACTCCTGAAATTGAAGCAGGTATCACTTCCCAAGGTGGAGATTTGGACGATGTTGATTACGAGGAAGGGATAGGCCATATTGACGAGTACATGTTGAGGTATATAGCTGATGGTTACTATCAGGACTAGTCTTGTATATAGGTATTTGGTCGTGTATGATCAAATGTGTTCGAGATAGACACCGAAATAATTCAATATTCAATCTTTTACCAACACCATCAAACACAGTAAGGATGTCGTCAGGTATTCAGTCATTGTTGAAAACTGAGAAGGATGCAGCTGAGATAGTTAACGAGGCCAGAAAGTTTAGAACCGAGCGCTTGAAGTCTGCTAAGTCTGATGCCCAAAAGGAGATAGATGAATACAAGAAACAGAAGGAGGGAGAGTTGAAGTCTTATGAAAATGAGCACGCTGGTTTGAGTGAATCTATCGACAAGGACGCCGACAAGCAAGTTGAGCAAGAATTGACTAGCATTAAGTCTAAATTTAACGAAAAGAGAAATGATGTCGTTAAGTTGTTGGTGGATGCCGCAACCAAGCCTACACCTGAGTTGCACATCAATGCATCTACTTAGAAAACAAAAGAGTCATATATATCTCGAAGTCTAGTTCTATATTTTTTATTCATTTGAACGTTAAAGTACCTATATTCTAAATCGTATTAATACATCGATTGATAATTCAAAAAAATAGAATGTAACTATGCGCTTCCTTTTGCAAGTTGCTTGAATGACTTCACGATCTCCCATATTCTACTATCGTATCCTGCCACGTTTAAGCTACTCACAAATTCCCAAGCAGACTTGCTATCCTTTATGGGGTAATCTATTGGCGGTGGAATCTTTGTTGCAACCCCTAAGAAGCGTAGAATTGGTTTGTCCATTATGATGGATTTTGCCACGCATAACCCAGTGAGTCCTTCTTCACCTCCAAATTTTCCATAACCCGACTTCTTAACACCACCAAAAGGCAATTGTGCAACGTAGAATGTAGCAAAATCATTGATAGCCACGTTTCCAGATTCGATTCTGTTGGCCATCTCATTGAGCACCTTAAAGTCATTTCCGAACACAGAGCTGCCCAATCCGAATTCAGTAGCATTTGTAAGTTCTATTGCATCTTCAATACTGGATGCTTTGATCATAGTTAACACGGGTCCAAATACTTCCTCTCTGAAAATAGCCATATGTGGTTCAACATTTATCAACAAAGTTGGCTCAAAATAGTGGCCTTGTGGATAATTGGGGTGTTGGTATGGTTTTCCGCCAGATATCAATGTGGCACCCTTGCGTACGGCATCATCTATCAATTCTTGTAGGTGTTGAAATCTATTGTCGGATATCATTGCACCCACATCTATCTCATCCAATTGATCAATATCCGAACCGACTCTCAATGAGTTCATCCTCTCAGACAAAATTTCAGTCAACCTTTCGTATGCCTTCGGTAAACATATGACTCTTTCCATTCCAATACAGTTCTGACCAGCACTTTGAAATGTCCCCCTCATGATGACCGATGACAATGCTTGAAAATCTTTCACATCATCCAAAACGATAACAGCATCCTTTCCACCTAATTCTACAACACATGGTATTAATTCTTTAGCGGCACTTTGCACAACCTTATGGGCTACAGGCTTTGACCCTATGAATGTAAGATGAGAGAAACCAGGGTGAGATGAAAAGTGGTCAGCGTCTTCAGGAAAGCAACAGCACAATTGAACGAGATTCTCATCAAGTTCCAATGCTTTTAAAGTTGATTTCACCAAACCAATGAACCATGTAGAAGACCAAATTACCTGTTCCGAGCATTTGACGACAATCGCATTACCAGTGAACAAAGATGCTATGACTGGACCCATTAGATTGTGAAATGGGTAGTTCCAGGATATCAACGCACCGACTAAACCCAACGGTTCGTATCTGACTTCTCCATTTTTCATTAACCCAATTAGCAAATTTGAAGGCCCGGGCCTTTGTGACGGTCTCAATGCCTTTTCACCGTTTGCAGCTATCCATTTGAGCTTTTCTAAAGTCACCATGATCTCTCCCATCAGGGCATCGAGTTTAGTCTTACCACTATCACGACATGCAACTCGGGCAATATCGTCCTGATGATCCAAAATAAATCTGCTCAAAGTTCTCAACAACCGTCTCCTCGTTATGAATGAAGACTTGGCCCACGACTTCTGGGCGGTTTTTGCTGCCTCGATCTTGCTATTCATCTCCTCTCTAGTGGTGGCATTGAATGTGCCTAAATACTGTCCTGTAGCAGGACAGTAACTTTGAATCTTTGTTGGTTCATTTAGTACCCTGATCGAAATATTAGGAGTGTATAACCTTTTTCCCTTCCAGTGAGGCCTTGCCTCCTCCGGAATAGGATATGCAAGTGCCACTGGTTCTTCCTCTTTGTTGATCGCATTAGGCTTCGATGTGATATACTTAGCGTATATGAAATAGCATATCGGAACCACGAATAATAAGAAGGAAGTGGATATGTGATATTTCCATTGCCAGTCATTCAGATCTAGACCTATGTCGATGTCGATCATTTCAATACCGATTGCACAATTGGAACAAGGGCTATGGCTTCTTGCTATATCGACGGTCCAATATTTCAGTTCGGATTATAAGAAAAAATATATCCGACCTATTTTTGATATGCGGTATGGTATTCTCTATTTAACATATAATCTTAATTGAATATACTACACTGGTAGATCGAAGTCTCCCTCTAATCCTGTGCGAGTCTGAATGATATTTCCAAGTAAATTCTGGTCGACATATGACAACAAATGGTCTACAACAGATGATTGCTTGGTATTGAACCCGGTATGTTCATCATAGTCCATAAGATCATTTGATGGAGGTAAAACGTCATACTCTAGTAGATCTTCTCTTGCCCAAATTTCCTCGGGTAATTTCGCCATCATCTTGTTTTCTCCAGATAAAATGACGAACCTAATTAGATTGTAGGGAATTTCCAGACTAACCACGTTGTTATTGTAGCCCAATAAATTGTATATCGATGTTTTAAATTTTGATTCTGTTCTTTTTTGGGGAGGACTGCTGTTAAAAAGGTTGACGAGATGATCTACTAAGAAATTCACGTGTTTAGTTTGCTTCCAGAGTAAGTTGACTCTTACCAAGTATGTCTCGGCTGTTATCAGTTGTTCCGTGGTGTGTAAAATGTCACTCTCTTTCACATTAAGAGTCAGAACATCTCCATATTTCTCGACAAGCCTGTAAGAGAGATATGGATGAGTCTCATAAGCCCTTTTAAGGATAGATAATGCGCCTTCTTCATCACCTTGATGAAGATACGCGAGAATTGATGAGAATGCTAGACCAGGTGTAAACCACTTCTCAAATGTAGCCACTAAAGGTGAATTAACAAATTTAATGAGATACTCATATCTCTCACTCATAATGGCATAGAAGTCAATAAAGTATCTAACACCCATGGGATCTTCGGCAGGGTTGATTCCCAACAAAAATTTACAGTAAGAAAGAGCCGTAAAGAAGGTGGATCTCTCTCCTAGATTGATGATGTATCGAAACAAACAAAGGTAGAATTGTCGGTTCATGAATGACTCAAACGGCAACCGAATTAACCCACAATTTCCGCTCATAAGAAGTTCATGAAAATTCTTGTGGAAAACACGATCGAACACAAATAAGCACCGTTCGACCAATGCATTACTAGTAGCCTTTTCGTTGCCTTGTCTTAGCAATATCATTGCCACTTGCAAAAGCGTTTCAGCATGATAAGGATGATGCTGTACGAGTTGCATTAACGATTCGGGATCTGGAGTCAACACAACCGATGCATAAAACTTTGTACAAGCAACCCTCTCTTGGACAGTGAGTATTTTGTTAAACGTGAAATACCTGACTCCAATTCTTGCCTCTTTCTCTATCTTCATCTCTAGGTCAGAACTGTCAACGCTATCCTCCTTATAAATCAAATATTTCAAAATATCATCACGAGATAATTCCTCCATAGACAAAGGCTTTTGAGCTGTAGGGGGAAAGTCATCCTTTATTCTCGTAAGAAGAAGCTTACGACTTGTTCCCGGAACACTTCTACGGTCCTTCCCTCCCCATCCCCTGGTCAACTTAGCAAGTTTTCTGAACTGAGCTAATACTTCAGGGGATATTGACAATGATGTAGTGCTGTTTGCATCTTCTAGTGTCTCAGTGGATAAATCTCCCAAAAATATTTTGAATTCCTCGTCTGGATCTAAATCTTTCCGGCTGTCAATTGACAATAATGGCAACGACTGCTTTAGTCTCTCAGTAGTGAAGAACTTAAAATTTGAATCATAGTCGGTTGCTGGTTCCAATATTGAGTTATATTCGTCCTCATAATCCTCCACATCTTGAAATATCACGCCTCCCTGTTTAGACACATCTGAAGGACAAGATTCGGCAGCCATGTCTCTCTTCTTGACTTCTTCCAAGTATTTTTCTAGCTCTTCGTCACTATCTTCTTTCTTTTCACCATTCTTGCCCTTCTTTTTCTTCAGCTTCTTCTTTTGGTTCTTTTTCGATTTTTGACTTTGCGGCGGTTTTATCGGCTCATCATCGATATTTTTCCTCATTGCTGACTCTCCTTTCTCTTCCTCCTCTTCAGAATCATTATCCAAAAAGTTGAAAGCATTGAATGATTTCCGCACGGTTACCTCATCTTCGACCTCATCCTCTGACGGAAGACCAACCCCCGACTTTTCATCATGGGTTTCTTTGATCCTTGATCCCTCCAACTTCTTCAACGCTCTGGAACTCATGTATCTTCTGGATCTGAATACTTTATAACTGGCGATTAATCTTTTCAGTTGTATATGGGCGTGTATACAATGATTTATTATCCTATTTTTGTGTCGCTTTGTGGATGCAAAAAATTTACAAACGACTCTGTGAATCATGAGAGGACAACTAATGAGAGAACCTGAAGTGAAAGCAAAGTGTCATACGACCACCCTCGAGTTCCAAAAAGGATATTGATATGATAAATCTCGATTATGCCTTGAAACAATATCAAGTTCAGCAAGTTTCAAAGAACGTGGAATTTACAGTTGCTCAAATGAATGAAGGTGAAGTTCAAGAAACGTCCATCGACGACCAAACAAACGAAATAATTGAGTCCTATAATTCAGAGGCTGGTAGCAAATCTATGGTATTTCTGGACCATGAGAATTCTAATGCGGATAATGATAATGTCGTCACCAAGAATAATAAAGAGAATAGGCTTAAGCAAAGAGACTCCATGTCTATGGGTCCAAACACTACAGACTCGTGTTCCATATTCAATACATTAATGAGTCCTTACTCTGCATCACCCGTTTATCCCCTTTCCACTTCAGATGTTGCTTCACCTTTCCCTGCTATTTCGTTCTCGCCGACGGACAAATCAGGATCAGTCAATAGCTTCAAGCTACAGAAGGTTATAGAGGAATTAGTTGAAAGTGAAGACACATATATAACTTCCATGATTACTTTACTAAACTACTACATAGAACCATTGGTAATAGAAAGAAGAGCAGAGGTGGGGCAGCCAGTGAAATTAATTAAGGTATACTTACGATATTTGATAGCTAACCACCTAGCTTTGAGGGCAAAGTTGAACCTTGCCATGTCCAAAATATCTAATGTGGAGTCTCTATGCATTTTGGTGGCAAAACATGTCAGTGAGCTAGCTGTTGACGTTTACCTATACGAAGAGTACTGTAATATTTATGAAGACGTTTTGAAGTTGGTGAAGGACAACATGTTGTATGAGCCAAAGCGTCTAGTAATCAATCATGAATGGGTTAAGGGATGGGAGACATACCTCGAGGCAACACAACCTACGTCCAGGCATATGGATTTATCCTTCATATCATTGATACAAAAGCCTATATCGAGGATAGGCAAATATAGATTAATACTAGAATCTTTACTCAAGTATATCTCTGAGTCTGGTTTCAAGGATATTGATTCCAGTTTGAGGAAATTGAGAGAAAAGCTTGACGCAGTCAATACGAAAACAGGAAATTTCAAAATGCTGGATTTGAATTCCAAGATCAACTCACTAATGGACTTCGAAAGTATCTCCTACGGATTCAAGATTTCGCTGAACTTCTTTGGCAGACCGATGTTAGTAGGCTCCCTTGTGGGCGTATGGGTGGAGGAAAACGTAAAGAAAGTGTGTGTGTTAGGTGTCTGTTTGTTTAAGAGCCACATTTTATTTTGCGACTTAGGCTGCAAAAAGAACAAAAAGTTTACCATCAAGTTTGTAATATCACTTTCCAGATGTTGCATCTTCAAGGATAGTAAAGAAATTGAGGGAGGACTCTACTCCAACTATCCCTACCTTATAAAGCTCCTCTTTGAACATGAATATTCTCAGTACGAATTGCTCTTGATATCGATATCTAAACGGGAACATGATGTGTGGTGCAACAATTTGGTAACTCTCATAAACTTTGTGAATGGGCCGTACGAAATGAATTTTTCAAATACCCTATACACCGAGTTATTTATCTATCCAGAGACATTAAGCCCCTATGATCTCTCTTTAGTTCGCAGTTCGAATTATGAAAAGTATAAGAGAATCTGTTACTTTAAGGAGTCGATCTCAGTTCATGTTCAATTGAATTTCTACAAACCACAAGCAAACGATCCGGCCTCAGATCATAAAATATTCCTAGCAGAGTATTTCAATTCCATAAATAACACCGTATACGGTGAAAATGAGTTGACAGTAGTTGTCAAGAAGTCGGAAAGGCTCAACGCCGAGACTGTTTTCAGCTCTATTTGGAGCCCAGAATTGCCCTTTATCTTCTTCGAGGCGAATAAACCGCAATTAAAAAAAAGTTCTAGTTGGTCATCTATACGAATGGGTTCCTTGAGATCCCTCAAGCACTCGAACAGTTTCACAGGTGCGTTGAGATCCACTGAGTACTATACTGATAGAGACTCTGCAGACTCGTATAAGCCTCCTACATCATTATCCTCTACAAACAAGGTAGTTATTAATGTTCCAAACGGTAGCGGTATTCGGCATATTGAGTCCCCATTACCAGCCGATAGTGACATCGATGACTTCAAGGACTTCCCCTCTACCACCACGCACGAGTTAAACCGTGCAAATTCTAAATCCATGGTACTAAGGAATGCGATGATCAATCTATTCCAACCATCACGTTCCATTTCCTACAAGACGAATACTGTTGAAAGAGAATAATTTCTATACTGTATTGTTGACTATAAAAACTTCCCAGATTACCTAGTTTCCCGTATTTCCAGCGCCCATGGAATCATTGTGAGAGCCATGTCCCTTGGCAACACTAGTAGTACTCTTGTCGCTACCTTCTTGTAATATCTTTTTAATTATCTCATCCGTGTGAGAGTTGCCAAACTCATTAGATAGTTCTGCTTTCGAAGCTTCGTCCAATACGCCCTCTGCTCCTCCTTGTCTGTTGGTGAAAATTTTGTAAATAGAGACTAGGTCAATTATGGGGATAGTGGTGTCTCCACCTCTGTACTTTTTCAACAAGTCTATGTCTTCAACAAATATTAAGAAGTCATAGTTATCGCCTTTGTAGAACAATTTGTGGGGTTCAACCATTTTGAGTTCGGTATGATCTATCTTGTTGTTATATAATTTGGGTAGCTTCTGGGGTATTTATATGTTCACTGTGTTGCTTTTTCAATGGCCCTCGAAGCAACTATTGGAGTGTGCAGCATTTTTCGTTCGCGAGCATATTTACCCAAGTATTAGAGAATTACATCATACAATCACTGTGTCCACCTTAAATTGCTATATCGATAATTTTCACAAAAATACGCTATTCTGTTAAAAGCGACTTCGTCTCGAATTGGCAACATGGCAGCGTATTTGCGCCGACAGGCGCAATAGAACAAGAAACTAAGAAAATGAGTTGTTACAAACAACGCATGGAATGTAGACAGTAGTTACGTTAGCAATTCAATAGGTAACTGGGATAGCAGGTGCTAGCCTGGTCGTTCTTAGTGATCAAACGAGAATCTCTGTGAGGTAAATTTCGAACACTGGTCTATCTTGACAATATTGAACAAGGAATTCGCAGCTTTCTTGTCTGCGACCTCAACACTTTCGTACCATTTACTTCCTCGAGACACATGCAAGCAAATGGAGATCACAGATGGTATATGTCGTGTTCATATCTTCACCTGGGTTGCACATCCACCTCGAGAAATGCAAGATTCGCCATGGTGACGAGGAAGCGGTGATTTCAAGTCTGGAAGATTCTAGCTCAAAAGCATCATGCGCTGACTGAGACACTAACCAGCACTGCCCAAAATAGGAAGGAAACAGATTTACCAATCTGTATTTGCAGTAGAAGAATATGTCAAGTGCTCTGTTTGATTTAAACGACCACCTTAGCATGTGAGCACTACAACACTCATCTTCAAGGACAACAGTAATGAAATATTTCCTTCAAGTGCTCATGACGATGTGACTTGAACCACGATACTATTCAAACTGACAAACACAATCTACTTCAAGGAAACAGAGAACATAAACATACTGGATATATGGACGGGAATCGACGAATGTTTTTACTGCTTTCAACTAAGTCGTATTCAGCTTTCTTTGACGTGAAATTGACACTTTCTCTATGCTGAGTTTCAGAGGATTCCACAGAGTTTGCATGACGATAAACAAGTCCTCTCTTTTTCGTGATCTTCTGATTGCCTGCTATGTCCCCTGTTTATTGTGTAGAGAAGGGAAAAAAATTGCAGCAGTTTTCTCTGAAAGGTTAACCATATCTACAAAGTTCACTGGGGATCGAGAAGTAAACTCACCTTCTAATTTGAAAACATCGGCACCAAGCTCCAGACGCAACTTGCCACCTCTCTCAATGCCTTCCCGGTGTATATGTGCCTTAAAATCCCATTTTAGATGAATCCGTATAAACGAGGTAAAAACTTGGGGTATAACAATTTGACGAAATAGTTCCAATTTTGTTAAAATTGCAGATCAGTGTACCTGACTTTGTACACATGAATTCTCTCAAGCTAATCATCCAGTAATACAACAGTTCCTCGTCTTGTCATCATAAGCTGATTCTGAATACGCATGAATATCGATTCATTTGAAACAGTATATATTAAGGCTGATAGATACAGGGGTCCTCACGTTCATTTTCGCCTTGATTAGACGTTAAACTTTACAAGAGATCTTTCATTTTGTTCTTGAAATGGCAATTCACGAATAAGAAGCACACGTTTTCGGAAGAGAAGCAGATATGAGAGGCTAATGTAAGACACATTTCTTCAAGGCCTCACAAAAATGGGAGGAATATTAGAGAAGAATGCGGTTATGCATTTTTTTCACTTACCGTATTTGGGTGCAAAAGGGCAATATCTCACTGCAGGTACATGTAGCCATTAATAGCACTCAAGTTAGAGCGTAGCCATCAAGTGATATTCATGATATGATGATCAGATCATACAGCTAAAAGTAATATATAACTAGCATAGTTCTTTCATAAAATCAATAGTCAATTCAGTATCAATATCTCTCAAGATCAAGACAGATATCAAATGCATATTAAATATATTTTACTTTGTGTCACCCTTCTCGAAGGCCTTGTGTATGCTGCACCGACGAAGGAGGCTGCAACCTCTACAAGCAGTGAAGTCACAGGCGATTATCAGGCGAGAGAATATCTCATCCCTGACGAAGCTATCAGTCAAATGATTCCGTTTACAGAGCATGATACTGTTGTTGTGACTGAGCATAATGGTCAAAAGATTTTATTGTTGGTCAATGCTACGCAGGCTGACGAAATTGTCTCAAAATCAGGAACCAATGTAGATGACTTTAACTCGGCTATTGAGGACTCAACAAAATCTATCGATAAGAGAGACGCGAAGTTCCACTGGTTGAAGTCCAATCCAGGTGAACCAATTATCAAAAGAGATGCAAAATTCCACTGGTTGAAAACGAACCCAGGTGAGCCAATTATCAAAAGAGATGCAAAGTTTCACTGGTTAAAGTCCAACCCGGGTGAGCCAATTATCAAAAGAGATGCAAAGTTCCACTGGTTGAAAGCGAACCCAGGTGAGCCAATTATCAAAAGAGATGCAAAGTTTCACTGGTTAAAGTCCAACCCGGGTGAGCCTATCATCAAAAGAGATGCAAAGTTTCACTGGTTGAAATCAAATCCTGGTGAGCCAATTATCAAAAGAGATGCAAAGTTTCACTGGTTGAAATCAAATCCTGGTGAACCTATTATCAAAAGGGATGAAGAGGAGAAGTGAATGATAAAATCAACTCTCGAGAGTGCACCGTCTCTACCCTCCTCGCACAAGACCTTTTCGTGTACCTTATTTACCCATTTCGTCGTTCCAATCTGTCATTAATCTAATTTGTTCCATATTGTTAACCTCGTGAGCGCCTTAACTTCAACAAATGTAAGCTTTTGAGTAGAACATTTAGTCTTCTTCTTTTGTATGAACAGTTTGGATCCTCAAAGGCCGGGACTCTTTGTGCGGTATTCATGTGCATGACGATACGTGCTCCGAATAATCCGCATCTTTCGGATTCCTACATCTACATATACATCACACAGTCTATAGTATTATAATGAAATTCACTTTATAGAGGCCTTGCTTCCTAATGTCTTTGAACAATTTTAAAACGAATCTTAAAGGAATCAAAAACGATGTCAAGCAATTCGGTAGACAGAAGGAATTTGACAGTGAGGAAGAGTTGATAGAGAACTACAAGCATGATTTGAAGGTAGCTATAAAGGCATTAAGCTACATTGCGAAGCATTTCAGCAAACAGTCTAAAGACTACTGGCTCAAATATTTCAATTCCAATTTGAAGGTCACAGCATTCTTCACTGACTTGATCGGGAGGGATGGCTTGCGGTTTCCGGACATCGAAGAACTAGATAGGGCTATCGATGAGGCTATTCTGCAAGGAGCCTATGACAAGATTCACCCCAAAGAAAAAAATATGACAAGCAGCAGCTTGAATGCAGAAGTTCAAGGATACTACAACTTGTTGTCTCAATTAAAGTATCAAACTATGAACGAATGGGAAAATTTTGCGGCCCACTTGGACTTGAGAATAAAAGAGATGAACAAACACCTCAAACAATTCTTGAAAATAATCAAAGAGAGAGAGTTGAAAAAAATCGAATACGAGGACTGCGTCATGAAGTTGAGGAAGCTCAATAAGACTACAACTGCGAAGAATACTAATGAGAACGAAATCAAGTCATTTGAAGCAAAAGAAGCCAAGACGAAATACGATTTTGACAAAGTGAACAATAAAGTAGTAACACTACTACCTCATGGCTTTCTGATTCTAGAGGAATTCATTGATAGTATAACGAAGTATATCATTTGTCGCCAATGTGACACTTTTAGAAGGGTGGCTAGCCAATTCCGTGAATTCTCGATATATCATGGTTATTCACATAGTGATAGAATCTCACTTGAGGAGATCACTTCAAGTTATGACGAACTGGATAATAGGATCAGGAAGTTGCTGAACCACCGATTTGCTACAGATCTGGAAGAGCCGACTCATCACTCTATCCATCTGATGACCAAAAAAGGGTCAACTATGATGGGCAAAGTAGCATCAAGCACCACGAATTTCAAAACCAGGATACAGCCCAAGGACCATACTAATGGATTATTCAATGGCTATTTAGCCGCAGATGTTTTAGAATCTTTTGAACGGTTCAAAGATCCTCATCACAACAAGGCCCAGATATATGAAAGAAGGATAATTGATGCATCAGATTTGCACGTCCCTGACATTGCGACCAATCCAGGAAATTTTCCACGGTTACCACCTAGATCGAATACAGCCTCAACCATAATGAAGTCGTCATCAGACGAAAATAAATCAAGCTTTGCAGACTACCTGACAACGTTTTCAGAATTTAACGACACCAAGGGATCTCTGGATGATTCAGAGATCAACGATACGACGTCTTTGTCCTCGGTATCATCAGTGAGTTCTGAGACTTATGAATTCCGTAATCATGATGGAAAGAATGATTATGACTATATTACTTCCAAGATAACGGCATTCTATAATATATTCAAGAATCAAATTGATCACACTCCCATTCATAGCCATTCGAAAGAATTTGATACAAAGGTGTTCAAGTTGAATGTAGATCATGAATCGACATCGCTTCAACTAGAAAGCATCCGAGAAAGGTTTGCACAACTCCTGGGAACCAATAGAGCCAAGAAGAGTTGCATGGTAAGTGCTAATTTTCAGGGTCAGAGACTTGGGGACCTTTCAGTGAAGGCTGGAGACAAGGTGACGGTGTTGATGGATTTACAAAAAGAGGTTGTGTCCTTCAATGACGATGGTGAGAATTGGCTGCTTTGTGAGCACCAAGACTCAAGTTTACCACGGATAGGGTTTGTTCCCAATAGTTACTTGGAAAAGAGCTAAAATGCTTAGTCGAAATGACAATCTAGGACAAAAAATAACTTTCTTGTTCATTTTGAGCCGTTCAAATTATTCACCTGGAAAGGTCCCATAATGCATACTTTCAAAGCAAAAGCTCCAGGGGATATTTAGATGATGTGATGCTAATACTCTCCGCATCTCTACAGGCAATCCGTTTAAAATATTCTTGTCGCACAGCTCACTCAGCGCAATGTTTCTACCTATCATCCCACCAATGAAGAAGATTGTGGATCGGTATTCAAATACACAATTTCGAAGTTGCTAAAGCAAATGCGGTTGTTGCAGCACACCAATTCGATGTCTATGCTTTCGTGCAATTAAAGCACATGTATACAGTTCTCTGAAAGAGGTCATAATTGTAGTTGGTATCGAAAGTTGTTGCATCTAGAATCGATCTTATGGCTACGTAGGCAAGCTCATTGAACTAATTAAAGTAATTTACAAATATGAATAGTATTCGGTGGATGGTATTTTTAGATACCGACATCAGTATCTTGACATTGATAGTGCGTATTTACATGAATCACATAATTACAGGTTATCCAAAAACATTTACAGGTTTGTTTACACGTTGATTATCATAAACGCGTTTTGATTTATTTGATTATCAGTTATTAGTTACCTGCCATAGAAAGATCAACTAGTAAGACGTAATAAAAAACTGGTATATTGGGCAATGAAGCAGCTGGAGAAGGGGCTTCATTTCAAGAAGGCAATCGTGGCGACGCCAAAGGAGCATATTTCAACGAAAGAGCTCCTTGCACGATTGCAAAGTCTTAGTGATGAGCTATCTGCTATAGACCAAGAGAAGACGGATGTTGACTCATTAAAACAAATAGAAAGAGACGTGGTTAACAAGAAGCTATTGACGCATAGCAACAGCGGGGTCCAGGCTTATTTATGCTGTGCTATTTCGGATCTCTTGCGGATCACGGCACCCAATGCGCCTTTTACAGCAGGTGAGCTTTCAACGGTTTTCAGATTATTCTTTAAACAATTAAGGAAATTGAGCGATCAAGAGAACACCTACTTTCAGCAACAGTGTTACCTTTTAAAGAGGCTAGCGGAGGTTAGATCAATCATTCTCATCACAGATTTACCGGATGCGGAGGAGTTGATCCAAATTGCGTTCGAAACATTTTATGATTTATCAACCAAGAATTTCCCGGCCAAGCTAGAGCCATTGGCTTCTGAAATACTATCTGAAGTTATTTCAGAGTCCGACTCCATTCCTCACAAGGTATTGTGGTTGATACTAGATAAATTTGCCACGAATCCAATAGAGTCATCTGCCATTACACTCACCACTAGACTAAACATCTACAACCCTGGATTAAACTTCTCGGTTCAAGTCTGTGAACAAAATCTTGATAGGATGTCTCGTCAAATAGCACAGTACTTCTCCGAAATTTTGTACGACAACAGTAATCTGATGTACGAGAATAGAGAGGACGTCAACCCCAACTCATCAAGACAAGATAGGTTAAATCAAATGCAGGCATTAGAGAAGCTACAAAAAATTCACGATCTTTCCATTCAGATTTGGAAGTACGTGCCAGAGCTACTTGGTTCTGTAATGGGGTTAATAGATGATGAGTTGAATGCTGATGAGGTAAAAATCAGAGCATTGGCTACTGAGACTATAGGGAGAATGATTGGATCTCTCAATTATGTATCAGGATCATGGACGAACAAGGTCAACTTCTTTATTGTTCATAAAGAGACATGGGGAAATTGGTTGCGAAAAACGACCGATGTGTCATATCATGTCCGTGCTAAATGGGTCGAGCAATTACCACCTATAGTTAATTGCGTCAATTCGTCCACCTCAGACATCTCGGAGGCTTTGAGAAAATGTCTACATAAATGCTTGTTAGACTCTGATGAAAATGTTAGATTGGCTGCTTGTAGAAGTATAAGGCAATTCTCCTTTGACGACTTCACCAATAAGATTTGCAAATCCAACATAATGAGCACTCTAGGGCATTTGACACGCGAGAAGAATTCAGAAGTAAGAAGTCAGGCTATTCAAATTTTGGCTGAGATTTATGACAAGTACATGAAAGTAATCGCGAACGAAAAGGTTGTGAATTTTGGTAATATTTCTGAGGAAGAAAATAATCAGCTAAAAAATAGTATCATCAAGGAAATCCCAAATCAAGTTTTGTCCTTGGTGTACATCAATGATAGGAACATCAATGCAACTGTGGATTTAACACTTTTCGAGAAGCTAATACCCATTGCAGAAAGTAATTCTGCGAAACGAATCGATCGTTTATTAAATTTGTACTGCGTTCTTGATGAGAAAAGTAAACAGTCATTTCTTGCTATTAACAAGAGACAACAGAAGGTTTCCAATGCCATAAGGAACCTTATAATTCTTTGTGAGGAATTAAGAGGAAAAACATCGACAGAGGAGAAGGAAAATGAGGACGAAGAATCAAAATCATCACAATCAACAAAACTGCAAAAGATGATGAAACTTGAAAAAATATTTAAGTGGTTGTGTCTTTCATTTCCTGATGGCACAAATACATACAATTGCTTGAATCGATTTAGCAAATTGGGGAAGGCTAGATACTTATACTTGATGAAATTATGCATTTCACCTGAATCGGATTACAACACGATCAGAAATTCCATCAAGGAGCTATTGGTCAAATTAAGTGATTCCAAGAATTTGAAGGTAGAGACTGATTCTTCTAACATTTTAGCTTCAGACATGGTATCTGTTTTCAAATTGCTACTTTTGAGGGGCTCCGTTATCTTATACAACAAGTCAAATGTTGTAGAGTTGTTGAACTATTCCAAAGACAAGACCCATCATTGGAACACCACAGCTAATGATCTCCTAGAGCAGATCTCGATTGTTGTACCAGATGTTTTCAAACTACATATGAGTTCGTTGATTGAATTGGTCACATCCCTGAGGGAAACTTCACCGGTAGCAATATCTCACAACTTAAGAACAATTTATTATTTAGTGAAGACTATGCCTGAGCACTTTCCAAAATCATTCGAGTTTTTGGAGGCATTGAAATCAATATCTCTCACAGGATCTCCAAAAGAAGCAAAGTACGCAATTAGAATTCTCGGGTTGAGTGGAAGAAAAGAATTATATTCCTCTCAGTTGATTGATGCCATTTTTCCTCTAAAATTGGAAAGCGGGCAATTGGCAACTCATCTATCTGTTATTGCTGAGCTTTACCTCGTGGACTCCCCATCCATAATTGAGAAATCGAGCGAGTTGACATCTCTTTTAATAAAGGATGTATTTTTGAAGAATAGGAACATGGAGGATGATTCTTTGAACGATGGAGGAAACTGGATATCGTTTGATGAATTGGAAAGAAATTACAAATCCCATTCAACTCTAAACGAGAAGTTGATTGCAATTAAAATATTGGTGAACAAATTAATAGCATTGGAGCAAGATATGCTGGGGAGTAGAGATGAAGTCAAAGAGAAATTGATGGAGCAGGGATCCCCTGTTTTCAAGCTCCTCGTTTCTTTCATAGGAAATGCTGGTGAAATAATCAACAAGAAATCACCTACCTGGCCTACTCCTGAGCCCTACAAACTGAGATTGAGATTAGCGGCTGGGTTGTCGATCATTAAGCTTGCCAAATATCCAGAATTCAATGAAATGATTTACCCTACAACAATCAGAAGACTCACCTTTCTTCTATCAGATCCAGTTTACGTGGTGAGACAGGAATTCATGCAAAAGTTAAATAAGTATTTGGTCAACGATTCGATATCTGAAAGATTTATTTCGGTGATTTTTTTCAGTGCAAATGAACCTTCCAATGAGTTGAGAAACAATGCCAGTATGTGGATCAGATCCCTCTACAAGAGAGACCATGTAAAGCATGGTATCAGATTCGAAAAGTCTCTTGTTAGGATAATCCACATCATATCTCATCATGAGCAATTTTCGGCTTTATTGGGAGACAATCCAGAAAGTGAGGGTGATCCTTTGGAGACAAATGAAGACAACTTGATGAAAGCATATGAATATGCTGCCGATTTTATAGTTTACTTTCTCAATTTGATAGCGACTCCAGAGAATGTGTCTTTATTATACTATTTCGCTAGCAGAGTGAAACAGCATAGAGATGCAACAATTTCGCCAGAGCTATATGATTCACAAACACGGCCCACAGCTATTTTGAACTTGTATAGAATTTCGGAACTAGCTCAGCTTGTGATTAAAGAATATTGCGATCAGAGAAATTGGCCAATGCAAACATGGCCTGGAAAATTGAAGTTGCCTACTGATATATACTCTCAGATGACCGGTGCTAAAGAAGTTCAAAGCGTTATAACTACGATCTTCATTCCTGATAAAATTCAAATTAGTTTGCAGATCGCATTGAAGAAGAAGCTATCAGGGTCCTCTCATAAAAGAACACTGGATCAATCGCACAAGGAGCCGAAACCTAAAAAAGTGAAGGTAATCAAGTCATCCACAAAGGGGAAAATGAATATTAAGAAAATGTCTAGCGAGCAGAACCAGACACACGTCGTGAGAAAGAGTAGTCGAAAGACGAATAATGTAAACTACGCAGAGGAACAAGATAGAACTGGAAGTGCATCGTCTTCTAGTGATGAAGAGTTACTGTCTAGTGAATAATGTTTTATATGCAATAGAAACGTATTTAGTTTTCCATCTCCTTAAGAGATGCAATATTATTAGTCTGTACCCATTCTTCACCTAATATGTTTAGTCTTGCAGCAGCAGGATACCTTTTATCTGAACACGAGCTTGTGAAATCAAATGCAACGGCCTGTAACATTTTCGTACCTTGATTTCTGTATTTTATCAAGAAATCTCTCCCACAAGCCTCCCACCAATTAGCGATTACGGAGAAATGGGCATTGGTGATGAGCAGGTGGTTTGTATTTAAATGCCTAGCGAGAAACTTCCAAGAATCCTCTATACTGAAGTATGCCACTTGAGGGAAATCGGTAAGTTTGGTCATAGTAGACCACACAGAGCATATCCCTGCAATCCGTTCATCGTATTTAACTTCATCTTCCCATTTTTCCTCTCTTCTTTTCCAACCCATCTTTGTTCTGCCTTCCTCAGAGTCAATTTTGCAAGTGAAACCGATAATAAAGGGGCATTTTTTTACAAACCTGGATATCAAGAAATAAGAAAAGTCCTGAAACCTGTTCAACAAACTATAAGCAATACGAGCCAATGGCAATGCAGCAGACGGTTGGACAATGACTTCGGTTTCAGCCTGAGCGACGATTGCTTTTGCAACAAAATTTAATATCCACTTATAGGCAAGTTCATCGACGGACATCGAGTACTCAATCAATTCTATAACCTCATCGTTGATTTTCTTTAGCTGCTGCATGGAATTCGAAAGCTGTCCAAATTTGGGATTGAGCTTTCTTTTGAGTTGATTTACATTTTTCCTCATGGCAGGATTACTATTCAAACCTCCTACAACGTTTTCTTTTATTGACTTAATATCGTGTTTGAATTTGAAGAACTCGCGCTCAACCGCATCGAAATTGGTGAAACCTGCGCTTCTTTTCTCAGTCAATTCCTTCTCGCGACGTCGACTTTCTTCTTCCATTTCTTTTTGTTTCTCCAACTCTCTTTGTTTCAATTTTTCTTGCTCTACGGCACGTCTTCTGTCATTCTCTTCCTTCTCCTTTAATTTTCTTTCCTCCTCCTTCCTTCTTTGTTCTGCTTCTTGCTTCTGTCTTTCCAATTCTCGTTCTCTCTCTATACGTTCTTGAATGGCTTTCTTCTCTTTCGAGATCATCCTTTTAACATCTTGGTTTTGATCCATCATGAGCTGTTCTATTTTCCTGGTGATATAATCAAGATTCAGCTTCAACTTGGCCCGATTTTCAGCTAAATCACCTTCCAACTTTTTCACTGTCTGCTTTCTGATATCCTCCTCATGCTGAAATAGTCGTTTAGTTGACTCATTAGTATTGTCTAGCACTATGTTGATCGGCTTCGAGATATGCAATGAGGTGAAAGAAGTGTCGTTCTTGAGTCGTGCAACAGAGTACGAATGCTGAAGTTCCGAGGAAGGATACTCCATTGCTCTTGTCTCTGGTGAGACAGACTGCCCTTCGATCTCAAAGTTGCTTGGTAGTCCAAATCTCATTGTTCCCTAGCCTTTGATTTTCTTGTCTCTTCCTGGATCGATGGATATAGTGATAATAAACAGGTAGATAATTTACGCTTAGGAGCTGATATTCTGGGTAAATATAATCATGTATCGCACCAACTACATATCGAAATTTTTCACTAATTCGAAAGGATCATCTCGAGCATAATCATGAGCAAGGTTCTCAGACGTTGTTTCTCGGTTTCGAGTGCTTGTCTCAGGACCGGCTACTCCACTGTTGAGCCTGTCCATCATTTGGTAAAGATCAACAAGGCTTCACTCATGCCTAAGTATCAAGATTTGTTGATTCCCAAAGACGATATAAGAGCTGTTGGCTTCAAGCCCACCGAAATAGGCCAGGACAGAGTGTCAGAGCATTACCAAAATACGTTGAAGTCTGACCTATTGTTGGCCAACTACGAGCATGATGCGGAAACAATTATCGGGAACAAGATCCGTAACTGGGGTGTGGACTCTCCGTACAAGTTATATCGTAAAGCCAAGGCACCCAAGGGACTTGGAAGACCGACGAAAGACATTGTTCCTGTCACTAATAAAAACGTTCCAGAACTCGCGGGAATCGTCATCAACGCGTATAACTCAGCTGCATTAGAGGAGCCCTGGTTGAACATCTCCAACAGATTGCAGATCGCACAAATTACAAACGTGAAGCCCAAGCAAACTTTCAATAGATCAAATGTGTTGCCTTGGAAGGTCAGGCAGGGGAAAGCGTGTGGCTGTAAGGTAGAATTGGTAGGAAGGGATATGACGCAATTCTTGAGCACTTTGACGGAGTTGGTTTTGCCAAGAATAAGAACTTTCAGAGGCCTCAAGAATACGTCGGGCGATACAAACGGTAACGTATCGTTCGGTTTAGAACCAGAGGATGTCAAATTTTTCCCAGAAATAGAAAACTTCCAGGAGTTGTTCCCCAATCTATTTGGCTTCCATATCACCTTTAAAACAACAGCAAGAACAGACGAACAGGCTAGGATTCTTCTCAGCTCACTAGGATTGCCATTCTACGATCCGGAATAGTAGAGTGCTCATTTGTAAATACTTGACAGAATGTATATAGAATAAAATTCAAGTGATATTATTCCACGAATTTATTTTCCGAAATAACAGTATGTTGTCTAGAGTACATGAATACGCGATACTTTACTCTAACCGAGTACTCCAGCGAGACAAGAGGTGGAAGGACGGCATTTTGAAGTTCTACGAGCTCAACAACAAGATTGAGGTTTACAATGACGATGAGGTGATCATAACCACAGATTTTCTCAACCCTAGAGATATCGTCACCATTTTACAGAACACCTTGGCGGACGGTAACCAATTCAAGATCGCTGCACACTCTTTTCTCGTAGAAGTACTATCGAAAGAGGGTGTTCACGAAAGAGACGTTTCACTCAATAGTAAAATGGATAGTACGAGGCTCAATGAACACAGCACAAGTTTAAGAGATCAGAAGATGCCACAAAACAGAGCCAGTTTATCCACATCTTCCGCTATACTGGTAGATTGCAAAACGAGAGACCAAGAAAGAGACGGCCTGGGGCCTCTTTCCAATGCCAGGAGAAACAGTGCTCCTCACAAAGCAGTGAGAACCTCAAACCAAGTGATCTCCTCTCCTCATGAAGGTAATCGTCACTACAAAAAAGTCATGGTGTCTCGCTTGTGTGTTAGGTTGACACCCAAGAGAGTAGAGAAAGGATCACATAGACAGCGACATAGTAAACGTATGCGCTAAATGTTGCACGTTGTCAATGTTATCGTTGCCGGCCTAGCCTGGTCTGCGCTTACACGAGAAACGTGAGGGAGCAGATACCCTCAGCTTCTTACAACCTATACTTGAAAGTGTCAAGATTGAATGCTGCTTAAATGGCTACGTTGAAGTCAAATTAAGATATATCCGTACTGAGCGTGTGCCACTCCTTTGTTTTCAAAAAAAATCTTGCTTCATCTTTCCAGTGTGGCCCTCGACTCTGCACTACGGGGGGCAATAGTTGGTGCTCGTCGAAAGGGATATGCAGTAGCTAAACCCTAGTTGCAAAGATTGTGCATGAGGTAGGTCCGCAAGTATCGGAACCAATAGTTAGCGTCGAACTGTATTGTGCACAATGATAATGCTGGCAAAGGACAAGGAAACAAGGGTTCGCCACATGTGTTGCAATGCGGACGGTGCTGCTGTGGTCTTATATGACAACATCATAATTTTACGGAGTGTTTGATCAAGGCAGGAACATGTTTCGCGCCGGCAGGGCTGCGCAATCGGGAATCTCCTGTGTACAATACCACAGGCACACTAGATCCAGACGCATTCTCTCACTCGCTGTTATATTGTCCGAATATTTATCAGCCGCTGCTTATCACCTCGTCGTACAATAAGAGTTTATCGAAAGCTTGGAGGGCAGTAAAAAACTTTTTTTGAGACGTTAACTTTGACAACATGATCAAATTGAGAAAGAAGTTGTTAGATTTCGGTCTTTTGCCTAGCACCCTCTTGAGTTGTAGGAGAGCCTTGTCCCAGTTTTTGCGAAACATGTTTCTGGAGTCGTAATCGAACTTGTAGTCTTCGCTTTGCAAGATGAATTTGTCCCAGCCTCTGTTCAAGAGGAACTTCTTGCTGTCAATGTTGGGTGTGGACAATATAGGCAAGTGTATAATAATGTCAAATCTGTGAGTCAATTCCACCCAATTTTTCAATATGTTGTCTGCAACGAGAGGTACCGCACTCTGCAGGTCGGATGCATTCACATATATACCACCTATTAAGCTTTGGGGCATATAGAGTGGAAGGTCTCTTAGTACGAACGACTTTCGCCGCGCGAGAGTGAAATAGTCGTTTCCGATCTGAATGTCATCTGTCCAGGGGATGGTATCATTGAGTGCGACATCGTATATTAGCTTATTGTCATTGCAGTATACCAAGTGATATTGATTTTCGAGAGTCTTGAAACTAATTTGATTTTCAATGCGATAGCCAGTAAATGGAACTCGTTGAGAGTTGTAGCAGGTACGGGAGACGCTGGGAAGGGAAACAACGACCCGAACACAAAAGAGACCTAAGAGTAAAAGCCTCATGTTACTAAGTTAAATGTTAGTAGACTCCCTACTGATGGATAGGCGTTAAGACATGTTTTCATAGAACAACCTAAAATGATTTCTCACAATTGACTTTCCATTTGTGGCGTGATGAGTTGTTACTCGAGAAACACAAGCACCCCTGCTACTTTTGTAAAGTCTGGGATGTCGACGTATATTTTAACTAACGGCTAACTGACAATTGTGCACTTAATGACTTCAATTTTGAACAAAAAGAATGAAATGAAGATGATCAATACTGTAAACGCAGTGGAAACGAGAAGTGAAAATGGTCCAAGATACACATAATATACTGCAGTATACTCTATGTGATAGACCACATATTGCCCCATATAATGCCATGACAAATGAAATACCAATCAGTGAGAGAATGTTGCGACAATACTTTCAAGTATGCCCGAATCTCAGACAAAGCTTCTTCTCTTTCCTCGTGAAATCTTCTCTTTCTCGATCTTTTTGTTGAACTTGCTGGACTTGTTGTTGTGCACCAATTTTATGTGCCTAGAAAGAGAGTCTTTCCTGTAGAAGCATTTGCCACAATTACCATCCTCACACTTGTAAATCAAAGAGTAGATTTCGCTGCCGTGTTGCTGGAAGTCAGAGTGTAAATACCCTTTTCGAAAGTGTTGCGATATTAAATGATGTCTAAGAATCGCCTTTTTTTCAAAACCAATCAAGTTAAATGGACAATTGTATATTGGACATTTGTGTGCCCGTATAAGCTTGTTCTGGTCAATGTGGGTGGAAAGATCCAAGTTGTTGTAAAATAATATGTTACAGTGGAAACACTTTAGTGCCGAGTTATTGGATAACCTTTTACCCAAAGATGACTTGGGAAATCGATTGAGTAGTTTCTCAGTAATACTCTCAAACTTCCTTGCGAAGGGATTGTTGATGGCGTTGGTTGCTAATTTTATTGCGTTGGTGATTGATAATTGTGTACTAGAGTTGGAGTTAGAGTGGACAGTATTGCCTTCTGCGTCATGAACTGACATCTCGCCGGCCGCATTGGGTGCATTGGCAATGTCACTGTTAGAGTCTGGAAGTATGACATTTTCGATGAAGTGAGAATATTCACCAATTGAATTGTGGGAAACATTGTCCATGTATCCATCCATATGGCTATCACTCACAAAAGCTGGAGTATTCATTGGGTCCATCAATCCTTCCTCAAAGTTATTGGATGCGAGGTACTGGTACGCCAGCGACTGTACTGCTTGTTGATGGTTGCAATTAATTGCGAGCTGCAAAAGTGGATACCCCAGAAAATCACGACCCGCGTGCGAAAAATGGTTGTGAGGGTCATGCCCCTGATCCTGATTGCCCTTGCTGCAATCACAATCCTCAATGAAGTCGCTGTTCAAGTTGTCGGAGTCGAATACAACGAACGGTGTTGGAGAACTGGAGTCTGAGGTAGACTCCGACACCGAACCCGATAGCGAGTCCATCCGACTCTTTGGCACGACGTCGAGGTTTGAAGACCCGTTGTAGAACTTGGGGAGCGAGTTGCCCAACTTCAAATAGAGGTTGATGTTGTCCTTGAATGAAACATTACTTGGTTGTGTGGGATCATCATTGACAAGGTTGTAGTCCAGATAACCCTGAATCTGGGTGGAGAGTATGTTAGAAGTGGTGAAAAGGTCCATGCTAGTATAATTTGCACTTCACTGTTTAATTATAGATCTGAGAAAAGAGAATATTAGAAGCTTAATCTTTGTATATATAATGATATAGATCACCAATGCCCCATCAATTTGTATAAGGCTCGATTCGGCATAGGTGGTAGATACAAAATAAAACTATAAACGATAATAGTAAAAAGATAAAATGGGGAGCAGATTGAGATGGTGTGAAACAAGTGCTGCAATCAGTTTGGAAGTTGTTTGACTTGTTTTTATTATTTTGAACAATAGAGCTACTTGCATTTCACACTTTGGCGTATATCATAAAAATTATGCGTACGGCTTCAAAAGCGATTAGGCGCAATGTGTATGCTCGTAATAGGAAGTTTTAGTACACTGCTCGTCAAGCATCGGTGTGAAAATTTATATTAAGCAACATACGTAGCATTGACATTTCAACAAACCCATTTCTAACTCAGGCCATATAGGCTTATGTGGTTGCAAGACCAAGCTGCAGGTGGGCAACGCATCTTGCTAAGCTTTTGGAGCCGTCTGTAAATGAAGGTGAATAATTATGTGTAGCCCTGCCCCGCATAGATGAGCAGCTCGTTAGACCGTGAAGGAGGACCAACATGCGGTTTTGTAGAATCCTGCGTTTGAAAGGGGAGACCCAAAAAGTTTTGTAAGCAGGAGGATACTGCAAACGTAAAGACAGCAGCAGGGCACACATATGTGTATACAATTGAAGGCTACAGAGCGAGACAGATGATAAGATCATGGTATGTCTGGGGTATCCAATTTCCGGGTGGATCTACAGGGATTTCGCAGATAATGTGTAAGATATTTGACGTCCCGGGGGATCTTGGTAGTCTCTTAGATTACTATAATACTACGTATACCAAAATATATGTATACCAAAGTACCTTATCGGGTCTCATTATTGTGCTTGGTGTATACAAGTCCCGGATAATTAACTGCCGTGCTGGTCTGGCGCTTGAGACTTCCATCCGTATCGGCCTCTCACTCGAGCCAGCAGTATTTGTCTGTGAATATTAGATATTAGTGTATGATAGGGTGCAGTCGAGTATAATAGTAGGCGAGCGACACACGTCAAGCAGGCTCAAGATTGAGATGTGGCAGGGCAACGCAGTACACAACGGGACGGTACAGACTCCCATAGGGCAAAAGTACAGCAGTCTTCTGTCGAAATGTGCGTACAATAAACTTGCTGCGGTCTCGCGATGTCTGTATGCTAACCCATCACACGCTTTTATGGCCCCATCAGATGATAATGCAAGCATCTGCATGATTCACTATTACATACTTCTGAGGGTAAAGGGGAATGTCTAATGCTAAGATGAGCGATAAGCCTGTATTATGCAAAATCACCGAGCTCTTTGTCTCGACGCTGTATTTCTACCTGTACGTCTGCTCTTGCATGCTGGGACTGTGAAAGCAAGTGTGTAAACGAATACGTACTCAGGTGGACAACTATCGACTTAAACCGTGCGTACGCAGCATTAAATGCAAGCACTTTTTATGCCCTGGTTCCCAGAATGGGCGCTTGGCTGGTTTCATCTAGATTTCAAAACCGTGGGAATGGCAGGATACGAGTCCAGGAGGAGTTTCGAGTGAATTCAAATACATATTTCGTGTTGGATGCGACGGCTGGACTCAGATCAGCGCTCGATCTGGACAAGAGCATGGTTCAAAAGTGAGCAAATTTAGGAGCAGGAGCTGTTGTTACCACAATTGAAAGCAGCTGACTACGTAAACGTAGACACTAATTAGATCGTTAGAAGATCATTATAAGCCTAACGCTACTGATGCAAGGACCCTTTGATCTTAGTCGCTGGCATGTGTGTCTTCGAGTGTTCACGCCTGGAGGCTCTGCATTGTATCAAAAGAGCAGACGTAGGGCAATTAGGGCAGCTGAGCATAGAACGTTGCACCCAGGAAACGTCTTAGGTAATAGTTGCCCCCACTTGTTTCAAATGAAGTGTTCCAGACCGGATAGACCGTACCCTCTGAGACTACTATCATTAGACCGAAAAATAATTATCCACTTTGCACCGAGGTTGGCAAAGAA
This sequence comes from Debaryomycetaceae sp. ZIM 2471, assembly GCA_031081905.1. Classification (NCBI taxonomy): domain Eukaryota; kingdom Fungi; phylum Ascomycota; class Pichiomycetes; order Serinales; family Debaryomycetaceae; species Debaryomycetaceae sp. ZIM 2471. Next base: position 986,565 of record JARYTF010000001.1, on the reverse strand, counting down.
ATAATCAGGGTGTTGGAAGTAGGCACAAGCGGTGTGAGGTCTAGGGTAGTATTTCCATGTCTGCGGTAGCAATGTGATTTCTGTGAATCATTTCCACCGGAGACCCTCGCGGGAGCAATCGCACCGAGGAAGAGCAGTACGAACACCCATGGAGATGCCCGCGATAAGCAGAAGGAAAATTTTGGCTTGCCGCAGGCATACATTGCATAATCGAAGTTAAATCTACATGGCTAGCTTGTGGCAAATGCAATTCAGAAGAATCATCTTCTGAGCGTCTGCGAAATTTTGTGTCACTAGAATAATCGTTGAAAGTGATAAGAAAAAGATATTTTTCACCTCACTAGCCAAAAAACGATCTACACCATATGAATGCATCGCAAAGTAAAAATAGCGAGTGGGACAGGATACTGGGGGTAATTTTCCAGGAACCCGAGAAACTTTCACATTATGAAAAGCTAATTGAGACAGCTGAAAATAATGGGCGTAAGGGAGTGACCAAGACTAGCTCGGAGGAAGAGCTTCAAATTTTGAGGGCCTCGTATGAGACAATATTAGATAGGTTTCCTCTATTGACACACTACTGGATACGATACGCTCGCTGGGAGCTTAGGCTCGAGAATCCAATGAGGGCGCGTGGCGTGTTCAGGCGCGGGCTACAATATCTTGATCGCTCAATTGATCTTTGGTGCAAGTATCTACAATTGCTAGTGGATACAACGTCCAACAACGTGAACGAGGTTTTAGCCGAATTCGAGGCTGCCCGGGTGAAAATCGGATTACACTTTCACGCATATGACTTCTACAAGATGTATTTGGGGTTTTTGAAAAGCTATATCGAAGAAGAGAATGGGTTCAGACTAAAGTACCACACACTTCTAAGAATGGTAATAGAAATTCCTCTTTATCATTACGAATACTTTTTCAAAGAGTTTTTTGACCATCTTGGTGATGTTACTCAAGCCACATTGCCGTATTTTCTCAGTTCCAATGATCTTTCAAATTATACCAACATTAATGATAAATTGTTGTCATCTAAACTAAAAAAGGTATTTACAGATCTCTACATCACAATGCAACTCAAGGTTTATCAACTTTATTATTACGAGAGGAAATTGAGTGTGCAATGCTTCACCGATAAATGCATCTCTAGCGAGGAACAGATGAATTGGGATAACTATTTAAGCTTCATCGAACTTCACTACCCCGTAAACTATACAATTCTCGTATATGAAAGGGCTGTTTATGCAAATTGTAACTACCACACATTCTGGATACGATACGCGAATTTATACATCATGTTAAACAGATTACCTGCGGCAGTTGAAGTTATTCAACGAGGAATTAGGCTCTGTTCAAGTTGTCATTACGAGTTGATTTTAAAGTTGGTCGATCTACAGATATACTTGAAAGACTTTCTCAAGGCGCGGGACATTTTACTTTCGTATATCGCAACGAGCATTTCTATCCCGCTTCCGATTTATGAGAGATTAGCTAATATTGAGAGCCTCATACACCCCAACGACCATGACTATCTAATTTCGTTGTTTACTGAACTCATAAATCAGACCAACAGTGATTGGTTCTTCAAAATCATATGTTACTATTCAATACCGACAGAACGTATATTAGGATTGTTTGACAAGTTTAGGTCGAATTTTCAAGACAGCAAAATCTACAACGAATGTCTAGTTTCTGTCAAAACCGGAATGGGAGCATTGAAGCTCAACCTGTTTCATGAGGAGATGCAAGAATATTCTATTGAGACATGATATTCAACTGATTATACAGTTCAAGACAGATATGAGTATATACCAGCTAATAACAATGATACCTAACTTTCGATCAATGTTCCAATTGTTCAATGGTAGATATACAAGGTAGAATGTGACAACCAATATAAGTCCGGCAGCTGTTATTATTATTCTTTTGTTAAGGTCAAAAGTCAAATCCTCTCCCTTTGCCCATATAAGGTAACTACCATTCACTCCTATGCCAAGTAAAACCACCAATAGGGGTGATCCTAGGCAAGAGCTTATTCCAAATATTGGGTCAACTTTAACCGAAATCGTAATGTTCGTGATAAGATCATTGATGGAGTTGCTTACTGAAAAGACCATCATTCCCAATAGATAATCTGAGATGTTCAAAATCATTCCGAGGTTTTTCAAAATATTCAATATTTCAATAGACACCCTCGATATCAATAGTAATGAGACTGTTATTCCCGCGAACGCCACCACTAACCGCTTTATCTTGACTGATGTTCCTGCAAAATAAAATAGAAATACAATGAGAATTGGAAAAATTCCAATCAAAAACCACGGGATATAACGAAACTGATACTTGAGTAGCAATGGTATTTCGCAGCAAAACCATAATCCCATATACTTACCTTGGTTCATATATCGTGTGATGTCTTCTAAATCATCACTATGATCACCCCAACTAACGGGAACTATTGCATGCAAAACGTGGTTTATTGCATCCAGTATGTGCCTGATCACTGGTATGGAAATGTCATTAACATCTCGAGAATTATCGGCTAGGAGACTGGTCGTTAAAGGTTTTCTAGATGATGAGGGTGACAACACGTCCTCTTCATGGATGATGGTATCCTCTATAAAGTCCAAAGATTCTGTGATGCCCTCCTCTATCTCCTTATCAAAAAAAATTAAATAGACAAGATAGATACCGTAGATACCTACCATGGTGATCGATTCTCCGAATGTTAGTCTACCATCGATAAGGATAACCAAAAAAACAACCAACACCACCAATACCCACCCAAAGTCGAGAAGTATACTTTTGGAGCGAGACATATTGAATGGCTTTAGGATGCTTATTGCTCCAATCGCAACCGTAAATATAATAAGATTGTATCCAACAAGCTGCCCTAAGACTAGATTTGTGGAGTTCGAGTTTAACGTGATGAAGAAGTTGATCAAATCGGGCAAGGCATTACTCATAGGCACCAATATGAAACTCAATACCCTGTTATTTATCTTTAATACACTAGTGGTCTTGTGCAAGTTCGGAAAAAAATAGTTGGACACTAGTAAGCTCATAACGAAGAGCATGAGAATGAAAATCAAGGACAACGCCAAGACGGTAGCCACAAGAAACGATAACAGACCATTATGGCTCGAGCAATAGTATTTTGCGGCTATATAATAGTATTTCGCATCGCACCTCTCTCTGATATAGTCGCAAGCAACCTTTCCGTTCGGAGCAGAGCATGTCTCACTTCCCGAGATATGCATCGACTCACCAGAGCTTTTCAAGTTGTACAATACGACAAGCGTCAAAGAGATCAAAAAAATCCACAGTTTCTTGCGCAAAATCTTCATAGCATCTTGTAATTATACCTTCTTGCTATCTCGCTTCATGTGCCAGGGCAATGTGAAAATAAACTGTGATCATGGATCGACCATATGCAGGTCATCCAGATATCGACCATATCTCCTATTTAACCGGATACGTTATGAAATTGTATATATAGATGTTAATGTTTCAATAACGCAGTGACTGTCCTGCGACATATATGATCGGACAAGACGATGATAAGCAATATCAAATTTCGTATTTGAATCTCTTGTAACAATCCCTCGAGAGGATATCTAATGCAATCTCGATATCCAAATTGATATCTGTGACTAAAGCCTCTAACCCTTCCTGTTAGTAACTGTATGGAGGACATACTTGTCGATGAAAGTAACAAATATACGAACCTTTTGTAGTGTAGTTCAATTCAGGTCTGATGTAGCCCAATACTACGAACTTCACGCTTGCCCCGTAGAAATTGTCTTTGAAATTATGTATTATATGAATCTCTGCAGCCTTTTTATTATTCTGATAAAATGGATTCCATCCCACGGACATGACCATAGGAAGTGTTTCCAATTCATTGGCAGTGAGTGACTTTCCATTATTGAAGTGAATGCTCCGGCCATCATCTCTGACAGCGTCGCTTTCCTTAGCAGCTAGGTCAGGAGAGATTCGACACCATCCGAAATAGATGCCTGTTTCCAAGCTATTGAGCTCTTCATCAACAGGGATGTTGGCTGTAGGTATTCCGAGCTCCGCAGAGCCTCGACCAAATCCATTGACTATGGTCGACTCCTTAACTATAGGAAACACTCCAGATGGTTCATCGGGCACAATGGTTTCAGGTCTCGCCATATCAGATAGAATAACTATTCGACAACAGCTCTATGAGTTCTTCGTAACCCAATCGATTTCTCAACTACAATTAATATTGTCTAGTGGTCTGAACACGTGACGTCGATATTAAAAACTAATTTTACCTAAATACTTAACGTACTTAAAACCTAGCTTCCAACTCCTTCAACAAGGTAGAAGCATCCTTGGCAAAGTTTCTGATGCCCTCTGACAACTTCTCAGTGGCCATTTGGTCCTCGTTGAATAAAAATCTGAACAATGACTCGTTATCGACATAGGAGACCTTTTCGAGTTCAACTGATTTGGCATTAGCAGCATCCAAAACCTTGGGGACAGGATCCTTTGAGTTGATCAATTCCTCCAACAACTTGGGGGCAATGGTCAAAAAGTCAACACCAGCCAAGGCCTTGATCTCACTGACATTCCTGAAAGAAGCACCCATGACAATGGTGTCATAGCCGAATTTCTTGTAGTAATCGTAGATCTTTTTAACAGAAATGACACCGGGGTCCTCGTCACCTTGGTAGTCCTTACCTGTGCTCTTCTTGAACCAATCCAAGATTCTACCGACAAATGGGGAGATCAATGTGACCTTTGCTTCTGCACAAGCGACGGCTTGCACGAAAGAGAACAACAAAGTCAAGTTACAGTGAATTCCGTGCTTGGCCTCCAACTCTCTGGCTGCCTGTATACCTTCGTAAGTAGAGGCGATTTTGATCAAGATACGGTCCTTCTTGATTCCGATAGACTCGTACAACTTGATCAATTCAAGAGCCTTGTCGATGGAAGCTTGCTTGTCGAACGACAATCTAGCGTCAACTTCTGTCGAGACTCTTCCTGGCACAATCTTAAGAATTTCCTTTCCGAACTCCACCAACAATCTGTCCAAAGCAAGTTCGGCCTTCTCAGACTTGCTTCCGCCCTTGTCTTTGGCGTAGTCGATGGCAATATCAATCAACTTGGCGTATTCGGGTTTCTTCGAAGCAGCCAAGATCAATGATGGATTGGTGGTTGCATCTTGTGGAGTGTACTTGGCAATGGAGTCGAACTCCCCAGTGTCGGTGACAATAGTGGTTCCTGTGGCCTTCAATTGTTCCAATGAGCTTGACATCTTTACTTGTAATCTGTTCTATGAATGTTAAACCGATATGAGTATGACACTATTAATTTATACAGATACTTGGAATTTTGCTGTCTATATGGAGAATTTCGTGCCAATATATATGCTGGGGGAACAGACCGGCAGTTACACCACCGGTTGGCTTTCGTGAAATTCTGGCTAATTCCATCCGGGTAATCGAGCCCCGGACCCGTCAAACGGGCTCGCTAGCTTTGCATAAACAGCGGTGATTACAGCAGGCGGTCATCGTGGTGGGGTGCAGTAGTGTGGCTGTTAGCACCACGACCTCCCGCTACATGGTTCTACAGAGCACTACAAGCCAATACAGGTGCTCAGTGCCCGAGAAACGACAGTGTTAGACCTACCAACTTTCGAAGACGGAGTTCTGACAACCTTGTGGAACAATCTGGACCGCTTTCAACCGCAAGTGGCTATACATAAGCTGAGTAAAAGCATTTGCCAGGCTGGAACTACTAGGGACCTACGGAGTAACGAGTTCCTTGATTTAACAAAAAGGGAACACCGCAAATTAAGACTCCGTAAAAGAAATGACGATGTAATGCACGTGTAAGAGAACGTGATTTTTCAAACCCTGGATGGAGCACTCATCGATGCGGAGGTCCCGATGATAATTGCTGGCGTTGTGGTTTGCTCAATTATTGTCACAGAGGAGAAGCCAGTCTAGCATGGGACAGTTGACGAAGAGATTGTTGATAAAGGCGTCTAATGACTACGAGAAGGGGTTTCGTGTGGTTCCCGTGAATACCGGTGTACCCATTGAGATAGAGTCAGATATTGGTGTATTTAGCTTGAAAATCAACATAAGGCTGTTTGATGGAAGCACCAAGCACCAAGGAAATAGCAAGTACAATCTTCCAGACGATAAGTATTTGGACGGGACGTCTGTTGACGGCGAGAGCGTTCAAACGACGGGGGAGTCAAATGAGGCCATTCCCAATCTAAGAATGGAGGTGCAGTTTAGACCGCGGGCACCGATCAGAGGGTCTGAGCTTTTATTCGGGAACGATTTCACTGCTCCCATTAAGGAGCATGTTCCGACCTCGTTGTTATACACTGGCTTGAAATTTTTCAATTGGTTTATCAATAGCAGTGTCAAGGGCGACGTCTACAATGACAAACCGTACCTATACGGTCTCGCTCTCAGCAGCTTCTCGTATATCTCTATTAAAAACTCCAACACACCCAAGAAGGGTACTGAGGAAGCGTCTGGTGGCCCAGTGGCTTCTACAGCTACGTCAGGGAGAACCACAGAGAACTTGAACTCGAACATAGATAATCTTCTCAACATCCCTGTGGAGAGCCTCAAGAGGAAGTCATTTTTTAATAAGCTTAGCAATTGCGAGAGTTTCGTATTCAATGAGGGATCTGACTACTTGCTTCGTTTTGACACCAGCTCTATAAAGCTCGCAGACTCAAAATACGCTGTGAGCATTCCTACCTACGGTAACAAGACTCTCGACATAGACGTGTCCTCTTACGCCAATGATAAACTCAACAATTTCAACTGGATTCTAAAAGAGGGTGGCTACGAAGGTGTAGGTCATGGTAAACTCGGTTTAGTCGTGAACTTCGCTTTGATAAACGAGACAAGCTAATCGTAGCAATGGTTTCATTGCATCACTCTAACTTATTTAACTTATGTCCAGACGTTATTTATTTACTTAATAGCAACATAAGATGCACAGATACATTTACTGTCTCATGTCTCTTGCATGTCTCTTCGCAGTGAGATTTGGTTTTGTGACATATTTACATCATCCTTCGAAAAAAAAAATCGATGGATGGGAGCCTCTTATGATCTTACAAATCTGGAAAAAACAGTCATACCAGTCACGATTTAAGGTAGCAAAAGCTTATCAAGCTTAGCAGCAATTTAAACATGGTGAACGGTGATGAATACCACACCCAAGCTGAAGAAGAAGATTTGAATGCTGTCATTGCAGAGTCTCTCTTATCGTTCAACCACGATATAACAGCCCATGGCGGTGAGGATAACACAAGTTGGAGTAATGAGTCGAATGAAAACAAAGATAACCCAAAACATCTAAAAGACGATGGGAACGAAGACTTCGAGTTGGAAAATACCATCGGCGAGGTATTCAAGCTGTATTTCACTTCTGATGAGAAAAAGACGCTAGCCGACAAGCAAGAAGAGCATGAGGTAGAGAAGGGAGACCAGGTAGACATAGAGGAAAAAGCAGAACAAGATAGTAATAATTCCCAGTCTTTCATGAAAGATGATCGCACTGGTATATCCAGTGAAACGAAGAAACACTACCCTGAAGTCGTTACTGATCATAGAATTCTGAATCCTAAGGGCCATAATAACGATGGAAGGCTTCACCAATCGATGAATTCGGATCCCTCCATGATAGAAAATGAGCGCTCTGAGGCGTCCGAAGATATAGGTGGTGAAGATCTCGAATTGGCCATCAGCCGAGCTTTCAACTCAGCTTTCAAAGATGGCCAACCAATAGCAGATGATATGGAACAAGACAGGGGTCTTTCTGAGATCAATGAGATGGATCCCCAGGAAAGAATATCATCTGGACTGGTGGTGGACAACAGAAAGAAGAGCGAGCCAAACCGGGAAACAGGCGTCATTGAGTGGACAGGGTCATCGGAAACTGCTGTAACTACCAACAGCACCAAAGAGTTACAAGAATCTGCGCATCTTGATAGCCTAAGTGAAGAGAGGAAAAACAATTCTTCAGTGATCAATTTAGATAACGATAATAAGAATGAGATTAAACAGTCAATAGAGGATGCATTGAATCTGGTAACAAATGATTCTTTGATGCATAGTCGGTCTATGGAGAATGAAAATACTGACTCGGAAAATACCAACTTAGAGAGAGCAATAGGCGATGCGTTTCTCTCTCTTCTGAAAAATGAAAAAAGGCTACAGGAGGATCTGACCTCATTCAGAACCAATCTGCAAGCATATCAAACGGCCACAGGAAGTGGTAGTGTTGATCATCCTAAAACCATTCCTGGGTCACCGGGTATCGATAATCGGAAAGAACATACTCTCACTAGTCTCGGGTCCCAGGATTCTGATGTTTCGAAAGTCGATTTATCCAGCATTGTTCAAACTATTTTAAGCCAAATGAATTCATCTGAAGATGGTTCTACCACCACTAATACGTCTCAACTTCCGATATCCGATAGCAATCTCAAGGAATTGGCATTGGAAATTACAAATCAAGTACAGGAGCATATTGAAAGTGATTTGCGTAAGCCTTCTGTACCCATGCATGATCTCCCTCAAATCGATGAAAATGTTTTTGCACACTTTCAAAACGAAGCAAATAAAGATGATATCTCACATACCGAGAAACAGAGTGGATCAACTTTTAAAAACAAGGACGAGTTAGATATACTGACAGCTATCACTTCTGCTGTTAAAACAGCCATACATAATGCATCTATGACAGGAAAGACTCTCGAACCTCTTTTCGATGAGAACGAAACAGAGCAAAGCAAAAATGCGGATTTAGAACAGTTGGAGATGAACACCATTCTACACAATGCGTTCAACATGGCAATGGAAAATCCTCAAGGACTCCTATCGCATCTAGAGGGTGATGGTGAAGCTGAAACTGCCCAAAATGCACATTTACCTGACGTAATAGAGGACGCTATCAATGCTCAAGACCTGGGGTCCAAGAGGTTTAATTATCCTTTGTCCACCTCCACTACAACATTCTTACAATCTCTAAAACGCTCAAATAGTATCGATTTGGCTAAGACGTCTTCACAAAAGTTGACAGAGGTATTGTCCAATAACCAAGGTGGAAATTTACAAAAAGCCATTGACGATAGGTTGTCTTCTATTTCGGAATCTTCTGATGATGGAAAGAAGAAGGCTTTGTCTATCGCAGAGACATTAGCATTACACCGTTCTTCTATGTCCAGTTTACCAAAGAGAGTGTATTCGTCTCTCAATGAGTCGAAAGAGGTAAACCATGATGCCTATCACACTTCTCCATCACCACTCGTTTCAAGATTATCGAATGCGATTTCTTCTTTATCATCAAAAATTACCAGCACTAGTTCGGGAGGTGATAATGTAATGCTGGTAATTAGGCAAATGACCTACGCTTTAACGAGTAACAAGGCGTCGTCTCATATGCTAGACAATGATTTTACAACTCTCAATGATATTTTGAATAGAATTAAGAAAGACAATGATGTCAAATTGACTCTCAGCTCAATTTATTTGGCCAAATTTCATTTTCAGTACAAAAGAGCTACCATCTCAGTTGACGACAAAATATTTTCACTTCTTGACTACATTGTCTCTTCTTTTGAAAACGTTGCGAAGTATCCGAGTGTTGAAGCTGAAGCTTCAAAGTTGCAAGACCCCAATCGTGATTTCATTGCCAGTATGAGTGACCTGGTATATAATACCATAAGCAATACTTACGCCAACAGATATAAGTCCTCCTTTTTCATGGGTGAGAGACCAAAAGTCGACACACCTGAATACAAAGAAAGGATCAGATTAGAAAATCGCGAGAGAAAGAAGAGATGGCGTGAAGAGAACATAGAAAGAAATAAGGACAATGATTTGAGATCACGAGTTATAAAGCGCTCTAACTTAATCTTCGGGGAAGCTGATTCAGCTGAAAAAAAGATTTGGACAGAAGAAGAATTCAACAGAAGACGAAGTAAAAGGCTCGCTAAGCAAAAAAAAGAAGAAGAAGAAAAGCGAAATAAGGGTCTGATCAATAAAAATTTAACTATTGATAAAGTAAGGTACACTGTTGATTTGACGTCTTTTGATTCTAATATTGTAAGGTTAGTTTCTCACGTAATTGACATTGTATCTTGTTGCGTTAGGAAAGAGAGTTGGGAAATAACATTGCCTATAGTAGCGGTCACCATGGTTTCGGCCATTGTTGTATTTCTTGAAGATTGCCAGGATACTGGGATGAAAGAATACATAAGAGAACATACTTCCTCTTTGGTGATATCTATATTGGATAAGTCAAAATTTATGAGTCTGCATGAAAAAACTTCATTCGTTGGACGAGATTCTGTTTCTTCCTACAAAGCGACCTTGAATCCCCCTAATTCGGGATTCTCTGCTGTTTCGGATTATCCTTCAAGCCGTATATCCTCCTTGCTTAAAATGAAACCAGGCTCTACTAGCAGCATACTTTCTCGCTTATCGTCGACAATAAAAACCTTACAGCCTTCTGTTACTGATCCCTCTCAATCATTTACGTCGGTGAACAATACCATCAGTAGCTCTCAAAACAAGATTGATGAGGGTTTTGATAATGACAAGAAACGTCGGAAAGTTGATATCTCTACAGATCATAGCGTTGTTACCAAGCCAGCTATTGATCCTTTGAGGTCATCGCTCACGACTTCGCAACTGTATCAACCTCAGGAAGGAACGACACCATCTACACGAACAAGTTTATGGAGATCAACAAATGTATTGAAGATGCCCACTTATAAGAAGCCAATCTCACTGATGGTGAAGCTAGAAGCAACGCCCGAATTACAAAGTAATCTTCACAATTTCGGTCTCTCGATGTCCAACAGTTCACCCTTTATTTCTCACAAGATCAACAATAACACTCCGATAGCCCGAAAATCGTCCGGCCTCAGAAAGCCTGGAAGCTTTCAAAAGCCTGGAATGTACACAAGTTATGACGCAAAAGTGAAGAACGCAGAATAATTGCGACTACTTGTTTATAGATAGTGACAATAAACGAAAAATATTTCTAACTATATCAGTTTCTGTATTTATATGTTTCATAATGGTTTCGTCTCGTTCAAGAGCCAGTTGTAAGCCGATCTGTTCCCCATTTCGAGAAGGTCTTCACAAAAATCTTCACGAATACTCTTATGATATGAGTCTATCCACTCTATTTCTACCGGTGATAATAAACTTTTATCGATTAATTTACGACAGAATGGGACTTTTGTAAGGTATCCAAATCCCAAGAACGGTTCTTCGCTTCTCGTTTTTCCGAAATCATCATCCATTTGGATTATTTCTAATTCACTCTCAACCCGTATACCATACGAATTATTAACATAATACCCAGGTTCGTCCGTCACAATTGCCCCTTTTTGGAAAATGTCACTCCTGTTCAATCCTGCCAGGATATATAAGGGTCCTTCGTGAACGATACCAAAGCTTCCCACTCCATGGCCCGTTCCATGATTGAAATCGCAACCCACATCCCACAAAGGCTGTCTTGCATACGAATCTAACACCGTACCGATATCGGTAGAATTGCTAGGAAACTTAGCCCTTGAAACCGCCAAATGGCCCTTCAATACCAATGTGTACATCTTCCTTTGTTCCTGAGACAATCCCTTCTTGCCAAATTTGAAGGTTCTTGTAATATCTGTGGTGCCCTCAAGATAATGAGCACCTGAATCAAGCAAGTATACCTGGTCTGCATCAATTATAGAATTGTTCTTTTTTGTTGGAGAATAATGAATGATGGCAGCATTTGAACCTGTTGAGGATATCGAATCGTAGGATAAACCCTTGAAATTAGGCATTTTGCTCCGTAAATGAAAGATTTTACAAGCAGCATCGTATTCAGAAACCTTCCTCAGTTTCACCAAGAGTTGCCGTTCCAACCAAGAGGCAAAGATGATAAACACAAGCGAGTCCTTGAATTGCGCCACTTTGGCGTTTAAAAGCTCAGTCGAATTCTTCACCAATTTCAAAGTTGAAATAATTGAGAAAAATACAGCTGATTGCTTAGCATATGATTCCGGGACAGCTGCATATAAAGCATAGGTTGTAGCACTTTTATCGGGCAATATTAACTTTATATCTGGATTGTCAATTGTCACTTGTAACTTCGAAATATCATCGTAAAAAGCTTCGTAAGATTTAATAACAAGACCCTTGATTGTTGAAAGGTATTGGTGTAGTTCTTCAGATCCATTGTCCAACTTCGACTTGTTTATATAAAGTATAACGGAACCATGTGTGACAATAGAATAGCTGAAAAATACGGGAGCGAAGGGGATGTCATCGTCTGACCTCATATTAAAGAGCCACGCTACCTCATCCAAGGCCGAAACTATCAAGTGACTTGCGCCATATTCGGAAGATGCCATTTTTTCCCTTAATCTAGCAACCTTGTCGTTTGTATGCTCACCAGAGTACTTCAACGGAAGATGATAAACAGGTTCCAAAGATCTTTGTGGCCTCTCGTTGCCCCAGACCTTGTCCACAAGATTGACACCCGAGAGCGGTGCAAACGTGAACTTGCTTTGGTATTGTATTTTCTCTGCCCTTTTGAGTGAGTCTCCAATAGATACACTTATCAAACGAGGGTCACACGATACAACATTGCTAAAATTGCTTTTGATAGCCTTCTCCATGGCATAAATATTCCATGAAGGATTCAGAGGAACGCCTTGCTTAAGTAACCTCCAATGTTTCGAGTCCAACTCCTGCTCTGCCTGAAGAAAGTATCTTCCATCAGTGGAAAGTGCAGCCTCTCCGGTCATCTTATCACCATCATCAAGAGTCACAACCGCCACACCTGCACTCCCCGTGAACCCCGATATGTACTCTCTTCTTTTGTCTGCAAGGCACGTATTCTCTGACTGATGTTCATCCTCCGAAGTTACAATATAGACTCCGATCTTGTACTCCTTCATCAAACTTCGAAGATGATATAACTTCTCCTCAACCAGCTTCGATGACTTTCCCAAAGTCGTCGGATTGGTTTCACTGGGCAAATCGGGCAATTGTTCTTCGCCATCGCTATCGTTTTCATCACTCAACAGTTGTCCAATATATCTGCCGTAATCGGCAATCCTAGGAAGACACAGTAACGGGCCAGATAGAAGAGTGCTGAAATTCGGACAGCCAACCTTGCTGAACTCGCTAAAGCGAGGCTTCACCTGCCCTTTTTTGTCAAGCAACGGCTGTTTCTCAGATGCAAATGACATGTTTAGATTAGACTTGACTTCCTTACAATAGCCATCTTTTATCTGAACATATATGGAGCTGAGATCTTGAATATGTGCAGGAAATATATAAATCGTCAATCAAGCGATAAGGGTGGACAGTATCCATTATTCATGAGCTGATACGGTGCATTTGAACTGGGTCTTCTATTACAAGTGATAATCTATCCTCATTGAAGCTTCCATGGGAAGGTTTACCAGGCTGAACGAGATCAAGAGGTGGTAATTAAGCGAACATGTTCAAGTAGGGACCCCTTGTGAGGTTGTGGGGCTCCCACGCTCCAGGGAAAGGCGAGCAGTTCATATATCTCAACAAGGACCTTGACCGGTATCGCTGCAGCTATTTAACGGTAAACATACTCCGATTAGTACTCACGATGGCCATTTGAAGAATCACAAAGGTATGGTTATATACAGGCTTGTGGTTTTACAACATTTGACGCGTCTTCTCTCCATTTACAATATTTGGCAGCATTCTTATTAGATCAACTTTCTTTCCTGGTCATCAACAGTGGCAAACTTGAGGTTTAGAATGGGAAGGTTAGTTGGATTGGAGCTACATAACTTCAAGTCATACCGTGGCACGTCAAAGATAGGGTTTGGGACGTCATTTTTCACCTCGATAATCGGACCCAATGGAGCGGGTAAATCCAACATGATGGATGCCATATCATTCGTGCTCGGAGTCAAGTCATCTCACCTTCGTTCACAGAACATGAAGGATTTGATCTATCGTGGAAGAGTGGACTTGTTGGGGTCAGATGATAGAGAGAATTTGGGAAATGACCCTACGCTGGCGTACGTCATGGCGCTCTATGAGAAGGACAATGGCGAGGTTTTGAAACTACAGCGAATAATCACGGTCAGTGGTAATAGCGATTACAAGATAAACGGGAAGACAGTCACGTCGTTGCATTACTCGACGGTTCTCAAGACGGAGACTATATTAATACGAGCAAGAAACTTTCTTGTTTTTCAAGGTGATGTAGAACAGGTTGCGTCTCAGTCGCCCAAAGAATTGAGCAAGCTTTTTGAGGCCGTAAGTGGCTCCGTTGAATATGTGAAAGAGTACGACGAGCTCAAGCAAAAGTATGAGGAAGCTCGTGAATTCTCCAATTCTGTCTTCTCACGCAAGAGAACCCTCAATTCGGAATCCAAGCAGTATAAAGAGCAGCTAGTGGAACAGAGAGAGTTTGAGCGTAATTTGATTGCCAAGACTGATATCATCAAGAAGATGTTTCTTTACAAGATTTATCACAATGAGAAAAAACATTTTTCTTTGAGCGTAGAGCTAGAACACGAGTCAAAGAAACTTAAGGAATTGGAAGATAACGTCTCGCTTCAAGCCAAGGATTATGAAACAATCAAGGCGACACATGTGAGGGAAGAATTGAAAGTCACAAAGAATTTTGGCTTTGTTGGTGACTTGGTCAAAGATCTTGATGAGAAGAGAATGCAGTTGATACCGTTGGAATCAAACCAAAAGATGACTTTGACAAAAATTGCCTCTTGTAAGCGCAACATTGAGTCTTTAGAAAGAGACATTGCAAAACAGGATAACCAGGTCAGTATGGTGACCAAAAGCTTGAAGGATGCTGAAAGGCTTTTTGAAGATTTCAAGTACAAGGTGGGTACATCGAGGAACTTGAACGTTTCTGATGCAGGTCAGAAAGAATATGAAACCCTAAGAGAACAGTATCTAGCTAATGGAGGATCGCAATTAGAGGAACAAGTTAGTGAACTCATGGAAGATCAAGACTTTGTTAATGCAACTTTAGATAACATACGCCGTCAGAAACTTCGAGCGGTTTCAAGGGTGGAAGAATTGATGTCTGATGTTGACTCTGAGTTGAAAATTGAGCTTTCAGAAGTTGAGAGTAAAGTAATTGACAATTTGGCAATGAAACAAGAGAAGGTTGAATCCAGAAAAGCGTTGATAAAGGCTAGAGATGATTTCAACTTCAAAGAGCTTCAACTCAATTCGAAATTGAGAGATACCCTCGTGAAATTGGAAGAGCTCTCGTCTCAACAAAGAGAATCTAATAAACAAAAGCGGTTAAGGGAGAACGTGTCGATGTTGAAAAAGCTATTTCCCAAGTATGTGATAAGAGGTTTGGTATATGATTTAGTGAGACCAAGTCAACAAAAATTTGAAGCTGCTCTTCTGACTGTTTTAGCTCGTCATCATGATGCCGTCATTGTTGAAAGTGCCTCTGTGGCGCACAAATGTATAGAGATATTGAAAGAAAGACGCAGTGGTGTTATCTCGTTCATACCTCTTGACACCTTAGTCGTGGATCCAATCAATCTAAACTATTTGAGATCAATTGATGATTCTGCGCAGCCTGCTATGGATATTATAGAGTATGATGACAGATCATTGGAACAGGCAATCAATTACGTTGTTGGAGATACCTTGGTCATGAATAATATAGAGGCCGCTAGAAACTTGAAATGGAATTCACGCTTCAAGATTGAAAGCAAGATTGTCACCTTAGATGGATCCGTAATTCATAAATCTGGTTTGATGACCGGAGGTAATCAGGGTCAACGACTGGGAACATTATTGAGTTGGGACAAAAATGAACTCTCGAAGATTAGCGAAGTGAAAGAGGATCTATTATTGAAGTTGGAAAAATTGGCTAGAGAGAAACCTAAGGAACTACAAATAAACCTTTTAGCAGACGAGGCTACTGATTTGGACAACCAACTAGCATTGTTAAGATCCCAACAAACTAATCTCAATAGAAAAATAGAGGATAAGGAGAGAGAGATCGAATTCCAGAAGACTTCCATTGTTGAATATGAAGCTCGAATAACAGAGCAAGAACAATCTTTGGGAGACACTCATTCCAAATTGGATCTGCTATTGCTGGAGGTCAAGAAATTGCAAGACTCTATTTATACGAATTTCTGCAGCAAGTATAAGTTGGACAATGGTATAGACGATTATGAGAATTTACACGGGTTCACTTTGAGGGCAAGAGCGAAAGAAAAAGCCAGCTTCACGAAATCTATAACAACGCTTAAGAACAAGCTCAATTTCGAAACGGAACTCTTGAGGGATACAAGGAAGAGGAAGAGTTCTCTCAAGGATCACCTTGTTGGTTTGGAGAAAGAGTTAAAACGTATCGACAGCGAAAAGAATAACGTCCTCAAACAGATTGACCAAATAGAGGCTGAGATTGAAATTTCTAATGACGAGAAAAGTAAGGCTGAAGACAAACTACTCGAGAGTGTGAAACAGATCAAAAAGAGGGAGGAATTTATCAACGAATTAGATTCAGAACGAAAGGCTTTAAATCTGAAAGTGACAGGAATTGAGGAGAATATCTTGAAAACAGACACAGAACGTATGAATATTCTTAAAGATTGTAAGTTGCAAAACATTAATCTTCCACTCATAAATGGTGTTCTAGATTCTATCTCTATCGAAGAGAGTGCCGATTTTCATTTGAATCACATTTATGATATCGAGTTGGACTATGAGATGTTAGATGAAAGACTCAAGGAGTCTTACAGTTCCAAAATGGATGCAGAGCTCCACGCTCAGTTAACATTGATAACAGAAGCGCTCGATAAGTTAACGCCAAATGCAAAAGCTGTCGAAAGGCTCAAAGAAGTTGATCTGAGATTGAAAGAATTTGATAGAGATCACTCTCGAGCCAGGGTTAAGGAGAAAAGGGTTGCGGAAAAATTTCAAGAGATTCGTTTGGAAAGATACAACTTGTTCATGGAAGCCTTCAATCATATTTCTGGAAGAATTGATTTTATATACAAGGAGTTAACAAAATCGTCTTCTTCTCCTTTGGGAGGCTCTGCATATTTGACTCTAGAGGATGAGGAGAATCCATACAATTCTGGTGTTAAATACCATGCAATGCCTCCGATGAAGAGGTTCAGGGATATGGAGCTCTTATCTGGTGGTGAGAAAACCATGGCTGCTCTTGCTCTCTTATTCGCTATTCACTCTTACCATCCGTCACCATTCTTTGTTCTCGATGAAGTGGATGCAGCCTTAGACAATACAAATGTCACCAAGATAGGTAACTACATTAGAAAGCATGCGGGACCTAACTTTCAATTCATCGTGATCTCTTTGAAGAATTCTTTATTCGAGAAGTCTGACTCATTGGTTGGTATCTATCGCCAACAGGAAGAGAATTCGTCGAGAACGGTCACGCTAGATTTGAGGGAGTATCCTGAGGATGATACTGACCTCTCCGAAGCTGTTGCCGTAGCATAGGATATGGTGGATTAGTTGAAGATAATCTAGGATGGTATGCAGTCTCATCTAAATATAAACGCATTTTACATACTTTTTAGTTCATGAAATAGATGATGTTTTGAAACGAGTTGATGACCATCAAAAAGAGATGGGCTTGTGCTCTTCAAGCGGGATACTTAGGCATACGTATGGGATGTATGCCATATTTACGAGTGTTGCCATATAAGTCTTTTGGAACAGCGACAACAATCAAAGCTAAAAGGAAAGTCGGAGATATACAGACTTTGGTTCGAAAAGTAACCAAGAAGAAACGAGACCCAAACGATAATGCATCACCATCCAATATATTACTCTATGACATTGAAAAGGCACTTGCTGAGTACACGAGAACTGCCAAAGTGAGAATAAATTTGGATCAAGTGAAAAATCCTGATGACTTGATGAGCACTTTTTTTTTTACCAAAACAAGACCTCATGTCATTTTGGAAGACTTGAGAGTAATTTACCTTGCTTCAGATGGCAGTGGATTAGCCTTGGCTCCAAAATCTAGTTACGCCCTTCCTCATTCAAATACCGGTAATTTGGATGACGAATACATAGTGGTAAAAATTCCGAAGGTTGTCCCCAATGATGTGGTTACTGTTCGACTATTGATGCATCACCACTTTTTTGCGGATAGCGAACTTATCAGCATATCTAGGCGGAAGTCTAATCTCTCAAGGAGAAGAGCCAATTTGATCGTGTGTGAAAATTTTCACTCTTGCTCGGGGTGCACATTTCAAATGCTTACTTACGACGATCAGTTGCAGTTAAAGGAAGAATTAATAATAAGAGCTTTTGAGATGTTTCATCCTAAAGTGCTAGATGAGTTCCTGTCAGGCGAATTTGGTCAAATGATTGGATCCCCTCTCCAATACGCCTATAGAACGAAATTAACACCACATTACAACGTTCCTAGACTGCAGGATTTAAGTGACATTCGTATTGGATTCAACCATGTAAATTTAACCAAAAAAATAGTTGATATTGAATCGTGTCCTATTGCAACCCAAAGTATCAATCAGGAATTGCCTAAATTGAGAAGTGAAACGTTGAATAGGCTACACAACAGTGATATTACGGATTACAAGGGTAAAGGCCACACGTTACTATTGAGAGAGAGCATACGTATCGATCATCAAAGTGGCAACTATGAATCCGTTTGTGTTACAGATCACAGAAAAGTCATAACACAGAAAATTGATGATTTCGTCTTTCAATTCCCAGCATCAGAATTCTTCCAAAACAATAGCTCTATAATGCCCTACGTTCTTGATTATATTAGATTTCACATTCACAGCCAATCACTGGAATTCAAATTTTTAATCGATACTTATTGTGGTTCTGGCTTCTTTGGAATATCTTTGTCAAAAGATATCTCTCCAGATGGCAAAGTTTTTGGAATCGAAATATCTAAGAAATCTATCTTGTATGCTGAACACAATGCGAAGTTGAATGGCTTGAATGAACGGGCTTTGTTCTTAGCAGGAAACTCAGAAAAATTATTCGACCACGAGGCTTTTCTTAGGTATAGAGTCAATCCCGATGAGACTTTACTAATCATGGATCCTTCAAGAAAAGGCTCCAATGAGAACTTCTTAGGCCAGATTTTGGAATTCGGACCGAAAATGTTGATCTACATCAGTTGTAACGTATTTACACAAGCCCGTGATTTGGCTCTCCTCAATTCGCTTCAGGATAAGGCAAATGGTCACAAATACAAGGTCAAACACCTAGCTGGATTTGACTTCTTCCCACAGACAAAACACGTTGAAACTATTGCAATACTAGAACGTATTTCCTAGTCTCTCGATACAAGCATTATAGATATAATTAGATTATCCCCAACATTGCACATAATAGAAAATGCATATATCAATTTTCAATTTTTTGTGAACTCCTCTATAAAATCTATAGTCGAATTGATGCCCCACTCAACTCTTTTCCTAGTACTGGACTTATCTATGAGGGAACTTTTCCTGACATTGTTCTCTATGAAATATTGAATGCCTTGGAGAAGTACTTTTTCTTCCTTTGCTTTTAAAAGTCGCTCAAATATGATTATCTCTCTGTTTTCTGATGCCCTATCAAATGTGCTTGATGTAATACCCTTCGTCGATCCCTTTTTGGCAATCCTCGCAGCTCTGTCAAAAAATGTGACAAACAAGATTTCTAAAAAGACTATGACATCTGGAGCTGCTGTTAAAAAATTTATCACTCTCAAAAGATGCAACTGAAGAGCGCCCTCTGCCATCAAAAATCCAAACAAACGACCAAGATTAAATATTTTTTGCATCTTAGTATCATCTGTTGTGGAATTGAAGTCCAACAATTTATTGATATCTTCTCCATCGTCATGAGAATCATCCATTTCCTTCAATGCATCCCACAAAATGAATTGTAATGTTTTTCTGTGAGTGTGAGACTCGCATAGCTTAGACGCTAAAACGCCATAGTATGGATTCCAAGAGGATTCAATACTAGTACAATATATCAACATTTTAGGTATTTCTCTCTCTTGTGACTTCTTCAATCTAAGTTTCTCCAACTTAGTCAAAGAGTCAATATAATCTGATGCTGACATTATTGAGATAAATATTGCTCTTCTAACATCAGTGTTGATACGCTGAAACTTTGCCAATTGCATCCAGTTGGGCTCAGCATTATCTAGTGCCTCCGTCACTGCAGCCTGATCAAAATTTGCTTCCATCCTATTTGAATCAGAGCCCTTCCAAGCAGCACCCACTAACCACCATTTTCCTCTTGTTTCTATGTTCCGAATATCCTCCAATGATATTTGAAGAGTGTCGGTAGTCACATTGCTAACGGTGGAAATGAACTTCCTTAGATTAATGATCAAGTCATTCACAGAATCATTTCTATTTTTCAACTTGTTATTTTTCAAAGAGGATATCGTGTCAACCAAGAACTGCAATCTTGGGCTGAGATTTTCTTTATCCAGAGATCCATTGACCAATAATATTATCTCCTTCAATGATGAAGGATCTTCGGAGCGCATTTGATTACCAGAAGTTTGGACTAGACGCAACAAGACATCTGCGTTAATCTCATTTAAAGGCAGTATCAAGTCCCTGATAATATCGTACAATAGCTTAGCAGATGTTAAGTGGAAAGAGTAAAGTGCAGAAAGTAATGAGATGATGTTGGAAGCTTCTTTGCTAGCCCCAATAGCCATCTTCTCCTCGAACCTCTCAACCAAAGTCTGAATAAAAAAAGCACCAAACTCCAAGCCTTGAAGCTTATGGATAGCTGAAGCTAAAGCACCTTGCAAGTAGACAAAAGTGTCCAATAAACGTACCTGCTGCATTGTGCTATCGATTATGATACTAGTAAGACTTTCTATCAACGTTTGTCTAGGGTGCATACTGAATAACATATTAATGTCATTCGTGATGCTACCTACGTTTGATTCTGACAATTTGTTTAATGAGCTCTTGATCGCTTTTTGCAAGTCTGCTGATTCCGCAGTCGTATCATTAGCCATCCTTCTTCTTATGGCAGGAGGTATATAAGAGCCAGCAGCCTCCCCTTTTTTCACCATCACATTGTTCTCACCGGGTGCGACATACGGGTTCTCTTTTTGTTTGGCAGTATCGATGTCACTGTCAGCAAGCTCTTCATCTGACAGCAAGTCTGGACTTCCGTCTCCCAAATCACTCTCTTCCGATTGCTCACTCTCAGAGCCTTCAAGATCAAGCTCTATCCCATCCAAAAGTCCTCCTATTTCATCATTATCATCCATCTTGGTAAGTTTCCCTTTCTTACCACTCTTGAGTCCCAATTTCTTTGCATAGAACGCCATGTCCTGCTCGTCACGAGTCATTGAATCATCCGTATTATGTGAGACACGTAGCTGCCTTTCTTGCTTGATTCCCCTTATGGGCTTTTTTTCCTTAGCTTTACGTTGGTCTATTCTATCCTTTGCCATAATTTTTTGTTCTTTCAATGCACGAAGTCTTGCAAGCGGGTCTTCCTCTTCTTCCAAATCCAGGACTTCGCTGTTGAAATCATTTGCGTTCCAGTCTCCTTCTTTTTCTTCCTCTTCTGAGCCGAAGTCGTCAGTATGCTTTTCGTGGGGTCTCTCATTGTCTAAGAATCCCTCAAACTCATCTGATGGCTCATCGAGTACCTGCGATGGCTTCCTAGAAGAGTGCGAAACTTTCTTAGGAATGGGATTCGCCTTACGCTTACCACCTCCAACGTCCTCTTGCACAACATATTCTCTCTTTCTTTTCTTGTGAAGCCTATCCCTTTTTCTCTGTTCCTTTCTGGATACTCTCTCCTTTCCTTTGATGTTGGCATAGTCTTCAAAGACTCTCGAATCTTCTTTGTACTCTCCACTTCCTTCCTTTCCTCTGATCTGGTCGAGAATCACACCGGGTATTCTTATGCCATGTTTGTCGCTGCCACTTTCATTCCTAGTTCGTTTCATTGCTAACTTTTAATGTGGTCCGAGAAAATAAGATGAACTGCATTCTCATCTCATTGATTTTTCTTGATGTATAACGAATTCCTGTATACTATCAACAATTAATACAAGTTATCCACTTCGTATGGCAAAGTGGATAGTTAGACTGCAACAGGATGAATAGATGGCTCAATAAAATAAGATTGGACCTTGGAGGTGTAAAGCTTGATTTGAAACTAATCGGGGATGTTTTTTTTGTGGCAGGTGCTGGACTAACAGTGTATTATATTTTGAATATCATGTTGAACGAGCATGTTGATAACCCTTTGAAGAACAGAGACTCGGAGAAGAAAAGCAAGGGAATTCTCAAGAAAATACAGTCTGGCAACCCTCACTTGAAAAATGTGACGTTCACGCAATATGAAAAGGCTCTATTGAATTCGCTTATATCTCCCGATGACATTGAGGTGTCATTTGAGGATATTGGCGGTCTTGAGGACATAATCGATGAGATTCGGGAGACAGTCATATTGCCACTCATACAACCAGAGCTATTTTCCACCCACCTGAAGCTTATCCGGTCACCCAAAGGCGTGCTATTTCACGGCCCCCCGGGATGTGGCAAGACTATGTTGGCCAAGGCCATTGCACAAGAAAGCGGTGCGTTCTTCCTTCTGATCAGAATGTCAACCATTATGGACAAGTGGTACGGAGAATCCAACAAAATTGCAGATGCAATATTTTCATTGGCCAATAAACTCGAACCTTGTATCATCTTTATTGATGAAATAGACTCGTTCTTGCGCGATAGGTCCCTGAATGAGCACGAGGCTAGTGCTATGTTGAAGGCCGAATTCATGACTTTGTGGGACGGTTTACAGTCGAATGGCAGAATAATGGTCATGGGTGCAACAAACAGATTGGTCGATATTGATGCTGCTTTTTTGAGAAGATTGCCTAAGACTTTTGCCGTTAAGAGACCTGGTGGAGAGCAAAGAAAGGCCATCTTACAGAAATTCTTAAAAGGCACATCGATTGACAAGGACGATTTCGACCTAGACTACATTGTTGCATGCACAGCTGGCTCCAGCGGCTCGGATTTACAAGAACTCTGTCGTGAGGCCGCTATCCTTCCAGTAAGAGAGTACATAAAAGAAAATTATAATTTCAAAAGCGGCAAATTGAGCAAGACTAACATGAACGAGTTGGACGTTAGGCCATTGAGGACCTCAGACTTTCTAAGGTTCCTGAATCCCAAAATAGAGTCGGCCACGGTCGACTAATCACTCCTATATATA
Source organism: Debaryomycetaceae sp. ZIM 2471 (assembly GCA_031081905.1). NCBI lineage: Eukaryota > Fungi > Ascomycota > Pichiomycetes > Serinales > Debaryomycetaceae > Debaryomycetaceae sp. ZIM 2471. The sequence continues at coordinate 963,286 of JARYTF010000001.1, read as the reverse complement.
TGGGTCTCAAATATATGTTGTTACCCGGCGGTTGACTTTTGGTTTCTTCCATCACAGTAAATTTTTATTCTAGTATTTGTAGAACACAACAAGAGATGAACGTTATGAAATGAATATTCTATAGATTAAATAAACGAAATACTACCAACATCCTCTTTCCAAACTCAAATACAGCTCTTTGTTTGTTACTGTGACCACAAACTGACAGAGTATCATATCAATCTATTTTTCACGGAATATAGATACACACATGGCTTCTTCGAAGATCCTTGCACTTTGTCGATAGTACAATGATTCAAAGCGAAGCCTAGATAAATTCGTCACAACCAATTGTCTGATACTTCACCATATATAAAATTTATTGGAGTACGGCTACTGACTTGAGTTGGTAGCTCACTTGGTATGATACATACAACCTCAAGAAGCAAGGGTTGATTGCTGTAGATATCCTCTCTCTGATTCTGGTTACTCTTTAGAACCCCGTCGAATGGAACCAGACGTATCTTTGATCATGAAGATATTTCATCAGATTCGATCGCAAGAATGAAAATATCAATAGTTGCGCAATATTAATCCCATTTATTTTAGAGCCATCATAGCGTCTCTCACTGAATATGCTAATTAAATCAGTATTGAGGCAGTATTGTTGGAGATATGGGCTCTCTAGTTCTAAATTGAGCTCTATTGCAACTTCAAAGGTACCTTTTTCCAAATCCATAAGATTTCGCCACCAAATCTCTGATGTTGAAACATTGCTCCAGGAAACAGACAGATTAGATGACGATATTTCGGCATCTCAAACTGGTGTTCTTGATGTGAAAGAGAATGAGGAGGTCTTGTTGTACTACGATCATCTCTATTCCTTAAGATTTTCCAATACAAGAATCAAGCACTTGTTGGATAGCTTCAAAACCAAGTTCGATTCTTCCAACAGCGATACAGATACCCAGGAACTTGTGTGGGAATTCTCTAACTCTGAGAAAAACCCTTTGCCTGAGGGAGTCGGAATCACGAACTTTGTGCCCTTAAGACGTGACGGGGGTGCATTTGTCAAATTTAGAGTTCCACAAGGAGTAGATCCCAAGCTCTTGATTCAGACAATAAAGCTGAATTTGAAGGAAGGTTATAGAAAAGAGTGGAGAAGCTTTATAACATATCTACTTCATAACTTGTGGATTAGCACACCTGCATGCCATTCGGTGAAAGGCACCCCATGGGTTGAAGATCTCAGAAGGTTTCCAAGTCCAATGATTAAAATAAATTTTGAAGGCGAATCTCTTACTGAAGAACAACTTTACGTTCTTTTCAGGAGGTACGGTATGATTCTTGATATTCTGCCTAGTAGTGGTTCCAGTCCTCACGCGACAATTATCTATTCTGGTATTAGACCAGCTACATGTGCAAAAAACTGTATCACAGGATTACTGTTGAACAATGGCAAGACAGTTTTGCACATACAATATTTGCCTCTCAACAGAGCTAACCATATCAAAGATTTCATACTCAATCATCAGAGAATAGCTATACCATTGATTTTAGCTCTACTCGCAGGAGCAGCTGTATTGATATTTGATCCAATTAGAGAATGGTTCATCGTTGGAAAGATCAATAACCGTTACTCTTTACAACATTACAAGAACAATAGGTTGATAAGTTTGATATATCATCCATTCGAGAGCGTATTTCATACTGTCAGACTGGGATATGATTACGCAAGAGAGCAAGTGCTAGGCATAGAGGCACTTTGTAGTGGTGAGCTAGCTGATTTCAAAGAAGATGGAAATCTTTTTTGGAGTGACAGACACGAAAAAGCAAAGCAACTTAAAATGTGGATTTATGAAAACATAGACACATTTATAATTGTGAGGGGTCCTCAAGGCGCTGGTAAGCTGGAGTTTGTTAATCTCACATTGGGAGATGATCCAGAAATCGATCATAAGCTCATAACTATTGATTGTGAATCTTTGGTTAAATCGAGATCAGACGAAGCTTTGGTGAAAAACGCTGCTGATCAACTCGGCTACTTTCCCATTTTCACCTGGACAAGCAGTCTCTCGCAGTTCATTGATTTAGGAGTTCAAGGCATGACGGGACAAAAGTCCGGTTTGAGCGAATCGAAAGAGACTCAATTGAAGAATATCTTGCTGCTTGCAACACTGGCAATAAGAAAGGTGGCTTTGTCTGACTACAAAAATTATAAGAAACAATTGTTGAGTGCAAGGAAAGAAAAGAATTCAGCAGACGTCGACTCTTGTGACGTTAGTTTACCATTGAAGGAAGATGCATATCTACAACAACATCCTGAGATGAAACCTGTCATTGTCTTGAATAAATTTTCATCTAGACTGGACAATCCAAATGATGTCGTATGTAAACTTCTTGCCGAATGGGCAGCTCAGTTGGTACAAAGTAATTTGGCACATGTCGTATTCATAACAGAAGATTTTGGCAATTTGAAGAATTTGAGTGACGCTCTTCCAAATCAGGTTTTCAAAAGTGTTGCTTTATCTGACGCATCACACAACAACTCAAAGAAATATCTTGCAACTCAACTCAAAGCCTTCGAAAATATCGAAAAGTCTATTGATATCTGTCTAGAACCATTGGGTGGAAGAATGTTGGACTTACAAGCTTTTATACGCCGGATCAAGTCCGGTGAGCAACCAGAAGAGGCATTGAATGAAATGATCAGCCAAGCATCGGAACAGATTACTACATTTTTCTTGAGTAAGTCAAAGATGAATGAAGCAGACGGTAGCTGGACTACTTCGCAAGTCTGGGCGATCATCAAGCTTTTATCAAAGAATAGAGTGGTGGATTATGTTGACATCATCGGGAATCCATTTTTCAAAAACGCTGATGATACGTTGAATGTTCTATTGGCTCTAGAGAAGAACGATCTTATCTCTCTTTATCGGGACAAAGGTATCATTAGTAGCATCACTATTGGACGCCCATTGTTCAAGGCTGCATTCGAGGCTTTGATAGACGATCCGAAGATTTTCAAGGTTCACGAAATGGAATCTCTCAACAGTCTTATATCCAAAGAATCTGCTAAGATAAAGTCATTGGAAGAGGAGCTAGCTGTAATCGGAGATTTGAAGAATTTGGACGGACGCTTGTCATATATTCATGGCAAGGTTGAGCTGTCTAATAAGAACATAATGAAGTATGAGAAAGAGATAAGTGAATACAACAATAAGAAAACAGATAGGAAATTTTTAGGAATTGAGTATTAAAGTGAATAGTGAATACAAGTAGCTTTAAGCTAAATATTAAAGACATAAATAAACATATCCCGGCTACTTTATCAACTTATTCTTTAAAATCTCATATGCCATTCTCCGTCTGATAGTTTTCATGTCTTTTTGACCATATGTGAGTTTGTCACCGTTCACGACGAACTTTGCACTGGTACAAGTAAATACACCACAATCGTACCCATTTTTCTGCTGCGGGGCATCGACTTTTGGAAAAAGCTTGTAATGTTGATAATCTATATTTGAAGCCAATCTTTTCGCCTCCTGCACCATATAGCTTCGAATGGTCTCTAATGCAGCTCTATTACCTCCAGAGACTAACGAGTCGTAGTATTTGATAGTTTTGTTGACATTGTCGACTACTGCTAGCGCCCAATGTGTGCCCATGATGTTGATAGGTATCAATATCAAAATCTTCTGTGTAACGTTTATTTTTCTTCTCTTTGCCCACCTTGCTACTCCTGCGTAGCCCTTCTCTTGTAACGTTGTGAAAAAATGAGTCGTCCATCCATATACATCCGAATGTGAAGTGGTGATCAAATTAAAATAGTAATCAATAACATTATCATTAAGCCATCTTCCATCATCGAGAGTTTTGAAATCTCTCACTGAAATATCAATTTGATAGTTAGATACAACTATGTTGTTGGATTGTGATCTCCAGATATTCGTCACTTGTTTCAATTCATCTTTAAGAAGAGGTTGTATTTTCGACTGACTTTCTTCCTTCTCTTTGACAATGATATCCTGAATTCTATCTCTTTCCTTTTGATAAAACTCTGATATTTTATCGATATGAAAGTTTGATAGCAAAGAATCCATTAGTGAGTAGTTGAGCCTGGATACTGGCTCTTCGGGTAAATAATGTTTCATGATAACGGAGTCATATGAGCTCTCTGTCTTGGGTGTATCGAACTCTATTCGACTCAACACATTATCCGTATTTGGACTTTTTCTTTTGGTGATGGGTATGGCTTCGGGTCTGTAGTTTTCCTTGGTCACGTATTCATGGTACTTCAGATCATCACATAGACGTAAGCTTGTACCATACTGCGAAGTAGTTCCATTTGTACCTCCCTTATCAATGCCATCCAGTGGCATTTGGGCTGAATCTATAAATGAACGGAACACATTCTCCTCACCGCCAATAACATCAAGAATGACCAAACTGTCGTCCGCGCTGAACCCTGTGTCTTTCTTTTCTTTGTAGGATTCATCTCGCTGATTTTTCTCGTTCTCTATGCGCAAACCATCAGCTGTATCATGCATGTCGGATATCGATAAAGTAGAATGCCTTTGTAGTAGTCGCGTGCCATCAATGTATCTCCGCAAACCCAGCAAGATACCTATAAAAAGCCCTATTATTGACCAGCTTCCTGTGCTTTGTGTTCCCTCTTCGCCGCTAATCGTATGTATGTTTCCGATTTCAGAATCCAGATTTCGTCCGTTGTATATTCCGCTTGAATGCTCTTCTATATATCCTTTCAGGTGCCTAACTTTAGCTCTCCCGGCACTCAGCATTACACAGTTTCCGTGATAGATTGTTTCTCATCTGGAGAAGCTGGCTCGAAGTTGATAATGACATGACGTGCGCGGCTCAAAAAAGAGGCTGCAACTCTCACAGGTTGACCACAACCAGAGCAGAAGGTTTGTAAGTTGGCTACGGTCTTTGAATATCTGATTTCCGTAGCTCAGGGCAAAACAACTTGGTCCCGAGTGTACTTGCCCTTCGTCCATGTGTTGGCCCCGACGATGGTAACTTTGGCACACATGTTCTGCATTATTTCAGAAATTCTAAAGAATTACGAACAAAATAATTCACCAGTGTCCGATACTGGGTTCTCTGGAACATGTACTCAAAAAAAAAGCATATTATTGCCTTGTGAATCCTTGACCTTTCTGCGCCGAGAATCTTTACGATGGGCTAATTCTTGACAGGGAGATCATTTGACATAAATCTTCATTTCACCATTTTGTGTCGCATCTGAGTCGACACATTGGCTGAGAGCCTCCCACAGTAGTCACCCAGCCGAAAGCCATTCTAGATACGAGCCGAACCAGAGATGCTTATCCCTTCTGTCTCGCCTGTTCAGATTGAATGGCGTCGCCTAAACCGAGGACAATGTGCTATCGGTGCAAGTGCTTTGTAGGAAGGAATTTCTGTGGTCCACGTGTTTATCTCTTCTCAATTATCAAGGAATTGAACCAGGATTAAGATAGTCGACTAACATAATTGTAAGGTCAGGGGAAGCAAACGATGTTATTCGGAACCAAATTCGACAGCGAAGTGTATGAACCATGGAGGGCGCACTACATGGACTACAATACGCTCAAGAAGCTCTTGAAGGAGGGAGTTATCATGCAGAACAACTGGACCGATAAAGACGAGCAGACGTTTGTTAGTGCGTTGGACCAGGCCTTGGAAAAGGTGTACTCGTTTCAGCTGCACATGTATGAGGAGCTCAACGAGGAGCTCGACGGACTACAATTGCATACCGAAACGGCCAGCGAGGAGTTTGATGTAGCCAGTTTCAGCACCAAGCTCGAAGAGACTTTGGAAATGGCACAGGAATTGGATCATTTCCAGCGGTTGAACTATACTGGCTTCGTGAAGATCGTCAAGAAGCACGACAGGAATCACCCTGAGTTTCTGGTTAAGCCTTTGTTGAACGTTCGGTTGAAAAATTTACCATTTCACTCGGAGGACTACAGCCCTCTTCTATACAAGATATCGGCGTTATTCCAGTTTTTGAGAGAGAACTATCATATCGATCAGTCCTTGTCGAAACTCTCTTCTTTCAACGATGAGTCGCAGGAGCAGGAATTCAAATCTTTCAAGTTCTGGATACACCCTGACAATTTGATGGAGGTGAAGACAACCATTTTGAGACATTTGCCTGTTTTGGTGTACAACAATGGAGACCTATCATACTTCCAGGATGAAGATGAAGATGATTCTGGAGATCCTACCATCAATTGCTTGTACTTTGACAATCCTGATTTTGACTTGTATAACCAGAAGTTGAACAAGACAAACAATGCTTCCACCTTGAGAATCAAATGGATTGGTAAATTGTCCAACAAGCCGAAAATATCAGTGGAGAAAAAGATGTTCGACGTCACCTCGGAAGAAGTCAATGTCGACGAAAAGATAACCTTGAAAGAGAAATACTTGGATGCATTTGTAAAAGGAGATTTCGAGAAGGACAAATTGGTGAAGAAAATGATAAAGAACGGTGATCAAGATGAGCTGATAAAAAGATTTACTGAGCAGGTATCCAAACTCTCTAATTTTGTTAAGGAAAACAAAATACAGCCTTGTATGAGAACCGTTTACAAAAGAACTGCATTTCAAATCCCAGGAGACAACAAGGTGAGAGTTGTAATCGATTCAGACTTGAAGTTCATTAGAGAAGACGCATTTGATCAAGAGCGCCCTATAAGAGATCCATCGAAGTGGCACAGAAGCGATATTGATCGAGATATTGCAAATCCACATTCACTATTGCGAAAGGGCGAATCGTCTAACTTTCCTTATTCTGTGATGGAGGTCAAAGTGAAGGCTGCCAAGAAGGCTAAGTTAGCATGGGTGGACGAGTTGATCAACTCTCACCTAGTCAAGGAGATCCCCAACTTCTCAAAGTTTATTCAAGGTGTTGCTGCACTTTTCCTAGAGGATGATAAGTTAGATAACATTCCTCTCTGGTTTAATGAGTTGGAAGAAGGTATCATGGTTGATCCTCAACAGGCGTTTCTCAACACCAAGAAGAAACTCGAGAAGTTGCAGAGTGAAGAGGAAAATTTTTCAAAATTCAAGTCTATGCTTTCCAGCAATAAAAATATCCTTTCCAAGAGTAGGACCTTTAGTTTGTCTCAGCAAAATAATTTGGATGCCATTGTATCCCAGGACGTAAACCAGGGACACATGAATGAATTAGAAGAGATTCAGGAAGTTGGAAGAGCTCAAGAACAAGAACTCGAAGTTCCCCAACAGATGCCCACTGATCTAGATGATCAGTCCTCAGACGACTTCGAAAACGACCCGGCCCCTCCTATTTCCAGATTTTTGAAGTTGCCAACAAAATTCGCTAAATTGAATGATGTCGATTCCGAAGACGAAGAGATCGAGTTGCCCGCAGGTGTGACCAAACCTGAGTCCTTTATCAAAAATGCAGGTCCTCTCAAGATCGAACCCAAGGTTTGGCTTGCAAATGAAAGAACATTCAATAGGTGGCTTCATGTTACTACTTTGCTCTCGTCTCTCACGTTTATCATTTACTCTTCGGCTGGAAAGGCAAACTTTTTTGAATTGTCTGAAACTTTGGCTTACATATATTTTGGATTGACCTTATTCTCCGGAGTATGGGGCTACTATGTGTTTATTAAAAGGAGAGAGATCATAATGGAGAGATCAGGAAAACATTTGGACAACATGTTTGGTCCTCTAGTGATCGCCTTTGGTTTGATAATTGGTTTGGTGATCAACTTCGTTTTTGGGTGGAAAAGGATTGCGCTGGCCCGCCGAGAAAAGTTAGAGGTTGCAGGATTATCAGATTCATTTTATGAGAACAACACCTTCCACATGGTTGTTCACAATGCTGTCATTGACTTGTTAGGTGTCTAAATAGCTCAGTAAAATAGTATAGAATGTCAAATATCGATATACAGTACTAACGTCTATTCGTGATTTTGTGAATATTCGATTTATTAACCAGCGTGTCGATAAACTGTTATTTGAACAGTTGACAAGATTGAAAGAAATATGTCGCTTAATGTATCGCTATACACCATATCGTCGGTGTTAATTCTCGACAACGAGGGTGGGCGTCTTTACGCAAAATATTACAAAGGTGGTGAGCAACAATACTCAAACCTTACACAACAACTCAATTTTGAAAAGTCTATCTTCGGCAAGATAAACAAATTGAATCAAGACATCATATTGTTTGACAATCATTTGGTCACATATAAGCAAAGCAATGACATCTTATTTTTGATAGTAGCCAGCATCAATGAGAACGAATCTTTGATATACTCGTTGATGTCTAACCTATTTGAAAGTTTAAGCATATTATTGGACAACACAGTGGACAAGACTACCATTTTGGACAAGTATGACTTAGTCACATTAGCGATAGATGAGACTATTGATGATGGTATTATCTTGGAAAATGACCCTGCTGTTATAGTCAGTAGAGTCACTAATCCACCTGCCAACTCCAACGTTGACGTGAACGTCAAACTTGACTTATCAGAGAAGGGTTTGTTCAACGCTCTCTCATTCGCATCGAAAAAGATTGGAGAAAGATTACAACAAGGTCTATAGACGTCTTACTTATGTATAAAAGATTTCATGTCACTACAATTATGAAAGTTAGCTTATTTTGAGTTTGCTTAGAATGAGTTCCTTGGTCTTATCAATGCAAGAACCATGTAGCACTTTAAGTCACTGACTAGAGAACCGGAATTTTGGGAGTACTTGGCAATGGTGCTATTACACTTCTAACGGCTTCAGCGCAAGACCAACTTTATAATATCTAAAAATGTCGTGCATGTCGTATGTTTATCAACACTTAAGTCAACTCATGTATTGGAGGCTGCTCTTCTTGCTTGCATGTATTGAACAACATGGACGATTCATTTCATTATACATTGTTACGTATATCCATATGTCAAATACTTAAGGCTGCAGGTATTGACAAATGCAAGTCAAGCGTCTTGAATGTCTTGACGGACCTATATATTCATCATTTTAAATTATTGATCAAACATTCCATCAAATTTTCTGACAACAGAACAAGCACCAACAAAATAGATGTCGCTGATATCACAAAGGCGATGATCGATATAGGATTTATCAAACCGTCCAGTTTCGAAAGCTACTTGGAACCAGACGATACCCCGAGATACAGCTATATAAAAGACAAACACTCGAACATGCACAAGAACTTCAACACCAAGTCGATGGAATCGTTCAGGGATTGGGTGAAGTATAGCGACTGTTTCCGGGTGAGTAGGAAGCTAAGCGAGGTGCCGAATGAACTACTAAAAGGTCTCATAGAGAAACGGAAAATCGACTCCGATGAATCAAACGAGCTCGAGAGAAAAAAACGTAAGTACAAGGAAAGGCAAGACTTTTATAATCAACTCAAGTTGTCAGATCTTCAGGACATCGATAATGACTTGTTTGACGAGATGGCTGACGAGGATCTGGTTCTAAAAAACGACAAACTTCCTTGGCTCAACTATTTGATTGAAAAGGATCTCAAGTTGGGTCACGATTTGAAGTTCATAAACTCGGAGCTCTTCGATGAGTTCCTCAAGTACCAAAAAAATAAAAAGTATCACCCAACGAGCGATGAGGAGCAGGTGCATGCGTTCCGCACTCTGGTGCTTAATCTAAATAAAAACGACCATACCGTTGTCAGCATCGAAGAAAACGGAGAACAGGTTGTAAAGCCTCCGCATCACCTCATCCAAATACTTCCCTACAACCTCAAATACGACAAGAACTTGGTAGATGACAACCTAGAACAGTACATAGCATATGCCAACAAGACCCAACAGTCAGGCTCCGACGAGAGCCACTCGTCCGGAAACGTCGACGCCGCGCCTGTTGTCAACGATGAAGGCATCGGTGGTGATAACAACTTGATGATTTTATAGGCACCCTAAATTAAATAATGCATCCCAGCCTAGCTGCTCGTAACTCGCTTCGTTATTGGTCTGTTCACACACGGATCGATCAGGTGTAATTGTTTTCTCAACGAATCTTAAAATGAGCTAAGACCACAGACAGCGGTGGTTATTGTTCCTCCGTATTGTCCTATCACCCCTGCCGATGACCTGTACCTCCCTACATAGTTGGGAGTCTAATTTTGTACTATCTGAGAAAATTAAGAGATGGTGTGCATGATGCCGGCATCCTCATGACGTCCCCACCACGTTACTGATGTTGCGCCGTGTTCCGCGGCATAGAGAATCTTTAGGCGGGCCTCGCGCCACGGGTGTGCGAGAAGCCCGCTAGGTTCTCGCCATGCTCTCACCGAGCGCTTGTCTATTGTTTCCGTCATAATGATCCTTCTTTTATTCATGTAGTCACTTGTCGACCCGATTTTGGCCACCATTGGGGGCGGATCGGGCCGTCCGTGTATTATATCATGATGCTCCATGCACCTTGGTGATTCCGGCAACTGCATTGATTTATGACGAGCCATGTTCTTGACTGCTCTTCCTCGGGTTTGCTTGCTCTCATTGCCCACTTCAGATGCTAACTTTAACACTCACATCATTGCTGAGTGTACCGACGTTCTACTCCACGTCGCTTACTTTTGGAGGCACGCAATTATTGCCAAATCCCTTAGCCAGGACTCTCAACGCATAAATTGCTGCCGCTAACTAGCCCGGCTACAGGCTCCGCGTGCCATGCATTCCTCGCAGCAACACCAATATTACAATTCACTATGGGCTTCAAAAAGCTATTTACCCCTTTTAGGAAAAAGGGGTTTTTGAACATGACGCGTTTCTAGATATTTGAAAAGCCCTTCTGAGAAATACATCTAGATATATATAACTATCGAGTCGTATTATAGGCAGAAAATCGGGGCAAAATATCACACGAAGAACAATTTTTAGACTCGAGAGTCAGCAAAGAAGCAACAGTGAATTTATCAGGTAGCACGTATACCGATAAGTAGAAAGCGTTACAGACAAGTGCGTAGAGACGAGAGATCCACCAAGCAAAAGAACGGGCGAAATACAGCACGGGCAGCACAGTCGATACATATCGGGGCGCACTCAATACTGAAACAAGCGAGTTGTTTTGGGAGTCAGAAGAAACTTTGAATACAACAGGGACAGCAAGTTGGAACACACTTCCCCAGGTATTGCAAACACTACAAGAGCAAGTTGGCGTGCACAGCAACGCGTGAGCAGACGGAGCAGACCAACGACTGCAAGATGATGAACAAGAAGTTGAATCTTTCTCTTCCGTTGAACAAGTCGTTCACCAGCTTTGCTAACGAACACGGCCTCGGTCCTTTCACTCCGTTGGACCAGACGATGAAGACACCCTTGGAACCCCCTCTGCACTTCCCAGGTGGCGGGTTCAACTTACCATATATTCCTCCTAACCAGCAGCAGCAGCAGCAGCAGCCGCCACCGCAGCTGAAGGACTTGGGGCCTATGATGTATCAAAATGCTCGCTACAACGAGAGCGATGATATTTTAACGGACATAGATGAGCCATCCTTTGGCTCCTTCAAGACTACAAGGAATTACACGTTGACATTCACTCCAACATTTGACCTGCTAGTGCTTTCCGTGTACTCTAGCTTAGTGTCAGCACCTACTACTACACCATTTCTGGGTAACATACCTCCTAGTGGGTTAGTGAGTAAAGTGGCCAATGAAACGATGAACAGTCTTATCAGGGATACATCCAGGAATGACTCTCCTGTTTACGATTATCAGAGCATATTAAACCCTGATTATCTCAGGAATCATATGTATCAGCCAATATTCTTGCAATTGATAAGGAAAAGGTTTATCGATTTGTGCACATTCAACAACTCTACTTCAAGATTGCCAAGTTCAACGACCATCTCTGTTTCATCATCGGGAGGTAATGCCAATACAACAATGAACAACAGTACCTTAAGGCAGTCTTCAATTTCTAATTTATCGTTGAGTGAGTTGAATCTCTCAAATGACATACAGAACCAAAATAGTCAAAGCAGATCCCGGTCCTCCTCAACGAATTTACGAAAGCATTCATTAACTAGAAACAATTCCCACAATGGTGGGAACTGGCTTCATGTTGGGAATTTGAATAACCTCAAGCCACATATCCTTCATGAGTCAGGTAATCAAAGCACGGATTCCTTGCAATCGATGCAAGATTTTGTTCCTCAAGCCTTAATCAATAGATCTGCTAATGGGAGCGAGTCTGTGACTACGCCTACCGGTTCTTCGAACGGAATCAACTTAATGATGTCTGAATATCAAACGCCTCCAAGCTCAAATAAAGGTTCGATATCTCACAGTCCTCCATTTAATATACAAATCGTACAGGGTACAAGTGGAGCAGACTTGGATGACTTCAATTTCTACCAACAGCAGAAATCTGTGCATTACCCAAAAAATGGACTCAGTAACAGCAGTTTAACTATAGATACAGACCATGCCAATCAACAAGCATTGAATGCTTTGAATGGTGATGCATCAAATGATGCTATGTTAGAGTCACCATTCATGTCAGCAACAACTCCTTCAGATGAGCATTGCTACTTCTCCAATGGCTTTACCCAAAATCCCAATGGCTCAGACATTTCAATTCATGAAACTTCACTCAGCAATGATTGCAAAAAGAATTTTGGCAATCAATTTAGTCTCAGTGAGAAAAAGAGAGATTCCTTGAAATTGAAGAGAGGAATACACTAAGGCCGTTACTGATATGATAGATTTTTGCACATACTTATATACGATATAAATATTTATACATCACGTACTAGTGTAGATGAAGATACTGAGTTATATTTTTATTTTCATGAGATGTCTGTAAAATACTAGTCAATAATTTAATCCGTGCGCAACACCCTTTGTTTGTATATAGTGAGGATGATATGCTGAAGAACCAAAAGTTCATGAAGAAGAGCTTCAGTCAGTATGTGGGGCTGAATAACGGTCGCTTTCCTATAGACAAATTCATAAAACCTGTTGCACAATCTGAGTACAGAGATGTGAAAGAGATGGTAAGATTGAACAGAGAATTCAAGTTGGCAAGGGATGATTACCTACCACTCACCAATACATCTGCGACATCCCTATACTCGTTCCACTCAGTAAAGAACGAAAACGCGTCCTATATCCACTCGCCACGATTATCCGTCACGAAGCTACTTACTGATCGATGGTGCGAGCTAAAGGAGATGTATAATGTATTTGCTGGATCGCCGACCTTTGTTAGTGCTCAGATGAACCTGGGAACCAGGTTTCATGAAAGTCTTGAGGCTGAACTCTTCGACTTCCAGGATGTTGATAAACTAGAGCTGATACTAAATCAAATTATCGAGTCCAAAACCGATGACTATCAAACGAGAGATGCATTTGAATTCAACTTGAAGGAAAGTGAATATGCATACGAGATGACCGACAATTTGATAGTAAGACTATTTAGTTTGATGACAACATCGGAGACGCGGGAGCTTCTAGTACACGGGTTTCTTGATATGAATGAAAATAAAGTTTTGAGGCATAGTAAGGAGATTGAGGATACCAATGCGGTACTAGTGAGTGGTGTTGTAGATCACTTGAGAATTTATGATAGTGTGAATCCTGGGGATCTCTCAGCTTTTGAATCAATAAGTACATGGATTGATTATTACTCTAAGAAGTCCAGTGGCCTATCTTACATCGATATGGCAGAATTTCTACTCTATGTAAAAGAAGTCTTCTCTAAATGCAACTCCCAATACCGATTGGACATTGCTGATGTCAAGACAAGATCTTTTAACCGTATTCCAGCCCAGGCATCTGTCTTGAGGGCCTCGAGGATTCAGGTACTCTACTACCAGCAAATGTTCGAGATTCTAAGAAGTAGAGAGGATCAAATATTGACAAGCCAAGCGAGTCTCAAGAAGCTACTCAAAGCCAAGAACCTAGACTTGGATGCACCTATAAGTTTCAAACATGTCATAATTCTTCTAAGGAGACACGGTCACTTATTGTTTGATGATTTGATAAAAATCAAAGAGGGAAAGGATATAGGATTTCCTTATAGTGGAGCTACCGTAACAAAGCATGGGTCCTCAAACTACGATTTGCTGATGCTATTGAATCATCAAGATATCGAATTGTTAAATAGCATTGAAGAGGACTATGATTATAATTATTTACTCAATCTACTTGGCCCATGGAAATCTCCTTTGACATTACGTTACTTCGTTGCCAGATCTGCCCTGATGTATAACAGTTTCGAGAATGTCAACATGGGACTGCCCTCAATAGAGTATCATAACAGCAAGACCGGTTTATGTTTTGACAAAATTATTTATAACTACGACTCGAAAGAGTTGGACGACTACACAGAGAGTGCAAGCAAGTTTTGGAATGGGACGCGACAACCACGTCCCCCTTCAGACATATCGAGATGCAAAGCTTGCTTGTATAAGCAAAGATGTCCAGTTCCAAATAACGTGAACAGATTTTTTGATGTGGGTTTCATGATTAATGACTTCATAGAAAAGCAATGAAAAGCGATTTTTAGCAATGTAAATACGTGTTGTAAGACTTCATCAAAAGATAGGTCAGCAATGGATTTACCGAAAATCTTCTGCAGAAGTCTCATTCAAAGGCTTCTCATTCTTCAAAGAAAAATTTGAAGCCTTATAAGAAATTTTCTCTGTGGGATTCGTTTACCACATACACCTTGGTTGTAGCGCAGATGGAGATAAAGTCCCAGTATCTACAAGAATTATTCAATGATATTATATTTATTGAAGATGTATATACATTTAAATCTGCTCTTCAATATTTTTTTTTTATATCACCCATCGTGTCATCGACACGACCGTAAGAATTTAATTCTTACCCCAGAAAGATTTCATGTTCTTGATGTTTATCCTGGCCAAGCTCCAACTAGACATGGAAAAAAGATCATCAATTTCTTCTAGAGTCTTATCCTTTGTCTCGGGCATGAAAAATATTTGATAGATAAGGCCTAGAAAAGCAATGCCACCGTAGAACCCGAGAGTTAAACCTGTGTATGTCATAGCTTCTTGCATTCTTGTGAAATTATAAGTGACTGTGAATGACCACAAGTATAAAAATGTTGAGCAAATGGACATTCCGACGGTTCTTGTTTCCAACGAGAAAGATTCTGAAGGACAAACCCAGGTCAAGCATGAGTATGCACCAAATCCAGTCATATAGAGAATAATACCAGAAAGATAAACACCTTCAGCCGTTTGAATATGTTTCACGGGGTCAATTCTGTAACCAACACCGACCAATACCAAACCGATGAAAAATATTATGATGTTCATTCCCCAGGTACGACGACCGAATCTATCCATCCACAATACAGCAGGGATTGTTCCGATTAACAATGAACCTCCACCGACTAAAGACATGAAGACTGAATTCTTTTCACTGAAGTTGATTTGCCTCATTAACGTAGACATATAGTACATAACAGCATTGACTCCTGTTAATTGACCCAAAGTGACCATAATAACAGCATAAGTCAAACCGCGGCGGTTTCTGGGAATTCTGAATAAGTCAAGCCATACTTGAATCCTACTTTCAGACTTCTTTCTTTCTTGTTCATGATGAGCAGCCTGCCTCATTTCGAGAAATTCAATTTTATCTCTGTCATTATCCATGTTTCTCAATCTCTTGAACACGCTGTAGGCTTCTCCCACCCTATTCTTGTGGATCAAGTAACGTGGGGACTCAGGAAGGAAGAACATACCGAAGAAAAGTATAGTTGAGAAGACCAACGAAGATCCTACCATGAATCTCCATCCACCAGTAACTTCGTAGAAGATGGCTGCAACCGCATAACCTAATACTTCACCCAAGGCGATGTTGAACTGATATAAAGAAACGATATTTCCTCTGACATTTGCAGGGACCGATTCCGAAATGTAGACACCCACGCAACCACCTTCAATACCAACACCAATACCTAAAAGAAAACGACCAGCGTACATCAAGTGATAAGATCTCGCACCAGCACACAACCCTGCGCCAATTGTGTACCATATGCATGAGATGATGATCGACAAACGTCTACCAAACACTTCGTTCAATGGGGTCATGATTATGGATCCTGTCATTGCACCCAAAGGCATCAAACTTGTTACCAACGATGACTGATGAGAAGAAAGACCCAACGTAGGTGTCATGCCAATGGAGGCACCACTGATGATTGATTGGTCAAGACCAGATAAGAGTCCAGCAGCCGCGCTGAATCCTCCCAACACGTATGTCATGTACTTCTTATCTTCGAATTGCAACTTATACTCAAAGCTTATAAGTTTCTGAAGAAACGACCGGTTGTTCTTCTCCTTCTCTGCAAGCACCTCCAACTCTACAAACTCGCTATCGAAGTTGAAATTCTCTCCAAGATCTATTCTATCTGCCTTGCCATCGACGACCTTGACATCCTTAGCGCTTTCGCTCCCTGAGGAGTATTCTTCTTCAACCTTTCCGTTGAAAATACTCATTTTGCTCTCTGTGCACACAACTTCTTTGCCCTTTTACAGCAAGAATTCCACACTATATATATGACGTTCCCCAAACGCTCCTGTATTTCTCCGAAGTGATTTTCCGGTTATTCCCCACACTTTGCTATCCATGGTGGAGGCTGATACGAGAATGCGTGGCCTGTCCGGGGTAATAAAGAGATGCAGATATCGCATACTCTTCTCCAATCATATTAAAGCCACCTTGATGCAGCGGTTCGTTACTAGTAAGTTCTACATGAAATATGGGGTTAAGAAACGATGGACCAATGAAAACATGCCATCTCCGCTATGTATATAACTAACAATAAGCTCCAGATTTTCCTCTCGGGAACAACTTTATCCGTTCATATCTTCCGCCAAGCCGGTAGATCAGTGTGGGGTGTGACGACGTCATGATGTTGCTAGCTAGAGAGTGTGTCGCCAACGACATCGCTGGAGACCTGCGATCTTGTTATGTGTCCGCCTTGTGCTGAGACGAGGCTTACTCACGGCTAATTTCATCTACCCCGGGTGGGAGCCGCGATTCGAGACAAATACGAGACAAGGAAAAATTAATCTCCCGAAGAACAGTTCATAAATGCCTGTGACTTAGCGACACTCGCACAGGCGGAAGAAAGCGACTCCATACCAGGCGTCTTTCATGCGTATCCCCCATCGGCGCGCAGAATAGAGACTATGCACCGTGAGATAATTTCTCCGATAGGCATATGGAGGAGATCAACACTGCAGGTCCGGGATCTATGAACACTCTTGACTAATTGGGTGACTTTTTACAATTATTTTACCGTGGAACAGCGGAGAAAACAACAGATGTATTGTGGGATTGCGTTGCAGAGTATCAAGGACGGATGTGTTACGAGAAATGTTCCACTTATTGCTGTTCTTGGTGACCAAACTTTGATTGCAGCAACTGACGCAAATTTAGATAGTTTTGGTTACGAGTGACTATCGCATGCGTGTGATAGAGCTCAGTTTTGCTCGAATTCGGCGACATATGCGGAAAGCTTTGCCATATTCATAATAACCGTTTACATCACGAGTCCTGAGATGCGACTGACTTAGCTACAGTTGGTCATCGGTCTTGGCTGGAGGGCTTCAGCACTTGACGTGGTTGACTGATTTTCATTGGGTGATGTAAGTGGTGGGCTCGCTTTTACGGTAACGAGCTTTCCTGGCCGTTTCAGGGGAATTCGAGTGTTCTGGAGTACTATTGCGTATTTCATATGTTTCTTGCCTACAATATGCGAGGTAGAATACATGTTCCGTAAACCTACACAATAGCGCGGTGGGGGTATACCGCTACTGTTGAAAATGCACTGTGGCTCTCCGTAATCTCGCTAAGCGACCTCATGACTATCTCATCAAAGTTTACAGCGAAGAGCGGTATCCCCATAGAAGAATCTTCATCTGTTTGCAGTTACTCACTACCTGTACATACACCTCAACCTTTGTTAACTAGTTCAATTAATCCGAGGCTTAGAGTCTTGCATTATCAACTCTACAAAGTCTCCAAGCAAAAGCTATAGTACCACCAGGCACTTTTAAAGCAGTGGTCCAGCGACTGTCTTGATCAGAATCCATTGGGTATGAATTTGGCAGCTTTGGCTGACGTAACATTGAATTTCACCCTAAACTCTGTCTCTAGATGCTGCTTTAACCGTTGAAAGCTGTTCCCAAAACTCTGCTTGCAATAGGAGCACGTCAAGGGCGTTGTCTTTATGTATTGATTGGCCTTGTGAGCATTGAATTCTGACTTCACTGGTTCACCTAAGTCAATACTCAGGTCAGAGTTGTATCCCTCTGATCCTTCCTCAGTTGGTTCTAGGGTCTCATACTCTACGAAAAACCCACTGTTGAAAGAATTGTAATGCTTCTTGTGTTTGAGACGAGAGGAAAAGAAGTCTTGAGTGATTACGTGGATGTGTAGGTTCTTCAAGGAAGGAATTGAGTGCACCCCAGCTTTGATAAAAGTATTTCTGAACGATTCAATTTCAATTTTGTCGTCCTTCGATATCAAACCCAATGCTATAAAATCGTCAACAATCATGCTTTTCGCCTGCTCTATGTACTCAGATACGGCGACAAAATTTAGAACATCGCTCCCGAACGCTTGAAGTGGGTGTTTGAGTGTCAACTCTGACGATCTCGGGAGCACAAGTAAATGTCTCATCGCCTTGGGAAAAAGATCCTTAATAATACAGACATGTTCATCGCTGTATAGTACTGCCTTGGGGTGTTTTTCTGGCTTGTCTATGTACTGCTGAAGAGCATTCTCAAATCTCATCTCATCACTTGTCGATTATACTAATTATATGAATTTCTTGAATTTGCGCACCGTTTACATTCTATAGCAACACCGTAATGTCTACGATCTACTGAGAAATGAACCATATTATTCTTCTATCGAAAGCATCACTATGTAAATGTTCTAATGATATGTTACCATGCGTCAAACTCGATTAAAAGCATGGTTTTGAAAATGTTGATTACCACTCCAGTCTGTCCATACACGAAACTTTACTCTGGACGTGCCCACAGTACACAACATCGTTCATGTACTTCATATCACGATCAAGTTAGCTGTCCGCATCATTACGCTTTTCTCCTCGTGGCTGAACGAGTCTTGCGGCCACTGCCCGATGCCTCTTCAGCCGTCTTGACGTTCTCCTGTGCAACGCCCTCCTCCAATTTCTCCTTTTCGACCAACTCGGTCGCTATTTCCTGGTTGGACTTAAGCTTCTCTTCCTGTAGTTCGCCGATAAACCACACTACAGCACCATAGAGAAGTGCTGCAATAATGAAGAGGTTAATGAAGTGAATTGATCTGGTCATATAGATCAACGTACTCAACGAAATCAACAAAACTATAAAGGATGCGTGTGTTGCTGTCACCAAGGCCGGGGTGGTCCCTGGCGTAAAAACTGACTCCCACAACTCAACGAAGAATGACATTGCTCTACTTTTCGTTGTGGAGTATCTTGTTGATTTCTTGAGCATCAAATCTACATTCGCTTACTTAAGCGTCTTATATATTAAAAATTTGACTTGAACTTGCCACTCCTATACAACTCAGATCGCAAGAGAACGTTAGCAAGATTGATTTTACTAAGGATACAGAATGATTACAAACGACGACACATTCATAAGTGATGAGGAGGAAGAGTATTGGTAAGTAAACAAAAAGCAATCTGAAATTAATACTTGGTTGATCTTGGAAAGCATTACTAACAACCTCTAGCCCACTATGCGTGGAAGAAATGGACATATCAGACAAGAATTTCAAGCCTTGTCCATGTGGATATCAGATATGTCAGTTTTGCTACAACAACATACGTCAAAATCCCGAATTGAATGGTAGATGTCCCGGTTGTCGTCGAATGTATGACGATGAAAGCGTAGAATATAAGACCATCAGCGCAGAGGAATATAGATTACAACAGTTGAAGAAGGAGAAGAGAGAAAGGGAGAAAAAGCAACGGGAGAAGGAGAAGAAGGAGACAGAGATGGCCAATAAGAAGCATTTGGCTGGATTGAGGGTGGTGCAAAAGAACTTAGTCTACGTGACAGGTTTGAATCCTCCTTGCAATCCTGACGACTTGCATTCTGTACTCAGATCTGATAGATATTTTGGTCAATACGGTAAGATTCTGAAAATTGTGATCAACAAAAAGACACCGAACCCTCTGAGCTCTCATCATCATCATCAAAACCCCGGCTTGGTGGTATATGTTACCTTTGCAAAGAAGGATGATGCTTTAAAGTGCATCAATGAACTTGATGGATCTCTTTGTGATGGAAGAGTTCTTAGAGCTGCTCATGGAACTACAAAGTATTGCTCCTCGTATTTGCGGGGACATCCTTGTCCAAATCCCAACTGTATGTTTTTGCACGAGCCTGGTGAGGAGGCAGATTCCTACACCAGAAAAGACTTATCAACGCAGCAGGGTATCAAGATGAGCATGATGGGAATGTCTGGTTCGAGGGTTGGTAGTAGCTCCAACATTCAGACATCTGGTGTACCGAATGGTACTTCAGCATCTCAACATAGCGGTGATGAAGAGGGTGTTAACAGCCAGAATGACGACGAATCAGAAGATGAACAAGAACAATCTGACAATAACACTTCACAAACTAATCAAATTCCTGTTCTACCAGCAACCGCTAGCTGGGCCAAGAATTCGGCCAGCGCTTCACCCTCTGTGACAAATAACGCTGGTTTAGCTAATACAGCCTCTTTCCCCACGCTTGGTGAAATATTCAAGGATCAAAAATTGCAAAAGAAAGAAAAGCTTAAATTTAAATCTTCCAAGTCTTCTAAAGACAACTTATTACTTCCGGACGATATTGATATCGATGATAATTCAGCAATCGATTTTGCCCAAGAGACTACAGATAATTTAAAGAGCTTGTTTGAGAGGAAGGAAAAATTGGATGTTAGCTTCAAAACTACGAGCACAAAGGATAGTCAAACCTTACCTCTTTTTTCATTTGACAAAAATGCCAACTTTTTCAATGATTCTAAGATAGAAGATGATAGGTTGGTTGCCAGGCAAATAATTGAAAAGTTTGTCCTACGTCATTTGAAGAACTATCACTTAGCATATCAAAACCATCCAATAACTCAACAACAATCATTAGTTCAGGCACAAATACAGCAACAGCAGCAACAACAACAAGCTCAAAATTCTTCTTCGAATATCCCCAACCAACCACAGTTAGAGCAAAGTGAACAACAACAACAACAGCTTTTGTTGTTACAACTTCAGCAACAAGCACATCTGCAAAGCGCTAGACAATTCAACGCTCAATCTCATCTGCAGATCCCTGCCGGTAATCAAAATGGGACACCGTCGCATATGCAAGCTCAAATGAACTTTATGAAGTTGAATGAACGTAGCAGCAACACATCCACTCCACCACCACCAGGTCTCTTTGTTGCGGGTGGTCAAAAGAGTACTCAACCCGCGGCACCTAATAATAATCCATATCCTTCGTCGATTACATCTACATCAAATCAAAGTGGATCTGTGAATCAATCCTCAAGCTCTCAATTGCTCACCCAGTTAATGAGCGGCAAGAGATAACGAACGACTTCACATTTATTATGTAATGTATGTAAATTAGACCTATTTTCTATCAATTAAAATCCTTCATCAAGTAATTGCTTATCAAATTACTTTCCTTCGTATTGAAGACATCAAAATTGAGCATCACGCTTAGTCTGTCTGCAATGTCGTTTTCTTTGACATTGATGTTGTGGTTGCTGAGAATGGTCAATCTTAACAAATCGAATAGATGGCCCTTTCCAAATTTGATCAACGATTTAGTTACTGGAGGATGTGAATCAGTCAAAAACTCTATAGTCGCAATAATCAGCTTACCGACCCTAAGTGTCCAAGGGAATGTGTTCTGTAAACTGTATAGTTTCTCATTATAGTACTCGTCAGACTTGGTTGATATGTATACATGGTATAGCAAATCATTTAGCTGCTTGTCTGAATCCTTGCCATCTTTTTCAGCCTTCGCAGCAACCTGCTCTAGAACTCTCTCTTTGAGTATAGATTTTATGAGTCCCTCATCAATCTCCATGTCCGTGTTTGCAAAATGTGCGACAATTCGATCGACGATATTATTCGTTCCCTCGTACTTGACTGCAATACTCTTGACGAGATCTGATTTTTGTTCGTCACTGGGAGCCTTGGCAGTTATGATCTTTTGTGA
Organism: Debaryomycetaceae sp. ZIM 2471; assembly: GCA_031081905.1. NCBI lineage: Eukaryota > Fungi > Ascomycota > Pichiomycetes > Serinales > Debaryomycetaceae > Debaryomycetaceae sp. ZIM 2471. The sequence goes on along the minus strand of JARYTF010000001.1, from coordinate 941,055 downwards.
GTCCGTCGAGACGCGGGTGTGAGGTTTATCGTCAGATTTGGAAATTGAGTTAGCCCTTTTGTTTTTCTTTTTTGTATTAGATTCCCTTTGCGGAGTAGGTTCTTTCAAGGTTATATCTCCCAGAATATTAACTCTCCTTTGTGAATTATCTAGTTTGGAGACTCGAGTGTCGTCAATATCACTATCCATCTCGATTCTCAGTTGGTCACCAGTATTATCATTGCCCTTTTCCTCTACTAACTTTAATCTACGCTCAGCGTATTCGATATTACCTTCTGGTTCAACAACACTTCCATATGCTCGCTTGAGTATTCTACGGAATTGTGTTGCACAAAATACAATGCCTCGGCCAATACTATAGGAAGTTTTCTCTTTAACATATTCTTTAGTTTCATCAAGTCTTTTTGCTGCTGGAGACTCTTCAAACTTTGTAAAAGCTTCATTAAGCACATTTTGTAACACTTTGTAGTCTGTTTGAACACGACGAATGCCATAATGAATGAATAGGTAATTAGCCACCCGAACCGATATGCTTAGATTATGCCTCTTGAGAAAAAGATCACGTAAGTTGTCAGCCAGAGAAGAAATTGATGACATATTCTCTACTGCATCGAACACAGTCGCTATGTGATCTTGCGACCAAGATTTCACATAATTCCATTGGATAGTTTTCAGTTCGGTCTTGAGTTTCTTTGTTTCAACATCAGCGTCAGTGCTTGGCCTCTTTGTACTCTTACCTGTAACTATCTTCATGTATAACTTTCCTGTCTCCTGAGACACCTCAAGAAGCTTTCTCCTCAAAATAGCCAATTGAGCATCTTCGGCTATCATATCACTCACTCCAAGCTTGCGCTCAAGATTCTTCGCGTAGGACTCGATTTCGTGAAATAACATCTGCTCACCTTCAGACAAGCCTTTTTTGATGGCCTCCACCTTCGACTTCTCATAGTGTGCTCTATACAATCCCTCATCTAGTTCTAACAACAACTGATAATTTTTCAGCAATATCCCATTCTCGTCTGTTAGTTTCTCACCCACACTTTTGTATCCATCTATAAGCTCTCGCCTGCTCACTTTGCAGTTGGCTATCTTTTTTTTGACAACCAAGCTCATTTTGAACTGTTGCAGGCTCTCCATTTACCACTGAGTGTGCAAGATATATAGTGGGAAACCATATTTTGTTAGTTCATAAGTCTTGAAAACCTATTCTCCCTTACACGACTTTTTACAATTAGTGAAATTTTGGGTGCAAGAGAGATCTGTTCTATTTTACACCGATGATTGAAGTATGATGGCATAGTTGCTGTATGGAGCATGTTTATATACTCATCAAACATATTTACATGAATTGGGTTGATCAAAATATTTACAGGGCTTCCAAGACTGAATGGCACTTCTGACACAAGCTATCTTCAGTCTCTGATATGTGCTTCCAACATCTAGGACATTTTGCTTTATTGGATGGGGCTATGGCAATATTGACAACTATGCCTTTAATATTCAAGGAAGTCTCTATCGCATCCTTGTTTGTGGTTGGGGCGTTAATTAGGGTCTCTGACACTAAGAAATAATCAGCCAAGAACGGCTCATGCTGGAGGAAAAGATCATTGACGTTAGACAGCTTGTCCAAAGTGATATTTATCAGTAGCTCTAACTTGTTGTTGAACATACCCTGAGCACGGTGTGTCTCTATCGCCTTGTAGACTGCGCTTCTTATCCTCCAGATCACTGCAAAATCACTTTCCAAGTCTGGTGCAACGTAGGAAGACGGAAGCTCATAGAAAGACGCCCACTCCCCCATTCCAAATGGAGACACCACATCCATTCCTGTAAGCTTTCTGTATTCATTCCATACCTCCTGTGTCATCATGGGCTGTATTGGTGAAAGAAGACCAACATATGTTCTAAGAATGATTTCCAAAACAGTCTGAATACTTCTTCTGTTGTGTGAATCCTTATGATCTGTGTAGAGACATTCCTTGCACACATCAAAATAAAGTGCACTGAGTTCGCTACTCATGTGGGTATTTAGTTCTCTCACCACCCGACCAAAATTATGTTCCAGATAGAACCCAACACAATTCTGCTGTACTTGGTAGAGTCTTGATAGCGCGTACTTGTCCAAGGGGTTCAAATCTTCATAGATCACGGGGGAGTTAAAATCCCTAAGGTTTCCAAGCATATATTTGAAGGTCACACGCAATTTCTTTATATTCTCATGTACTCTAGACAAGACCTCTGGCGTGACGGCTACATCGCCTGTATAGTCGGACGATGCTACCCATAGCCTCAATCCATCGGTTCCCAAAGACGGTAAGGTCGGCTTACCTCCTCCCTTAATCACTTGAAGAGGAGAAATGACATTGCCCTTGGATTTTGACATCTTATCACTCTGTTTATCTAATATGAATCCGTGTGTGATAATTTTCTTGTAAGGAGGAAGAGGTTTAAACTGCAGATTCTCTCCGGTGGCTATGATCCTATTCAACAAGGAAGACTGAAACCAACCCCTGTGTTGATCACTTCCCTCAAGATACACATCGGCTTCAGGCTCACATTTCGTGACATCATCGTTGCGTTTCTCCAATGTGCTCCACGATGTTCCAGAGTCGAACCAGACATCCATTGTGTCTTTCGACTTATAGTAAATACGACCTCTATCGTCACCTAGGATTTCTGGTAACCAAAATGAGATATCCTCCTCTTCTTCAAACCATGCATCAGTTCCTTTCTCGCCCATTTTTTTTATTATATGATCCACCACGTTGACATCCTCAACAGCATCTCCATTGGACTTGCTGTATACAATTGGCAATGGTACACCCCAATTTCTCTGTCTAGAAATGCACCATTCATTTCTGTTCTTGATGAACAGAGAAAGCCTGTTCTTCCCAATCTTTGGAATGAAATCTACTTTTTCTAGTGCTTCGATGGCTGTATCTTTGATTTTATGCACATTAACAAACCACTGTGGTGTAGCACGTTGAATGACTGGTTTATGTGATCTCCAGTCGTACGGGTAGGAGTGTTGATACTTCGAGTCAACGTGAAATATCATGTCTGACTCTTTCAAAATATCGACACACATTCGAATGCTTTCTCTCTCAGTGACTTTCTTACCCTTCAACATCTGAAATCCCTTGGGGAGATTGTCGGCAATAAACTCACCTTTGCCGCTGGCGATGGAGGTGATTTCCAAGTCATTTTGTTTTCCGACGAGATAATCTTCCCCTCCATGGGCGGGAGCAGTGTGCACCAAACCTGAACCAGCCGCTGAGGTAACATGGTCACCATGATAAACTGAATATGTTCGAGTATCCTTTGCCGCAGGATTAAAATATTTCATTCCGATTAACTCCTTCCCAGCAAAACGAGCCTTATGTGGTTTGTACGAGCCATTCAACGACATTAGATATTCTGCGAGATTACTAGCCACGATCAATGCCTCATTGTCTTCTTCGTTATAGATAATTGTATAGTCTAATGCACTATTAACACAGATAGCCTTGTTTACAGGCAATGTCCAAAGTGTAGATGTCCAAATTAACAAATTTAAATTGTATTTCCTTATTTGGGGATACTTGGCCTCAAACAAAGTCAAAGCATCACTCTCCATCAAAGGGAATTTGATGTATGCAGCTGTCGATCGATGTTCGGCATTGTACTCCAATTCAGCCTCAGCTAGCGCTGTCTGCGTTTCACACCCCCACCAAACAGGCTTTAGTTGTCGAGAAAGCATACCATTAGCCATGAGAAGTCCAAAAATCTTTAGTTGATCCACCTCGTATTCGTGTGACATAGTGATATAAGGATCGGTGAAGTCTGTCATTATTGCAAAATCCAAAAATTGGGACAACTGTTTATCTACCATAGACGAGGCGAGGGAACGACAAAGTTTTCGGATCTCAACTGCGGATAGTTCTTGGGCATTCTTTACCCCCTTCAATGCCTTCATTTCAATTGGAAGGCCATGGCAATCCCATCCTGGCCTATAATCGACTTTAGAATCATGATAAATCAATTCGAACCGATTTATAATATCCTTTAAAACTTTGTTTAAGGCATGGCCCAAATGCAAATCGCCGTTGGCATATGGAGGTCCGTCATGCAATGTAAACTTTTTGGAAAACCTCTCTCTTCTCTTCTGCCAATCGTATAACTGTGCACTTGTAATGTTGATCAACTCTTCCCTCTCTTCATTTGTAGGCACCTTCGGCTTAAATGAAGTCTTTGGAAGCTGTAGAGTGCTTGAGTAGGACACCGTCTTGTCAAGCAGGCTCCTACTCTGCGAATATTGCCTATATAGTCTCAACTTTTGCATGCCTCAACATCTGTCACCTTCGATAGTGAAAATTTATTTTCGATTCCGAAAACTACTACACGAACAAAATGTTTAAAGCGGAAAAAACCACATCATCAATTCGTTACATACAGCTATTCCCATATATAATAAATAGTTGGAGAGAGCCTAGTCTTAGAGACCTCGGAAGCACTGTTACAGTATGTTGACTTTGAAATTCAATTCTTGTTTGCGAAATTTAGTCTCTAAATCTCTTACTTTTAAGAGTTTTAAGCCTTGATATTCTTGACCAACTCAATGTACTTCTCGGTGGAGAAAGATTTTGGTCTCTCGATTGGCAAACCAATACCACGGTCCAAGATCAATTGAGGCAAGACACCGAAAGCTCTCGAAACACCGAACAAAACAGTGTAGAAGGACTCCTCGGTAAGACCGTAATATTGCAATAAGACACCAGAGTGAGAATCCACATTAGGCCATGGGTTTTTTGTCTTCCCGTGCTTGGTCAATACGCCTGGAGCGACTTCGTAAATGTTGGAAACCAACTTGAACAATTCGTAGTCTGGCATGTGCTGCAAAGCAAACTCTCTCTGAGCAGTGTAACGAGGATCGGTCTTTCTCAAAACAGCATGACCATAACCTGGAACAACTCTTCCAGCGTTAAGAGTTTCCCACAAGTACTTTTCGATGTTCTCCTTAGAGTAATCACCGTTCAACTCCTCTCTCATCTTAAATAACCATTCCAAGACCTCTTGGTTGGCACGACCGTGCAATGGCCCTGCCAAACCGTTTAAACCGGCAGCCAATGACAAAAATGGAGATGACAAAGCAGAACCGACCAAATGGGTGGTGTGAGCTGATACATTACCACCCTCGTGATCAGAGTGGATGGTCAAGTACAATCTCATCAACTCTGTGAACTCTTTGTTTCCACCGAAACCTAACAAGTTGGACAAGTTAGCACTGTAGTCCAAACTAGAGTCTATGGCGCCCAACTTACCATCATGGAAAACATTCCTGTAAATTCTTGCAGCAATGTTTGGCAACTTGGCCAACAACTCAATAGAGTCCTCGTATGTGTATTTCCAGTACTCGGACTTGTGGACACCATCAGCATAAGCCTTGGCGAATTGAGACTCGGACTCCAATGCGGTAATAGCAATAGAGAATTGAGCCATGGGGTGCAAATGAGATGGAGATCTGTCGATCAACTCTTCAACATGTTTTGGAAGAGCAGATCTAGCTGCCAACTCCTCGGATAAAGCCTTGGTTTGAGCCTCAGATGGGATCTCACCAGTTAACAACAACCAGAACAAAGCCTCTGGCAATGGCTCCTTTCCGCCTGGGGCCTTTGGCAACTCCTTTTGAATGTCTGGAATGGTCTTTCCTCTGAAACGGATACCCTCAATTGGGTCCAAAACAGAACCTTCCCAGACTAATCCCTTGATTCCACGCATACCACCGTATGCTTGTTCCAACAAAACTTCACCAATAACCTATAATCTGTTAGTCCTCGGACTTTAACTAACGTCCGTCGGTTTTGTGTCATTTCGCCACAACTCTCCCCAGAGTTCCACCTTTTCAACTCCGAAAAACATGACAAAACCCACACCACGACGGGTTCTCGCTCCGTAGACAATGCCGGACCGCATTTAAGCACCTCCGACACCCACAAATCGCATTACAAGATTGTACTTACCGTTTTACCGTGTTCTTTTTTCAATTGCTTAACCTCCTCTGCTTTCTCGGGCAAAATCTCTGCCAAACGAGCTTTCAACGTCTACACAATAGTTAATACCCTTGTTCTTTTTCCGACCACTCCAGCCAGGGAATCACAGTGGTGATCCCCCACTTCGAGCGCCGCTGGTGCTCCTACACCCATAGATTACTTACTGGCTCAGTTGTGGCATATGAACGGACTCCCAATGTACGCTGGGCAAGTCTGGTGGTGCGTTGCAATGATCTGAAAGTGGACATCTTCTGCCGAATGTACTACTCTATGTTGCTTCTAGTAAGGATCAAATTTCCTGGCTCTTAAAAAAATCGCTGAAACTGGGTACTCTCTGCAACTTTAAATACTCTGTTCACCATATGGATCGCACTTCCTTTTTTACCCGGGCCGTATGCCCTGAACCAATCATATCTGCAAATCGGTCTACGGAATCATCAGGATGTAAGATAGGACGTGCGTGCACCGTTTCCTGGAGCTGTCGATACCTCGGAGTGTGAAGCGCACAATAGAGCGTTAGTTCCACAGTGGCCTCGACGAGCGCAGCGGTAGCGGCAGTGGGCTGGATGCTCTGCATCTCGACTACCACCTCTTTCGGGGTTACTGGTGGGGCAATTTGAGCGTGGGTGTTGAGAGGAAGCTACGGTTGAAACACTAGGATTTCCGCGACAGGATAACCGAACGAGCCCTAGGCACTGCGAGCGGACTTGCACCAAGCCATGAAAAAATGCAATAATTGCCCTGAGCAAGGATTAGTTACAAGCTGTATTGTGCATTGTAAGAAAACATCTAGGACAAATAACACCGAGTGGTAGGTACAGTCTGTGAAGCCGAAACGCAGTTTGCCTACGGTTGCCGCCGTATCAAACCTAGTGATGTCAACCCCAGATTTTCGGAGTTCGCACGTAAGCAAATCATGAGCGTCGGTGTCCGAGAAAGAATCAACTCCAATAGGCCGAAGCGACCAATTACGTAATGGCACAAGGGCTGCGGGTTTTGCAACAGTGCGAGTGCGACCAGACCACCAGGGGAGATCGACACGAGAGGCCAGGGTGGCCCGCGCCTGCGGCGCTGTAGCCGTCCTGGCCTGCCAAGAAGGCTACTGCCGGCTACAGGGATATCGCGCCTATTGTGTCCTGTAATTCACCCGCACCACGGTTTGACAGCCTGTGGTCACCATATTCTTGCCACCACATGATACCACCCGCACTACTACCAGATACAGAGTGTCGGGCAGTCATTGGGCAGAATAGACGGAAATGGAGCCAACCGGAAGAAACAACTCAGAGTTAACAGCAGTACAATGGTGGAACCAGTACCTTACGTCCAATGTGTTACAAGATCATGTCTGTGGCACCAAAGACGGACAGTCGGCCTATCTCACCCTATCGCACCTGAGGAAGAATCTGGGGTTAGACACCACACTGGGCAGTGACACCGGAAATGCGCTCGGGGAAGAGTGTATTGAGATTGAGAATAGGAGCTGCCATGTTGACAGTAGTGAGCCAATGTTCCCCGGTCGATCTCACGCCTAATCCCTGGGCCACAACGTGGGGAGAGAAGCGCTCTCGAGGTGGATGAAAAATTCTGGTGGTCGAGAATCTTCGCAAACCGGTCAGATAAAAAATTCGAGATGACTTCTGGAACATTCAAGGTTGGTGTTGAGTATGTCGATATATAGGGTTTTGGGCGGTATATACATCTCGGGCATTGATGGTTTAACCCTGGGCATAGACTTGAAAGAGAAATATGGTATCGAGTCGATTTTATCGGTGGTGGAAGGTAGTATTTCCCCTGAACATGTCAGCCGCTATACCCACATGCAGATCGAAGTGACGGACGAAGAGACGACAAACATATTGCAGTATCTTGATCAGGCTTGTTCGTTTATAGATGAAGGACTTCATAAGAATGGTACCGTGGAAGGCTTGCCGAACAAACATACGGGAGGTGTGTTGGTGCACTGTGCACAAGGCGTGTCCAGATCAGTGACTGCTGTGATGGCTTACTTGATGAAGAATTACAAATTGACGTACGATCAGTCCTTGCATGCTGTCAGAAGAAAGAATAGACACGCCGAACCCAATCCTTCTTTCGCGGAACAGTTGAAGTTGTACAAACAACTTGGCTTTTCCATAGATACATCTAGCCAGACATATAAGCAGTTTCTTATTCTGTTGAACTTGAAACTTGATCCATCTGGCAGCAGTCTCCGAGATCTCTGCTTGTTGGATATGTCACCTAGCGAACATGAACAAGTGGCCTCTGTCAGTACAAGTACAGAATCCGATATCAGGTGTAAAAGGTGTAGACAGACTCTAGCTCGCACAGATCAGTTGGAAGGGCATGAGCAACCAGAATCTAGCTCAAAACAAGCACTGTTCGTGAAACATGCGCCAAACTCCAGAAGAATTGTATCAGCATCGGATGGTTCGCATGTTTGCTCTCATTATTTTTTGTCTGAACCCTTAACATGGATGAGAGATGAACTATTCAACAAAGCAGAGATAGAAGGAAAATTTATGTGTCCCAAGTGCAACTCAAAAGTAGGGGGATATAGCTGGAAGGGGCTGCGATGCTCATGTGGAAAGTGGGTGGTACCAGCAATACATTTACAAACAGCAAAGGTTGATAGTATAAAGTCGTCGTAATTCAATTAGTGATTCGTGCATAATAACTATTTAGTTTTCATCAATTATCATATCAAGACCAGAACAATCTCTATTCTCATCTTGAGCTTCTTCTTGAGGTAAAGTACAGACCTCGTTGGCTTCATTTGCGTAATTGGAGACAGCCGTTGTAGGATTCGTTTCTATGCTGCGTCCCGAATTGCTATTATTGATAGTAACAACAGATGATGTAGCTCCACTATCTATGAGTATATTAGAACCTGAATTCATTTCCATATTGACACTTTGGTCATCTTGATACTCTACTTCTTCTGCCATGAACCCGTCATTTTCGGTTATTAATTGATCTCCGGGATCATTAGCGCTACCTCTATTATCGTTTGAAACGTGGTCATCAAATTCATCTAAACTCTCGTCATTCTCATCACTATCGTCTTCGTTTGGAACCTCTGCGTCTAGATCCACTTCCGCTCGGCTATTCGAGCCGTTGATACTGTCACGGTGAATCAAAGAGCTATCAGGTATATTGATGTCTGTGTTCTCAGCCGCATGTATGTACGATTGGTCTTCTGTTTGGTCACCAGCGTTACGCTTCATAGTTTCAATATGTATTTGTTCCATCGTCTTATCTATTCCAATCGGTTTGATCTTCGTATATCCGTATGTCCTAATCTGCTGTAAACTGTCAATCTTCTTCTGTATTAAAGGAGTCAAGAGTTGTGTGTTTGACGTATTACCTCTTTGCATTGTGTATGCCAACTGAGAAAGATCTGCCCCCGGGGACTCCGCCGAGTACGCTAGCAAAGGGGGTGCGTACAACAGTCGTAAGTACTTTTTATGGTCCTCGACACTCTCTCCGTTTGTGTTGTTCTGTTGACCTGCAATATTTAAGTTCCTTCTTGCATTACTCTCGAGAAGCTTAACTGAGTCTAGGTCCTCATCATGGTTCCAAAGACCATATAGATCATTGGAGAAAATATCTGGCGAATACATCACTACCAAGTACAACAGCAAAATATCAAACTATCGCTATCTCTTGTTTAAATACATATAGCTGTCTATATATTTTTAATACACTTGAGAATACTGAAATTATAAATTTGCTTTGTGTATGAATCGCAAGAAGTTCGTTATGGCATAACCAAGTTTGCAGGATGCTTGGAGTAAAGGAACATGCATTCGAGATATGTCTTAATCTCGGTTCTGCTCTATGATGACTACTTGTGAATGTAACTGGTCGAAGATATTAACTGCCAACTGTAAACAGTCACTGACAGTTTTTGTTATATTTTCACTGTATTCCTTTTTCGCAATCTTGTGCAAAATTCTGTTGAAATCAGAAAAGTTTAGTAAATGCCGTAATGATAGATGTATTAACTATACAAGACTGAGTTTGAATGCATGAGATGCCTGACGAAAGGCGATCAAAGGGTAAATTCGTCAATAATATCCTTCTCTGAGTACCTGGGGGCTAAAGGCCACACAAGGTCTGTTTCATTTTTGCTATTTTTCAATGTTATTGTGCAGCCATAACACAACTTAAGACCTTCGTGGCCGCTGGCCTCCAGCCCTTTATTATGAAACAACTCCCTATATGCTTTGGCATATTCCTCCTCTTCTTCCGTTACGAGAGCGGCAGGTGTACTAACCGTGATCCTATTTAACCACGCTTTGGGATCGTGATGCACCTTGTTGCCGCAAATTTGACAGTTGGAATCAGTGTCTTCCAACTGCGGGGCACCCAACTTTTCTGCTGTTTTTACAACAGTTGACGCAGTGGAAGAGTAACCCGTGTTGTCGAGATTTGTCAAATATTGGGATATCAAGTCTCGTATGGTCATATTCTTGACTATCCTAGACTTTTGAATATTGCTTTTTACCTCAAGTTCTTTGAGTTTTAGTATCTCAGAGTATTGTACTATTTCTGCGTGAAGAATGTCTCTCAAAGGGAAAATTATCAGCAACTTCTTTTCCTTGATTTTGACTACATGATCAGCAATTTTCGAGTGGACTTCAGAGCCTCTCCCTTTCACAGATAGTCCCAAAACTTCGTTCGCTAGACGTGTCATACAATGTCCGAATATGATAGTTTGACAATTTAAAGCATAGGCAGCTTCTAAAATGAACTCCTCGTATACGATGCCCAACAAATCTTCAGCTGAAGACTTGTCCTTGCAGGAATCCAAAAGCGATAACAAATCATACTCTTTTTTTTGATCCACCCTTGCAGCTGTCCCCTGAAAGCCATTATCAAACATGATACGGCGTAATTGATCTTGATTTATTTTGCAAGACTTGAGATCCAAAACTTTGAACTTGATATCCACTGATTCATACCTGGATATCAATGGCTCTATAGTTGTGGATATATGCCGGTTTAACGAAAGATATTCAAATTCATCTATGCTTAAGATTATTAATTCAAATCCTTGCCTACCATTATGGGCCTCGTGCTGCTCCTCCAAGAGCGAAGCTATAATATCAAATAACACCAAAGATGATAAACCACCGGAGAAGCACAATAGAACTTTCAGAATTCCGCGCTCTTCGACCTGTTTCCCATACTTCACCTTATATCTATCATCACTCATATGCTTTCTCTGTTTGCCTCGAATAAATCTAATAAAACATTGTTGGCACAACTTCTTTTTTCTGGAAAGCAAGCAAGCCACTTCTGCATTGCAAGCCTCACAAATCTCTGCCAACTCAGTATCTATAATCTCTACTGGGTTAACACTCATAACTTTATATTTCACTTAGAGCTCATCAAAGATTTTTTTTTTTTTTTTTTGAATAGATAGTGAAAATATCGAGCAAATGATAATATTGAAAAAGTATTGTACTGGGGTAAATGGCTAAACTGCAGTTATAATATGTCGAAGGAAGATAGTAAGTCAGATGAGATTGGAAAAGATAGAAAGGAAGTGAATTTTACAGGCGGAGATGTGAAAGATTACAAATTCTATCCTGATAACCCAGAGAATCACAAGCATAAATACAGATGGAGTATGAAAGAACCTTCAAAATACTATGATCCATGCGAGGAGAGTAGACAGGCTTCAATCAATTGCTTACTCAGAAATCAAGAAGACAAGCTAGTTTGTCAAGAATTCTTCGATGCATATACTGAATGTAAGAGAGATTTTTTCAGGAAAAAGAAAAAGGATAGAAGAGACGGTAAAGGTGGATGGGGTTTTTGGTAATATAGACATTCGTTCAATGACAATTAGCATTCTGTACACTGAATTATGATCTTTACAACTGTAAATAGAGAAAATCATAAATGTATGTAACTTGGATTACCTCCTCCCATGGAATGGATTGAATAAGATCTTTTGAGATTTCCTTTTACTGTCGTGCTATAGTCTTCACGAGACTCCTCTTTGTATCTATCTCTTCCTTGCAAAAAGTTGTCGCCTTCACTTTCATCCGATGAAAGGAGGGAGACAAGATCAATATTCTCACCTTGTTCATTCAAAATTGTAAACGAATTTGCATCACTTTGAGAATTGTTAAAACTCAGAGTACCCGCCTGATAGACATTCTTGAAATCCAAGTATGCGACCGTGTTCTGTAGCTCAATGCAGCCTGTTTTTCTGTTCAATGAGCCCACGAGAACGTTATTTTGAGGTTTTGAATTAGACTCAGATTGACGAATACCTTTGAAAGCAGATTTGTATTTATTTGCCAACTTTGCGGGACAAATCTGTAACAAGAATTCGACGTAGCTATCAAGAAATTCGCTCAAATCAATATCAAGCTTAAACAAGATATAATTTAATTGAATGTTTAACAAGCAATGACCTTTACAAGTTACAAATTCTGTAAGCTTGTCACACAAAGATCGCTGCCAGTTTTGAAGAAAAAGATTTGGTCTTATATCTTTCAATGACGGCTCCCTTCGAGTGTCTTTATTTTCGAGAAAAGGAACAGGGGAGTCTTTGTAACGTATGAGATCAAAATCTCTTGTTAGTTCGTAAACATTGGCTTTTAATCCTCGTCCTGTTTCAAGATGATCTTCTTCCAATGTCGAGACTGTTCTTGCTTTTGTACAATTTCTCAATCTCTTATCTAAAAATGACAATTTTTTCAAGAAGTAAGTCTCCTCAAATTGCTTGAAAGGATTTATTTTCATCCATTCTGCTAACTGGCTTCGAACCCTGAATGATTTTGTTCTGGCTATCTGAAGGCTTCGGACCCGCATGTTCAAGGGCATGTCAATCGAATTAAGAAACCTCAAATCATTATCTTCAAAATCTACCATTTTCCCGCTGAATGGTACCAAGAAAGGGCTCACCTTTAAAGGCGAGATTTGGTCTTTGGATAAATGCACACGCATATCTCCTTCTAATCGTGACACCAACCGAATCTTTTTCGCTATCAGATTCTCTTTGGGAAGAGAATTCTTACTCTGATTATATCCGATGAGAAAATTCTTGAGACGAGACACTCGAGAAACGAAATGTCGTACACCTTCTTTATCGAATACATCAGGCTCAACACAAAACGCGCCATTTATGACTTTATGCTCGTAGTCAACCGACGAAAAGTTCAAATCAAAGGAGTTATATTCGTCAAATTTCATACAAAATGTGGAGCCGTCTTTCAAAAATGAGCTTCTGGTTATATTCATTATTCTTCTTTTTTGATCTTTTGAAAGAACGGAAACACCTATCCTATCACCTCTTGTCGGGTGCGTCGAATACGTTGAAGATGAATGAACTTTGCTGTCAGTTTGCGAAGATTTGTGCCTTTTTCGCTCTGATCCAATGTCTTGTGATCTTCTTCTCTTACCTCTTCTACCACTAGATGGATTCTCATCTACATGTTTGTCATAATCGACTGACCAGAGTTCTCCAGTCTTGCATTTTTCCAAGAAGCTGTCCATGATAGTATCCAAGTTCAAGAATAGACTTTCCTTATTCTCATTCTCCTGGTTGGAGAAATGCTTATGATTTGGTGTATGATTGCAAAATATTGGTGATTCTCCCTTGTAGTTCTTAAGCGCCTTGATGTTCTCCACAATCATATGGATATCGCGGTATATCAGTCTTGCTTCTTTCTTCAACAATTTCTGCTTGTTCTTGATATCCTTCTCAGATGATAAGGGCCTGCCTCTCCATCTTACCGCATTCAGACGTCTGAGTGGGATGGCATCTTGCGGTGGCTCATTGCTTTCATCGTTTTGGTTGTCATCAAACGAAATCAACGTATTAGTATTGGTGAGGTTCTGACGAGCCGACGACAACAAGAGCCTCTCATTCATCTGGACATGCGAGATGCTGTCGTCATCATCGGATGCACTGTCAGTTTCGTCATCAAGGTCCTCATGGTACGTTTCGTCGTTAGACTCCTGGTCACTCAAAACGCTCCCTGACCTGTAGTCACGGTCCTCATTCTCGAAATCGATATTTCGTATTTCTATTGGTATCTCATTGATATGCAAGTAACCGTCGTTGACAGAGCTGTAGCGGTTGTTCCATCCTCTCCACTCGCTGCTGTCTGAGTTCCTCGACCGAAGAAAAAAGCTCGAGAGTAGGTTGAGCGTATTCAATCGTGTGCCTTCACGCTCACCCCCACTATCCTCCTGGTTCTCCAGCTCAGACGTAGTGGCAGACGAGTTGGATGATCGCCGAAGGTTCCACACCGGCTGCTGTCGCTCTGCGGGCGACGAAGGCGGTGGCATTCCTTCCTAATCCCTTGTGTCGTGCCGTGCCTGTGTCACTGATACACAATCCCGATCGCTGCTCCAGCGTCTTCCTATGTACTATCAGCTCTTTCCAGCCCGACGAGTGTTCTGGTGGCTGGTATATCTGTACCTGCTTCTTATCGTGTCCCGATGTCGCTTGGTCCACGTTAGAGGCTCCCCAGTTTCTTATCTAGATCTTGTTTCTCACCCCAAACTCTCCTCAGCCAGTTTCTTAGTCCTTTTTCACTGCAAAATACGACTTTTCACCCGTCAATCTCCAGTACTATGCCTGATATTGATCCCTCAATTATATGATCATATACCAACTTGTGAAACTACTTAACAGATATTCTGTTAGTAAATACATTATATAAGCAATCGCATTTTAAAAAAAAAAAATTCCAACCGAAGGTCAAATCTGTAACACATTACTATTAAAAACAGATACTATTCTGAGAAAAAATTAGGCGAATATATCGACATCCGAAAGTACAAAGCAGAAATCCGTAGAAGACGGCGTACTAGACAAGAAACCTCAATATTGAACAGAAGATTCGAAATAAATACGGGTAAAGAATAAGCTGGTAACGAGAAGCATAATATTGAACTAGAGTTTCTAAATTAGCGAGGAACAAAGTAGACGGAGAAGAGTAGTCGAAAGAAAAGCATTTCAGTTTCATTTGTGATCACACCATAAGGTAACACGCAGCGATGGGACAGGATAGCAACACCAACGGCACGATGTATATGTGCATAAAGCAGTTCAACGCTAGGCTCGGAGACGAGTTGAGCTTGAAGACCGGCGACAAGGTTGAGGTGTTGGCGGATGACAGCGAGTACAACGACGGATGGTATATGGGAAAAAATCTAGGCAACAATCAGGTTGGCTTGTATCCGAAGTCTTTCACGCAGCCAGTTTTGAAGTCAAAGGGAGGCAGCGGTGGTCTTTTGCGATCGAGATCACGGCGGATAATCAGTAATCCCAACTCGACACCGGGCACACCGCTGAGCAACGTGAACTCGATCAAGGATACCTTCGAGCAGTTGAATGTGTCGGATTCTTCAAAGCAGGTGAGCAAGACCATGAACGATATTGATCGTGCGCTTATGGAGTTGAGAGACGAATCGAACTCAACGCAGGCGCCAAACTCGCCTCTTCCCGACGTGAAGAGACAACCAGTGAAACATTCCAGAACATCGTCAGTGCAGTCACTCACGGAGGACTTGAACCCTCTACGTGCTCGTGAATGGAACCCTCAGCAAGTGTCCTCATACTTTGCTTTGGTTTTGGGTTTCGACTTGGAGATTGCAGGAAAGTTCGCTAGACACAAGATAACAGGAGACATACTATTTGAGCTAGATTTGGCACATTTAAAGGAACTTGAGATAGATTCATTTGGTACTCGTTTCGAAATTCACAAAGAAATCGAGAAACTAAGACAGGCATCAAATAGAGCAAAGGACAAAAAAAGTAATCCATCAGGTGATTCTGATGATGGCCTTGTACCAAAAAAGGTTCTTGAGACACCGCGAGAGTCACCCGATAATAGTATGGATACTTCAAACTATGATACACCGCTGAAATTAATGCCCTCTGCAAGCTTTTACGATGTTACAGGTAAGAAAAAGCGTACACACCAAAGAAAGAAGTCGCAATCGATGGATGATTTGCTGAATTCTAGCCCTTACGCAACTGTATTGGAGTCCAATAACTCTACCAGGGGAACGTCTGAGGCTCCTCTCAATACAATGAACAGAGACTACAAGTACGGAACGAATGGCAACGACCTGAAAAAGAGGCAGTCAGGCATGTTCTCCTATGCATCACAGCCAAATGAAGGACTTGATGCTCCACACTTAGCACCAGAAAATAATTCTACTCGACCATCTTCATCCATTTACGAACAATCTGTGGCCAGCCACAACAGAAACGCAAGCCAGGCATCATCGAATCAAAACCACGCCAGAAAGCTCTCGACAACATCTGATAATAACAAACATTCCTCCACTTACCTGTTCTTAACGGCTCCTTTTGATGAATATATGATACCCGATGATAAAAATGCCATGAATGAAAACTCGAAGAATGATGATCTGTATATGAGCGAGGAAAACGATAAAGAAGACAAGGCCAAACTTATCTCCCCTGCTAAGTTGAAGAGGGAGTCATCCTTCCTTCTTGGGAAGAAGAAAGACAAAACCGCCAAATCACCTGATGTGAAATATGAGCCTGAGAATAATAATAATGTTACACCAAAGAAGCTGAAATCTCTTTCTTACAAATTTGAGGGATCCTCGAACGGGTCCGATGCAGATTTGAAAGACGAGAAAAGGACAGCTTCGGATACTAACCCTGTTTCGAGATTGAAGAATTTGAGGACTACATCGACCCAAAATATCCGAAATATCACGCAGTCCAAAAAGCTGAAGACATCAGCATTTCAAGAAGGAATTAGGGAGGTGACCCCTGATGAAGCCATCAAGAGTGCTAATCACAGTGGTTGGATATCCAAAAAGTCGGCCAATACCTTGGGTTGGAGATCGAGATACTTTACTCTACATGGAACCAGACTATCCTACTTTACATCTTTACGTGATAAGCGTGAGAAAGGTTTGATAGATATTACTGCTCACAAAGTCGTTCCCATCAACACTGAGAACAATGCCAACAATAATGACAAGTACATTGCTCTCTACGCGGCATCAACCGGTTTCGGTCGTTACTGCTTCAAGCTTGTACCACCAGCTCCAGGCTTCAAAAAAGGGTTGACTTTTACACAACCAAAGACTCACTACTTCGCAGTGGAGACTCCAGAAGAGTTGCGCTCATGGCTTAAGGCATTGATGACTGCCACAATTGATATTGACGATTCAGTGCCTGTTGTTAGCAGTTGTTCAACACCGACAGTGACTTTGTCTAAAGCTCAGGAGCTCTTAGCGAAGGCAAGAGAGGACACAAGAAAGAAGGACGCGGAGTTGCGTGAGAAGGGATACATCAGAGAGGGGTATGACGAAAGCTACTCTTATATGCCATATCTGAATGACTCCATAGATGCTCAAACGTCAGATGACAGCATAGATTCACCTAACATGGGGTCGATCGATAATACCACTTTGTCGTCGCAACAGCCCAAGCTTTCGATTGATACCAGTATGAAGCTGCATAAGACACCTTCAACCCCTTTGGGTAATTCCCAACAGGGGTTCACTTCTCCATACCTTCTTGCCTCGGGTGTATTGTCCCCCAGGTCTGGTCATAGCAACGGAACATTATCATCTGTTGGCGACACACCAGCTTCCGTTCTGCGTTCCAATTTGGAGTCTTTGAACGAAGGCAGTGTGAGTAATTCGCCAATTGCAACATCATTCACAAACATAGGCAATACTTCAGAGACTACCCCCAAGTCCGCTGTATCTCAAAATAATGCTAGAATTCCAAGTGGCTCCAAGAAGAATGCAGAGAAAATGCTCGCTTACAGCAGTGATGGTTCTGGAAACCACACTTTTGTCATCAAAAGTAAGAAGAACTAGATGGCAAAACTACCTAATTAATTACTTAAATGTGCTATCTAATCATTGATAACGATGCTTGACCTGTTGTATCATTCTTTTTAGCTCTTCAATAGGACCGTTGACATTAACATATCTATTAAATACGATGTTTGTAAATATCATATCACGTGTAAATCACAATGTTTGTTTGTACTCAGGTTTTTGTTGATTATACTAGGGTCCTCATAGATATTGGGTAACACACCAGACGTTCTTGCTGACTACGAACTCTGGGAGACAATAGAAATGGCTCAGGACCAGGGATATATGCAACAGCATCTACGATCCATCATAATTCATTCTCTCGACAATTTCAACTATAGAAATGCGGAGTTTGCAGGAGAGAGACTAATAGCCCTTGATTCGATGAATCCGGACACAATATACCTTTACTGCCTAGCGTTATTCAGACAGGGGAAATACAAGTCGTGCTACAACATGCTCGTGGATTATTTGAGCACAAATAATTTGGGAACGTCCTTTCTTTTTGCCAAATGCTGCTACATGTTGAAGAAGTTCAAAGAAGGAACATACCAACTACTCAAGATCAGTCACTTGTACAACGAAGCTGCACTCGACAACAAATCCACTGCCTATTCGTTCAGTACGCCCAAGAGCAGGTTCCAATACGAGTTTCAAAGGTCGGTATATCCTGACTCTTCCACTATTTATCACTTACTTGGGGATTTGTACAGAGGATTAGGAGATGTCAAGAACTGTGCGCTCAATTATGGCGAAAGTTTGAAGTTCAATCCTTTCAACTTCGAAGCTTTCCAGGAGTTGTGTAAGTTGGGGGTCAGTGTCCGAGTGAAGGCGACGTTCAAGTCCAATCAACTGCTTATCAATGAAGTATCTAAAATCAAAAACGCTTCTGCTTCGCAGAATGGAACGCAAGAACATAAGAGTGTTTCAAATCCATTTTCGAGTGGTCTATCAGCATCATTGGATGCTTCCTCGGCAAATCTAGACGAGTCATTTTCTGGAGGTTTAGCAACCCCTCGTATCGCTCCTGTGAGCGTTCCTGATGCCCCCGTTAGAAGAACTAACAATAATTCGAACCAGTTCGAATTCACAAAGCCAAGCTTCCCACTAGAGACTATTGAAAAGCCAACAAAGAAGGAAAGCGCGTACTCCAAGATCACGTCTCGGTTGATTTCACAACCTACTAATCAAAATAATTCTACAGACAACAACCAAGGAAATGCGAAGAAAGCAATCCGTGGCAGCTTAAAGCGAAATAGTTCCAATTCGTTTGTTCCGATGGTGAACGATGTTGGACAATTTCATGTTAGCTCAATGATGTTGAAAGAGATCGAGCATTGCGATAACGCTCTTTTAGGCTTGTACTTGATCTTCGCTAAAAGCTTTAAATCCATGTGTAAATATGACTGTTACAAGGCTATACGGATTTTGGAATCGCTTCCTGAGACCGAAAAAGAGTCTCCCTGGGCCTTGAGTAAGCTAGGACGACTCCATTATGAAATTGTCAATTACAAGCAATCTGAATATTATTTTGTCAAGTTGAGAAAACTCGATAGGACGAGATTAGAAGATATGGAATATTACTCAACCTTGCTATGGCATCTCCACAAGAAGGTGGAATTGACTTATTTAGCCAACGAATTGCATGATATCAATCCTGAATCACCTATTACTTGGTGTGCGATTGGTAACCTTTTCTCTCTCACTCGAGAACCAGATGAGGCAATTAAGTGCTTCAATAAGGCCATCAAGATAGATGATTCTTTTACTTACGCGTATACCTTGAAAGGACATGAATATTTCAGTAACGACAATTACGAAATGGCTCTTGAAAACTTTCGCATATCTTTGTTATTAGATTCAAGACACTACAATGCATTATATGGAATCGGTATGGTTTACATAAATCTAGGAGACTACCAAAGAGCAGACTATCACTTCAGGAAAGCTGTTTCTATCAATCCCATCAATATCATCCTTATCTGTTGCGTTGGGATGGTATTGGAAAAACTTGGTAAGAAAAATATCGCCTTGAGGCAATATGAACTAGCAAGCAAACTCCAACCATTGAACCCTTTGCCTCTTTTCAAGAAAGCGCAACTTCTATTTTCCATGCAACACTTCTCGCAAGCATTAAAGCTCTTCGAAACGTTGAAAGAACTTGCACCGGACGAGGCCTCGGTGCACTTTCTTCTTGGTCAATTATATAATATACAGAAGGACAAATTCCAAGCAGTGAGAGAATTCACTATAGCATTGAATTTAGATCCTAAAGGTAACTACTTGATACGGGAGGCGATGGAATCTTTTAAAGAGAAGTAGTTTTGTCACTGTATAAGTTTAACAGTCTATATCGTGTACTTTTCATATATATTGATCGCAAAATATATGGTAAATATAAAAAAAATAACCGAATCGTCACTAACTAGCCACGGTCTACAATTCGAATGATGATTCAATTAGTAGTACTATTGACATGGTATCTACATACGGCCATAGCAGTGGGATTTGGATCGCCCAATCGTTACAAAATAGGCGATAAGGTTGAACTATTGTTAAATAAAGTTGAATCAGACAATACTCAATTACCCTATAGTTTTCGAGACTTACCTTTTGTTTGTCCTCCACCAAACAAGAGCAAACCGAAAAGGCTCTCAATTGGACAAATTCTAAAGGGTGACAGGATTTGGGAAAGCTCGTACGACTTGAAGTTCGGAGTCGACATGCTGTGCGTTCGTCTCTGCGATATGATGGTGAAAACTGGAGGATTACGAAAGGCAGACTCTTTGATCAAGAATGGATATGTAGCCCATTGGATTTTAGATGGGCTTCCTGGGGCCACTACGTTCGTATCGAGCAATCACAATAATAAGTATTATGCGGCTGGTTTTCCTCTTGGATTTGTTGAAGACGACATCAGCTACCTATACAATCACGTTATGTTAGTTATTCGATACAACAAAAATAAGAAAACGGGGCTGCATACGATAGTTGGATTCGAAGTTTATCCAAAAAGTGTAAATGATGACCAATGCCCAGGCTCTGCTAAGGATTACACCAACTTACCTATAATTTTGAACGAAGACGACAAACTGACAGACCAACAAAAACTTCGCATTCCTTATACATATGCTGTTTACTGGCGTGAGGACAGGACAATTGATTACGATTCACGTTGGGATCTTTACTATGAGAATGAAAGCAATAGAGAAAATCATAAGATGCATTGGATATCGTTTGGCAACTCGTTGGTTTTATTATTTTTCTTGTCGTTGATGGTTGCATTGGTGATGATTAGAGTTTTGAGGAAAGAAATTCTGTCCCATTCCAATATCCTACCAGTCAATGAAGTTGACAATAATTCTAGTTGGAAAAGTTTATCTGATGAAGTGTTCAAGCGTCCAAAGCTTGCTAGCTTACTATCACTAATGGTGTCAGGTGGAATTCAGATGTTATTCGTTATTTTGGGTGTTATTGGGATTCTTGTAGTAAACACAAACTTCAAGATAAGTAAGTCAACAATTTCAACAAGATTCTTCGACAACCATGGGGGAGCATTTTTCTCGCTATCGGTAATTTGGTTCGTATTGTCTGGATTTGTGGCTGCCTATAGTGGAATCATAGTACACAAGATAGTATCGGGTGTCGATTCTAATAAGCCATATGAAAGATCAAAAATGCTTCTACTTTCAGTAGTGTTCAGTGGGTTTCTTTCAGGAGTCATTTGTCCCGTTGTGTTAATCTTCAATATCTTTGTGTGGGCCGAGGGCTCGTCATATGCGCTTCCATTTGGTACTATCATTGTCCTTGTTCTATTGATCTTTTTCATACAGCTTCCACTCGGTATCATTGGCGGTGCTATGGGAAATCGAAAATCAATTGTCATGGAGAGAATGCTCATCAGTTCCAAAACAAATTATCATGATGAGAGAAAGCACGAAGTGTCGAGTTCTAAACTCACACCAAAATATACCCGGGGTATTTTTTCATCACCAGTGTCAAGTATTTTTTTATTTGGACTTGTGCCATTTTGGGTGGTCTATGTGGAGTTGTTGTTCATTTTGAACTCAATATGGTTAGAAAAGACAACATTTTACTACATGTATGGATTCTTGTTCAGCACGTCATTAATTTTAATTGTTGTTGTTGCTGAATCGGCGATAGTAGCAACTTACATCTCATTAGCAATCTACAATAATCCCAATTGGCAATGGTTGTGCTTTCGTGTTGGTTCAAGTATCGGTTGGTACATATTTGGATACTCGATCTATTACTTTGCTCGGTACCTTAAAATGAAAGACGTTGTCAGTATTTTGCTTTACTTTGGTTACATGGGTCTTATCAGTTCCTTAGTTGGTATTGTTGGGGGCTCTATCGGCATAATAACTGGCTTCTTATTTATAAGAAAGGTCTTTCGGTCGGTGAAAGTTGACTGAAGAGTTAAAAATTGCATACTAATACATAACAAATAGATACCAAATTAACATAAAGACGTTTATTTTTATGAAGAGTTAAATAACTTCTAATGTTGTCAGAAATAAAGATAATACTAATCCCTTAACCCAAAGAGGAAGCACCAGTAATGATATCAACCAATTCGTTGGTAATGACAGCTTGTCTAGTTCTGTTGTATAAGATGGAGTATGAGTTGATCATATCACCAGCATTCTTCGATGCATTATCCATAGCGTTTCTTCTAGCAGAAATTTCAGAAGCATAACCTTCGGCCATAGCGGTCAAAATTGAATTGGCCAAGGAAAATTCGGAAAGTGACTCAGTGATACCCTCTGACTCCAACTCGTACTTTGACAAACCTGGAGCCTTTTCAATTGCATCAGCAGCAAAAACTGAGAATTTAGATGGCTCAAAAGAAACACCAGACACGAACTTGTTGTACATAATTTCGATATTCTCATACTTACCCAACTTCTGAATCTCATCGGCAATGAGAGAGACTTCAGTGAAATTTGGGGCTTCTTTACCAACACCGTTGAATGCCAATTTCAATTTATCAGCGTGGGTTCTTACCAATTGGGCCTTGACCTTATCACCGACAGCAACAATATCAACTGCACCATTCAATTCCTCAGATCTCCTTCTAGCTGCCTTAGCAATTTGAGTGTGAATTGAACCACACAAACCCTTGTCTGAAGAAACAACGACAAGCAATGTCTTGTCACTCTCAGTCTTCTCTGGCTCTGCGTTCTCGAAGAAATCTGAATCTGTCTTGTTGAAAACCCTTGAAGCGGTCATCGCTCTTTGTGCTTTGTTCAAACGAGTAGAAGCGACAATCTTCATGGTGTTGGTGATCTTCTCAATATTTTTAATGGACTTGAGACGCATCTCAATCTCACGCAAAGTTGCATAGTTTCTGTAAAATGTTAGTATTTTTTTCTTGAAAGAGTCTTCACAGTTGAAATCGGATGGATCTACGTCTTTTAGTGAAATAATTCAATTGCGTTCCCCTGTAAACATTAGCTGGGTGCTCCATTGCTCAACACATCCCCACTCCTTCAAAATCCCAACAGGCATTGCAAACTCTCCCAATTGCAGTACATACAATCCCCCAATCCCATGTGGTGCTTGATTCGTGTTCTCCAAGTTCAATTCGTCAACATCCCACCAAACTTTTCAGCCTTCGATTCCCTACTTAATCGTTCCATTTCAACTATGACTATTCTGATAAAACATACCTTGAGCCAAAAGTGCGGCTAGCTTGAATTGCTCCCGAACGAAACATCTCCTTAATTGTTTTATTGACTAGATAAACTTTCAGTGAAGAGAGTGATTTTTGAATTGGTATTGAAGATTGATCGGTATCCGAAAGAACGACTACGTTGAAAACATTTCATTGGCCCAAATATTTCTCATTTCGCACGACCTTACAATTGCCTGGAGAGGTGCAACCTGGAGAGTTTGGGGTCAGAGAGGTAGGCCGTGGGCTACCCGAAGATACTTGGCCAGTGTGGATGTGTAAAGGCATCTCGTGGATGGTAAAGTGGCATGTAGACTCAACTTAGGTATGTGTAAAACTGAAAGCTGTTGGAAACTGTGTAGGTGAGAGGGTGCAAAGCTGCGCAGCAGGCGTTCAGAGCATGATGGAAAAACAGGAGAGCGTGGACGATAGACCATGGCGGCGTGTATGTTGTAGAGAGTTAACTGCAAGTGTGAATGGCCTTATTCAAGACAATCCATGTAGCAGTGGCTCGAAGTGACCTGGACGCCAACGACGAACGTCACCAGTGGCTCCGGCGTTGGTATGCTTGGTTGAGAGTTCGAATGGAAAAACAGGTCAGCAGCAGCTGGGGTGCGTGGTACGGTGCAGAGGGCATTAACGTGGCACTAGTCTCGAGAAATGGTCCCCATACCTGTTCCGATTGGAAGCAAGATCGGTGCATTCGAGGTCCAGACAACGAAGAAGCGCTCACCGATGAGTTTACAGATCAAGCATCACCTAAGTGTGTACGTGTAGGGCTTTGAGTACCTCAATCGTTTTCTCTGCAGCCCGGCGGATAAACAGTTGAGGGAGTACCAAGTGTATACGCGCAATATCAAAATCGATTTCAAATCATCAATATAGAATTTCAAAGTTTGATATTGAATACGTGAAGCCTGGGTAAAATGTTTGGCGAGACAGCCAACAAGTTGATAATCGATGCCAAGCGTGCCTCCAAACTCTCTGAGATTCCTCTTTATCAAGGAGGTTTGGTCAAGGACATTTTGAAGGAGATATCTGATCTAAATAAAGATGCTGAATACTTGGTTGAAATCCAATCTACCCCGAGAACGGATGGGAATGGTCTGTTGGAAACAGAGGAAGAGCAAAAGATCAACCAATGCCAACTTTTTGTCACTCACCTTTCAATGAGGCGAAACAAGAGATGTCTATTGGCATATGAGAAGTTACGAGCACACAAGATCGACGAATTTGCATGGTTGAATAAAGACCCTACTATACAAACAGAAACCAACAAAAACATTTTGAGTTCGAAGTCTTCTTTGGGCAGCTATACCACTGAGCTATCGATGAATAATTTGAACCATGCGGAACAAGAATACATGAAGAACTACCAAGATTTGTTGATGAGCTACAAGAGTGCTTATACAGACATAGACCTATCCGGTGATTTGGAGCCACCGACTAATATTTTCATAGACGTCAGAGTTCTCAAGGACGGTGGTGAAGTTCAGACAGAGTACGGTGTGTTCAACTTGATCAAAAATTCGCAATTCTATGTACGCAAGTCGGACGTGGAGAGATTGATACAGCAAGGTTATTTAGAGGAGATATAGAAACAAATTAATACAGATGCATATATTTTACTAATTTCTCATAATCTTTGTATCCATTCTGGTACACTGGGATCTATATATGTAGTTCTTGCAAGAAAGCTGCATTATCCGATTATCTTTGGAATCGTTACTTATTGAGCTGAATCCTCCACCCCCTCCATGACACTGGTGTCTGCATCCTCATGCTTATCACTGTCATGCTGTGATATCATCTTTTCCAATTCCAAAAGCTCTTGTTTCAACTTTTTCTTGCCCTGCTGCGTGTTCTTCTGATCTACAGACACAGGAAGAATCATTAACTTTTCATCGTTGTTATCATAAACCCCAACATTGGAGTCCATCACCCTTACCTCTTTCCGAAGACCTATCGCAACGTGACTTATCGTTTCGTAGATCTCTTCTGTCTGCTCCTCGAATGATTTCTTTAATTCATCCTCTCCAAGCTTCTTGTCATTAGAATACAATTGAAATAAACTCGAGAACCGGTCGATGAGCGATACTATCTGACATTCCACTTCAAATAAGGAGTCTAGTCTCTCCTGAACAAAGTCGTCCACCTTCTCATCTGCGTCCATTACTCTTTCGCTGGCTGCATCACCTATAATTAATATTTTGATATCAGTGCGAATTTTTCATCTATCTAATTGATGTCTACATAGATGCCGATCGACTTAGGTTTAAGCAGGATCACAAGACTACTTCATAGCTTGGGCAATCCTCAAAAGAGCAGTTTCAAGTCTGTTCACATCGCTGGGACAAATGGAAAAGGCTCAACTTTGGCATTTCTATCATCAATATTAACATGTTCTAACATCAGGAACGGTAGATTTACCTCCCCACACTTGGTGACTTACAACGATTGCATTGTAATAAATAATGACGTTTATCCACTACACAAATTTCAGAGCATCAACGATATGGTGACGAACAAAGACAAGCAGTTGAAACTAGGATGCACGGAATTTGAACTCATGACAGCGACTGCGTTCAAGATATTTGAATTGGAAAAAGTCGAATTGGCCCTCATAGAAGTTGGATTGGGCGGACGATTAGATGCTACCAATGTGCTTGAGCCGTGTAACGGTAAAGAAAATAAAGGAGGGCTTCTCATAAGTGGGATTACAAAGATTGCCATGGATCATGAAAATTTACTAGGAAATACCCTTCAGGAGATCGCTAGGGAAAAGGCTGGTATCATCAAACAAGGATGTCCATGTGTGGTGAATGCTTCTAACAAAGCAGAAGTTATAGACATAATCAAAGAAAAGACAAAAGAAGAAGGGTCTGAGTTGATTTTCGCAGAAAAGGACACAGCATATCAACTCACTGATACTTACGTAGCGACCGCACGTCAGTTGCTGAGCTTCAGCAGCATGAAGGGTGATTATCAAACGCAAAATTTAAGCGTCTGTCTTGGCATAGTTGCTTGGTTGCAAGAAAATCGTAGGATTTTCAGTGAACACAATTCTTCACGCATTTCGGAGGAGAGTATCAAAGAAGGTCTTGTGAAGGTCAATTGGGAGGGAAGGCTTCTGAATGTGTCTATCCCTGGTCGCACTTTCGACATTTTAATAGATGGTACTCATAATGAAGATGCAGCGATTGAGCTAGCCAAGTATCTTGACTCTTTAGCTTCCAGATCAGACGGTCTCATATTCGTCATAGGTATAACAAGTGGAAAGTCACTAGATAAGATTTTGACGCATGTTCTCGAAGAAAACGACACATTAATACCAGCCACATTCACAACCCCGGAAAATATGCCATGGATATCGTGCACCGACCCTGACGAAATAACGAAATGTGCCAAATCATACATCGGCGACGTGAGAACAGACATGGAGCAGCCAACGATAGACACGATCATTGATTATTTAGGCGATCTTAAGAGTAAAGGAGACTCCAGGAAAGTCGTTCTTTGTGGAAGTTTATATCTATGCTCTGACATCTTGCGGTATGTCAGGAGTGACACTTGACCTGTCATTTAAAAATAAGATAATAGAGAATGGGAACCTAATAACTATTGCTATATCCGTCGTCTTGTTTCACTAGATGACGAATTGTAGGATTCAAAATCGTAGTGTCAGCTGTAAAAGGTCAAACAACGTTTCCATCGATGAGATCGAGAACCTGCACACTTTTCTCCACCTATTTTTCAATTCGATAGGAATAAACTTCAAAACCAGTAGCTGTATGTTCAAAACATTAATAAGAACGTCGGTGTCTCTCACTGCATTTGGGCTAGGAATTGCCACTTTTCCTAAGGAGTGGCGTAAGTCCAGCTCAAACGAATCAAAATTCATGGATATCAATAAATCAATTGTGGAAAAGATCAAGCTCACAGATGAATATAAAACCCTACAATCTAACCCTTCTTTAAAGCTATACTCTAGTAGCGAGACAGTGCCCGAGCAACATCATAAGAATTACATAAGTACCGGTTTACTTTTCGGACCAAGCTTGTTCGAAATAGACCCGATAATCTTTTTGGACGATTCGAAGGGTGAGCTTACCAGCTTTCATCATTTGGGGGACAAACTTACAGGCTCGGATGGACAGATACATAATGGAGTCATTTCTACAATATTGGACGAATCATTGTGTGCCGCTGGCTTCTCCAGGCTTCCCTCGAAAAGAGGGGTCACTGCTAAGTTGAAAATCGATTTTAAAGACCAAGCTCCACCAGACAGCACGATTGTTCTTCGAGCCAAAGTTACGTCAAGCAATGGTCGCAAGGTTGTCATTAAGGGTAATATAGAGACTCTACCGTTCGAAGCCGACGGTGAAAAGCTAAAAAGAATTACGATAGCAGAGGCAGAGTGCGTGCTCGTGGAACCCAAATGGTTCAAATATTTCAAATGGCTCCAAGTGGTTTGATTTGACACCTACCGTGCCCGCAAGGTCTTAAACAGCATATTTTGCTATTGCAGTCGAACTGACGTGCCGTGCTTCTATTTTGGAAGTAGATGGCAACTCTTGTACAGGTTTGATGCAGATCGTTACCATTTCTTGTATGATTGCTATTACTTGGAAATTGCACATGTTAATAAATATTATTGCCTTGACTATGCAATGATGCCTTTTCGCAATCCCGTCTTGAGGTCATTTTCATTGGCTTACTGCTACATAGAGAGCAAGCTCCTAGAATTGCTTGTTGCATTTCCAAAAACTATTTAAATGAGTACAACGTCCCACTCGTATTCGATCTTCAATTAATAAAATTAAACAGATTAAAACATGTCAGACTTAGGCCGTAAAGATATTTCAGATAAAGTTTCCTCCACTTTGACCCCAGACTCTCAAAAGTCTGGTGGACAACAAGCCAAGGACAAGGTTACAGACACTTTGGACAACTTCGCCGGTGACAACACCTCCAGTGACAGCAAGTCCTACGTCCAACAGGCATCTGATGCCATTTTTGGAGAAAAAAAATGAGCTTACTAGCTCACTAGTAAATAGTTTCAAGTAGTTTAATTGAAATCTTACTATAAATGTCTGTAGACAATTGTAAGAATTGCGCTCTGGCGCCACCCTTGGAGTAGTAAAAGTACTGAATAGTTGCAGGCCGAGCATTATGCAATTGTGCTCCTCAACTATACGTCTACAACTATAGCCCGTGAAAAGGGTAAAGCTCTCACTTTTCCATTTGATGTCGCTTACTCCAAATCACAGAAGATTGAAATATAGTACGCGTTGATTTGAACGCGAAATTCTCATCTCACCTTAAAGAACTTTTCGTGCTAGTCGATACTTTATGGACATATAGCAATGACAGTGTCGCCCAATACAGCCGAGCAGGCATACCTTGATCTCTGCAAGAGAATTATAGATGAGGGAGAAGTTCGTCCAGACAGAACAGGGACTGGAACCAAGTCTATTTTCGCACCTCCACAACTCAGATTCGACTTGTCTAATGATTCATTTCCGCTTTTAACCACCAAGAAAGTGTTCTCAAAAGCCATTATTCACGAGTTGTTGTGGTTCGTACTGGGCTCCACTGATGGGAAAAAGCTTTCGGAGAAGGGTGTAAAAATTTGGGAAGGAAACGGGTCCAGAAAGTATTTGGATCTGTTGGGGTTGACGGACAGAAGAGAAGGAGATTTAGGCCCGGTTTATGGGTTCCAGTGGAGGCATTTCGGCGCCGAGTATGATGATTGCGATACTGATTACACAGGGAAGGGTTTTGATCAGCTTGCGGACGTTATCAAAAAGCTAAGAACAAACCCTTATGATAGGCGAATCATCATGTCAGCATGGAATCCTCCAGACTTTGCAAAAATGGCGTTGCCTCCATGCCATGTATTCTGCCAGTTCTATGTCCTGTTTCCAGAATCCTCGCCGCAATCCAATAACAACAAGCTGCAAAAGACAACACGCCCAAGACTATCGTGCTTATTGTACCAACGTTCTTGCGATATGGGATTGGGTGTACCGTTCAACATTGCCTCCTATGCGTTACTCACCAGGATGATTGCCCATATAGTAGATATGGACTGTGGGGAATTCGTCCATACGTTGGGAGACGCACATGTATATTTGGACCATATCGATGCATTAAAAGAACAGATCGAAAGAGTACCAAGAAATTTTCCCAAGTTGTTAATCAAAGATGAAAGGAGAGACGAAATCAAATCGATTGACGACTTTGTATTTGAGGACATCGAAATCGTTGAATACAACCCTTACGGACCTATAAAGATGAAAATGAGTGTATGAATATCCATTACAAATGTTATCTAGGGATTATTTAATGCAAAATAAACGCAAGAAAGCTTCAAAATGGATTGGACTGTCCATTCATCTGCTTTTTGGCCAAGCCCAGTCTCCTTCGGTAGGTTTTGATTTTTGACGAATTATCAACGAAGTCAAAAATTGATAGATCCGAATGTTTTGCGCTTGTTGAGCTCTTGTCTTCCATGTTTGATCTGTTGGTGACATTTGTCAATGGCTTCCTTGCCAGCTTATCGTTAGTCATCTTGTGACGATTGAGGTCTTTGTCCCCACCTTCAAATTGCACTGGTCTTTGCAGGTCCGTCTCTTCTTTCTTTATTTTAAATTCTTTAGATGATTTATCTTTTACGACCACATGATTGATCAATACATCATCACCTACAGCATCCAATAACTTCTCTGAGTCTCTTCTCATCTTTCCTTTCAAAGGTGGAGGAGCGTAGTTAATTTGTCTCCTGTGACGTGATGACCTTCTCACCACTTCATCTTGAGCGCCATTTATCTCAGGCTCATCACTAGATTTCGCATTCAGATTTTGTTTTGCCAGTTTATCGAGGGTTTCAGTTTCCTCTCTTCCATCCACCTTCCCCTCGCTCTCCCTCTCTGGGTAAACTTGCCCATCCACTCTTCGTCTCTCCAATCCCACATCGATATCTTCACTAAGGAAGTCTTCATCGTCGTCGAACCTTGATCTCCTTCTCCTTTTCGCTTTCAGTTTGGTGTCCAGCTTACTGAAATTAGTCTTCACTTGAGGCCAGCTCATACCCTCATTCGGCTCATTGTCCGAATATACACTAAAAGAATTCGCCTTTTTAATTTCTGGCATCTCAGTGATATGACTTCGTTCGTGCTCAACTGCCTTATCATGTATGCTGCTGTTCTCATCAACCTCCATTATGGTCAGATTCCTAAAATCTTTCTTTGCCTCGGGAAGTGAGATATTAGCTAGAGTGATCTCATTGTCACCATAGATAGGTGTTTTTTGTGCGGTACCACCGTATTCAAGGAAAGGCTCTGTTTCTTCGATGTTCAACGGGGGAGAATGGGCCCGTTTTGGCGTCGATGTCATGGGTCGACATTGGTCCTCAAACACATCTAGCTGAAAGCTCCTGGACAATCCTTCGCTCTCCCTCAACTGTTTAAGATACTCGAAAATGCCAGCAAACTTGGCATACAAGTTGGCCTCTATCCCTTCAAGTTTCTCTTCCATCTGCTGTTTAGCCCTCTGATCTCGACTTGTCCGCAATTTTCGCAACTGCATGTTTTCGTTTATTAAATCGCTGATCTTGGACTCCATATCTGATATCCTTGATAGCATGAGAGAGTTGTTCTTTGCAAGTGCCTTATTCTGGAGAGTATATTTAGTCCTCAAAGAGTCCAAGGTTTGCTCATCTATACGTCCTGCCTCTTGTCCCGCTTGAGATCCGTCGACTGGCAGATCCCGAACATTGCCCAGTGCATCTCTGTTTCTATCCTGAAAGCGGAGAAGTGTCTGTGAGAAGTCAGTCGATTTTCTCGCCATTCTAGCCCACTCTTGATGCTATCTAAAGTAAATAAACAGAACTGTAGATGTTTACAAACACATCGATATCTGTGACACGTGACTCGGTTGCGATGGGTCTTCCATCGACAAGATCCTCCAGCGATGTTTGTTGTAGAAGTAGAGGTAGTGGCGAGCTTGGAAGCTAGTGCATTCAGTACTATGGAGCCTAACTAGCCTAACTAGTCAAAAGAGACCACTTTACTCCAGATGGTGGACTGAAGAAGGTGGATTCTTGGTTGGTACGTTGGTTACTGTATGACAACTAACGCTTCCACCTTGAGGGGATCGGTCAGACAGACCCCACAATCCCTCGGTCGCTTCATCTACAGTTGGTCTACACCTTGGTCAGCTTCATATATAAAAATTAATTGGACACAAGATATCATCATAGCTTTTGTATGGAATATCAAAAGCGCGTTTCTTAATATCAAGTGAATTTTATATTTACGTCTTGGTGCTCATTTACAAGTGGATATGATATAGAAATGCAGCGCAACACTACATACCAACAAAAGATAATCGAGAAGCGAGCGGAGCTTGAAAAGTTGCAGGAGTTCCGTAAACTCTCTACCACATTGGCCGATCAATTGGATGAGGTGGAGGAGAAGGTGAATAGAATGAACGATGGAGCCGAAAGTATAGGCTCTGTGCTAAGCAACTGGAAGAATGTGATACAATCGGTTTCTTTGGCGTCTTTGGGATTGATGAAGTATTCTGAAAATGATTATAGAACGGGCTCTCCGTTGCCTGAGCCTTTGGTCCGTATAAGGCTTGACAAGGATGAATACACAGAAGAGGCTGGTAATGCATCACAGAAGGATCTTAAATCGCAAGAAGAAGTGCAGGAGGAAGGCGTTTGAAAGTGAAATTTCGGTCTATCTAGCGGGTCCTAAAAGTATACAAGTATCTACTTAAGAGCTTTTGATGGCTTGCTTGATAGCATCTACCCATGCCATCAAATCATGATCTTCCATGTACGTGTCTAGTTTATTCCTCAACTTGCGACTCAAGTCATCCAATCTCAGATCACCGGTGATGTACACTTCACTGTTGGAACCCAATAGTTCATCCAAAGGCACAAGCAATTCTGGTCGGCGTCTTATTGCTGAAAGCGTTTTGTATAATACAGTATCGCAAGCACTCTCTTTCACGAATGTATCTGCCTTGTACTTTGTACTGGCGATCGATGGCCAGTCATCGACCAATGTTAATAGTCTTAGCCATGTGATTTGGCAATATGTTTTGAATACATGTTTATCTGGTATTGTCAAAGAAACAAATAAAGCTTTCGGAAATCCATGGGAAAATCCAGCTGTTGGTTTGATCAACGTTAGCATGTTTATCAAGTCTGCAGTGGGCAAACGATTACCATCAATGAATCTTTGGCAAGCAGGCTCTATGAGGGATCTGGCTGTAGTATAATCCAAAGAATCGTTGATGAAATTTTTTAAAATGTAATCCAAGGATAATAACTGTTTCTGTCCGGAAACATACTTGGATATGTACAGATGTACCTCATGTTGGGCCCTAATGCTGATCAAATTATCCTCGGCTAGAGCAATCATGTCTTTCAATTCTTCGAAATTGTCCATCTGAGAACGTGCTAGGGCGGCCGTCGCTGACAATTTTGCTAAGGAGTATTTTGAATGCAAGCTGTCCAAATCATCGTCGGGTCTAAGTGATGCTGAATTTATTAAGGCTTGCACTGACTTAGAAAAATCCTGAATGATAAGATATCTAATCCAAGATACGTGAGAAGCTTTCTCTGGGTTCTCTGTCAAATATCTCTCTAGATAGTCGGTATATTTAGGGAACCCCAAAAGTAATAAACGAATTTTTCCGCTCTTGAGACAATGCTCAAACAAGCAAAGGGCAAAATCGTACCCGAATCTTTCGAAATATAACTCATATTTTCCCGTATTGAAATTCTTCGACTCTTCCTTAATTTCCCCACCATTGTCCACCGTCTTTTGTCTTTCAGATTCTAGAATATATATAAGCGATGAAAAATCCTCGTACTGCTCTGCGATTTGCGTCGCCTCAGAATATAGTCCCTCGCGAAGAAGAGCATTAATCCAGAACGTCTTACGAGAGTGATACCACTTAATATACTCCTTGAGTTGTCCATTAGCGTTTTCGTTCAATGTCATATAATTGATGGCATAGTTCACAAGATAATACAAGACCTTGCATATTTTAACAAGATTCCAGCGCGAGTTTTGCGTTATAATGTTGTGATCGTTCTCGCTCTCACAATACACCTTCGCGAAAACATTCTCAATGGTGATGAGTAAGGTTGTATCGAAGATCCATAGCTTCGTGGACGGGATATTACTGTTACCCATTATATACTTTGCCTCTATCCCATAAAAGCCATCATGAATAGTTTGGACAATCATTTGAACCACTTTTTCCAACGAATAGTTTTCTGACACCAATTGTTCGATAAAACTGTTGAGTCTTGCATTAATATTTTCGACACCTCGGCAAAAAAAGCTCCTTAATATATCATGGTCACTCCTATCTATGTCTTCTCCGGCAAGTAAAATCTTTTCAAACCGCTTTTTTAGTGATTCCGAGTTAGATCCTTCGCCATCCATGAAGTTCCATAAATTCAATGCAACTTCATTCATTTCGAGATTTTTGATTATTACTGGTACAAGTCTCTCCGATAAGGCGGGAAAATTTCTGCTAGTATACCTCAAGAGCTCGTGGAATAATCTGGATTTCATTGAAAGGAAATCAGCTACTGCAGGCAAAAACAGAGGGATGTAAGGCGATGATGCACGCAATATTTGACCGATAACATTGTTTGTTGCCTTGATTACGTCCTTTGCGTCGTAGTCATCAGTGACATCAAAATCAATATCCGATGATGTCGAGTAGAATATAGCTTGCTCCATATGAGATTCGATTTTCTGAGAAACACTATCGGGTTGGGAATCATCAATTTCGATAGAGTCGTGGTCCCGACCGAACCTTTCGATCCTGATAACGCCTGATCCTGCAGTGATCAAAATAATGGCTGAGTTCGAATTGGATACTCTATCTTCAAATCCTTGGCCTATTATATTTACAGATGGCTTGAACCTAATCAAGTCTTCCCACTTTGGCTGATAATACTTGAAGGTCTTCAGTAAATTGTCGTTAGTCACCCCGAGATCGACAAGCATCACAGTGTTTCCAATGGTTATAAAAACAGTGTTGTAGTCAACTGGTAGGAATAATCTCGGTTTATTCTCGATGCTGCCAATAGATGATGGTGTTCTTTGGACTCTATGTGAGCTCAAAAGAAGAACACCAGTACTGTCAATTCGCATCACAGCCAATACCAACTCCCTCTCGCTATCTTGCCGGAACATGTTGTCTAGCTGACATAAACCCAAATATTTGTTGTCATGTTTCTTCGAATTTAGAGGCCATAAATCCAAAAACTTAATGTTGATGCTCGATCCTGGAAGAAACCCGTGCATGTTATTTTCTAGGTAGGGTGATAAATTATGCATGAAAGACTTCTTCTCGTCTATGAAAGGTACCCCATTTGCAGACATCAAATGATAAGTGAACAAATAGAATTGACCCACGGAATCTTGTATTATTATCTCTTGAGACATTCCATGGTCAAATATTCTACCCAGTTTTACACTCACAACTTCGTCATTGACGAATTCGTTCTTCTCTCTGTTCCCAAATTTTCCAAAAAGACCTGAAATTAAACCCCTATTGAATGTTGAGTTCAAGAGATCAAAAGTGGCCAAACGTGGCTTACCTTTAAGGTCTCTTAAAGCGACAAGTACACACCTCTTCCAAGATGTAGTTATCACTATACCAGCAGGTTCAACACTATCAGCTGATGTAATGTACTCTCCGCTTTTCTCGTTCAAATTGATTCTGAGTTCGAGCAATTTATTGTCGATCAAGCCCAATGCAGGTGCATGTTGTACGCTTTCATAAAATTTAACTAAACCCGTAACAGAATCAATGATCATTATTCCCGGATCATCGCTGGTACCGCTTGATGGCTTTGTCAAAATGGCTAAGGGAGGAAGTTCCAGTGGTTTTAGGTCAAGAGGAAATTGGATCGTTAAAGGTGAAGAGTCGGTCGATTTGTAATTCCATACGTGGATGGCCGTATCGTTGACTATCAAAGCATAGTTCGACCCATTATCGGAGTATCCGTTCAAGAAGCTACTCTTTGATCCGTCCTCTAATACAGAGGGAACTGCTGGAAGCCTGGAAACACAAAACTTCTTGGTCTTGGTCAACTCCAAGGCAGAATAGCCACCAGAAGCTAGGGTGGTTTTTTTATCCTCAGGCGTGGTCCTTAGGGGCGAGGTTTCCCTCACCTGTCGAGCCCTGAAAATGGATTGACTGTTAAATGACATCCACTCGACTTTATTTGAACACTGTATGATACACCAATGTCTCGATATTTACATTTAGTATTATATTTTTCAGTGTCTGATTACCAAAAAATTCATATTTATTATGTAATACATATATACCCATCGCTGTTAAGAGGATCAGGGTAAAAGCTAACAGTTGCAGAAGGGGTGATTAATTGGCCTTGGACCTTTTTGCAGGTGGCTCATCATCAGCAGATATGAAGTCGTCGTCATCGTTGTCAAAATCGCTATCTTGATCGTACCTCGCCTTCAAACCCTTCATTTTTCTGGTCTGAAGCTTGGATAAATCTTGGTTTCCTACATGGATCTGGGCAACCTTGTCACCCATATGATCTGTGGACACGTTCTTCTTCTCCTTTGGCTGGAGTTGCTTGGGTTTCTTATTTGCCTCTTTCTCGACCTCTGGAGCAGGAGTAGTCCTTCTTCCAATCTTGAAATCGAACCTGGGTCCTATTTCATCGAGCTCTATTCTAGGAAGCTTCTGGCCAGATTTGTATGACTTCAATTTGTAAACACGGAAATGCAATAAAGGTAAAGTGGTGGAGTTGGGATCTTCGATTTCACCCACGGACAAGGCAATCACATACTGCAAGCCCGCAACATCCTGTAAATCTGTCTCCTCTCCACGGAAAAAGTCCATGAATAAAGACTTCAAATGCTGAAATACGGGATGTGTGTCGAAGGCTGGACCGTTGAACACAAACATTGGTTTCAATCCGATTGTGAATGTAAGTTTCTTGAAATCACCCAACAATTTATAGTTTCCTTGGATCGACAACTCGATCATGTCATACAACTTGAAGTTGAAAAATCTTGCAAATGTTAAGTTGTTTGGTCTCTTCTTATTGTGAGAAGAAAATACCAATAACGAAGCATCATTCTTCTCTGCGTAGAATTCGAGCTCAGTGGAATCCTCAAATGGTTTGATATCGTTCTTTTTGGAGAACTTCTTGACCAAGGGTTTCTTTATTGCCATCAAGTCACAGCATGCGTCGTGCAAGAGTTTATTGCTTGTTGTTCCAGGAACAAACAAAGCTGACTTTGGGTTCTCAACTTGCTTGGCTTCCTTTTTAGCCAATGCTCTCTTTGATCGAGCATTCTTTGGTTTGCTATTCTAATGTTAGTAAACTATTGAGATTCATCATGCTTTGATCGCATTTATCATTACATACATAGACCTGATCATCTTTATATTGTCTGTGCTATGAAGACTTAAAAGATTCTTTAATTCTGCTCATCAAGATGAAAAAAAAAATGGCATCGGAAAAAATCCTATACATAAAACAAGGCATCTCAAGATTCTTGTTATATCAAGCTACTACAATAAAGCGTATATTAGAAGGGTATAGAATAAATTATGATACAAGCTTAAGCCCAAACCTGTAATTGTTCGAAATAGTCTGCTCTCTTATGCTCTTCGTTATTGATGTTGGAAACAACTGAGGCTCTCAATTCGTCTACCATGACAGGATGCCCACATGTCACGAAACAAGCCGATCCTGTGGACTCCTTTATGCATTGTTTTACTATCTTCTCCATGACCGGTCGCCCAGTCTTGAAAACTATGTAAGATAGTTCCGACTTTATTCTAGCTATGGTTTCCTCCTTTCTAAGTCTATCAGAAGAACCGACATAGCTGAGTTCATGTGACAGTGATATTAAAGGAGTACTCTCATCGCTATGAAATGTCGGGGAGTCGAAGTCTTTACTGGACTCACTGAGTTGTGGCGTACGCAAATCGAATTCTTCAAGACAAGAGTAAGACTCTGGTTTTGTCACATAAATCTCTGTCTCGATGTTAGTATTGGCAAGGGAGCGCAATTCCTCGTAGAACCAATATAATGACTTGAATTCTCTAACTATCCAGATAAGCTTTATTTTCTTGCTGCTATCACTATGGCGACGGGCTAAATCATACGCTTCCGCGTATATACCCGGAATACCATTGCCACCGGCAATAAAAGCACGGTTGTCATATCTCGCAGCTGGAGTTGACTCGCCGTAAGACCCTTCGATAGCGACTCTGATATGTGTACTCTTCGCTGTACAACACGACAAATTTTGATATAATGACGACGTGACTCCCTCTTTAACCTTGATGTATAGTATTATGTTGTTTACTGACTTGACGTCAACTGTGTAAGTGAATGGGTGAGACTGCCAAAAGCATGATGGCCGCAAGAAATGGATGAAAACGTGTCCTCCTGGGATCGGTTCCCAATATTCAGGCGTGGGAACAACGACTTTCAATGTTTCATCAGCGAGCAAGAAAACCTCTGCCTTTGGAAACCCAAAAGATATCAATCTACTTATCCTCACAATTCGATCAAAAACCCATATGGCGCTGGAAATATAATAAAACCATACCCATTCCAAGTGGTAAACATGAAGATAAGATCCCACTATGAATACTAAGGCGAGAACTATGTGAAGGAGTAGAAATAACTCATACCACTTTCTTCTCAATACCAAGAGGCCTTGAATCATTATTGCCACACCAGCAATCGCTGCAGCAGATCCCCACAATAAATAAGGTTGCATGATTTCCACCTTGAAACTCCTCATGTAAAGGCAATAAGCTCCCGCATGAATTGTAAGCAATATCATTATCATTCTTGACACCCACCTATGAAGTGTGATAAATGTCGAATAATCCCATCTAGTTATCCATTGAAGAAAATTATTCCGTCCTCCAAAGAGAATCATAAGTGGCATCAAGTGACTCAACAAGATACCTGATCTCACAGCCAGATATCTAAGCAATGCTCTTTTTCTACTGAGAAATATCGGGTCATCTTTCTCATAATGTATGCGATATTGTGCTAGATATAGGCAGATAATCGAGAATGCTACTAGTATCAAACTCTCTGCTCTTGTGGGGACCAACATCTCAAAATACCTTGTCACAATCTTTTCGTTTGTCTTCAGCTTTCCCATAGTTGCGGGGAGAGTGATCCTCGATCTGAACCAATTGGTGAATGTGCCTGTCATTCGCCTTTGTATATTTGGAAATAAAATCTTGGACCAATTTCCAATCGCTGCCAAACAAAACACCACAGCCCAAAAGCCGACGATATAGAACCCGTAGTATACTGACCTTTCATAGTTACCCAAAAACTGATCATAAGCTCTTTTCATTGACTCCAAGTCTTTATCATCCATCTTCACAGGAAAATCCACCAAGTAAGAAAAGTCGTAGTCTTCATCTAAATACTTAGCATATTTGGTGTAATTTTCGTGGACTTCTTTGAACACCTTTCGGCTTATATCTATGTTGTAATCCTCCTTACATGTCCGTAGGAAGGTATCAATTTGACTCTTGTATGCAATTTCGTAGCAGTGGGCAATGGTAGCCAAAGCGTTGGGATTCTCACAGAAGCACCGACTGCTAGGTACATCCTTGGGACAAAAGTTTGCTGTCGTGTAGATTGAGTACCCACATGCCAATTCAGCCCTTTTGTCCTCTCCAAGGAGTTTGAAAGGGGCCCCTTTCACTGCTCTATCCGGGGTCAAGGCATTCAAAGTCGAGACCAAGATCCCGACACTCAACATCACCTTTAACCTCTTCAATGCACGGCTCTTGGGCCTTTTTGGTATTAAAAGCGGTATCAATAGTGCTAGCAATATCAACGCTATATAAGCACTTGACACAAACATCTTGACTTATGTTAGAGAATGCCTTTACTATTCATCAAGAGGTCCGTGTTTCTTTGAGTTTATTAGTCCGTGTTTCCTCCTTGTTACGATCTACTATAAGCCGATCTCTTTATTTATATAGTGCCCTTTATTTCGTATTAATTTCTTGCCTGTGATCAGCATTAACTAGGTCTAATCTAAGCTACTCAAAAAAAACTTCGCTCC
Source organism: Debaryomycetaceae sp. ZIM 2471 (assembly GCA_031081905.1). Classification (NCBI taxonomy): domain Eukaryota; kingdom Fungi; phylum Ascomycota; class Pichiomycetes; order Serinales; family Debaryomycetaceae; species Debaryomycetaceae sp. ZIM 2471. The sequence goes on along the minus strand of JARYTF010000001.1, from coordinate 901,339 downwards.
GGAAATGTCCTCGCTTCCTATTCCGGTTGTTCTCGAACTTGACCCTGTTCCGGTCGCGTCAAGAACATGATCCCTTTCACCTAACAACGGCAATTAACCCGTTCCACCAACCCACAACGTGCCATTAGGGGCTAGGGATACGTGAGCTTAGTTTCTGGTGCCTTTGGGACGGTCTTTTCGCGAACCCGTTAGTAGCCTACTCCGATCGGGTTCATTTTACGTAAAACTGATCATTTAGATAAATTACTCATGATCGATTAGATAACCATGTGCAGAGTTGTCTGCCGTTCGGGCTCAAACCTTAATAATATGTATTGGGAATCCCGTCATGCAGTGCACCGGACACTGTAGAAGCACAGGAGAAGCAGTCTGAGTAGTACCACACATTCAAAACGCTTCGTGTCTAGGCTTAGCGTAGTCCGACTGCTTCGTAAGTGTATTCGAATGATTGTGCTCCGTTATACTGTATATAAAGCGTGATGGGCTAATGAATGTGAGAGCTGATGGTTTTCCCATATTGAGACTGGGGGAGTAAAAACTTCTTGTTACAGTAGCACCAAAATCTGTTCATTGATGGTAAATATGGGTGTTTTGGAGACTTATATACTGGTGGAATTAATTACAAATACATCGGCAATGTTGTGGAACTACTAGAATAGTGCTGATTTCTAATCTCGGAATCGAGAATAGATGGATTACAAAATCGAGATGAGGTTGGAAGATATAAAATGAGAGCAATTGGAGAGTTTCGACGCTATTTACAAACCCGTGTAACAGATAATTCTGATACAAGACTTCAAAGCCACTGTTCAACAACATGTCAGTCCAAACATCCAATCTTCGTACCGAAATGGTTCCATTAAGTAAGATAAGGAGACCCATTCCTCCCGTTCTAGACTATCAGAAGATTGATGCAATGGTATCTACGCTCAGGGGAACACCTATGGCGTCGGCTACTTGCAAAGTGGAGGATATAGAAATCGGAAAACTACCTCCCGTTGATGTCTTCTTGGTGAAAGAACAAGGTAAAGAGTACTACTTTGCTTTCGGGGGATGCCATCGTTTCCAAGCTCACGACAAAATAAAGGCCGAAGACAACAAAGAGCCATTGGTCGAATGCAGAATTCTCCCTGCAACCAGACTGACACTCAAGTTGTATCTTGGTGCATCAGTTGATGAGATGTTCAAGGATATTGACGATCAAAATTGATGACGATCGCATAGAATTAGATATAATTATTTTACGATTTATTAACTATATAATGCCTTAAAAGAGTACGTTTTTTGAACTTTCATTATGATCCTTTGTAATTGAATCTTGCTTCCGATTTCTTTTTTTTTTTTGATGACAGATCAGAGCCAAGCACGGTCCCTCACCTGATTAACTGTGAAGAGGAGTTTATTGAATCTAGGCTTTCCCTGACGGTATCAACTAAATCAGATTCTGGTGGATTCAATGGGGCATAGTTATTTTTAATCCTCTTCTTGATTCGTCTTTGCTGCCATTCGATTGGTACTATGGGGAGCTTTCCGAATCTTTCCTCGTATATGAGTGAGGAGAATGTGGCGATTATTACTATCCAATAGACATTATAGCTGATAACACTTCCATACGTCGCAGAATTTGTCCAGCCAAAAACGGCTGTGACGATCATCCAAAACGCACCATCTTCCTGAAGTTCTCCATTGCAGCAATTAACGTGCCAAACACTATTCTTGATGTCATATGAACCGGGTCCGTGGCCCGTCTCGCTAACGTCCATTCCACCACATGCATCTATGAATCTTTGTAACTCGAAGTTCCAAACACCCTTCGAGAATAGACCTGCAGCAATAAGATACAAGAATCCGGTGGATATAATTAAGAACCACTGTAATGATAAAGTGTTGCCTGAACGATACAATACAAATCCAACAATGGAGCCAATGATTATTGCAAGAATAGCGGCATTGATAATCGCCCACTTCGAAGTATTCTCATTTATACCAATTCCTCCGATGAAAACGATCGCCTCCATACCTTCTCTCATAGTAGTCACGAAAGGCAAAATGAACATTGAATACTTTTCAGACATAACCGAAAGCAGCTGAGAGAACGAGATGGCATCTTTCCTTCGTTTATGGTGATTTACAGCTTTGTTTAAATAGTCCGAGTTCTCAATCATTGTGGACAACTTATACTTCCACTTCTCTTGCATCTTGTTCACCCTCAATATCTTGATACCCATAGTAGATATTATAATACTGGCCAATATTGAAAACGTTCCTTCCCAGTAGTGTTCAGTAGAGGACCATAAATCGCTTCCGACAATGTAGAATACCCCAAGTATAATGATTCCAAATAATAAGCACACTAGCAAACCACAAAGTCCTCCAATCCATATCTGAAGCCGTAAGAAGGAATAGATTGCATGATTTCTCTCTGCCATGTGCTCCGAGGAACCTTCTTGGGCACTATCTCCTTCTTCTGTATTGACAGCGTTGTTGGAGTCGTCTGATCCCTGAGTGTATGGTATCTTCTTTGATTTTTTGTGCTTCTCCCCAAAAAAACTCTGATGTATGAAAGCCAACAACACCGATATGATTATGACCAGTTCAAGTGTTTCCCTTAGCACGATCAAAAAGACTTGTACCGAGAACAAATCTTCGAACCTCAAGTCATTCATTCTTAAATTTCTCTCCAGTTGCAAACTTTTTCCCTTGTATTTAATTCACCTTTGATAGGGCGTTGGTTAAGAATGACAAATGATTCAAGGAGGAGGAATCAAGGAAAGCTTTCAAATATAGGTAAGAACTTAGAACCGTCGAAGCATGAGGCACTACGGAGGTTATATGACTGATCTAGTCGTAACACATTTCATATCCGGCCCGAGAAGCCCCCGGTGAATAATTACGGTTTAAAGGATCCGTGTCGGACTTCGAAATTCGATGCTTTTTCGGATTTATATTTTATCTATATGATCTATTACGAGGGATTCATACAGCGGAAATTGCCGTACATTAAAGACGGGATGCTAAGCTTTACGTATCTGTGAATGGACCTGCCATCTTTTAGTTCGATACGGTCTGATATTGGGAGGTTCTATATACTGTAAATAGGTCGACAAGACATTTGAAGTAAAGATGACGAATCAATTATGGTTCAGTGTCAATGCTTGTCCACAGTTTAACCTCACTCGTGTATATCATTTTCCGAGCGGATTCTTTTTGCAGACGACGAATTATTTGATTCCGGAGAAGAATTCGGACGACGCTTGGTGCGTGAAGGACTTGGCAGCCTTCCAAGTTTCGTATCCGGTAACTTTTCTGGAGATAGTACGGACAAAGAAGTATCTGCTTCCGTACCAGGCTTCGCTTGGTTTCGAGCGCGGCTCGTATTTTCGCCTGCAAGCTCAGCACTTGCGTGTTCACCATGGTGTTCCTTTGCCAGTGATTTATTTGTCAGAACTGGAAGGAAATCTCTCCGGTCTCTATCTCTCGTATTGTATTGATTAGTTTCATATCTGCTCTTGTAGCTCCTCCCATTGAAATTATGCAGACCATTCGATCTATCTCTTATGCTTTGGTAAGAACCTGATGAACTGCGAGGAACATACGTATCGGTTCTTCTGGGTGCGTATTCTGATACGCGATGCTTGTAATGGGACTGATATTGATTGCTGTGTATATTTGAACCACGAGAAGGGCCGTCGGATGTTGGTTGATGTGTATTGCCTTGTCGGTTATTGACCTCTTTCGTTGCTTTAAGTGTCTCTTTGTCTATTTCATGGCACTCCTCAAACTTTGGTAATTCTCCGGGCTTCAAAGTTTTCGGCTCATTGAAGAAAAACTCGTGATTCAAGGCCTCTTTTGCATTTGAACGTTTGTAGGGGTCGAGAGTCAACAACGAACTCAAGAGTTCGACACCGTCCCTGGGCATGAAATCTTTGAACCTCACCTCTAGTGACCTTTTACATGACAAGCCTATGCTGAAATCTTGCTTGTTAGGCAAAGTAGCTCCATGAAGCCAACTATTTGGAGGCCCAATCAAATTGAATATTAGTTGCGCTTGGTGTGAATCAGACTGTCCAACTAGTATTGGTTTGTGGGTGAATAGCTCAGCAAAGACACAACCAATACCCCACATATCAACAGATGTGGTGTACTTCCTTTCTCCTAAGAGAATCTCAGGTGGCCGGTACCATCTAGTGACTACCAATGCGGTATATGCCCGTTCCCCACCACCAGGACCCATACCTAGCCTTGGAGGGGGGCCATGATAAGATCTAGCCAAGCCAAAATCTCCAATCTTGAGTACACCTTCATGGTCTATCATAATATTAGCAGCCTTGATGTCTCGATGTAGAAAATTCCTGCCATGTATATAATCGATACCTTCCAATAACTGATGCATGATACATTTTATGTGTGCTAATTCCAACTTGACTCTTTTGTTTTCCAATAAACCAACCAAGTCCGAAGCCATGTATGGCGACACCGTGTAAAAGCATCCTCTTTGTTGCACTAATTCCAGGGCATTTTTTACCACGGGTTCTTCATAAATCATGTCCACAAGCTTTAGTACGTGTTGATTATCAAGTTGCCGTAATATGGTTATCTCCCTTAATGCAGTTATTGGAAATCCCTCCTTGGCAGAGTGATTTATGAGTTGCTTTATGGCTACCAATTCTTTGGTCTTCTTATTTCTTGCCTTTTGAACAACACCAAACGTACCTTGTCCTAACTTCTGTATAATCTCATAGCTTTTTAGAGAGTTCATTTCCCTATGCCTCCTCGAACCATGAGATCTGCTGCTATGAGACCTCCGTTCATTCATATCGGCAAGATATATATATCACAAGAGGACAAAAGTGTAGCAAATAGAGCATCGTGATGAAGTCTTCAAAAAGTCGAATTTGATATTTGAATACTGCACGCCCATAAAGCCCACAAAAAGATGAGACATTACCTCGAACCTCGAATAATAATGCACATTATCTATTAAAGTGATCGGTGAGATGTATATATGAGTAAAAATATATTAATGATATTGGGAAGTCGGTGTGTGTTTTCTCTTCCCAAATGACGATATTAAGTAAAACAACACGAATAATGAGGAATTGATCTTTTTATACGTTGTTTGAACCTGCAACTTTAACGAACTTAGAAACCATTTTCCTGTCCTTAGATAACTTTCCAGCCTCCTTCACATGGAAACCATCTTTCAAGAGAGCTGTGGTTTCTTCTAACTCCAATCCCGAAACTTCTGGATATAAGAAATATATGAATAGGAACGAGATGAAACATAAACCAGCGAAAAATGAAAAGGTTCCAGTAGGTGTAATATTCACTAACATTGTTAAGAATGTAGATGAAATGACAAGAGATCCACTCCAATTGGTCACTGTAGCAAACATGGCACCTACAGATCTCACGTTGACATCTGAAAATAATTCAACTCCAGTCCATGCACTGTTACCAATACCTGTCGAGTAACTGGCAACAAATCCAATCATGGCCAAGATTATGACGATTCCCCAGCCTGTAATACCACGACGTTCCACTTCGACATTAGCACCTGAGCTAAATTCAACACCCAAGAAATGGAATGCAATTGCACTCAAGACCATGAAAAGACACATCAGTGGTATAGTAATCAATAAGAGACGTCTTCTACCAACTTTGTCGATTAAGAACATAGCCACAGCGCTGAAAACGAAGTTCGCAGCTGCAACTATCACAGATACCGCAGTAGGATTGTTGAATCCAACCGTCTCAAATATAGTTGCACTGAAGTACATCAAAGAATTAAAACCCGTAAACTGTTGAATGCCTTGCAAACCACAAGCTAATATCATAGCCCTGAAGTTGGCTGGATCAGAATGAATAAGCTTGATGGAGTTCCAAGCACGACCTATAGGCCCGTCTCCTGGAACTGTAGTGTCAGATGCAATCATTTCTTCAATTGTGGCAGAGACGAAAGCTTCAGATGGATCACGGTAGACTTTCCTTAAAACTTTTCTTGCCATTTCTATTTGACCGTTCATCACGTAGAATCTAGGAGTGTCTGGCAAGAACCAAAATAAGACAATTTGCAACACCGAGGGAACCATACAGAGTCCGACTGAAACTCTCCATCCATGATTTAAATGTGTCAATCCCCAGTTAATCAAGTAGGCAATTAATTGACCTCCAGTAATGAACATGACATTAGTGACGATCAATCTTCCTCTGTATCTTGAGGGTGCCAACTCACTCAACATAAGTGGTGCTATCAAAGATGCTATACCCACTCCAAGGCCCAATACAAACCTTCCGGCGATCATGGTCCAGACAGTTTTTGCCACCAATTGAATAATGGTTCCAATGATGAAAACAACGTTGGAGCTCAAAAGCACCTTTCTACGACCCAAGACGTTTGCAAGTACACCCCCAAATATAGCACCTATCAAAGCACCCAAGGAAGTCGCAGATGTGATGAACTCCTTCTCGCCCGATGTCAAGTATTTGTTGCTCAAGTCTGTTCCTACGTTCACCAATGCAGAGGAAATGTATCCCGTATCATATCCGAACATGTATCCGGATATCGATGAAGCCAAGGTCAATAAAATCACCATTCCCGATGGTTTTGCATTCTCCTCTGACATAGACCCCAGTCTCGCAAGTGAAACATCTGATGGTTTCACAAACAGAATCAGCGAAGACTCCGTTGGCAACAACTCCTGTGCCGATGAATTGGACTCTGTGTCCGTGAGGCCTGTGCTTTCTACCTCCATTCTCGTATTATGTGCACTGTTTTGCTGTTTCGAGCTCATCCTGCTCTCTCTCTCTCACTGTTCTCTGTTCGAATGTGTTCAGTAATCCTGTTGTAAATGTGTCTACGACAATCGATTCTGTTGCTTCAGGCGCCTGTTGCTGTGTCCGTCGCTACGCTAGTCGCCGTTCCTACCGCTATGCTTCCTGCCTGTTTTCCGTAATTCAAGTTTATGATATATGCAATACTCAGCACATACACTATCAATAAGAACCTATAGACAATCTCTGTAACTACTCGTTTGAGATTGAAATTCTAGAGAATACAACACCGCTCACGTAGAGTTGTTCAAAATAAGTGGTAAATGATGCTGCCTCAACTTTAAAGTGCGAGAATTTGATCTGTATTTATAAGAAATCCTTCATTAGGGGAATTTTCTGTGGGCTTCTCAGGCTCGGTGAGATTCGCCGAATTTAAGATATTCTCGGTGAAGTGGCCAATAGAAATCACGCATTCGCCTTTTCGTTTTTGTGTCGTTTGCGCGCAAAAGCACCAGAATAGAGAGCTCTCCTTTTTGATGACCAGCGATCTTTGTTTCACCTATCGAAATGGATACGAGATCACCATTACCTACTACGGAAAGCTCTAGGAGATTCTATCAGTCGCTAGCAAATGGCTTCACGCGAGGGAATCCGGGACGGGATGTTCCGAATCGTAGAAGCCCATAGACTCCTCTGTTGTTCGCCGACTTACACTCGTCTCGCCGAACGGGGTAACAGGCGATCGAGGAGGGAAAGTCACACAAACCCACGGATGTGCTTACACTAAATGGTCTAAAACTTCTCTGGTGGGGAGTGGTATGGGATGCGGAAGCGGAAGCGTCGGTAAGCGGGAATGACGCTGAACGCCATGGGTAGCCCCCAACGAATACGGCGTGGCTCAGAGCGACCGGACGCCTGCAATTGTAGAAGGCACAGCACTGTGTCTGGTGACGGTGTATAGCATTACAAGGCCTAACATTAGATGCACTTCTGTAGAAAGACAGCTCAACTAGAGCCAGAAAACTCGTGCTTATCTGGCCGGTTACGTAATTACACTGCTCAATAGCTGCTTGTGTGTGGACTCCAGAAACCAGAATTTTAGGTGTAGTGTCTTGGTGAAGCGTGTCTGAGAATGGATCGAGGGTCACAAGACAGCCTATTGGTGCGAAAGTATTTGGTATTACTGCGAAACCGTGTGGTTGGCTGAAAATTAACATTGCGAATTTGTCATGGACGTGGCTCTTACACCAAGCTTGCTGAGCAGTCGTCAGTACGATTGGCATCAAGATATAAGCATGTAAATTATATTCTATTTTCGAGATTACAGAACATTGATCGATTAATATATGTTATCTAATGTATGTTGTAAATATGGGCTACTTTTTCTTGGAAAACTAGAGATAAAAACCTGTACGAACAAATAAAGGCTGATCAACGGTGCACCATTAATGACCTTCAAATCGTTCATAATTATGACGAGGGAAGACACTTGTTTTATGTCCCGATACTAGTTAAAATTTGGCAGCACGCAATAGTCAAGATTATCGACCTGACAAGGCTGACAACACAGATCCCGAGCATCAGAATAAGAAGATGAACGCTTCTTACATAAATAAACGTCAAAACCTATCTAGTGACGTTACACGATATCCAAAGGATGTTTACTTCTTTGGAGGAGTGAATTTGAACTTTCTGTTCTTGATTGGTTGCCATTTGAATTTCTTGACCCACACGGAGAGGAAGTACAAGGAAGAAAGAAGAATCAAGGCCTTCAAACCCCATTTCTTTCTCTCGTCATGCTCTGGCTCGGCGGCCCAATTTAAAAATGTAGTGACATCCTTAGCCATTTGGGAGGTGGTTGCTGGGGTACCATCTTCGTATTCAACCAATTCATCAAATAACACTCTTCCCATAGCAATGGACCCACCTGGGAAGTAAGGATTGTAGTTCGATCCCGGAGGCAATGTAACACCTGCTGGGGGCTCTTCTGGATAACCCGTCAATAAAGAGAAGATGTAATCACATCCACCGTGTCTGGCCTTGACAATCAAAGACAAGTCAGGGGGCAAAGCACCTTGGTTGGCAGCTCTAGCCGCTTGTTCGTTATCGTAGGGACCTGGAATGTAGTCAGCCAACTTACCGGGTCTCTTTTTTGGGTGACCCTCATCATCAGGCTCGTCATCGTATTCCAATTCCTCAGTGAAAGCCTTTGCTTCGGATGTCGAGTGAGACACCCCAACCAAATTTCTCCATGCAATTCTGTCTAAAGAGTGACACGATGCACACACCTCTCTGTAAACCTGAAATCCTCTTCTGATCGATGCATGGTCAAATGTATCAAACATACCGTTGTGCGGCCATCCGTAAGCTGGGGGGTGCAATCCGTGTTCAGCAGCTGTCATAGCTCTTGCCGTCACAGAGTCCTGGTACAACATATAGGACGCTGTAAGTCCAGAAACACCCACGGCTCCAGCAACAACCTTCTGCAATAATGGACTACCGGCTTTTGATGTGAGTCTAAACATACTGTATTCTGCCTTTTAGACTGCTTCCTACCTTAGATAATCTGCTTTATTATTCACACTATTCAATAGGACTGCAAAACACTTCCGCGTCCACTGAATTGATGTCTATGTATGTACAATGAAGTTGGAATAGAGAATCACTATAAATCTATTGATTTTCGGTAAGTGAATTCCTCAATGAAAAAAAAAGTATAAGAGGAAAAGGTGTTCGCTAATTGGTCGAAATTTATGAGATAGACACTACTAGCTATATAGCGAGGTCAGATGATTTTCTTCAACGGCTGGGGAACGGGACGTTGTAGAGCGGAGCGGTGGGGTGTCAGGGTGGCGAAGACCTCAATACTAGATCGTACTGAGTACGGGTGCAGTAACTTGAAGCTTGTCTCTCAAAGCAGCACCGCTCGTTGCATTCCCACGGCAAGCATACATGGTAGCTTGTTAGCTGCAACAGGTAGTCACTGGCAGGCGAAAGGCACCGCAGTGGGCAAAGTGCAGGCGAAGCAGTCGTACGCTGCTGAATGAGCCAGAGTTTTGAGGTACGTTCTATTGACTATATTGATGTATGTGATTCGATAGATGCAAGGTTTTGACAAGATGATAGCTCTACCACTTCTCCTCGGGGTTCGACTTGAAGGCTAGAAAGTCGTCCCAGTCAAACATGCTTAGTTCTGTTTCATTTCTCACATCCAATTCCCAGAGAGTCTTGTCGTCTCCGGAAATGTCCTTGTTGAGGATGACCCAGTCGTCGTTGTCCAAGTTAATTGCGAGATTCATTGACTTTGATCCGTGAGCCTTGGTGTAAATTTTTAAAGCGTTGTAGTCGGCATTTCTGTACGGCCTGTAGGCTCCTGTTGTATTTATCACGTTCTTCATCTGTTCCAAAAGCTGCCTGGGTGAAGTCTCCTTAAGATTTACTGATTTTAAAACGTGATTCTTGATATTTCTGTATGGCAAGGACTTGACGATCCGAACGGTCAAAACGGCGTCCGTTGCAGGACGAACGTTCGTCATCAACGGTTCCTCTACTTTGATGTCTGACATGGCGTTGTTGTAGCTAGGATTAAAGAGATGCCCTATAAAAAATTGCATATAGCAGTCCGAATCTCGTGCAGGAACCACCTAGACATTGAAGACTCTGTGTTCCAAACAAGTGAGAAGCCTTTAATGAACTAAGTCCCCCATACGATGGCTGTGTAGCATAGTGATGAAGCTTTCACTTTGTTGGCTGCACGGCTTCTTGCTGAGAACCAGTGTCTGCATCTAGTGTCACTTGTGATGTCACCTCTTGCAGCTAACAACATTTTTCATTTTTCATTTTTTGACAAATTGTATTGTAAAATGTTCTGTAAACCTGTGATATTGATGTCCACTTTAAATAGCTAATAATAGCTTAAACATCTATCTAATGTTGATGCATATTGCTCATATTACTGAGGATCGTCAGACATAATGTGCTGAGTCATTAAGCGACAGCGAAATCAAGTTGGACAACATGTAAAAGTTAGCCCCTCTATTCGCAGCCATTTTTTTTGTGATGTTTAGGATGTCAAAGCATCTTGACAATTATGTTGATTTACAAACACAAACGGGGCTGTATACCGAATGGATACCAACTTAATACGATACTGATGAATCGTAGATGCTATCCACTAACTACATCAATCGGACTTTGCAAATTGCATTCCTTGACCAGATTCGAAGAACTGAATTAGTTGAAGGACACGGTGTGAGATGATACTGTTTTCGACTTTAGGAAATCCTACGAGATTGAGGCTACGAATTGACCTTCTTATAGGTACTCTTATGCATGCCTTAAACGTCGGCAGCAATCCGCACTATCAGATTCACCTCCAGCATTATATCTTAGAAGTTGAATACATAGTCTCGGCTACAACTTTTCGCTATCAGACAAAAAGGAAATAAGCTACATGGTGAGACGAATTTTGAAGGAAGTCATTGAAAAGAAATTATAACTATGTGCACGGTGTTTGTCGTAAATTAACGTCAAATTATAAAATTCATATACTGAACTTATTCTCGATGTTGGTGATGAAACTATTTATATTGTAAAGTCTATCGTCGCCCAAAAGCTTGGAGTCCAACCTTCTTTGTATTCCATCAAACACGGAATATGAATCATCACTTTCGTCAGAGACATCTAGTAAAGTGAAGTCTGAATCATTTTCATCGAGAGCGTAGGGTATTAGTTTGATAAACGTGTTGCAAATGCTTTTCGAAATTGAAGAGCTGAGGAACGGTTTCAAAGCTTTGTTGAGCTCAAATATTGATAAACCTGTACAATTTGAGAACTGCTTCTTGAAAAATTTGTATGCCAGAGAATCGATGCCAGAAAGGTGGTATTCTTCGTGTTTGGTGGATTCTAATAATTCCTTTAACTCAGAGGGAGACCTTTTGATGCCCAAGTCTCTCTTGTAGAAGTCAATTTTGTGATTTATGCCTATGAGATAATCGATGCTATTAATGATATTCAAAAGGGGTTCCTTTTTGTCACTCTTTATCTCGTCTTTGAAAGTGGATAAAACATCTTTCATAGAATCGAGATAAGAGTTGATTTCGTTTAATCTGGTTTTCTCATAGAGTTCTTTGATGTATTGTGTGCAAGCGTATAGCAATGTTGCATCCACGTCTAATAGGTTGTCAAATTTCCTTGATATGTTGTTGGTTTGAAGTGAGGTAATTGGTGTGTAGTTCAAATTTCTGTCGAACCGACTCAAGTTGCTATTGATGCGACCAAAGAGAAGTTCGAGATCTGGCATATCCTTATATTGCATCTTAGGTTTTAAAGCAGATCTGAAATGCTGATATTCATTCAACACCTTCCTAAGTCTTTCAAGATCACCTTTGACTACATGAAAAGCCCCTAGTAGCTCGTTCATATTCTCGAAATTCTTGGCTGTTGCGAGAAGTCTATCAAAGTACTCTTGCAAATGTGCGATCACGCTGACCGAAGAGCTCTTAATGAAATCTATTTTTGAAGTAAGGTCATATGTATACTTGTTGATACGATTCACAGTGCTCAAGGACTCCGTCTCATATATGTTCTTCCATTTTTTCAAAATAACAATGTTTGTCACAAACAGGTCTAAGTTCGTTTCCCCTACTTCTGGTTCAATTGTATGTCCCTCAACTTCTAGAAATGTATACCATTCAGCCAAAAATGTTACTATGCTCTTTTCTTCAGGAACCAAACCTAGAAAATCATCCACCTCCACTATTTTGGAAATCCCCATGGATTCCGCATATCGCAACACTTCCTCGAGGCTTTGGACTACCTTATCCCTCTGATTTGTCATCCTGAAGGAGGTGTAGTGTTCCAAAATCACGGACAAATAAAAATCCGGTCTATTTACTTCAAGGGACCAGTCTCGATTGAAGTTAGCAACAGCCAAGTTTTTTCTACATATTATGTCGTTAACCCATTTCAACAACAACTCCTTGATTTTTGTATATGATGCACTTTCCTTGATGAACATAGACGTGTTCGTCGAGTATATGAAAAGCGACCATATAAGTCCTAGAATAAGCTTCAAGTCACCCTCGTATATGTTGTCTCCACTGACATTCAACAAATTGATCTTGAGAATCAACTGACAGAACTTCAACAGATCATTCAAGTTCTCGATCATCTGGAGCTTGAAAGTGGGTTTAGGATATAAAGCCTTCAACGTGTATCGCTTCTCCTTGTTACCGCGCGAGCCCTGTCGTCCAGATATCAGGTTCACCAACTCTATCAACACCAACCCGTCCCGCAAGTCAGTACTCAAGTCGTTTACTTGTCGCTCGTGAAGCCTACTGTTGACCCATCGCACAAGCGTTTTGTGCTGGGCTGCCACCCATGCCGGCTCCCTTTCTCTGCGCATCATGCGTGCTTGCATTCTCGAAACCCTGGCTCTATTCGATATCCAACAAGAGTGTCTCTGACGTCTCACCTAGATCAGTCCGGCTCTCTAGGTCTCTTTCAATACCACCAGTCACTTGGCTGTCCCAAAAATCGTGTTCTATGTCGTGGCTCTCTACACCGTATCTCGTGCCAAAAACTGTTAAAGCAGATTTACCGCGTAGCACAGATCTGGTAATAACGCTTCAGGATCTGCTTACCTGCTCACCTTTTTTTTTCTGAAATATAGGGAGTCCTGATATATTCTCCCTCTCGCTAGTCTTGATCTAAAGCTGAACTTGTTGACGGCTCGTCTTTTCACCCTCAATTTTACGATTTACAGGCCCTGATCTATTTGCTTTACTCACTAATATAGCATCACCAATTAAACTCGTCTAACGCATCACAATATAAATAAATACGGTTACACGAACTTACTATTGTATATACCGATCTGGAGTAACGTGTATTCGCTATACAATAGTTCGAACAAAACGGAAACGCATTTGTTACAAATATGGCGCGACAAGGTTTAATCTGCAATGAGTTTATTACACTATCAAATAACTATGCACAAAAGATCCGACGCAAGTGGTAGTGGGCGTGACGTAGGGTAGGAGGTAAATGGGAAGCGGAGACAAAACGGGAGTGGTGTCCGAGATCAAGTGGACTATAAAGGAAGATTTAGATTGCTCTGCGCGTTGTCCCACTGCTTATCATTCCTCTTTTGCCAGTAGTCAGTACGGCTTAAGCCATCGAGCCGCCTTTCCTTATCCCATGTAAACACTTGATATCTGGCGATTGTTATCGTCCACATAAACCTCGTGCGGATGTCTTACGAAATCCGCAGAGGAGTAGAGTTGTAGAGCTAGGGAAATGGGGCGGGGCCACGGTGAGGAGGCATGGTAGGAATGCGGTAGTTAAATGAAAACGGAGGGCTTGCCCCCAAACATGAGCAGAAACATAGTATAATAATGACCATCTATAGTTTGAAAAAGGAATGCTGCATTGCCTCCTTGGCGGTGGGTCGCAATTGGTGGTCATAGGTCAAAAGTTTGTCGATAAAATCGATAAGCTCATCACTTATGAGATGCTGGTTATCGGAGGTGATAAACTGGCTCCACGGCTTGCGAGGGTAGTTGCCAAGGATGTTGTCGTAGTCATCGCTGAGTCTAATGCCGTACTTGTTGGCATACTTCATAAGGTCTTCCGTACCCAAGATTTTTGCGATTTGCACAAGCTGATCGTTGTTGGAGGCACCACGGAAAAATGGCTCTTTGCGGAATACTATAGCAGCAAGCATACAGCCCACTGACCACAAGTCTAAAGAATAGTCGTATTGCTGTAAATTGATAAGCAACTCCGGGCCCTTGTGGTACCTGGAAGCAACCCTGACATTGTAGTCCATTCCTGCGTGGTAGAACTCTGCTAGACCCCAATCGATCAACTTTAGTTCCTTGTGGAGAGGGTCTATCATGATGTTCTGCGGTTTGACATCTCTGTGCACAATACCCATTGAGTGCGAGTAGTCTAGTGCGATCAAAAGCTTGGTGAAGTAGAATTGTATGTCCGGGATGGTGAACTTGGGATACAAAACCCTGAAGTCTACGTTGTTCACTTTTTCGAATATGAGAGCCGGGATCTTGCTCTGCTCATCTCTCACAATATCCATCAATCCCACAATGTTGGGGCCACCGGTCAAGTTTTTCAATATCTTGACCTCCCGAAAAATCTTCTTCATCTTAACGGGCTTCAACACCTTTATCACACACGGCTCATCATTGAGAATGTTCACTCCCTGGAAGACCTCCGAATACTTTCCTCGTCCAATTTTACTTACGATCTCGTAGTTCCTGATGTCTCCCCACTCAATCTTGTGGTTCTCGTAATCCCAATATTCGGTGGGTTTATTGCTATTTACATCTGCGTAAACTCTAGCCGTGGAATATATTCTATTATTCACACTCATCGAATACCAAGTAATCTAGAGCGCTTCTTTGTAACGGTGAAACTATCTCAAGTGAGTCGCTTCAATAGGATGTGGAGTTGATACCGTCGGTGAATCAATTTTACTGAGATGAGATTAAAATTGAGACAAAAGTTTGTGTAATTTCAAATGGTTCAAACTCTGTAATCAACCACGTCAAATGCTTGGGGCGAATGATGTACAAGGTGGCGGACATAGGGCTAAATGACGACGGTAGAAAGATAGAGGATGTGGAGATTTGGGCGGACTCAGCAGCAGAGATTGAAAAGGGAACTTTCACGTCCTCCTATTCCAGAGTTCCTATAGACATAAATTACAAACAAATACCTCTCTGTTTGCTACAACAACGCAGATTTGTGACGTACAGTAACGATGTGAAGACAACAAAGTTCTTTGAGAGTAATTTGGTTAGTCAAAGCAACGGCGGACAAGGGGGGTTGGGGATGTTGTACCGAAACGAGGTGGATAGCCACTTGGTGTTTTACTTTCATCGCGATAGCGGGCAGATCAGATGCTTATCAATAGACTTTAGAAGGATAAAGAAGCACCGGAGCCAAGTGGAGGAGAACTTTGTTTTAAGAAGCTTGAATACGAATATTTTTGTTGATCAATGGACTCGTACACCTAACGTGTCTGTATTTGATAAAGTTTTGCAGAAAAAGAGACTGGTGTCCACCCCTTTCTTGACGGACCCTATAAACATCAACACTCCACTTTCGTCGCTGAAGTTAACCACTACCGAACAAATCAACAGGGCGGTGAATAAGGTCATTCTTTCTGGATTGCGAATACGAGGTCTTTCTACGAACTCCACCCAAAATACTAACGATAAGTTGGCGATAAAGGAAATTCATCAGATGACACTGAAGGCAACGCAATTCTCTCTCAGGAAATTCAACTATAGTTTCAACGGGCTGAAAAATTGTTCAGTGAAACTTGATGAAATACAAGATATAGTAGAACGACTTCTCGAAGTATTTGTTGATGTCAATGACGTAGGCACGTCGAGAATTCCGCTGTCTAAATAAAGCATAAATAATACAATTTATTGATATATACAAGGATGAATTACTTGAGATCCTCTAGTTTTATAACTTTAGTTTCCTGGAACTCAGTGTAATGATTTGTGGATGCGTTTGAGGCTTGTCTCTGTAGGTAGTTAGAACGTTGTTTACTTGCCGATGACTCTTGTTTTCCTCTGTGATCTAACAATAGCGATCTGTCTTTCAAAAGATACCCTTTCTTTTCCGGGTTGGAATAATATTCTATGTCTCTCCTGTGAGTAGGTCTGGCCTGTAAAGGTACATATCCCTTCTTTAAGTAGAAATAATCTGGGTTTACATGTGTGAGTAGCCCGAGCTTGGTGTGATACACTGATGTGAATTTCTTGTCCAACTTTTCAATCATCTTGATGGCTGCAATCGAAGCTTTCGAAGCTTCAAAGTTCAAGGGAACAGTAAACTCTTCCTTTCCATTTCCCAAAATTTTCACTCCGTCCTTCAAAGAACCTGTGATAAGCCCACAATCTCTCATTACTTTGATTGTCAAGACTTCACCCTCCTTCAAAGGAATTCTTCCTCCGTCCCAAAAAGCTTGAATTCTTTCCAAGTTGAGTTCATGGTATTCTTTCCTATGCGGTCTTTTGAATCCGATGATTGGGAATCTTTTATAAAAGGGAGTTTGTCCACCTTCGAACCATCTTGGAACCTTTCCTCTAGCCTTCTGACCCTTCTGACCTCTTCCAGCTGTCTTTCCTTTACCTGACGCTGGTCCCCTTCCTAGTCTTTTGTACCCGACAACTGCTCCAGAATTGGGTTCCAAGTTACTAAGGTACGAAGCATGACGTATGGGGTTCAATTTGTTAAAGCCCACACTGAACCTCCCAGTCAACAAGCTTTTCAAGTTAAACATTCTTGCTCCCTTACAGTTAACTAGCTTTTCCAAAGAGTTGATCAAAATTTTGATGAAAAATTCATATATGGTAGTGCTCCACACAAATATAATTAGACTACTATGTGAGCTAGTTCGAACTACTATTGGTAAGGTTATCTCTGGAACAGATATGGCTAGCAATGAGAACGAAGGGGAGGATTTGAAGCAAATCTGGAGCCTCTTCTCGGAAGCGGACGATAGTATTAAAGAAAAGAGACAAAAGGTTACTCAGATTGTGCACGAAAACAATGTCTCTTCATGGCCGAATGAAATATCTGTCTTAGAGTCGCTTGACGCGGTGTTAAGCTGCTTCTCATTGGGAGGGCAAGTGAAGAGCTATTACAGATATGGTACATATTCTGCTTGCGAGAGGGAGCGTGAAAAGTTTTGGTTTGCGGTGAGGAACGGATCGATTTACAGTGACAATAAAAGGATAGATGATTTGACACCTAGGGAGATAGAAAAGAGACAAAAGATTCAAGATTTTTACAAGAAACGGACATTACAGGACAAGGCGAGAGGCAGTTCGGAAGACATATGGGACCAACGTACAACGCTTCTTCATAATCCGTTTAAGGGATATAAAAAAGAAGATTAGCTCAGTCTTGTGAAACGCAGTGTCTATTAAATGAAAGTCTAATCTCATCACAATTTGTATATAACAAATCAAAGATTCAAACAGTGGAAGAGAAGAAACTAATGTAAATACTTTTGAAATAAACTCTAATTAATTTTTCAATCAATCAAATGCCAATTATTAAGATGAACAAAATACTTCTACATTATTATGCATCCTTTTCTTTCTGGTTCATTGTCGTTAGCACCCTTGGGCTTTGCATTGAGTGCGCATCTTGCTGCCTCGGAGAACGCTTCATTAACACCTCTGTTCTTTTTGGCCGAGCATTCGAGGTACCTTAAAGCACCTACTTTTTTGGCTACTGATAAACCTTCATCGTAGCTTATAAGTCTCTTGTTGTTATGTGGGTTAGGCGAGTTGGAATAAGGATTGATAGAGTCATCCTCGTTGTTAGCTTGTTCATCTGGATCTTCGTTCGATCTAAGATCACACTTCAAAGCCACAAGGACCAACTTCACTCCTTCACAATGATCTGCTATTTCACTCACCCATTTGGATTGTACATTTTCCAACGAATCGGGAGAGTCTATGGAGAAACCTAGCATTATACAGTGGGTATCGGAGTAAGAGAGAGACCTCAATCTGTCAAATTCTTCTTGTCCGGCTGTATCCCACAAAGATAACTGCACTGATTGACCATCAATAAAGATATCATGTACATAGTTCTCAAAAACAGTAGGTTCGTACACTTGAGGGAAGTACCCTCTAGTAAAGACATTCAAAAGAGATGTCTTCCCACAAGCACCATCTCCTAAAATGACAATCTTACGTTGGACTATGTCTAGTTAGTAAATAAATTTCAGCCACACGGACGGCGCGATCAGGCACTGACTAGCTTGCCATCAGCTCGCAATTTACATACTCGTGTTTTGTCTACTACCGCAAAGTGGCATGATTGCTTATGTTGTGATGAATGATGTTACAGTTAGTAAAAGGGGATGTTCCGTAGATAATCAACCTACTATCGTTATAAAAACAGACGAAAATGACTTTTTCATGTTATTACGTGCAGTCACCGTTTTTCGAATATGTTACAGTCGAGATTATTTATGGCAACTGTTGCAAAGAGCCGAAGCTACGGAGAAAGAAATGCCTACGGAGTAACGAATAAATCGTTCGTTAATAGATCTGAAAATGTTATTCGTGTTTTGTATGCAATTGTGAATATATTAATTCGGAGATTCTTTCTGTTAGCCGATAGCAAATAATAAAATGCTTCAAGGACTACGATCTCGATCAGCGTCGAGATGGACCTTTAGAAGGACCGTCGATTAAATCTTCAAGGTACATAGATGGTATCACACGTCTGTTATTTGCGGGAGAGCCATCAACACTGGCATGTCTCTGTGAGGCGATTCTACTCGACTCTGAAGGAGAATCGCTAGTGATGGTTTCATTGTAAACGTGCACGCTGGGAATGTACAGCGACTGTCTTTGTCCCGCCGCATACGGGTTGGCCAAGTTGATGTTCGAAAGATTTTGCGAGGAACCTCCTCCTGGTAAAGTCAAGTTAGTGGACGATCCGTAAAATTGAGACGACCTGTTTCTGTTCTGGTGCATTGCCTCTGCTGTGGGCGAGATGAACATCTTTGTCAAGTCGTGTTTGGAGGTGGCTCCTGTTTCCGAAACATATAATGTGGAGGTGTCGCCATTGACAGAACCGGAGTTCAATCCACTCAACACTGATTTGCTTGGATGATGTGACAACAAGGGTAACTTCGTCACAGACTGCTGCATCTCTCCCTTGTACATGTCGTTTGGAGGCGAAGAGACCCCGTAAGCCGTGGTGTTGTTGTTGTTGTAGGTTTCGTACATCAACTTGTCCGAGTCAAGTGTTTTCTTGGCCATACGCGCTGCAGCATACGACT
Organism: Debaryomycetaceae sp. ZIM 2471; assembly: GCA_031081905.1. NCBI lineage: Eukaryota > Fungi > Ascomycota > Pichiomycetes > Serinales > Debaryomycetaceae > Debaryomycetaceae sp. ZIM 2471. The sequence goes on along the minus strand of JARYTF010000001.1, from coordinate 881,718 downwards.
TGATGAGATGGAATATGATGAACACTAGGAGAATAAACCCCACTATGCCTCCCACCGCAATGAACACCGTGCCTGTGGGATCGCTCTGGCGGATGATGTACGGGTTGTCGAGATTGGCAGGCACAGTCACCGCCGGCGTGGTATACGAATCGCCATCATCGGTGATGCCGGGCATGCTGTCGCCATCCATGGTAGGCATATCGTCTCTGCCATACACATATACCAAGGTGCTAGCGTCGGTCTTAGTAGGAAACTGAGTCATCTTTCACTTATTGATCTTTGTTGTGGTGTTGAATATATGTTATCCTGTCAACCTATAATCCTTCAATCCGACAAATTGCCTTTCACAATCACCAATATCCCTCTACTAAGGTATGCACTGTTAATTGTTGAAATCAATCAACTGTGATTAGCCGCTCTAGGAAAAAGTATCGAATTAAATATGAATCATGAGAATTCCATGAGTCGAAATCAAAATAAAAATTTTCCTCGACTCCATACGGTATCAGAATTCTATTTTAGGCAACAACGAGAGTTTGCAACCATCGACGACAAGCGAGGCCTGGGGCCTCGCATTTTGTCCAGGCCCGTAGCGGGATCGCTGAATGATCCCCCGTATAGTGATAGTAGACCCAAATGATGTATAGTGGGATGTAGAGCCGTCGTCACTATAGGTGTGGCCTAATACCAACAAACCGGGTAGAAACATGTAAACAAAACTCCAAGGGGTGTTACAGCGTAGGGGGCGACTGTGTGAGGCGGAGACAGCACACTTAAGGGCCCGGAGGGGAGTTCCGGGCCAGACGTCGTCCGCGCGAAGGGCGCAGCGGCGTGCGGACAGTGACGTCTAGCGGGTTGGCTGTGGGGCCTGGACAGCAAATGCTTATAGTAGACGGAACGACTATCTGTAGAGAGGTTGGCAGAATCGCCTGGAATCTCACCTCACTGGATGCCCCTGCGAGCCGCGGCGATCATGTTCTCCACCGCGAGCACAGACGGTTCCGTCTGTGCTCTTGGTAATCGGCCAGGCGTCGCTAAGAAAATCAAGGCGCGGTCGCCACGTACTGCGGGATTCTTTGAGCAAAAGTAGCAGTAGCTGATAGTGTTGGTGTGAGGATGCAAGCGCATTCAGACTAAGTGAGAATATGAAGGCTCGGGTACTGAGAAGTTGACAGGCTCCCGAGATCGAACCGGGACTGGCGCTAAAGCATACTACTGAGGCTATATGTTGAGCGTGTCCGCCAACCCCCTTCTCCAGCGATCGAGAGTGATTCTGTTAGTCCTGGCGTGATGTCACATTGAAAATTGCCTTGGTGGATGGGGCACATCTGCTGAGTGTACCACGCAGCAATTATGCCAGAATCGACAGTTGCACTGGATCCAAACTTTTTTCGGTACATGAAAATTGAGAAGCTCACGGTTGAAAAATTTAAATCTTGATCAACTATAATGGTAAATCTGTTGAGTTGAGAGCTTTTACAGTATAGAACAGAGAGATTTGGATATACCTACATTGCTGAGAACCGATTGTTTTATGAGAAAGTAGCTGAAATACACTACAAATGAACAAACACATTCTCGGCAAGAGCGAAGGTGCTATCAAAGATGCTTTTAAAAAGACCATGTCAGGCATAGGGACGCAAGCGATGATTCTTTCCAGTGGGACGTCGAGAAATGACAAACAGTTGCACGGGATGACGCTTTCATCGGTCTCGTCGCTTTCGATATACCCAAAGCCTCTACTACAGTTCAATTTGCATCTACCTTCATATACATCACTCACATTGCATAAGCACAAATACATGGGTATTCACATTATGCCGCCTACAGCCAAATCGGTTTATCTTGGCCGGACGTTCGCAAGTGGCGTGAAGCAGGCGAACGATTTGCTCAAAATGTCTGAGGGTGAGCTACTCGACGGGGAGGTTTTTCACGAGATGACAACTCCTTTCCACAAGATTCTGCCTGATGATTGGCTATATCACGATATTGAGGACCACAATGTATCCATTCCTATCTTGAAGGAAAGTGAACAGGTCCTTATCTGTAAGACACAAAAGAACATAACGATAGACGACCATGAGATATGGATAGCACAAGTGCTTGATATATTACGGCCCAACCCAAGCATCAAGAATGAAGCCTCGGGCGGTCTCTTATATTTCAATCGGGGATTTCACAGAATAGGGGAGAACTTACACGAGTGATACATGTTGAATAATTTCACTTCATAAGACACTATTTACATCAATATTAAGCATTTAAGAGTTCTTCTAACTCCAGTTGTAATTCGACAGTAGCGTCCAAGACCTTTGGAATAATAGTTTCGTACCTCTCAGAATTCTTTTTTGAACGTTTCTGGAACTTGGCAATAATGTCTTGTTTTTTAATACTCTTCAAATCGTTTTGAAACTTCTGAATTTCTTCCAACTTGTGTTGCTCCTTGTTCAAAAATTTGGTCTTTTTGGCAAGAAAAGTTTGTTCTTCCACGTTCAATCTTTTAATCCGATTCTTCTCCGTCGTCATCTCGTTCTCATGGGCTTTGATTCTGTCATACAACACCGTAATTTCGTTAAGCTTCAACTTTTCTTGTTTCTCAAAATCTTCTTTTAACTTTGATTCTCTTTGATTCAAATTATGCAATCGAGATTCCAAGTCACTAATATTTTCCTCTAGTTGCAGAGTCACATGCGTTAATCCTCTCATTCTTCCAAATGACCGGGTGTTAGTATGTATGCCTTTTTCATTATACTTAGAGATTTTACTCTTAAGCGTATCTATATTATTCTTTAAGTCAGTCAACTTTTTATTCTCTTCCTTCTTAAGCTTCGAGAACTGGGATTTTATGTCATTAAGGTTGTTGATTGTACTCATCAATGAAATTCTCAACGTTACCAAGGAAGAATTGTCTTTTAAGCTTCTGTTCAAAACTCTTTTATGATCCGTGGTATTGATCACTAAATGATTGATGATAGTTCCATTAAAAATCAAATCGATTTCGTACTGGAACAAAGACGTTAGTCCATATATTAAAAGGCACTTTTGCTTGCCGGATTCTACCACCTTATAACAGGACCAAATAATTTTATTAATCTTGACTGTAAAAGACTCATCAATCGAATCAATTTTGTCCATGAACTCCAAAAAGATACGAGAATCGTCAATCGACAATATCGAAACTCTCACAGAGGGAGTGGGGGAAGGTATCAACTCTCCTCCACCATTTTTCCACTTAGTCTTTTTGCCGTTGAAAACATTTGGATTCTGAATAACGGCCTTTATACCTGCAAACACGGACCAGAAAGGCTGAAATTTTATGCTGATGGATGTGCTGTACTTATTTTTCAAGATCAAGGACCTGTTGTTGTTGCAAGGATTTGAGATAAAGTTCTCGAAATTCTTTAGTATTACAGAAGAATTCTTGATGTCCTGAGAAGACAATCCCAGAACCTTTGATGCATCGACCACAGTCACTCTATCTGTTTCCTGTGTGGCATGACTGACCTTGCTAGATATTTCCTCAACATTTTTCAGGTATAATATTTTCTCCACAAAAGATGACGTTATTGTATGCAACGAGAGAATGACATAGTACTTGTTGTAGTGACCTGGATGAGAAAATATAGCTCCCATTTTCAACCAGGAAATGATATAATGCACATAATTCACGAGTATATAGCATGTTACCAAATTGATCAAATGGGCATCAACAATTTTATTCTCGTAGTGAATCTTTGACAAGAATTTCTTGTTCGATATCGATGTGCTGATATATGAAACTCCTATGACATCGCAAGATATTATTGACTTGGAAAGTAAGATTAAATATTGAAACACATAAGCTTTCTTCTTGAAAAATACATGCTTTAGTATGTAATACAACATACTGTTCACCACCAACACTTTCATAACACCCCATATTATCTCTTTATATCCATCGAGAACCGCCCTTCGATCATTAACAAAGACTCTTGATATTATCTTGCCTCCAGAATACTGAGAATTCAAGACTATATGGCAAATCAAGAGAATCAATGAGATCGATTGAGGAAGTGCAGATAAGACGAAAATGAACGAGACGATGTCTCTCATGGAGGATGCCGGTAGGATGGTCGAGGATATGTTATGCGACAGGTGGACTTGACTCCTAGGATGATGGTTCACAACGTCCATACTCGATCCGTTGATAATCTTCCGATGTTCAAATGGCTCTTTGAAAAATGTTTCTATGCGTTCTGAAATGGTTCATCATCGGTGCACGACTTTAACGATCAATACAAAGAACCACAAATTTTATCTCATTCATCTGGAGTCAAGACTACGGTTTCATATTGAAAGTGTTCTTTAAAGTCTGTGCATTGACACTCGAAAGAGCAATCGATCGCTGATGTTGAAGAATTTCATGGGGATGTAAAGGTCAATGACGATAAAAGGTAGTTCTACTTGACATATTTTCAACGTACTTACATGTACATACCTATCTCTCATGGCTATTTTCTCCGGCATTATTGTACTATCATTGTGCGTTCACGCTGCACATCAAGTGAACTCAGGGTACTGTAGTTCTAGACTTCTCACTGAATGTATTTGAATCGTGTACGTCTCGAGACCATAACTAGCAAAGGCCCAGCCATCTATTCCACAGACCTTTTTTTTTCCATCTGATAATCTGGCTATAGAAATTTAGGCGAGATGATGGCTCTGAGGTGGCATTTTCTTTAATTGAGTAGATTTGAGAGGAGTTGTACTTAAAGTCAGATACATACAAGTGTCAGGGAGTTAAACGATTCACGTGGGGTAACAACTTTATGACTACTTGCCCCTCTAGATTTTGCTCATCATGCTACACAGTGATACATGACACAGTCTCAACTCCAACCGACATGATTTGAAGCGTAGCTTTCAAGAGTCCTATTCAACTTCGAGATCCCACGTTTTCACGTATCTTCGTAGTCACCTCGACGTCTGGCGTACAATCAGACGAAGTTGTGAACACAGTGTGAGCGTAATGTGTAAGTTTTCCACAATAACCCTGACGAATATGGTAGCAGTTGCTTCAACATTGAGTCTGACACCAACAGCAAGTTCGATACAATTAAAGTCCCAAAATGGACTGTAATGTAAGCTCAATTGAGCCCGTTGGTCTCATGTTAGGGCCACTCATTGGGAACCATCTGAATTGAAGCACGGGGCAACTAATGCAGTAAAGCGCCGTTGTACTAGTTGAATGGCTCGTATTCAGTTGGTAAAATTTTTAGTGACGTTTCTATTCCATCCAGAGTTCTATTGATAATGACTACATTTGCATTATACGTTTCAACATATTTTGAATATGACAATAACGGTGGATACGACACCTGGAACAGATGAGCCCTTGTAGAACTTCGATTCGAATATAGAGTTTGCTGAGTGAAATGCTGGTTTATCACCGGCATAACTTCGCAGTCGTTTTGTCTTTGTTCGAGTCCAACATGTCGTAGTAGCCTACTCGACGAGAACACAAAAAGCCCCGGCATGTCTGATTCTTGGCCGCTCAATAGCGGCACATCCAGAACAAGACAGTATTATCAAAAAAACATTTGCTCCTACTGGTGTGTCGGTTGTAAAGAGATCGACGTGCTCGAAGACATGGATGGCACTGAGTCCATGCGTATATGTCAAACTTGATATATCAGGACAAGAGTAACAAAGCAACTAGCGGTGCATGCTGCAGCAAATTCGCTAGAGAGTAGGCCGATGCCACCGTCCCAGACGGTTCGTCCCACAAAAGTGAGCCTCCGATGTCGTCGTCTCCGTCTCCCTTGCATCAACACCACTATTAGGGAGTTTCACGTCAACTTTTCCCGGATGACGCAGGGTCTCGAGCTACTTGCTACCTGAAGTGTCGTCGTGTCTTGACCTCGAACAAAACCACACACCAGAACTGGGATGGTCGGGAGTCGTCTAGCATTGCCCAACTCCGAAGCATACTCTGAGCCAGCTATCCTGCTTGCGTTTTTCTCGGCCCCATAATAGGTAGCCCAGGTTTCAACGCCAGCGCAAACGTGACACAATGTCTAATATGTTACCAGCTCTGTTTTTTCCCTATACTGTAAAATTAGGTTTCGCGATTCTCGCTCTCAAGCTCGCAGTGTACTATAGCGCAAACTAGATTTCAAACTAGATTCCAAACTATGGTTTGCTACTCGGTTATAGTCGAGACAGACCTGTTGCGGCCGCGCCATGTTTGACAGGTAAGGGTTCAAGATCTGTTTCCTAAGACTAATGTGCCATTCTTGGCAATTCACCTACTTCGAAGCAATACCCGTCTCACCCGCCTGCTGTGGGTAGGCTTATCGCAGCGGCCAAGCAATAGGTCTATTCAGTTGACTTGCTCAGGTAAAGCTTTTCGCTGTTGCGCGGAAAATGATGAGCACGTCATACAGCGAGTAACGCAGGATGCGGTGTGACCCTGCGTACAGAAGGACTTTATTTCCTTAAAGCGTATCGTTTCTGCGTGCATCCACTTGAGATCTCACAGGTTAGCAGCACTCGTACAACTCCAGAGGAAGACTATTTTGCTAGTCAAAGCGACTAATTTATGCATATGTGGTGCTTGCAGACCTACGTCGAGGGCAGATCGCCTATCATTTGAAGGAATAGTGTTTGCTCTATTGAGCAATCCTCTTGGAATTGATTATGAACAACACTGTAACAGACTACTGGGAAGAGCAAAAAAGCGATAAGCGTGAACAATTAGGCTCTACCGTTTAAGAAGAGCAGGAGGATACTCCGGGTGCAGGCGAGTAGAGGGCGTAGAAGTAAATATATTAAACTGGCGGATCGCTGTATAACGTGGTGAGCAGCACTCAAGAAGTAGATTATAGAATGTTGTTAAAAAGAGCTATTTACGGATTGCTTCTGTTGAGCTTAGTCCTGGCGGTACCCGCGAAGGTCAAGAGAGACGATATGTATAGCCTGGCGCGGTCGTTCTCTACTAGTATAGCTAGCGTGAGTACGGATGCGCCCACTGCAACTGCGTCGTCTGTGGTCAACGTAGCCACGAACAAGCTCTGGTCGCAGTTCTGGGACGAAGGTCTGGATTTGTGGAGTGGATCGAGCAACAACGTTATCACACCTCATCTCTGGGAAGTCGCGGTTGCAGGAAACGTGGTGTGCAGCCAAGATAACAGCACTCGTAGAGAGGCCGGTGTTTCGGCCATCAGAAAATACTATAACAGCCAAAGCGGTGGCTACTCAGCTACAACGCCATCTAACTCGGACATATATACAGACGATGATTCTCAAGCCATGTGGGCCTTTACGCTGGCGTATGAGGGAGACCGAAGTGACACTTACATGAATTATGCAACCGATTTGATGGACTATATTATGAGGTACAACAATACCCAGCGCGGTGGGATGACCTGGTCTATTAATGGAGGTTACATTGCGCTGATCTCCACGGTCGAGGCATCTTTGGCAGCCGTGAAGTTGTACATGCAGAATTCTGACGAAAACTTGATATCCTTTGCAAAGTACGAGATGAAATGGTTATTTGACCACTTGATTGACTACAATGATGGATTCATTGTCGACGGTATGAATGGAGATGGTAGTATCAACGGCGGCAAATTGATTTACACAATTGGTGCCGCCATTTCTACGGCTGCCTTCTTGAGTAACATAGACGATGAATTGGACTGGAAGGCCATAGCAGTAGAATTTGGTGTGAGGGCAATGGGAGCCGGACAGTTTAACACACAATTTTACAGCAATGGTTATATCTCCAACTCTTTGCAGTACTCGCATAACTTCTATACGGGCATTGCTGACTTGTTACAAAACACTATGCCAACGTCTATCTTCCAAACAGAGGCCTATAGACTCTTTAGAAGAGCCTTGGCACGGGAGGGAAGACACTTATACGACCAATACTATCAATCGGACGTGAACACCAACTCTGCTCCCAACAGTTTAACCAGTCTTTTGGATTTCTCATCCTTGGCCCAAAGCTTTTACGATATTGCTAGGGTTGTCGATGAGTTCTAAGTCTTTGATAGATTATGCTGGGATTTGAATGATAGAACGGATACCAAATAGATCAATACATGAATCTTAAACAGACACATAGTCAACAAACTGTAGAATGTAGCAACTTAGCTCTGGGTTATCCTTGAAGTTGAGCGGTAAAGGAAGTGCCACCTCCTTCACATTAATGAGAAGATGCAAGTTAATCAAGATCCTCGACTCCTCGATTGCCACTAAGGGTCCGTAATCCACAAGGAGTATATCGCTATCACCTGTGGCTGGTTGATGAGAAGCCAAGGATTTGATTATCTCTTTCGCGTACGAGTCCGTTATAGCCTTGTCTAAGTCAGAAGCTAGTTGGATCTTATTGACTACCGCTGCGCTATTATAAAATTTGAATTTTTGGGGAATGTACCTCTTCCACTGTTTGCTTTGATGGATATATTTAACGAATGCTTGATTGTTTATGATATAATGAGAGGGCAAGCGATAGTTAGACTTGTCTGACCGTATCACGGGTACGAGATAGAGGTCTTGTCCCAGCCTTTTTACGACCAACCGTATCAAATTGCCTCTGGGGAACCGAATTCTCATGCCGTCCATTTTTGTTTCCAGTAGGCCAGTTGCAACTGGATCGATTTTCAAAGCGTCTGTATCGTAGGCATTCCGTATGTAGTTGCCTGAGGCATGACATCTCAGTAGCGTCATATACTTTAGAGGATTACTCAAAAGGGGATGTTTTAAGATTTGATTCATGTCCAAACATGCTTCTTCGACACAGAAGCCTTAGATGCGAATTTTCAGTTTCAAGTAAGTTTTAGATTTTGTTTCATTTTGCAAAAGTGGATTGATGCTAAAGTACACTTTAGATGAAGAAACCAGAGGTGTTGAACTGAAACCTTAGTTGCGTTGGATTCACAGAGACTATTGTTGGATGGATATATAATGGCACAATGCGTTGGGTGGGAATTGAAAGGTGCCAATTCACCACCCATAATCTTTCATTATGATCTGCACAAAGACGGTGATATGGGTGTATTTGCTGTTCTTTCTTTCGATAACAAAATGTATGACTATAAAGCAAGATATAAAGTTCGAGACAGTGATCGACACACACTACCGAACGGTTTACCAGGGACCGGCAAATTTCCCCACGGAAGCTGGAAATAATATGCAAAAAGCAAATTCTTTATCGGCCAGTGCGTCTCTTTCGAGTTCTACCACGAGGTCAGAATTCATTAATAAAATGCCAGAGATCACCTCACAGAAGTCGATGGCAACCATTGAAGTATCGAGTGTTTCCCATACAATTGAAAGCACACAGCAAGCTACTTCAACCTCCACCTTGTCACCTACGGAAGCCCCTTTTTCAATGGGTATCGATATCGATTTGAATTCGCAATTTCTGACTACTTTTCAGAAGATTTGGAGTCGATTTTGGAGACAGGACAAATCCGAGTGGAATACCATAGATTCTGTCTGTGGTGGATATAAGGAATCTTCTCTCTGGGAACAGGCAGTCGTAGGTAGAGCTGTCGTCTTTTCGAAAGACCCCGACAAGATTGCCCTGACTGTTTCAAATATTGGCAGATATAAGAATTCACAATTGGGTGCTTTTTCTGCCTCCACTGCAGGTGATGAGGACATTTATTCAGATGATAACGCTCAAATTGCTTGGGTATATACGGATGCTTACCTAACTACGGGAAATGTACAATATCTAGACGTGGCAAAGGGAATAGTGCAATTTTTAATGACCCAAGTGGATCAAAATGGGGGAGTGATCTGGAAATATCAAAATAACTATATTGCATCGATTTCTACTTCGGAGACAGCGTTGGCGGCGATCAGATTGTACCAAATAACAAGGGATGAAAGTCTCCTTCGGTTTAGCGAAAGATGCATGAATTTTATGTTCAAGTATTTCCAAGACCCTTCAGATAAGCTATTTTATGATGGGTTGGATAAGAAGGACTACTCGAATGTTAACAGAGGAAAATTGACCTACACAGTCGGAACTTCTATGAGTGCTTTAGCTCTCATCCACAGAAGCACCGGAGATTCAACATGGCTAATGAGAGCGAAAGAAATAGCTGACGCAGCAGTCAAACCAGGTAGCGCATTTGTCGACCGTAATGACCTCTGGAACAACAAACTTCAGTATGTGCATTTGTTGTATGCTGGTTTTGCGGATTTATTAGCCGAGACTGGTCCGCAAGGCGAATACTCCAAATATTCAAAGCAAGTCACAATACAGGGCCAATTTGTGATAAACTTTCTACAAGATCCAAATGACAGTGGGCTTTATTACGATCTGGCAACATCGGCCACAAAAGAAATGTACGACAGGTTTTCAAAGACGTATAAGGTCGATGGCGACTTTTCAGACAATCCTTCGAATCATTGTGACGGTGATGTCTCTAAAAAGGCAAAAAAGATTCTCATGGACAATGCGTCAGTTGCCCAAATACTAAATTTCTTAAACTCCATACAATAAAATAGTTGATCAAAACTTAGTGGCTGATACTTTTGTACTCTTTGAACGTTTCAAGTTAGACTAGCAAGACCCAACCGGTATTACCGGATCAAAATTACACGAAATAACTCTTTCCCTTTAGCATACCCGTAAACAATCTAGTTAATGATCAATCTCGGACTCTCGATATTTCAGCAGTCAAAATTATCGATAATACACGTGGTTTCAGACCAACACAATGACATTTCTCGCCATTTGACACCAGAGAGTGTCAATGATTTTACAGCGAGTTTTGCACCCAAATTGGCGAGAGTAAGAATTAAGAATATTTTCTGGTCGTGGTCCGTAATTAATACAAGAAACGTAGATAACATATACATTGCGGGGCGAAAGCTAAAAATTGCTAATTACCACGTAGATTAGACTTCATCGTTGTGTAACACTATCTTCTAGTCGAAGCAAATAAGAAATTTCAAAATCTGGCTCCTTTTATTGATTTTTCCTAGGTTATATATACATATTCTCAGAATAAGAACCGCGGCGACAATGACTAATTCTGATTTCGAACCTGAACTTGAACCTAATACGGAGCCTGTAGTTCTGAACCAGCGTTGTTAGTTGATAAGATTTGCATCAAAATTGAACTCTAAATGATGTGCACGTGATGATGAATGTGCAACAACCTCTCGGCATGATTCAAGATCGATTCACAGAGTTGGGTCATAACGATAGAGCTTGGTACATGAATGATGAAAGGTTACGGATTCAAGTCAATAACTATGACACATATCAAACTACGCCTTCACGATTAGACCTGCTTTATGGTAGAATTGATCAGGTGCCTATTATCAGAATATATGGAGCATTAGTAATTAACAAGCAGAGCTACAATGTCTTGGTGCATGTCCATAATTATTACCCATATGTTTATATCAACCATGACGATGAAGATTTGGGGGATACGCTCTTGAATGATTTGATTGAGTATCTAGAATACAAGCTATGTGAATCATTTCGACAGATGAAAGGTGAAGAGGGAGAGGGCGAAATTGGAGATAGCGATAACCTTGATAGAAGACTGAATAATGATGGGAACCAAAACAGGAGGTACATTGCACAAATCAGCATTTGTAAAGGTACAGCAGTATATGGATATCGGGTCGGTTATAATTTATTTTACAAGATTTCTTTATTATCTCCCATTTACAAAACAAGGTTGGTAAAGTTGATCAACGAAAGGGCGATAACACTCAATGACATACGCAAAAAGAAAGGTATGGCACTAAAGTCTGCTAAGATGGAGTTGTATGAGGCACATATTCCTTATTTGTTACAATTTCTGACCGATTTTAATATTTTTGGATGTGGATGGATGGAGATTGACAAGTGCTATTTTAGGACTCCCGTCGTAAGCAGTCATCAATATAGTGACATTGTGAGCTTGAAAAGAGGATTGAAACCTTTTATAACTTCAAGAAATATTCTCAGTGATTACAACTACAAGCGAATGGGCAAAATGCTATTGGAAGTTGATATTACCACTACACACATTTTGAACCGAGAAAATTTAGAACATCGCATCTTGCACAACGATTTCGCTGAACTAAGGGATCATGAGGCTGCTGTGGCAAATGACACAGTTTATTTACCCTCTTTAGCTCATCTTAGACATGACATGGAATATCAATGTGAGATACGTCAATCACTAAATTTAGTACATTCCCAAGGACTTGCCAAAGGCGGCTCAGGATCTGAAAGTACTGTATGGTCAAACAACGATGAGCTAAGGGAGATGTTGAATTACGCAATAAGTCTTAATTCGCCTACTGGTTTGAACTACCAGCAATATTCGACAGAGAGAATTCAGAAGGAATTTGATTACCCTACATCTTTTGAATTAGTTGATGCTGAAAGAAAGTTCAATGAATCAAAATCTTTACAATTTCGCGATGATCTCAAAGGATGGGACAGATATAACACTTTGTTCGACACAGATGGAAATGCGCGTTTTACTCAATCTCAATCTCTACACTCTTCCTGGGATCAATGTATTGTGTCGCAGAATGTCTCTTCCAATTCGAGAAAAACTTTGGTTGAATCAAGTGATTATGTCCAGCAGCCGAATATGGACGATGATTTGATGGCTTCAGACAAGGATGCAGAGGAAGGGGACAAAGAACTGGAACAAGAAAAAGAAGTACCCGAAACTCAGTCAATTCAAAACGATCAGGATATTTTATTTGAGATAACACAGTCAAGATCAAGGAACAATCCTTACAGTAGCGATTTAGCAATCTCACTGCTGTCTTCAACCAAGAGCGTAGAAAGTGTTGCTGCGAAAATAAAAGGCTATGTACTGGGCAATGCTTACTGTTTTAGTAATGTACCTCCTTGTCTTTCGAAAGGCAACATTGGTAGTTCATTCGATACCGCTGGCTTATTAAGAATGGAATATGACGACCCTTTTTATCGAGAATCCATGGACATATCAAAACGAACCTTCATTCTTGCTAATAAAAAGATAACAGTTCCTTGTAAAAATAACATGTCCCTTGAGGCATTCTCTATGTCAACAAATATCAGAAACAATTTGAAGACCGGTAAGATAGAGGACAAGAAAGTCAGACTGTGGGCATTTATCAAGGAGCCTCCATCAAAAATGGAGATGAAGGATTGGTTGCAAAAAATGAGATTGAAAGAGAATAACAAGAGAAGGAAGCTTCGAAGTCAAATCGAAGGAGACTTCTTACATAGTCCTGATTATAAGTTTTCTTACAATTCTGAGAAAGTAAAACGGAGACCCGATCTGTTCTCTAATTTGACTAATATGACTATTGAATTATTCATAAACACTTTTTCCAACCTTTTGCCAAACCCTAACAATGATCCTTTGACGTCCATATTTTACAATTTTGATGACGCAAATGAGGCTTTCACTCATTTGAAATATAAAAAAGGAATTCTCTTTTATAATGACAGTGGTGTCCATCCAGACAAGATACGGAGATTATCCTTGAATACTGGTTTGCCAATTGAAATATTTAACTCTGAAATCGAAATGGTTGAAAGATTGATCATGCTTGTTGAAATTTTCGATCCAGACATTCTTTCTGGTTATGAGGTAAATGCTAACTCGTGGGGTTTTATAATAGAAAGATTCAGAAATGTATTCGACATAAATTTACTTCCCCAATTGGGACGCTGTCTTTATAAAGGAAGTGGTAAACTGACTGACAGATGGGGTTATACCCATACTTCCAACATAAAAATAAACGGGAGGTTTTTGCTCAACATATGGAGATTAGTCAGGTCAGACTTGAGCTTGCTGAACTACTCCTTGGAAAACGTAGCATATCACTTACTTCACCAAACTGTACCTAAGTATCTGAACCATGACTTGACTGAGTGGTTTATAGGTGACAATTTTGCAAAGAGTTTATTTGTCATAAAGTATCATATCACTAAATTGGATTTGATCATAAAAATAGTTGACGTGCAAGAATTCATCACCAAGAATATCGAAAATTCGAGATTGATAGGAATAGATTTCGAATCTAATTTCTATAGGGGTTCGCAATTCAAAGTTGAATCCATTCTATCTAGAATAGCAAAACTGGAGAGTTTGATTTTGAATTCGCCTTCAAAGGAACAGGTGCATAAATTGAAACCTATTGAGTATATTCCTTTGATTTTAGAACCTGAATCAAACTTTTACAAGTCGCCACTATTTGTGTTGGATTTTCAATCACTTTATCCTTCGATAGTAATAGCATATAATTACTGCTATTCGACGTTTTTAGGGAAACTTGATAACTTTAAGCAAACCAAAAACAGGGTTGGTTACTTGAATTTATCACTTCCCAATGGCTTGATAGATTTGCTTTCCAAAATGGATGGTATCAATATATCTCCCAATGGGTGTTTGTTCGTGAAAAGACATGTCCGTCAGTCTCTTTTGGCAAAGATGCTACTGGAGATTCTTGACACAAGAATCAAGATTAAAAATGTGATGCGTGCTTTCCAAGATGATTCAGAATTGACGAAGCTTTATAATTCGAGACAAGCGGCACTCAAGCTAATAGCATCTGTCACGTATGGCTACACATCTGCAACATTTAGTGGAAGAATGCCCAACAGTGAGATTTCTGACGCCATTGTTGCTACCGGCCGAGAGATATTGATGCAATCGATTGACTTCATAAATGAAAGTGATTTTGGAGCCAGGGTTGTATACGGTGATACAGACTCTCTATTTGTGTATTTTCCAGGTAGGTCGAAATCTGATGCGTTTGAAGTTGGCCAAAAGATAGCAAAGACCTTGACAAATAAATTTCCAGACCCCATAAAGTTGAAGTTTGAAAAAGTCTATCACCCATGTGTCTTGTTGACCAAAAAAAGATATGTTGGATATTCTTACGAGTACCCTGACCAGGTTCAGCCGAAGTTTGATGCTAAAGGTATAGAAACTATCAGACGGGATGGAATTCCAGCACAGCAGAAACTAGTGGAAAAGACTTTACGAATACTCTTCGAGAGTCAAAATCTTTCTGATGTAAAAAGTTACACTTTGAATGAGTTTAAAAAGCTTATGAAGAATCAGGTTTCAGTCGGCGATTTTTGTTTTGCCAAAGAAGTTCGTCTTGGAAGTTATAAAAGTGATATCTATGTTCCTCCTGGTGCATTGGTGGCAAATAGATTGATGTCGAATGATCCCATGAAGGAGCCTCAGTACAGAGAGAGGGTTCCATATGTTGTGATTAAGGACCCACTGAAGAAAAGATTGAAGGATAGGTGCGTTTCTCCTGAGGAGTTCGTGGGGTCCTATAAAACTCCCTCACCTATGTCACTTGACCACGAGTATTATATTACTAAGGTTTTAATTCCACCTTTGGCAAGAATTTTCAATTTGATAGGAGTTGATGTCAAGTCATGGAACCAAGAATTGCCCATATATGCTAATACCTTTCACTCGGATTTTGCGTCTCTGCTAAACAAGCTAGTCAAGTCTAACTCTTGCGTTTCTTGTGGAAATGTTTTAGTTGACATGAATGAAAACAAATTGTGCAGCAAATGTAACAACAATTCTAAGCATGTCGTTAGTCGCTTCAAGCAGGAAATGAGAAGTCTCGAATTAAAGGAACTTGAATTTGCCTCTCTTTGCAACTTATGCAAGGATAGGCAAAACTTAAAAACTGGTGCTTCAGGTTTACAGAAAGAGACCACTATTCAATGTATCAATAATAGCTGTAATATTTACTACAACAAATTTAGAACTAATAATCAATTCAGGAGGTTTTTGGAGTTGGAACATGAAGTTATGGAAAATCTTGATTGGTAGTCAACTCACAGCAATACTGAATGATACTCTGATCTACCGATATAATTTTGTAAATGAATACAACAGCCGCTATCTATAACTCGATCAGTGGTCATCTGGTCTCCTTTTCATTGGGTAAGTACATCTCTATAATGGACTCCGAATAGATAGAGAGACTTTCTGTCATATCTGAGAGAAACGTGCTATCAGAGCTCCAATATGATGAATCATCAATAGCGAATTCTTCATTGTCGTCAACATCCCCATTTTCGATGCAGTCGCTACCTTTGTTCTCATTTCTGTTGACCCGGACCTTCAAATGTGTGAACTTACCCTCCAAACCATCAGGTCCAAGTAAAGGAATGGCTCCTGGCGCAGGAGAGCCGTAGTTAAATCCAGATGTATGCATTGAGTTTTCGTGCGACTGATTTTTCATGTCATCATAGACTACCTGAGTAGTTGCCTCTTCTTGCGATACGACTTCCCTCTCACCATGTGAAATGAGCTGTTCAGGAGCATTTCTGTTGAAACTTAATCGAGTCCACTTCATGCAATCAAGTCGACTCAGCTTCACCTTGTGGTCTTTCATTTTATTCCCATCAACGCTACATGAATCTCAATTTGAACCGTAGTATGTTTATATACATATGTCAATTATTTCATGCCAGTTCGTAATGCAAGCCATAACTATAGAATAGCTGAAACCAGACGATATCTTGTTCATCTATGATTGTAATAGAGTATTAGCATTACAAATATATCAGAATAAGGTTTTTTTATGTGTAGATGGTAGGATCATAATGCTGATGAGATATTCACCTTTATGCAAACTAACCGGCCTTCCCTTCCGGTTTCCAGGAACCCAGAAATACATGTCTGACATATGCTAAAACATCGGTCGAGCTTTTAGAACCCATATGTCCCACGTCAGGACTGAATGAGGTGATTGGCAATACTAATACATCGCCAACAGCAATAGGCAACTGCATTCCTGTGAAGGTCTTCCATGATATGACTTTTTCTGCAGCTTCATTCTTGATTTCAGATTCACTATGGAAATAATTATTCATATATTCGAAGACAGTATCAGTGAATATTCCAGGACCAGTCCAATTCATTATATCACCTCCAGAATCCTTTCCTAATATCTTTTTTAACTGATTTTTCTTTTTCCTGTTTAACGTGATGTCGGTGATTCTCGCTATGAGCTCACCTAACATTGGATGTCCCCGTTTTGCTTGTATTGTCCATTGGCAGAACTGAATTCTCCTCGCATACCAATCAGCCCAATCAGGTCTGTCGGGATCAGCTTCGATCCCCACAACCAATCCTGAGTCATTCGGCTTGCCGTACAATGTTTCGTTGTTCGAGATCCAACTGCTCACTGGTTTCAATCCAACTGTGTCAATGTCTGAATAAACGCCCCCTCTAGCAAATAGAATTAGATATCTAAAAAAGTCAGCCTTCAATATGCTTTTTGGCATACTATTATATGCATCTGCCACATCGGGGACCGTTGAAAATAACTGATTTATTAATTCATGGCACGAATCGTCTGAGACAAGATAGTACTTGTGGTCTTCATTCACCCTTCCCCACGATTCTTGAAAGCTTCTGTACTTCTTGGGGAAATCTGGATCGTCTATTCCAACCTTCCATGTTTGCCAGATGTTCTTTTCGAAATCTCGCTTCGAATCGTATGGAAACTGGAAAGCCAATTGCTGCCTCACACTGCTCACCTCTCCTAGCCGTGGCTTGTAATTAGGTCTGAAATTGAACCCATATAGGCTCCAGTTACTCGACCTCTCCAACTCTCTAATAAGGTTGACCCTATTGGAATTATGTTCTGTTGAAACTTTTTCTCGAGGCGCAGAAAACGTCCTGAAAAATAGAACAAAAAGATAAATGCTACATGCAACGGTTAAACCAACTCTGATCTGTCGGCCCTTCATTGCTCTTTCATCGATACTAAGCAATAATTATCAAAATAACTATTGTGTCTTTCGCCATCTGAAATACATTGGCGTACATCCTGCATCTAGGTGATTCAATATTTCACTTCAAAACTAATTTAAATGTATTGAATTATATACACTTGCACTAATGCATTTATACTTCAGATAGATAAATATATATAAAAAGACAATGTCTAAATCCACAAAATGATGTAAATAACTTTTCAAACCCCCAAGAAAAAAAAAGATTTATAGAGACCCGATTAATGACTTATTTTTCTATGTTTTTCTTTCGATTGAGTCACTTTTTAAATACACCTTATTTTCAAACAAACCAGACTATTAATACAAAACATGAATGATAATAAATGGAGGAATCAGTAAAGCCTCTGAATTGGTAAGACTTTCTTTTGTACCGTTTAGTGATTCCGCATATCAAACATATGAATTTGAATGTTGAAGAGAAGGTCGTATGATTTCGAACTTTTGAACAAAAAAACATAATTGAATAATGCAAAATAGTAATCATAATTAACAAAAAATCTTTTCCTTTCTTGCGCAATGAGATTGAGACATCGAACAGTTGATAAATGCACTATCAAGTGATTTGAAACCAAAACAACTTGACAAAAATAGATGTTGACCTTTCAAGAATTGATCTTGAAAGGCGTACTAGCATAGTACTTACCACCATGAATTGTTGGATGAAGGATTGCCATAAGAGCTACCTCCACCGTAACTACGGCTACTGCCACCGCTGTAACCGCCGTTAGAGGATCCCCAGTTGCCACCGCCACCACTGCTACCACCCCAGTTGGAGGATCCACCGAAGTTAGAACCCTGTCTTCTGTAGTCCCTGATAGGACCACGGGAGCTTCCACCACGGGAGCTTCCACCACGCATGCTCTTACCCATAGGCGATTCTCTACCGATCTTATTCAAGAAATCTGGAACCTCTTGGTTTGCTTCGTTGAGCAAGTCAATTAAACCCTTAACGACGTTCTTGTTATCTCTGTTGAAGAAGGCGGTAGCGATACCAACGTTTCCAGCACGACCAGTACGACCTATTCTGTGAACATAATCATCAATGTCACTTGGTAAATCAAAGTTAACAACATGTGAAACATTAGGAATATCGAGACCTCTAGCAGCAACAGCCGTAGCAACCAAAATAGGTGCCGAACCGTTTTTAAAAGCTGCCAAAGCTTTTTCTCTCTCATATTGAGATCTGTCACCATGAATTGCAGTTGCTGGGAACCCTTGATCGTACAAGAAATCTGCTAAATTATCTGCCATTCTCTTGGTCTCTGTGAAAATGATGGTCAAACCATTCTCATTAGCTGACAACAAGTCCAATAATACAGATTTCTTCTCATCCTCCTCAACGTATAAAATCTTTTGAGTGATATTCTCGGATGTAGAACCAACTCTACCAACTGACAAGAAAATGTAGTCTTTCAAGAAATCGCGAGCCAATAATTGGATATCTCTTGGGAATGTAGCTGAAAACATCAATGTTTGTCTGTTCTCAACACCTGGCATGTCACATTCTTGAACGATGTGTCTGATTTGAGGTTCGAAACCCATATCCAACATTCTATCTGCTTCATCCAAGACCAAGTATTTGATGTTTGCCAAGGAGACTTTTCCTCTTTCTAAAAGATCCTTAAGACGACCTGGAGTAGCGACTAACAAATCGCATCCTCTTTCCAAGTTTCTGATTTGACTTCCGATATCTGCACCACCGTAAACCACATTGGGGCAAACCCACGATCTATATGAAAACTTCTTTGCTTCTTCGTAAATTTGAGACACCAATTCTCTGGTTGGAGCCATAACTAATATGGTTGGGTATACTTTGTGAGATGAAAAAGCACCAGTGTGTTCAGGGACAGGTGCTGGTCCGTTCATAAATGACTCTGACAAGACTGGGAACAAGAAACCACCGGTCTTACCTGAACCAGTTTGGGCACATGCCATCAAATCTCTGCCTCCTGCAACAATAGGAACGGAGTACTTTTGCACTGGTGTGGGCTTAGTAAATCTAGACAACTTGACGTTTTCGACCAACAACTCGTCCAAAGGTGGAGCAGTGAATGAGTCGATTGGTTCTGGAACTCCTTCTCCAGAAGCCTCCACAGGAATATCATCGTAGTTATCGAAGTTGATACCAGATGATGCGAAGGAACTGTCATCAACGGTACCGAACAACTCGGCCTCGAGCTTCTCGATGCGTGCAGAGGGCTCGTGTTTGCCGTCCACCCACTTGCCTACACCGGGTCTCGAATATTTGCTGCCTCCACGACCACCGCCGAATCCTCCTCGGCGTCCTCCTCCGCTGTATCCGCCTCCGTTGAAACCCCCACGACGTCCGCCGTTACTGTAGCCGCCGCCAAAGCCTCCGTCCTGGAAACCGCCACGGCCTCGGCCGCCAAATCCACCTTGCTTCGCGTTGTCACCACCGCCGCCAGATCTGTTACGAAGATGTGGTGGAACGTACTGGGGTTTGGACTGATTTCCCCCTTTGTTGCCTTGCACAGAGAGGTCGCTCATACTTTGGGTAATGTCTGCCATATTCTTATTCAATTTATTATAAGTTTTCCCTATACTATTAAAGAATAACTAGGATTTAACGCAATTATATATCTCTGATGATTTTTTTTTCTTTTTCCGTTGGTGCTTGTCATTACTCAATTGATGACGGCACGACAAATCATTGAAAATTTTTCCATATGAGAAGAAGGAGCTGAGGAGCGTGCTCCACGTGACGATAAGGATGATAAACAGACCACGCTGATCAGGCGAGGGTCCGAATGACGGGTGGCAAGGACGGGGATGCAGGGCGAGTGCATAGATGGAGCGAACAGGCGGTGTAGACAGAGGTGGACAACTGAGCCCAGAGCAGGGTATGGTTGTACATGTAGCAAGCGCACGTAGGATTACAGGGTTTGGATCAGATCTCGTTTATACGTTCTGTCATTACACACGTTTAGATAAATTGTGGAGGGCCGTTGGGGGCCACTGCACTACCAAGACTCAGAAGAACGGTCCGACGAGGATTTCGTTTGGAAGTCGTCTTCGTCAAGGGTGATGCGAGCCTTCGGGTGGGCAAAGCATGCCCTGTCGTGATAGTCCTGGAACGATATCCTGTTGGAAGGAGGAGTGTTGATCCCGCTTCCAGGGGAGGGTAGGAAGGGCATTTCGTCGTCCTCCTCAGCATCTGACATGGTACCAGATGATTCTGCGTTTCCGTCATACTCGATGTCGAACTTGCCTTCATCGACCGTAGAGATATGCAAGTTGTCGAGTTTCTTCTCGGCCTCGTTATGATTGCGGTACCTTTTCTGGTTTGACTCGCTGAGAAACAGTGTGAGAGGCTTTTGGGTCTCACGGACATTCCAGTTGAGATTTCGACTCACGCTGTCTATGTATTCAGTTTTGGAGGAGATCACAGTAGGGAATGGAAAGGGACTCGCTTGGATAGTAACATAATCACCTTTGCACATCTCTGTTCTCACTTTCCCGTCGAAGGAAGCCCACGCTGTTGAACGACTTATCGTTGGGACTTTGATCTTCAAAAACATGCCATCGGGAAGTAGAATTGGTCTGAAAGACAAAGTATGCGGACAGATAGGGGTAACGCTTATAGCATTGACTCCTGGATGGACTAGAGATCCACCAGCAGATAAAGAGTAGGCAGTCGATCCCGTAGGTGTAGCTATGATCAATCCGTCAGCTTGAGCAATTGTGAGCAATTCTCCATCACCATACAATTCCAATTGGGTCACGTATGGGCTTGGACCACGGTCTATAACCAATTCATTCAAAACCTGTTGTTCACAAACTAGACTCCCATCTGCTTTATGAACTCTGCAAGTGAAGCGCATCCGG
This sequence comes from Debaryomycetaceae sp. ZIM 2471, assembly GCA_031081905.1. Taxonomy (NCBI): domain Eukaryota; kingdom Fungi; phylum Ascomycota; class Pichiomycetes; order Serinales; family Debaryomycetaceae; species Debaryomycetaceae sp. ZIM 2471. The sequence continues at coordinate 860,069 of JARYTF010000001.1, read as the reverse complement.
AAATTTGCTCTCACTCCGGACTCCAAGACAGACGTAACATTCTCTCTAAAATGTTCGAATTGAAAATTAGTCAAAAACCCGAGAGATCCTAATGCAAAGGAAATCACAGGAGGTACAACACGCTGGAACATATTTGAGACATGCAACACTGTGCCATCCCCACCTAAAGTTATAACCAAATCAAATTTCTCCGGACTTTTCAATGCTAATTTCTTATCCCAATACTTCAATAGCGATTTCGCGTTTGGCCTGTGCTCCAAGATACTTGCTGAATGAAAACGTTTCGACCGCCTCAAATGAGCATCTACATAAACAGTGATGTCTTTCTTGCTATCTAGTATCCACTCCACCATCTCTCTTGTCAAGTACACGAGAGAGTTGTCTTTGGCCTTTGTGACAATCATTATATTCCGTACATCTAGATGTATGGTTGCCTTGGCCAAGTTCCTTGCAAGCATGAGCACACCGTTTGCCGTCTCTACCAACTCCGCATGCGACTTGACCAAGGACAAATCCTCTTGACCCAATCTCAGTAGCACGGTGCTGGACAGTCTGCGTGCCTGTTGCTTGCCATGTAGCTGGGTGTTTATCACTGGCCTTTCCCGGAGATGACCATTGATGGGTCCATCCGTCGACTTGCTTGTGGACTTCTTCCTTGCTCGAGTACCATTCGTTTTCCGGTTGTTTTCCGTCGCATTCTTTTCCTTTGGCAATTTGTTGCCTTCGAGTTGAGCAGATAAGTTGCTGGCATTCTTTGCCTCTTCATGATTGACTGCTGACATCCTTATAATTAGCTGGATTTATAGCAATCGCCACACCCAACAAACTTGAGTTGTATTCTGGCTCTTGCTTTCACTTCAGGGCCCTGGTATTAAAAATTCCCACTATAATTATGGAACATTCTTTTTCAGCACTAATTTGATATACGATTTTTTTTTTTTTTGAGATTCCAATATCAAGAAATGCATTCAATTTATGAGTAGAAATATATCACTATGGAGTATATATATAAAGATACGTTAAGAGTATGAGAAAAATGGCCTTCTAACTGGCCTCTTTGAGTTTGCACTTCCATCCTGACGATTTCTGGTCCAAAAGAGGTAATGAGGCTCCTAAACACCAGCCCAATTCATTACCATCTATCTTGTTCGCAGTTCGTAACTCTCTATGAAATGGGATGTCATATCCCGTGTGCAACATAGCAGTGATGAAGGAGAGATCAAGACACCACTGTGGTTCCTCATTCAAAGCCTTGACGTGGTCATCTAACAAAACGTCCTTCCAGAGAGTCTCACCGTTGCAAACAACTTTAGCCAACTCTGATAACTCTTCAACGGTAAAAGATGAAGGGAATCCTAACGGATTTGTCCTGTCGTAAAAGTAGGAAAAGACGTACATGTCTGCGGACCTCCTGAAGGTCTTCGTCAAGGATGGTTGGTGAATACCATTGAAAGAGCATGGTTTGACAGTACACTCAGCATCCTTGTTGAGGGCTCTTTCAGCCAAGAAACGACATTGCGCACCGGCGGCCACTGAAGGACCTTCAAAATTCACAACGTAATATTGGTCTTCGCCCCACTGAACTGTGACATCAGTTGCAATGACACCAGGAGGCACACAGGGGTTCTTCACGTTAACAGTGGCCTTGGCTTTCTTAGCTTCATCTTTAGATGTGATCACTGAGTCCTTCAACTTACTGTTCTTATTTAATTCCGACTCCAAAACGAGTGCATTGATCTTGTTTCTTCCCTCCATGAGACCATAACCCAAATGAGAATATTGGTACAACGAAAACTTTCTATCACCATATGTGAACTCATGTTTAGTACTGGCGTGCAACTCCTCGTTGGGGCCTAATTCAGGCTCGAAGACTATCTGCGTAGAACCTCCTCCCAAATCAAAAACGGCTGCGGTTGGTGTCTTCTCTGCACTTCCGATGTTCCCAAGTAAGAAATTGGTAGTAATCCAAGCATAAACACCTTCATCTTTACCATCCATGAGTGATATTCCATCTCCAGAAACAACAGCGAATGGGAAATCGTTCTCTAAGTGGCTTCTAACCTCATCCAAAATTGCCTTGGACTTCGCTTCACCAACAAGTCTCAACCCAGCGGTAGCCTTAACAGAAACAGGTGTACATGCCTGTTTAGCGGCTGGCACCACTTCCAAGGCTTTATTCAATAATGGGTCCAAGGATTTTGCAGCAGCAGATGGGTCATTTTCGAAAGACGATAAACCAGGCTTCAACATTTCGAATGTTTCGTCCAATAATACTGGTGGTGCCAGACAAGTGCCGAACTTGTACACGTGCACACGCGAGCCAGTGGAACCAGCATCGATCATCACTACGTAGCTTTCTTCGTTGCAATCAGGAGCCACGCTGTTTCCTTTTGGGGGTGCAAGTTGTGCTGCCTCCTCTCCATCGTGAATGGATACATCATCGTCTGAACCCTTGTCGGTGTCCCAGCCGTCATCTCCACCGGCTTGCTTGTGAGCACCCTTCTTGGCGTCAGCGCCCTCCTTGGTGTCACCCTTCACGTTCTGCTGTGTATTTGTCGTCTTGTCTGCTATCACAGGCTTCGACGCTCCTCCCTTACCGTCTGCGCCAGCTCCTCCCTTGGATCCGTGGTTAGCATACGGTGGATCGGTGCCCTTGTGAGGCTTGCCCTGCAACGTGTTTCCAGCCTCCTCCTTCACGTCGTTCTCTCCAAAAGGGGTGGATTCTTCGTTGGGCTTGACCCGCTGAATAGACCCACCGAGCGAGTTCAGTGTGGTCGCAAAAAAGGCAACAATACCAAATATCGCCAACACCGATACAACCACCCTTAAGTTTCGAGTTGATAACATATTAAACCTCTGAACTACTCTACAACCACTCTACGCTTGATATCAAATATCACCTCGAGAAATGTCCTCGCTGTCGTCGCGTACCACTGCTGACTCAGCGCTTACATAACCGATCTCGCTACCAGTGCGTACGGCGAGCAGTCTTTCTAGACTGCTCGCCCCACATCACGAACACAGCAGCCTGCTGTCCAACTAACGCCGGGCGCTCCACCGCACCCTTCTCTCGCCAATGCCCCTGTAACCTCCAAACTCCCGCCGTCGCATCCTCCCGCCAACCACCACCTCACCACCCGCACTCACATAACACCTTACGTCAGCCCCACACCTAGACCAATTCGCATCAGGCTCGCTTCCCGCTACGAGCGAAATACGCCTGAGTCATTTGTTAGCTTCAGCATCTATTGTGTGCACAGCCGCATATTGCTTCTGTGCTTTGTTCTCCCGCAATAAGCCGTGCACATGTCCACCACCACACCGGACGACTCCCTACGCAGTCTCTACGCTGTGTGCGCGGCAACGATCCTTTCCCGGCCAAAGGTTCCCTGAATGCGTCGCTGCTTATCGCCCGCTGCACAATCTCTCGCCCCTAATCTACACGTCATAATGTACACACGCATCTGGGTCTGGACAGGGTACAGCTTTGCTCTGTGGATTAGCCCCGTGTCTGATGCTGCTGTGGTGTCGCTGTGGCGACACCACAGCAGCTGCCAGGACGTTCGCCGTCACGGCCACCCAAGCGATCATACGGAGCATGCCAAGTGGCGACGGTATTGTTGCCGATGTTTGGTCCTACACAGTGTTTAAAGTTGCCTGGTTTAGGCAGGAGCGCTTAATCGGCCGATGAGCACAAACAGAAATTTACAAAGATATATAAGGGTGTGAAATTCATCCCTTTAAAATTAGCAGTGGAGTTGAGGATTTTGAATCTGAAAGCTATGATTATACACTAGAGGTTTATGATCTTGGCTTCTAAAATAGGTTGAATGAACAAAGGATATTTGATATAGTTTCGTTGATTTTTGAGTTTTTATTGGTACACAGATGGCATTGTGGGGCAACGGAGTGAGCGGCAAGCACGCGAGCTGGGGCACGGTTGAGACCGGCGGCAGCAAGACGGGCGAGTCGGCAGAGGGAGGCACGGAAGTAGTGGAGGCGGCGGCGAGGCCGTTTGGGATGCAATTCCCCATGCGCGAGTGCGACATGGGGCATTTGCAGGACACCCGGCGGACGGTGAAGATGGGGATCCGCCACGCACTATGTGACTACAGAAACAACGGCCCTGAAATACGAGGTGCATTGCACAAGGGGACACACTATGGATGGTGTGTGTCGACGAAGGAGGCTCTCTATGGCCGCGGAGTCGATGATTGCTACGACAGCGAAGAGGAGGTCCAAGGAAGCGACAGCGACGGCGGAGACTGTGATTCGATGCGGCTGGCCCTGTCTACGAAGCTGTTACCGAGTCCTTTCAAGTCGAACATGAAGGATGCGGAAGGTCTGTTGAGCTCGAACGTGTCGCTTGTAGTGGCCAAAAACAAGATATTGGACATGATGTTTGAGATCTTTGAGTCATCGGTGTTTGACACTGACCTCAAGGATTTGGGAAACTTTGTGGTCAACAACATCTTACAGGATTTCCCGGATTCCGATATCACGTCTGTTTGTAATAAGATCATTGGAAAGAGCAACAGAGAGCAACTATCGAGCAGGATCGAGGAGCTAGTTGCAGACAAATATATTGAGATGAAGTTTGAGTCGTTCTATGACCGTCTTTTCACTCTGGTTTCATCATTCGAGTGCACCAAGAGTTTGGAGTGTCCCAGAGATTATTCATCCTATTTCAAGATATGGAAACTAGATCATGAACAGTATTTGTACTACGATAGGAAGGGGGCCCTGATTGATTTGCTCACAAGCAAGCATATGTTTTCAAGGGCAGTCCCCCATGAGTATCTCGTCAATTTGTATGCCGATACCGCATTCCTAATGAATCTTGACAAGTTCCAGTTCTACTACTCAAGAGGTCTCAATATAGAGCGAATGGAATCAAGAATGTATTCCGATGATGAAGAAGAGACTAATTCTTTGTTTTCGGAAACACAGTCTGTTGTTACATGTGAAACGGCTAATACGTATCAATACTATACTAAGCTGGCGCTGCCGGTTTCGGTTGACAAGAGAGTCTCTTTTGTCGAACCACCAACAATCATAGACATCGACAGACTGAGACCCTCATGTGAAACAATCTCGATATGACTGCAGGTGGTCATTGTATCAACATCTTGTTGCGAGAGTAAATTATTGTCATTGGAGGCCGGTTTCCTCGTTGCAGGTATTAGTGTTTGCCTTTTTTTTTTACTTTACTCGAACGTCTTTTCATTTATCGTATCATAGTCACTCACATGACAATGATGCTCATAGTTTTTAGATTTTATACGCACTCAAGCATGCTTTCTGGTCTTCCTGTAGTGTTGAAGGTAAGGAAGATAAAGATAACCTTGATGTATGGGAGAAATCCAAAAATGAGTCAGGTGACCCACTATGAATTTCTCCATCTAAGGTCTTCAAGCTTTGTATGACTTAATGTTCTACGTCTTGATCGTCTACCCTTACATGAACACATTTGGTGGTATAGATTTCTTTCTAGGTTGCTAATTTTGTGGTGATCATGACAGAGGAGACAAACGTGGACAGTGTGACTCCAAGTCGAACTCCAGAAGAGGAAGATGGAGTCAACTTGAAGAAGAAGAAGAGAAGATTGGGAAGATTTCCATGTCCTAGCTGCAGCAAGGTTTTTTCGAGATCAGATCACCTTGCAAGACACCACTTGAATCATCGTCCGAAAGAAGTGTATACCTGTAATTTCGTTATCAAAGAAATAGGCAACACGAGAAAGTGTGGGAAAACGTTTGTCAGGAAAGACTTGAAAGAACGACATATCAAGAGGCATTATGAATCAGAGTCTATCACTCTACAAACCAGTCCAAACTCTATCAGAGGATCTAGATTTTCAAGATCTCATAGCAAGGGATACCCTGTGGATCCACCCAGTGGTCTTGATGGTGGTGCTAAGAATATGGAGAAAGGTTTATTTCAGAGTAGCGTTAAAATTGATGCGGAAAAGGTTACAGAGCAACCCGTGCCGGATACATCAAGTTCGAATTTGGACGCGAACCTTGAGACTCCATTCAAAGCATCGATACAAAAGAGTGGTGTTCCAGAAAGTCTTGAGGTCCCGTTTATTAAGTCTCTTAAACTGCCAGTGTCACAGAGTCAAGGTGATTTACTTTCTTGGTTTTTCTTGGATAATGCAACTCCTCCTTTAAATCCTCTCAGCTTGAGTGAACCGTTTGCCCTTAACTATAAGCAAACCCCACTTCCGGTGAACACAGCACAAACTAACATATTTCCAAGTCCTTCAGACTTGATACCGAATAATAACGATTCAAACTTTTCCAATAATTCTAGATCATCCCCAAGTGTCAACGTACAACATAGAAGGCCTGTCTCACAAAATCAGTTACCAGAAACTGGCTATGTCGAGAAATATTTCAGAGCCCAGGACAATTTTGTCGATGAACTGTCTTTGAGGATGATGAATGAGATGCACGAATCTCGTATATTTTCCAATAATGATAATTTGCTCGATGAGATCATCTTGAAAGAGTATGGTGATTACGTTCCAGAAAACCATGCTGCCCTGGGGGTAGAAAAGAATAATGACTCGATACGATCTAGCTCACATGGTCTCATGACATCTTCAAAAGGAACTTCTAATACATCATCTTTGCCCAGTGACTCTTTTGACTCTCCAGAACTAGAAGTAGAAGCTTCAGATTTGACAAACTTCAAGTTCAGTTATAAAGTAGTAAAGGCGTGCATCGAGAGTATTATACCAGCTTCAATGGATGGTACTTTAGTGGATGAGACTACCTCAAACAAGATTTTCGAAGCACTTGGTTCACATCCATCGAAAGCGCAGTGTCTATTTGAATGTCACCAGCCATCGGGGGTGATCGAGGATTGGTTGTCTTTCTATATAAACTTGTACTGGCAGATGTTCCATCCTCAATACCCCATATTGCATAAACCATCATTTAATACGAGAGAGACAGAGCCACTACTATTGGCATCTATGATATTGATGGGATGCTGTTTCACAGCATCTTCGTATAAATTCAACACAGCTGAGGGAACAAAGTTCCCTGCTTATGAGTTCTGCATGATGATAGCAACTCCTTTACGTTTCAAGGTTTTTGAGCATGAAGATTTCAAATCTCCTGTCAAGTTATGGATACTTCAATGTCTCAATATTCTCGAGTGGTGTGAAAAGAATTTCCTTCTGAGACGTATGCACGAAAGAGCACATGTGCATCATGCAACCACCGTTCAACTACTTATACGATCACCGTTACTTGGTGGAAACCCTTCCATGATGGGTAAATCTAAAAATGACAGTACAAGTGGGGGAGAGGATGAGTCAGATCAAGATACTGCTTTAGGACCCAATCCCGCCACTCACGATCTTGAATTATTTCGCAGTTGGGTTGAGTCGGAGTCTTTCAAACGTGTGACGTTTATGACTTTCTATCTGGATATTATCGATTACATAAAATTCAGACACAGTCCTGTGATTTCCTTGCACCAGCTACAGTTATTGAGCCTACCTTGTGACGATGACAGTATTTGGAATTCTTATGAGCTAAACGGTTCCTTCAAAAAAGTGGTGAGAGTTCAAAGGAAGTTGAAAAATCAAATTCTGAATTCAATGCGTAAGTTGGGGGGTAGTAAGAATTTCTTGAGTGTTTTGAAAAAACTCATTAATTGCAACTCTACCGAGGCGATCTTTTCTAGGTCATCCTTATTCACCAAAAGAATTTTGTACTCGGGGTTGGTTTCTGTGATGTATCAAATACAACAAATGAGCTTGATGAACTCTAATAATTTTTTGAACTTTGGCAATCTGCAAAATATGAGGCACCACCTCGATAGCTGTACCAGCCTATTGTCCAAAGTCTTAGATAACTGGTGTGTCAATGTTGACGGAACTTGTACACATCTATTTACGATCAAAAGTCATAAACTTTTGACTGAGAATGAAGGTACTTATTGCAAATTTGCTATGTACCATCTCACCCAGATTATTGGAATGTCCGATCTCAATCATTATGACATTGCCATATATGGTGGGTCTCCGGGAAATATGAGTGTCTCAGCGTCACAAAAAGATCGAATTGTAATTCAAAGAAAGCTAGAAAATTTGTTCGGTAAAGATCCCCTGAGTGGCTCAATAGGCGATCTCGTAAACTTCAAGGCAGTTGTGCATGGCTATCTACTTTTGTGGGAGCTAATGTTGAAGCCAGCTGATGAACCCAATGAAGTACTGAATACCTTTATCGGTTGGAATTTCGAGGTTGATGTCTATGATAGTGCTTATGCTGTTACTGTAGCAACACTTGTTCTATGGTGTTATACACATTCTGTTTGCGGAGTAGAAAGTACGACCTTTCCCAAACGTGAAAACAAAGATGATTATAACTACACTGAATTAGTGAAACTAAGTGCAGAGGGTGGATATCAATATTTAAGCAGAATTCATCAAGAGTTTGCCTCTCTTTTGGATGAAGACTTGAAAGACCTAAGACTTCATGAGTTCAATTCAGAGAGATTCAAGCCGCATGAGGCTATTGAAAAGTATTGCAGTTTATTGCCAAAAATCACTAACAAGCAAAACATCAGTGGTTTATGTTTTTTGGTGGGAACAAGGTTTCTTAATAGTCTGTGGGAGCTCTTGAGGGAGAATGCAAAATTGATATTAAATTGTGGATTTCGGTCGATAGGTAAAAATGAGGTAAATTGTGAAGTGTTCGAAAACAACTATATTCAATAGTAGAGAAAATGGGTAGAGAATCGATAAATGAGAGATGATTGCATTCATAATATGGTTTTGACAATTATCAACATTAATTTAACGTTTGATATATATAATGCTAGCTTGTATATGAAAATTTAACTAAACCAATAAAACAGCATTCACGCACCCATCTCTGTCTGGTTCGTTAGTTACTTGAGCATACTTACCCCAGACAACCTTTCCTCCAGCCGTGACCAATCCCAATTCTGAAACATTAACCTCGATAATAGTACCCTTAGTTAAGACTCCTAATTGTGTATACATGGGAGATTGAGGGTTCTTCTTGACACCCAAAATAGGTAGGAACACAGTAACGCGTAATTCAGGATGAGTGACATTGGCTTTCTTTTGTCTTAATGCTGCAGGTCTGATAATCCTCTCCATTTTCACCGGTCTACGTGTGAAACCTTCACCCACAAATGTATGTTTTGTGATCATTCTCTTCCATGATTTAGTCTTGGCCTTACCTGTCTTTATAACCTTGAACATTTCCTCTTCGGATATACCTCTGACCTTTGGCAAAGGAACAGAGAACTTATCTGCTTTTTCCATTCTCTTCTGCTTGATAGAGGAAGATATTGCCTTTGCGGTGTTGTTGGTTTGACGGTCCAACAAATATGTGGGCAATGCTTCACCATCATCTTGCTTTGGAGTAGATGGTCCCTTGACCTTCGACTCTTCGTGGGCCTTTATCTTCTTCTTCATAGCAACCTTCTCGCTATAACGTTTCTTAGCAAACTGTTTACCCTTCCATCCCTTTAAGCCTTGGGCATCTTTGGCAACTCTGTGCCCTTCTCTGGCCTCCTTCTTTCTCTTTCTTTCTTCGAAGTCTAATCTCCTCCCATGTTGCTTTATGTGCTGTTCGATATACTCATTTTGAGGCATCTTGAGTCTCTGGTTATCTAGTCTCTATGTTTAAGAGAAAAGTATCTGATAATGTACTAGAGATGAGTTGAAATTTTTAAAGAAAAAAAAAAGGTGATGTCCCTTTTAAGTAATCTCATCAGTTAGATATGAAAAAAAAAAATACTTTGCACCTTGAGGACTTGAACTTGAATTTAATTCTACCAGGAAAAGGATGAGTGATCTATCTGTGGATGAGTTGCTAGAGGGAATGTGCTCTTCTCTAAGCACTGTATGCTCTTCGGTGGATTCACTTCTAAAAGAGACAGAAAATTCTGATATTCCTGCGATAATTCAAGACATAATGGACAAGACAGGCACAAAGAAGATCGAAGGTGTATCTTTGTTGTCGCTCAAGAATGATACGCTAGCAGGATACTTGAACAACTTGGTATTAATTATATTGGCCCACATACAGAGAGCAGTAGGTCAAAGTAGTAGTGACCATATCGAGAAGAATAGAGGCATCGCCGTGGAGGAGTCAGTAAGACAAAGGGTATCGATGGAGAAGGGTATTAAGCCATTGGAAAAGAAATTGGGCTATCAGCTCGAAAAGATGATGGGCTCGTATAACCGTATGGCGTCAAGCCAAGATACTATGAAGTCCGAATTAACAAAGAAGGTAATAGAGGGCTCCGACCAAGAATCGGATGATCTGTCCTCAGATGATGAAGATGAGCTCGCATATAGGCCTGATGCAAAGTCGCTCGTCAACACCATGTCCAAAAATCAAGATAAGAGAAGCAAACCCGAGGACAGAAAGGAGAATGATGTATATAGACCTCCAAAGATATCTGCAGTGGCACCGCCTACGAAAGTATTTGATGAAAATTCAAAGGACGCTAAAAGCAACACACGTAAGTTACAAAGTATGGAAGAATTTGTCAAGGAGAACTCTGATTTGCCTTCTACAGAGGCCTCCATCGGTTCAACAATTGTGGACAATGGTAGAGGTGGCGTGAAGACTCACTTTGATAGGCAGAAGGAGAGAGAGATACAGACTTACGAAGAGTCTAATTTCACCAGATTGCCACAGTCTCAAAACAAGAAGACTTTCAAACAAAAGCAGCAGGATCGTTTGAATAACTTTGCAGGCGAAAATTGGTCCATATTTAACAATTCCCGTGATATGAACGAGTCCACATCAAGAAAGCGTAAGAGTAAATCAGTATGGGATCGGGTCAAAAGGAATAAGATGTAATACCATTTTTCATTTCTACTGCATAATTACCCATTAATACATGATAAATTTTAAAACAACACATTATACATTCAAGTGATGACTGTAGCAAAATATAGACATTGAAAATGAAGTACCTTGTACTTGAGTAAGAGCCTTCTATATTGACTCTAAGATAAATAATCGTACCAAAATAATTTTCTTCGTGCTCCAACTATACTTCTATTGCAATAATAAAACATAAACATACAGGCAATGTGTAATCTTTTCAACCTTTTAAGTTCAAAGTTGAACGAATTCGAAGTATATCATAAGAGTTCATCCGATCAATTCTTTAAAATGTAAATCAAAATGAAAATAAAACAAACAATGTAAAAGTCAATGATTTAATGACTGTAAATAGTGTGACATCTTTGTCAAGCATTACTCATTTGGACTTGAAGATAAACATAAATTAATTTTAGGGACCAGTTAGACAGTGTTCGATAGCACACTTTTTCCTGATACTTGGAGATTTTGTTCTTTTTAGTTGTTTTTTTTTTAGCTTTTTGTTTTCCTCATTAATACAAAAATACAGGCTGAACCTTTAGTCAATTCCGCTTCAACTTGACATAAGCTTTATAAGCTTAGTACTTGAAACTAATGCATTCTAGATATTGTGGTTTTTAATATTTGGAATGGAATAATGATCTGGTTGTTGATTTTGTGGGAGTTTGAAAATCGGTCCCTGATAGCTATGCATCCCTTGTTGTCTTGTAGCCATATTATTCGCATTGTTAAAATCTGGAGTTGACGAATACGCTTGTTGTGGAATTGGATGTTGGGGAACTTGATGTTGTGGAACTTGATGTTGCTGATTCTGATAGTATAAAAACTGATTATTCACTGGTTGTTGAGCTTGTGTTCCATTTTGGTAACCAACAAAATTTGAAAAGGACGAAGGTGTCTGCAAGTTAAAATCGTTAATCATATAATCATTAGCCACAGAAGGAGTATGATTCTGTGACAAAAAATTTTGCTGTGGAGCAATATTCATTTGCTTTGATTGATGTGAAGGGCTAGCGCCATTCAAAGCCAATGATGATGTAAAATTGGCTTCTGGATTATTGCCAAAGATGTAGTTTTCGGAGAAGTGTCCATTGTAGTACCCACCACCCAAAGATGACTTTCTCAAATGACCTTGTGTTCTTTGAACATGTGCCGGAGAATTTGAAAAGCTCATTGATCTAACAGATGCTCTGTGGTTGTTGTGCCCATTCTTCATTTGGTAATTGTCGCTAACAACAAACTCGCCATTTGCATTCATATTTTGGTGACTAGTCAAACTTTTTGATCTCACTTTAGAAACTTGTTGATTTGGACCAGATCCATTCAAAACGGTATTGATCTTCAGTTGAATTCTTTTCCCGAAACTGGTGATGATTTTGCAATTCTGGAACCAGTTTTTGATTATTAGAATATTCAATGGCACATGAATACCTTGATAGTTTGGGGGTAACAAAACTGAAAGACATTCTGGAAATGGTTCATTGTAATTGATATCAACGTTGACCAAAACATCAATCAAGGTTTGGACAACGTAATTACCGTACGGATCGTTGATCAATTTATTAATGTCACTCAGCACAATCCGATAAATTAGATCAAACTTCAAATTTGTGAAATCTGTTGATAATGGCTCATTTTTGTAACAACTCTTCAAGAATTTTTCAACTACATTTGAACTGAATTTGAGATTGCAAAGTCCACTAATTCCGAATGCGATGAAATTTTGGTAGATACGAATGTGAATATCGATGGAATCTATTGAAACCAAGTATTGTAAAACGTAATTACCAAATTGATCATTTATGAGCTTCACGAAAACATCAAAAGACAATATCTTATTAGAAAAGTTTATCAATTGCCCAGGGGTCACATGGTTCAAACATTTTTGTAACACACAACAGCCATGCTTGTGTGTTGCAACAGTGAACAAATCATTGACAATTGAGTCGTAAATAAATTGACAGTTCTCTGGAGAGTACTTATTGAGGACCTTTTGAATCACATGATTTCCGTTTAAGTCTTTAATAAGCTCAATAATATACGGTTTCAAACCCTTGATGAGCAAGTTAAGCTGATATGCATTGTTAAGCTTGTCAATAATTTTTTGAAGAGCGCGAGTACCATGTTGGTTGATGGAGATTTGAAACAAGTTATATTGCAAAATCTCAAGCATCAAATTGACATTCGGTTCATTACAGTAGTCAACCAACTTTTGAATTAAATAATTGCCGAAGGGATCAATAATAAGTTCATAAAGATTTGGATAAATCTCTTTGAAAATTATTTCGAAGTTGGAATATCTTGCGGAATAATCTGGAACCAAGTTCTCGTCAATCTTCTTCTGTAAAAAACGACATCCATATTGATCCTTTGAAAGCTTTAATATATCTTGTTTCAAATTGACCAAGGGGACTTTGCTTATAGAGAGAAGATAATCCTTATCAATCTTTCCCTTGAATGATGATACAGAACCTCCTCCTAACCCACTCGAAGCAGCAGTGAACTGCCCCGTAGCAGCGGTCGCATTGGCGATCTGACCTATCCCGCAAGTATTCTCTTTGTCGTTACTCGAATCGCTAGAGGATTGGCGTCTGTGGATTCCGTTGGCAATCGTAGATCCCATGTTGTTCACACCACCATTGCTTCCTGCTACTCCGTTATCCAAACTGAAGTTAGGAAGGTGCAAATTGTGGTTGAGCTTATTTGTCTCCCAAAGCATGGACTTCCCATTGCTCATGTTTGGCGGTGTCGTGGGCTCGATGAGCGAATTGATCGAGGTGATCGAATTCACCGAGAGGTTGTGGTTATGCTGGTACCGATTATTGCTCATGCTCGATTTGTTCTATAGCTTCGTGCGTCTGGCGCTCTATGACACGGAGCCGCTGTGCTCTGTGTGTCCGCTGTAAGCGCTGGGTGTACAAATGCCCGTTGTCGGCGGTAGCGTCCAAATCTCCTCCTGGCGCTGCTCAGAAAGTACTGCTGATGCTACTCTCTACCCGCAATGCTCGCGACCTGTGGATGTCCGCTCCAGCTTGATCGCCGCTTTGTGTCCGTCGTCCACTGTTCCCGTCCGTGTACCCAACGAGAATCCGTGCTTGATTCGTGTGTAGCGTCCTTCTGTGCGATGTAGTCGTAGGCTCGATTGGGATGCAAACCAGGCCAGTAACTATAGAAGGATCAGCAAGTCGAAGAAAAAACCTCTATGACTCTACAAGCAAATGGATTTTAAAAGGGATTGTAAACTATATATAAGCTGTACATAGTGACAGTAACGGCTATTCTGTGTTAAACGACTAAATCCTGATTTAGCAGGATCAAGTCCTCTAAAGCAGGACACCCAATCTTGGGCAATAACCTTTATCGGAGGTGCCCTCACTCACTCTACCTCTTACCGCCCACCGCTGCCCTGTCTGCATACTGGAGATCACATAACCAAACTGTATACGGGGCCCGATATATAACCCAGCCTATCATTCTTGGTGGGCCAAGTACAGGTGATTCCACTAAGAGGGTGGTGCAAATTTGGAGCAGAATGCGACATTCCTCTATGACGAATGCAAGCAAATCCTCAGATAGACACAAAGCACATTATCGAGATGTAGACCGGGTAGGGCCGCGAGTGTCGCGACCGTGGCGGCGCACACGGTGCGGTGGCCCACGCGCACCGCCCAGGAATAGAGAGGGTCGCGGCACGGGCGGCGGTGGAAGCTGCGGTACCAATGGGGCGCATATTAACGGGACAGCTGGAATAGTAAACGACAAACCGGTTGCGAGATGGAGCCACCTCAGCAAGGCAAGGGTTGACGAGACGCTTGCAAAGAGGCTGGGCGGGTGTATGTTGCAGGTGATAACAGCAAGGTGGGTACAGGCGACGGCGGGAAGGAGGATGGCGGCAAGGAGAGATGGAGCATCGCGACTGGAATCCGGTTTGTTCAGGGGTCGAGCACAGCGCTGTTGGGTTGTTGTTACAAGCGCTAGCTTCTCGAAGCAGGCCATAAATAGTAAAATGGCAAAAAGTCAATAGTGAGGTTGCACCGAGTATTGCACTTGGGATAGTGCGCACACACACGGCAGAAGGCCTGCGACGACTACATGCTCTGTATGTTGCATTGTTCAGCGAATTATTATTTCGCAGTGGACAACCGGCGTCGCCCCTTGTTGGTAGTGATAAGGTCTGAGAGCGACTGAAGGAGTTACGATGGAAACGGAGAGGGCGGGAGGGGCTAGTCAGCGTGAGAGGTCGTGCGGAGCTGGGCGTGGTGCTGCGCAGCGTGGTGGGCCTACGTATTGTTGCTTCAGCCTGTGAAGCCAAACCTCGTTTCACGTACTTGCCCCTCAGGCCCGCACAGGCATGGGGGGATGCGACGGGCTGGATGGGTCACAAATAGCCAGTGCGCGGACGTTCTTGTATGTAGCAGGTCTCGGCGACGACGATGATCTGGGCTCTCGATGTAGTGCTCTATTCCTGGACCTGGGGCAGATGGGGTACGTATAGCAACGGCAGCATTAGAGCCAGGTAGTGCGAAGGGTTTTCTGGGTGTCCGTTGCTTGCAGCGCAACCGATGATGCTCATGCTGATTCGCGCGAGTTCATGGCTTGTGCTCAAAAATAGGGCCTGAGTGTCGCAAACCTGAACAAGGAGCGAAGACGAGCCCAAAAAGCAAATGTCGCACCCTACAGCCGAAGCCTTGGTCAGATAAAGGGCTTGTGTGTCGACGTCTGCCACGCAGTTTTTTCCCCAGATAACACGAGATCGGCAGCTTGGATGGCATCAGCTACTTAGCATCAAAGATCGACATTCCCGCCCCCAATGGAGAAGTTGCAACCAAGCGAGATTGTCTAGAAATGTCTACAGACCACTGAGAACATCACATTTGTCTATGGATATCCAGCACAGCAAAAACACTATCCGAAAGAAACAGCAGGTGGCCATGGCTAAAGATAATAGGCTCGTCATTTGTGTGCTACATTAGCCTGATAAAGTCTCGGGCCACTGTATTTCGCTAGATGATACTAAATCTAGATCTTTTCTATTAACAAAGGTGTAGATAAGTAACAATCAACCATATTTTGTACAAATGGTTGCAATTTTACACAGGAAAAAGTTACATATATAGTCTTCCTAATCAGGAAGGTTTATAGCGGTTGCTAATGACATATTGATTCAAGACATTGTGAACGAAAACGAACTCTCCTATTTGTTGTGGAGCACCATTCTCTCTGACCATTAGACACAGCGACAATCTGCGTTTCAACCTGTCTTTTTGCCGTTGCTTCACTATGTCTTTTCTATGTTTCTGTTCCTGCGTAGTGGGGAAATCACTGATCATGAATCCTGGAGGCGAGGGAAGTTTATCCAAAACTTGGCTCTCCTCAAGCTCAAACTCGGGATGTCGTAGATCTGGAAGACCCTGGTCTGCTAGTTTGTAGAAGCCGAATCTTTCCTCTTGCTGCTGGCGTGAAAATGGAATTCTCTTGGTGCTTTTGGGTTTGCAGTAATGTGGATTAGGTTTAAAATCGCCTAGCACCCAGTGCATTTCCGTGATGGGATTTATGCTCAAATTAACCACATATTTTGCATCTTCTTTGAATTTTTTGATAAAGTACTCTATAGTATGAGACCGCTTCTGAAGTGTCGTGAGGGGTTTGGAATTCCTGATATTCTGGCGGTTGGTAATCTCCTTTAGAGGAGAGGATTTCACAAAAATGAGACTGTTCGTTTCATCTTCTGAATCCTCGATGATCTCCTCAGCAGGAATATGACCTTGCAGTATTTCCTTTGGTGAAGAGCCACTTTCTTTGAAATTGCCTGTATCATCCGGATTGACAGTGGGAGATGCGTTGTCAGAGTACTGGGTAGGTATTTGAGAGTTGTAGAAGGGTGAGTCGCAGTTTTTTGCATCATTGTGCGACTTTCTCACAGGTGTAGTTTTAGTTGGTGACATCAATTCCATCATTTCCTGTCGTGCTTTGTGTATCTGTGCATGTGGTACCCCTTCCGTTTCGTCATCACTGCTTCTTATGCTCTCACTTTCTGAATGTTGCTGCACCATGGAGTGGTAAAATGGGTCTTTTTCGGTACGCTCTTCGCCTGAGGTCTTGTTCTTCGTGTTCTCGTTGAGCTGCAGCGAGGTACATTCCACCCTCTGTCGTTTCCTACTGGCCTCATCATTGGCTTCAGCTGAAATTGTTGTCTTATCATTGGTCCCATCAACAAAACTATTTACCATCGATTTTAGTGACGCCTTTTCTTTCTCCAATTGCTCGACCCTCGTTTCTAGGGTCTCGTTTTTCTTCATCAACTTCAAGCACTTTTGCTTGAGACCTTCGTATTCTTGCTTGATATCGTGAATAGCTATATCAAATTTGTCAGACATTGTCTTACGCGTACCACATCTATATTCTAATGGCACCTTCTATCCTGATGATAACCAGAAAATTCCGTGGCAGTCTTTAGACACACCTAGCAATATGTTTTTACGCTGCCAGATTGTCAACGTAGTATGGAAGTGGTTCTTTGGTTCAATCCTAGCTTCTTTTACCTGGTCCATCAAATAAAAGTGTTTGTGTAACTTATACTTCGATATGAAAAAACTCAGAAAAATAACACTAGTATCAGGCAGATCTCGAAAGCATTAAGTGAAAAAGATGTTTGGTACTAATACCAATACCAGCACTGGAACTGGATTCGGCGGGTTCGGTAGTAGTAATAATAACTTCAACCAAACTAGCTCGGGTGGTGGTCTTTTCGGAAACAGTTCTGCCAGTTCTGGAGGTCTCTTTGGAAGTAATAACCCATCAAACACTTCAGGAGGATTATTTGGCAATAAAGGCACTACAGGCACAGCACCAAACTCGAACCCTGGAGGCGGATTATTCGGAGGCTCTCTGGCAGGAGCCAATCCTGGAGGGAGCGGATTGCTGGGCGGGCAGGCCAACAATAGTGGAGGTGGTTTGTTTGGACAGAATAACTCGAACACATCAGGAGGGCTTTTCGGTAGCAAACCTGCTGCTCCAACTGGTGGGCTTTTTGGTTCAAACAATACCGCAACCCCGAATACTTCTGGAGGACTCTTTGGTTCAAATAATAATGCAAGCCCAAACACTTCTGGAGGACCCTTCGGTGCATCGTCGAATAAAGCCCAAAACACAAATACCTCAGGTGGACTATTTGGAGCAGCACCATCAAATCAGACCCCAGGCAGCTCAAACACTGGTGGCGGGTTGTTTGGTTCGTCTAACAATGCCTCAGCAAACACATCAGGTGGGTTGTTCGGGTCAAACTCGAACAATAATACTAACAATTCTGGTGGTCTTTTTGGTAGCAAACCTAATACAGGCGGTGGTCTTTTCGGAAACAACACAAATAACACTGCTGGAGGTTTGTTGGGCAGCAATGCCAACAGTAATCCAGCAGGGTCATCAGGCGGACTATTTGGTAATAATAACTCCAACGCATCTGGGGGACTTTTTGGTGGTAACAATAACTCTTCTAATACATCAAACGGTCTTTTCGGTAACAGCAATAATGCAAACACATCTGGCGGCCTCTTCGGTGGTAACAACTCAAATTCTAATGGGGGTCTATTTTCCTCGGCAAATGGATCAGGAAATAGTGGACTTTTATCGAATAGTCAAAACGGTCAAAATGAGGTCTATCAACAGCTCACTGCAATGACCAGGGTGGGCGACTTACCACCAGCAATGAAAAAAGAACTTGAAGATTTCGACAAGTATATAAACAAGCAACATTCAATCGCAACCGCATTGCAAGGAGATTTTAAAAAGCACGATCAGATGATACAATCACTACCAAAAGATATAAATTACTTACACAACAAACTATTGTCAACTAAACAAGCATTGAAGTTTGACAGCAATCAACTATCTAGTTTGAAAAGCCTCAACAACGAGTTGAGTGATGATTTAAACAAGATAATGCAATTGATACTACAACTATCTACCCCCGGTACTAAACTCAGTTCTAGTTTACAATTGAATGAATTCTTTGTCAGAAAGATAAAGAAGTATCATGACACGTTGAAGAAATATGAAGCATTGGTGGAAGACGCAAGCACTATTGTCAATGGTTTAGAGAGAAACTGTACTGAGGGTTTCGGTAACCTATTCACTGTGGTGGAAGTTATCAGAGGCCAATACAATTTGTTCATGGAATTGTGTGATACAATGGCCCAGTTGCGTAACGAAGTTAGTAGACTCAGTAAGTAGCATAATTGTTATAAAACACACTAGACAAAAAGGAAATAAATGTAACATCTCAAGTATCGAGAAATTCTTGTGCGATATCGATAATTTAAACTCATCACCCATATTATTGAAATAGGTGATAAAGAGAATGAATGCGATGTCATCTAGACTATCATATCTAGCGAAATACCTAGACAATCCAAATGATGAAAAGAAGAAGAAGAAGAAGAAGAGGGAGAAGTCACCCCACAAAAAGAGCACTGTCGTAGTGGAAAAATCACATATATTCGATGATGTTCCTGATAATGACAATACTGAAAACTTAGAGGATGTACCTGTCAAAGTTGATGTGCCTGGCTCTAAAGAATTCAAAGGATTCAAGAGAATAGATAACAAGGACATCAAAGTAGAGGAAGCTCCTATATCTGATACATTGGAGGAGCCTATACAAAAGACCATATACCGTGATTTAACTGGTAAAAGAATAAATCTAGACGAGAAGAGGAAAGAATTGGAGGAAAAGCGAGCATCCGAAGAACGCAAGAAGGCAGAAGAAAACAATATCAATATTGGGGAAGCCGATATTATAGAGCAACAAAAACTCGAAACCAAGCTGAAGAATATAGACACATTTCTGGTCGGTAAAAACGACAAAGAATACAATGATCGGATGAAAAAAGTGGAGAGAATGGAAGATCCGATCGTCTCATTTCAGCACAAAGCATTTTCTAATGACAACTCTACCAGCACTGGAAGGTATACTTATAATAAAGGTATAAATCCTACAAATCGATTCAACATCAAAGCAGGCTATTTTTGGGATGGAATCGATCGCCTGAATGGCTTTGAAACAAAAATTGTAACCAAAAGGCAGCACCAGAGCATGCAAAAGCTTCAAACTGCTGTCGACGAAACTTATGACCTCGACCTCGATTGACACTCAAATCAATACATATATAGCTCATTTTAATGAAGATTTCAGAAATCTCGTAAAAATAGACAATATCAAAATTCTAACTAATTCTCATCACATAATGTCTTTACCAGAGTTACCGGGGTTTTATTACGATGATGCTAAAAAGAAGTACTTCAAGATCACCAACGGTGATATGAATGTTGCATCTGCCAAATATCATAACAATTTCATTCAAGCAAAGAAAAGAAGAGTGCATCAATCGCAAGATGACCTGAGAACGGCTACGTCGACTCCCCATAAAAAGATGATTCAAGACGCTCTATTCACTAAATACAGATACAGCATAACAAACATAAAGTTGGGTTACATAACCCCTTGCTATTCACAAGTATTGTTCAATTCAATGAGAAGTCCTTTATCTACGAGAGTTGTACAGTTGCCATTCAGCTTCAGTGTTTGCGCAGACCTTTCGCATAAGCTCTTGACTGAAGATGAAAATATGTGCATAGGCACAATAACAAAGGATTCGTTGGTGAATGGGAGTATCAAGCATGAACAGGTATTAGATATTTCAAAAATTATAAGAGTCACATCTGCGCTTCATACTGTGGGAATGCACTTGATTGGACCTAAAATCATCAGCGTATCGATAAAGAGTGGCTTCTACTTTGTATTTATCAATGCGACAGATCAGACCACAGACTCCCATGTGAATTTCATACAGTTTGGTGAGTATGATGGAAAACGATTTACAGATAGGACTATCAAATTGATAAAATATGTCAGTCTGTTGCCACAAGGTAAGTTGAGAGCAAAGCTCGACACACTATTAGGAATAGAGATGACCGACCATGACGACCTGGCGTATGATTATGACTTGAATAGAATAAAGAAGTCGAGATATTCCATTACTTCATCTAATATTTTTGATAGAGAGTTGATTATTGGTACCAACAAAGGGGAAGTAATACGACTACCGTTCGGCGCAGACCTTCATTTCCGCAAAGCAAATTACTACAGCTACTTTAAATCGGGTGTGGTCGATATAATTTCTGACAATAATCTAACGTATATTGCATCTAAAAACCAAATCATGACTTTTAGAAAAAGTGTAATAAACAACCGCACGTCACTAGGGCTGGACCTTAGAAAATTGATAGTCTCCTCTAACAAACACATTATATCAGTGGGACTCAAACTGATAAGACTAATAAAGAATATTGACATTGAACCAACATTTGTACCTTTAGCATACCATAACGATAATATTGTGAATCAAATATCCAAGGTTTTCCAAGATATTTTGGTGGTCAATGAATCCAATACATCTATCAAGATGTACAATTTGAAAACTCTTGACGTGTCAACAATCATATTAAATATGGAAACGGAGGACAGGTTGGTTGACATTGTGTTTCATCTGCATACCTCTATCTTCTTTCTTTACGCCAACATCGAAAGAAAGTTGAAGTTAATACTTTATAACATATAGAAATACAAGATCGAAATGAGTACATTATATATCATTATAGATGACGAGCTCTAAGTTATGTCTACTTGTTTCTAATGTATTTCGAATAAGATTCGTAGTTGAAATTACCGAATTTATAGTCAATGTCCATCAACAATCTTACAGCGTCTTGGGACTTGTAAACATATTCCGCTGGTAATTTAACTAATGCATCATTCAACAGTGCTTGAGGACCGCTTTCATTCAACACCTGGGCTTTATTCAAGTGCATTATTCTTCCATGTTGGGAATTATAAACTTGATCATTGGTCAAGTTATAGACACTAGGATATCCAGTAATGGCCTTGAAGTTCGAATCCTTGGAACTTGGAGGATGTAATGGAAATACGCTTTGTAAAATTTCGTAACTGGCCAATGTAAAACCGAATTGAGGAGAAGATCTAAAAACCCTTGCCAAAGATCCTTTGAAGAAAGCACCAAATCCTTCTTCTTTCAAGATTGTTGAACCAGCGTGCATAATTCCTCTATACTTAGTTTCGTGCTTTTTACTTTCAACTTGCAATCTTGTCTTGATGACATCGGCAGGTGTGGTGAAGAAAGCTGATGGTGCTCCAGCTAAGGCACCACTTACCAAAAGCTGCCATGAATCCAATCTATGGGCTTTATTGGGGTCATTAGGATCGAAATTGAACATCATTCTCTTCAAGTTCGCGTATGTGGGGAAATAAATTGCTGAGAAGGGCACGTCTCTCAATAAACAGGCAGATGCACCTTTATACAACCCCTTGACTCCCAATTGTTTTATTATTTGACCCGCCGTCAATCTCTTTAAAGGAATTTCTCCGTCCTTTAGATTCTTGTTATTTCCTTGCATCTGAAGCCTGATTTTCACAATCTCCAAAGGATTGGTGAAAATAACTTGACAAGCTCCTGCCGACATACCAGCAAAAATTTCCCATCTCATTTCGATCGAGCCATCATCCTTTGTACCGATCTTTCTAACTAAATCATTCACAGTCAATTTGATGGCTTTTTCTGGCGCGACACCAACCAATTGGGCTGCGAGACCAGAATATAACCCTTTGAATCCTTCATTCTTTATAATCTTTTTGAAACAATCAAGAGAATTGCTGTACGCAGCTTTGTGTCTTTGAGCTTGCATTCTGGTCTTGACTAAGTCAATGGGATATACAACAGTTGCACCTATACACCCTGCAATTGATCCCAAGAAGAAGGAATATAGTGAATCGAAAATGGGCCATAATGAGAAGTTATCATCTTGAACTGGCTGGGAGGCCGGATGTTCAAAAATTGAGTAATATGATTTCACATTGTTTACATAATTTGGATTCAAGATTGAAATCAACTCTTTCCTAGGTATAACCTCCTCATTTTTCTTGATCAAGTAAAACAACAAGTTAAGCTCCTGAATTGACACTGGTTTAAAGTTGGACGATTTCAACAAATGGTCGTTCATATGGTCGTATAAATCAAACTTGTCTATGAGAATGTCGTCTTTATCTTTCAGGGTGGGAGGAGTATTGGCGATCACTTCATTGACTATGTCGACCTTATTGAGACAATCATAAATAAATAATACATTCGACAAATTGAACTTATCCTTACCAAAAAATTCCGGCAATGACGATAAACTTAACTTCAATTGTGAAGAAAGCTTATGATTCAAATGGTTAGTGATGAGGGCATAAAGGTCTTCCTTAGAGATGAGCCCGTCTCTTTGAGATAATAACTCGAAGTTGCCGATCAATTTAGTAACAGGTAAGTAGTTCAATAAACTAACGAAATCAGTGTATTCGATCAAACCATTGGGTGCGAAAAACATCTCCATATACTTCCAATTGAGCTTGTTCTTCTTCGGTTGATAGTTGGGATCAATTGCCACGTTCAACCCGCTCAAAACATCCACGCACTTGTTATATTCGACCAATGGGCTGTTCTGAGACAAGATGCCAAATAAAATTTTGAACTCCCCATCTCTGGATGTCAACACTGAAATGAAATCTATCCAATCTTTCTCGTTGACGTATCCCTTCTTCTCCTTATCAGCTGCCAAATACAACAATGAGTACGATTGTCTCTGGAGGTCCGATTCGTATGGTGATAAAATATTGACGAAGCTAGGAAGAGTCAATACCTTCTCACTGGATGCATTCAATGTCGCAAACTCACCAAAAATCTCCCTCGCCTTCAGCTCGGTGTACGTCTTGTTGTCAACGGACATTCTATCGCCTGTATCCTAATAAATTTCAGGGTACTGGTCCACACACAAATTATGCTGACCTTTGCAGTCTGATCTCTGCCAGTTCACAATGCCCGCGTATCAAACAACCTCAACGGTTTCTTGTACGGAAAACACACTAATTTGCCCTTTTATCGAGCGTCTAAGCCTGTCTGGGTCTGTGAAAATAATGTTCAAAGCTGTAACTATAGTCGTTGACTATCTGAGCTTTGAGTCTATATCAATCAATGCTATCCACACGTCAATCCTGTAACCAAATCTTGTTGGCACTATTGTTTCACTCTACAACTATAATTTATATGAGGTTTTCGAGTTTTTATAGGGTAATTGACATTGAATCATTTCTCCACACACAATTGCCGAATTATTTTTCGTCGGGATTAAACAATCCAAAATGATTTGTTAGAATCGAAGCAGCTTCAGATGCTTATGAGGGACATCTGGACAGCCCTAGAACCTCACCAGGCGCCATTCATGGAGCTCAGAAGACATTCCAGCTTGAACGATGACTCTAGGACCAGATTGAGTCGAGATGTGGTGGATAGCCGGAACCGTTGCTCACGTTCAGAAATAGCCAGGGCGAGAGAAAGACGCTACGCAGGTTTGCCTAGTGACTAGCGAGACGTATCACTGTAGAGCGCAGCTTACGGAGAAAGGCTTTGGTAGCACGATTTTTTCCCGTGTAGCGATGTGTCAGGCATCTGACACGCTGGTGACGCAGCGTCTACATTCTATCCTGCGCACCGGCACTTCGACTCTCATCATAGACAAGTTGCAAAAGATCAGTTTAGGTCTGGTCCCTAGCTGATTCTCCAGAGCACCGGTAGAGCAACGAGCTGCAATGCCGCACACCATCAGGCGGCCACCTGATGGTGTCAGATGCCTAGCAGTTCACGTAGTTCAACTTTGCTCTGGAGCGGTCTGGTGCTGTGGGCCTTTTGTCTTGCGACTGAAAGATAACTTGAAATTGTCTTGGAGCGCGGTCGTTCCATTAGTCCGAGAGAAATCACTTTCGCAATCGGTTGAAGTAGGAAGGACGAATCCGGTAGATGACGTGACGAGCGTCGCTAGCAGCGGGGCAACGCAGCGGCCCCTTAGGGAGGGAGCCGCCTTGTTGGCGGCAAAATCTCCGGCAACCCTCCAGTTGCCTGGGAGTGCCCAGTATCTGATTGTGTCGGTGGAGATAAGAATTAGCTCGGAACGAGTCGCTTGCACAATTGAGAGCCACAAGGTGGGGAGTAGGTGTGCAGTCCCGTTGAGTCGAACAACAACGGCCCATTAGTGAGCTCCATACTGAGAATTTCACTCTCGGAGCTAAGGCTTATGAAATGCTCGCTGACGACGAGGGTGGCTCAAATCCGCACCCCAGATTTTTGGGCCAGGGTTTAATGGACACAGCATGAGTATCGCGTGACCTTGATTTGATCGTGAAGTCGAAATGTAAAGTGGTGGGTTCGAACCGGACGGCAGACTACGGGTATAGATCGATGTCTCGATGATCAATTCATCAACCCGTAAATTTCACTATTGGAAACTTCACAGACAATAAATTATGGCTACTGGAGCACCAGGTAAGTACTCTTAGGGTTTGTGGTGTTGCAGCTGTACTTGGAATGTCCAACTCACTAATACAAGTCGTTGCGTTGGACTTCGCAGCGCCACTGGCTGTACACTCGTGTGTTTTGAGTACGCTCGTACTAACGCTTCAAGGTGGAAATTTCCGTACGTGGACACCTACACCACCAGAAAGAGGTTCTTTTCCTTTGGATCATGACGGTGAGTGTAAGGATCAGATGATTAAGTACTTGAAATGCATGAAATACACAGAGAACAAGAACGCACCGCATTGCAGAATATTGGCGAAAGAGTATCTCAAATGCAGAATGGACAACCAACTCATGGAAAAGTCAAAATGGGACTCCTTGGGATTAGTCAACCTTCCTGGGGATAAGACCACACTGGTGAAAGAAAGCTCCCCTGGAGAATCTAACTCACAAAAATAAGGGACTACGTTATTTAGCAAAACATATCATGTAAATAGTGCAATACAGAATCACATTCAACTAGATGGAAATATAAAATTAGTAGGCTAGTCCAAAAGAAAGCTTAGTTGTCCTGCGGACTCTTGCCTTTCCCTCCTCTTTGGCCTCTGTTGGAAATTCTGTTTCCTCTGGATCCTCCTCTGGATCCCCCTCTAGAGCCTCCTCTTCCATTTACTCTGTTACCTCTTGTTGATGCTCCTCTAGAAGAGTCACCATTTGGAACATCTTCTGGATTGTGAGTATGGTACTCTTGAGGTTGAGTAGTTTGGTGAGGTATTGGGACAAAATTTCCCTGTACAGGTGGCTGTTGGAACATAGGGTGGTGTACTGGTTGAGGTGGGAATCCATACGTTCGCTGAACACCCTCATTCATGACATTGGAATAAATTTGACCCAAAATGTGCTTAGCGACATTGTTGTTAACGTACGCATCACCATCTTTTGCTGTTTCATCCGAAGTAGGTTCTTTCGAATTTGAGCCTCCACCTTTGAGCAAACTGAGTAATTCGTTTGGTTTCTTAACAATGTGTTCTTTCTCAACATTTTTAGCCATGTTAGGCGCTTGGGCTTGGGCTTGGGCTTGGGCTTGGGCTTGGTTTGGGATTTTGCGAGGTGCTGCGACTTGTTTTGGCCTGGCCTCCACATTATCCTTCTTCCTTTTATCGCTGGTCTTTTGGTTCTTTCTTTCCTTTGATGCTTTACTGTGGTACACGAATTGTTTTTTGCTCAAATTTAAAACAAGAGAAGAATCAAGAATAATACCTCTATTCGTCCTCAACTTACCATTCATATTATTACCGCTGATGAAACCTTCATCGAACACGACACCCAAAGAAGTTTTGGTGAGGAGCGTAGTGATGCTTACCACTGTTCCCTTTGACAATTTTGGAACTTTACCGAAGTCTTGGACGTAAATGACTCTATCACCGAGTTCGAAACTCTGGTCGTTCAACATCTGGTAAGACTCGCTTGGATTCAAAACTGCTGCTTTGGGTACACCCTTGATGTCCTTGTTGAACACTGGTAGAGCTGATTTAACATAATCCTCCATAAAGCTCTCAATAGCTTGGTAACTAAATTTTGTCAAGGACTCACTCTCAAGGGAGACCCTGATCATTTGAGATTTGACTTCTTTGAGCCAGGACCTAACTTTCTTCATTTCATCCTCACTGGAGACACTTTTAACAGTAGGAATATCTCCCTTTTGCTGAATCTTTATAAGATTCTCGAAAAGCTTTGGAAACGATGTTTTATAGTCATTGATCAATTTGATAGCCAAAGCAGAAAATTCCCAAAATTTACCACTTTTTCTTGTGTATCCCAAAACCTTCTCTCTCTTACCTTCAAATTTCAATTCCAATCCGATGTTGAATTTTTTGCCCTTGTCTTCAAGAATGAAACCACTTGTGATCTTGGACAAGAATAATGGACTAAATTTCATCAACTTTGCCACTTCAAAAGAAGGATAGTATTTGATTTCCTTTTTCTCAATGGCGACTCTTTCCTTTCCAATATTTGGCTCAGCAGTTGACTGAATCTTGGAAATTCTGATACTCAATTTATCATTATCGTTGTAACCAACAACAGTTGCAGGTGCACCATATCCCATATCACCCAAAAAAATGACTTGCGATTCGATAGGAAACTCCTCTTCTACTGGAATTGGCTTTCTTGTGGCATACCTTTCGTCAGAATTTGTGACCTTTTCCACTATCAATTGAATGGGATATGCCTCCACATGCTTGGAGAACGTCTTGACTAAAGCACCCCTGTCGTTCCTTATCAAGCCATTGACAGGTTGCACGAAAACAACTGCTGGAATCTCTCCCAATTTGACACCCTTGTTCCTCGCGTAAGAATCATAAAAACTAATCTTCGTCTGTCTCAAGAGCTTTGCATCATCCGAGTCCAACGTAGTTGTGATGACTTTTTTGGAGTTCCCAGACTTCACAACTTCATATTTGTACTCGTCATCCATGACCTTTGAAATTTTGCATTCACGCAAATTCGGCCATTTGCTGTAGACAATCTTATTCACAAGCTGTTGACTGAATTGACTTGGAGTGATACCATCCCAGATATTTCTAATGGTCAAGATCATCGATTCGGATTTTGACGGGTTCTGAAACACTCTAATTTCTTCTCTAGAGAGTTGAGACGAAAAGGGAATCGTCTTGAGAGTTGGAAAACCAGCAAGAGAATCCTTACCCAATTTGGCTCCCTTTGGCAATCCTATCACGACGTTTTTGAGCGGTGGCAATACGAATACTTGCTCAAAACATTTGTCGTGTTCGATTTCATGGAAAAATGCCGGGAGCGGAGATGGATAAACATAATCTATCTGCGGATTATGAATAAACTCTATGTCTGTACCGATACTATTTCTCTTCGTCTCCTCTGGTGTCAACTTGTCTTCTATAGGTCTCAAGGTATCTATGAGTCTATTTTCGTCAACAAAACTCAACAATACAACAGCTTCCCACGAAGCCGACTTTCCATTCAAGTCGATGTCAACCTCATCAGGATAGAAGTCAATTATTGGAGAATGAGGATCAGTCATAAGACTACGGTAGACCACCGGCATCAACTTGCGGGATCTGGCAGGTAACACAGCCATAAGTTGTTCGAAAGGTTTAAATGGCTTCGACTTCTCGAACTTCAATTCGGTGTTCGTATTCAACAACTCGTTCAATCCGACAGCAATGTCAGATATTCTTGGTGCATAATGATATCTAAAATACCAGTTCCACGAGGGACAACCTTTATAATAGTAATAAAGGACCCATTGTAATCCCTCTAAATAATGCTCCGTGAGGTCGATCAAATTTTCCTTCTCATAAATCGAAAAGTGTAATTTATCTTTGTAATAACCATCTTTCCACGATAAGAATTTCTCATTGTAGATATCTTTGGAATCTTTCAAAAGTTCCTCAGTTTCAAACAAATTAGCAGATTCGTACTTTTTGAGAGCTTTCCTCAAATTGGAAAGCCTGTTAATTACATCGTCATCAGTTTCGTGTGGATATAATCCATCTACATCAATCTTGGCCTCATAAGTATCTTTTGACTTGGAATGTATGATTAGAATACCCACTTCCAAAGCGAACTGTTTTACGAAATCAAGGTGCTTTTCAGTCTCTTCCTTAGGTAATTTTAAGGTAGGCAAATTTCCACTCACTTCTTGTTGAATTATTTCCCCTGCCTTTTTTGAATAGTTTTCAAGCAACCAAGGTTTAACAAATCCAACCAACTTTTTCTGACTTTTCAATATAACTAGTTTACCCACTCTTTCTCTTTTCTTCTCTCCCGTTATCGAAATGTCATCCAAACGTTTATTGAACCACTCAATATCAACATCTTGCTTTTCGAAGTTTTCGAGTTCGAATTCTGAGAGATAATTCAACCAAATTCCGAATCTTTTGAGATTGATAGTACCTCGCTCATTTAAATATCCATCGGACAGTCTTAGAGATTGCTTGAATGTTTCAATTAACAAGGGAAAAGCTCCTTTATTGATGAACAAATCCGGCAAGTTCGGTAAGAAATCATTTCCGATAACGTACATAATCAAGATGAAGTCATCTAAAACTCTTTCGAAATCATACTCGAAATTCAACTCATTTTCCAAATCTTGAAACTCCAAGGAAATATATTCTCTCAAAAGAGATATGTGTAACAAGAAAAACTTTTGATCAGTAAGCTCATTGCTCTTCTTTGCATTCCTTGGTCCAAATGTTACTTCCTCTCTCAACAATGCGAAATGAGGATCATGCGAAACCAACCCCAACATTATAAGATCGGCATCCAATCCATATATACAATGTCTCAAATTCGGGTTGTAGTTCTCTTGAGATTTCATGGTTCTGATATAATCCATAATTTTATGTTCTCCCTCTCCTGGTACCTCGTGTCCACTCAAGACAATCTTTATTTTCGCCCAATTAGAGTCCTCACTGATTTTCTTGTGAATAAAGTATTTTAAGTTGTCTGTTAATTTAGCCATGAACTCGGTTCCTGGTGTGATACTATTTGAATCGAAAGGATCTTCTTTAGGTATCTCGAGGCCTTGTTCCACTGCCTTCTTCAAATTCTCCTCCGCCTCATAAGCAGTACGGAAACGTCTTGCTCTCTGTTGATTCATCTTTGCTCTTGGTGCCACACCATCTATAGCCATGTAAAACACTTGGTTTGGCTTGATAATCTCGAATAAATGCTCAATGTATTTGAAGATTGCCGCAAACATCTGATCTTCTGTCATTCGTGCCAAAGTGTCATCGTCATTAGAATGTGTACACGTATGTAAGATAGAGTTCATATCCAAATATAAGTTATCAAACTCTGGTATCTGCGTACCATCCATTAGTTGGGAGATTAACGGCCATCTCTCTGAGATGAATCTAAAAAACTTAGGGATACCTATATTTGTTAGCTGTGTTCATGTCAACTTCAATGCTAGTACTTACCCATCGTCAACGAATATTCGGTATCTGGAAACTGATTTTTTTACAGGAAAACTGCTGTTACTAAGTCCTGATTAAATCACCTATCTATACCCTCTGTTGGTTCTTGAGGTTGGTTAAATTTCATTTACCAGTGGACAACGTATTGATTTACGCACTACTTTCTTCCCTCATAGAATTTATCAGCAATACCAATAGAACTGAGTGCCATGAGGTACACAAATAAACAGGAGATAGTGGTAATTAGCAATGTTCACAGAACAGCTTGAGTATTACAGCCTTATTATTCATATAATAATTTATAAAAATCGATAATCTAACAAATCAATAATAAAATGGTTTAAACATAGAACAAAACATTGAAACCTCATGCCAGCCAAAACTACCAGAACCAACCCAAACCGCTGGCCAATCCACCTCGATATAGAATATCATGAACATAATAAGAATAATAGAAAAGAAAAGTATAGAAAGGATTTCCGTTGTCGTAAAACAAAAAGACATCATCACCCTGTGATTCACATCTGGCTGCAATCTTGGGGTATCGCCGTGTCTCATACAACTTGGAAAGAATAGTCAGTGAACTTTTTCACAAAGCTTCTCAAAGGTGAAGATCTTCTGTACACAAATACCGCTGCATTATCAAGATGATCTTTACCAGTCTTCATTTTTAAGAAGTATTTGTTGAAGTCGACAGATGACTCTAAGCTGTGCCATTCAGAAGAAATTAGACGCTGCGCCAGATATTGGACGCTCTTGTAGGCGTCTAGAGTACTTCTCTTCCCAACTATGACGGTATGGTGAGCAGAGTCAATGAATCTTGAAAGGTTCAGTTGAAAAGAACTTCTGGCATTGACTATAACAAAGGACAACCTTCTGTATGTTTCTTGTGGAATTCTAGTGTTCATGAATTTTTTAAACTCGGTGATAGATGAAGATATGTTTGGTATGGTGATTTCCTGAATCCTTTTCTCAGTGTATTTCCAATATTTTGAGAGCTTCAATTGTTTGCCGTTGGGCGATTGTTTCCAAAAGTTCAAGTACTTTGACCCAGACTCTTGCTTGGGCTCATATATGAAACTCTCTACCATATCCTTGGTCTGCTGGTAGTAATCCTCGTATAACAGTCTAGGTTGCTCGATCTTTGGTGGCAAGGTTGTTACGTTGTATCTGAAGTACGCTACCAGGAAAACCCCTAGTACCAACATTATTAAATAATATAGGAGGTATTCTGAGTTGTTCTCCACTATATCCAAGAACTCATCAACCACTAAGCTTGTCTGCACAGCTAAAGTCCTCCCAAAGTTGAATAAAGGTCCGGTAATAGGGGTGGTTCCAGGATCGGGCTTAGTTGATGAGATCGACAGATTCTCTGTGCTATCAGTACACACACTATCCGTGTCCTCTTCCTCATTTATGACAGATTCAATGATCGGCTCCTGAGCCAAATCTATCGTTGGCAGCATATACCTTTGAAGTTGCTGAAGTCTGAACCGTGCAACATTTTCGTAGAAGTCTGTTGATCTTTGTTTAATGCTGTCGTTCAAACTGGACAAGCTCTCATAGAAGTTTACAGCCTTCTTTACTCTAAATTTATCCGAACTCGAGATATCTCCGCTGGTCTCAGAAATTGGCTTCTGCGATTCGAGTTTGCCACCTACAATGTCACCTTTCTCAGAGCTGTTTCTTCGTTGGGGCGTTTCCATCAAGGGGACCTTCAACGTTCCGACACTCGAGAATGACATCTCCCGATTCCTCTGCAATTCACCATCCGAGATCACCTCCCTCAGGCTTCCGGGGGTTTGTTCCTCATCCATATCTGAGGATGACGAGATAATGGACCAATCTTCGTCATTCATTTTGCAAACTCCAACTGTTGGCGCTCCTTATTTGTCCTATATTCGTATCAACTTCTTGTGTGCCAATCTGTGCTTTGAAGCTGCTTATTTTAAATGGCGCTATTAAATTGAATCAGATCACTTATTTTGAGATAACTAACCTATCTCTAATCTCTGATTATTCTGATTTTTGAGCTAAAAATCTCCCTGAAACTCCGATTTACTCTGATGTTGACACTTACTTGCGTTGATACCTGTTTTCAAGAATGAATTACTACTGCGGTTACTAATAGATTTATGAACTTGTATTCTAATTTATTTATCCCTGTATGTGAATTCAAACTAATAATTAGATTATGTCACAAATAAAATCAACTGCTTGCATATAAATCAACATGAAACGTTATCATTTCTTATCATTAAAATACCCATATAAAGCACCAGTATAGCACCAATATAGCACAAGAGAATTCATTTGATAGTCGTGGAATCTAACTATCCTTGCCCAGCGTTTCGATAATCTTCTAGTACGCTATTTTGTAGCTCGTGTAAAATCTTTATTCTCTAATTTGTGGCGACGTTGGGCCTGATTGCATTGTTTGTGCAATATGCTATGAACTGAATTCCCTTGTATCGTACGAAATGGCTAGAAAAAGCACCAGTCTTTTTGGAATGGAGCCTATTATCTGACTCGCCTGAGTCTTGGTTTAGTTTGACTCTTTATGGGCAGACTCGTAGTGCTCGGCCTTCTTAGGATCATAGTTGGAGGTATCCCGCTCCATTGACAGAGAATTGGAATATCCCTGTCCCGACGGTAAGCTCAGCACTGACAGATCGTTCAGTCCTTCTTTTTGTAT
Organism: Debaryomycetaceae sp. ZIM 2471; assembly: GCA_031081905.1. NCBI lineage: Eukaryota > Fungi > Ascomycota > Pichiomycetes > Serinales > Debaryomycetaceae > Debaryomycetaceae sp. ZIM 2471. Next base: position 827,125 of record JARYTF010000001.1, on the reverse strand, counting down.
CTTCATGACCTGATCTCCTGGAATGTCAGAAACGTTTTGCAGATTCGAGATACTGGAATGCATTAAACCTCTCGAGGTTATTGCGTTCCTAAGACCGCTGTGAACAACTAAGTCCATGCCAGATAGCTGGTTTTTGTCCATCCCTCCTGATCTTCCTCCATTTTCAAGCAATTCTAGCCTTGAATTCATCTTACTGAGGTTATCCTCGAGCTGATGTGTGTATGAGACCAAGTTTTGGTATTTTGTGACAGAAACAAACTCTTCGTTACCTTGAAGTGGAGGGAGCGGGTGTTGCATCTTGCTATTAGGGAATTGATAGTATTGGTTCGGATAGTTGTTTTGGTTCGAATAAATGTTTTGGTTAGGATAGTTGTTTTGGTTCGAATAAATGTTTTGGTTAGGATAGTTGTTTTGATTCTGATAATTGTTGTGGTTCTGGTAGCTGTTTTGATTCGCATAGTTGTTCTGATTAGAAAAGTTGTTTTGATTGGACTGTTGGTATTCATCATAATCCCCCCTGTGTTTATGAGGCTGTTGGTTGTAATGGTCGTCGTATTTGTAATCCTTATTTTTATCTCTGTTGATTACAGTTGTTGTGGTGGTCGTAGTAGTAGTAGTGGTGGTATTATATGAAACCTTCCTCTTGTTCTCAGGTTCGTCTTCTAGGCCAATCTCAGGTGTCTGAACCTTTTCGGGTGTTTCAGTCGACATATCGAGTCCCTCATCTAGGCTGGCGACTCCCGAACATGCATTAGATGAATTCTGATGTCGCGTCAAAGCATCGGGACGAGCAAACCTCCTAGAGCATTTTTCGCATGAGAAGGGCTTCTCACCTGTGTGTAATTTCTCGTGTCTCTTTAAATCATGTATTCTTCTAAACTTCAGATCACATACAGAACACACATGAGGCTTGACAGAAGAGTGTATGAGTTCATGCGATATCATATTGTGCTTCCTTGTGAAACCCTGCTTGCAAACACCACAGAAATATTTCTTGGGTAGTGACTTCTTTTCCGTAGCCAGTACCTCACTCAGCGGTGGTTGTGAATGATGATACTTGAAGTTTTCATTTGTTAGCTTTTCGATTATCCCACTTCCGAATCCGTTTGCTTGTTGTAAGTTGTCTGGGGAAGACCGAGTCAGATTCGACAGTCCGCCATTGCCAGAAGACATCGACGAGTCTCGATTCAACGAAGACGAGGAGTTGTTGCTTGTGTTTCCAGACGAAGCAGAACCGTGGACCAAAGGACTCAAGGGGACGTCCATGGGCTCATCAGCCTTTGAATGCCGCCCGTTGGAGGTAATCCCTCCTTCCGATCTACTTGCGTTCAGATTTTTCATATTAGTTATTCATCTAGTCCGAGCCTCACTCACTAACTAGCTCGAGAACACTGCTATGATAAGATGATAGTCGTCGAATTAGCTTCACTTGATATATGAATTGTGTGACAAGACCTTGCTTCACTCCCTGTGCCTGATCAAAGCGTTTGCGAAAAAGAATAAGAAACACAACAGAGTATGACACTGGCATGATGGCAATCTAATTAAAATGCATCAAAGCGTACTATGTTTTGATTATATAATCATAAAATCTGCGGACTTCCGGTAATTGGTCCCAGTCGTAAATGAACTTTTGTGTAAGAAAATGACCGAGCCGAAGACCGAATCTTGTATTTCGGGAGCGATATGATGGGGTAAGGGTAATGGTGCGCCCTATAACTTGATGAGAACACCGGTAGACGAATTATGGCCTAGTGGATTGCCAAGACCATCAGTGCACAATATTGCCATCTTTCGCCAACATGCCGAGGCACACGTTTGATCTTTACTGAGAATTTTGTAGGGTTAGTGACTAATTTATTATACCTGCTAACAGATTCGGTAGCAGTGAAAAAGGTGAGCATAGATATCTTTGAGGTATCGGCTGCTGAAATCTTACGATAAAGAGAAATAGAGAAGAGGCACGAAAATAGTCTACACAGTAGTATACTGTGTGTACATTGGCCAATTTATTCACTGGCTCGAACATTGAGGCATTACATACTCAGTAGACAGAGCATGTTCTGTTTGTGTTGCGAACTTTAATAGATGTGTTTTAAGTCATCCTGCAACCGTTGCGGTCCACAAGCCAGTTTCTCGGTATTTTCGGGCAGTGGCCATCTCTACTGACTCCCACTATAAAGTCTTCGTATCTCCTCAATTGCGACCGTAGACTGACTCCATATTTTGCGAATTCAGAAGCCAATCCCGTTTGTGGACCATTGCATCGCCATCTTAAATTCAACAAATTTGCTTGCTTCTAGTCTCGCAATTGCACTCACAAGTTACGCTGGGTGCATCACTGCGGAGGCAATATTATCATCTTTGCAAAATTTCAGTTGTTAAGGACCAAACTGGAGATTGGAGACCGAAAGCTTGGAGACTCAGAGTCACCGGTGGAGTGACCCCATCTTTTCTCGATTCCGGTTCTCCCAGCAATATCTTGGTGTAGGACAAATCACATCTTCCTATCTGTGCGCACTGCATAAAGTCCGTAATATCATAATTACGTAAGCAGACTAATCACGTTGCTTCCGCCTTAGGGATAGAGCTTGCACCAAGGTTCTCGATAGTTCGTCGGCGTGGACGCTGCTGTAGAGTTATCGTCACATAGCTTCGCAAGGAGCAAGTCGACTGGAGGAAATCGGGCATAACTTTTGAGTGGCATTTTGTTCTGTGCACACCCCTGAAGATTCTGTGTCTGGGTTTCAGTTTGTCCAGGGTAACAACTCCATGAGGGCATGTAGCACCAAATTAGAAGCATCCTAGACACCCATAGTTAATGTGTCAACATGTATTGCTCCAGTGATTATCAAAATTATTCCCAATCTAATTAATTAAACCCCTTGTATCTAACATAACGACAAACAACTTATCGAGCGATACAGATAGAAACACATAAAATAGCATTCTTCGTGAGTTGTGCTGATACTTTGTGTATATCACCACATATCGAAAGAGGATAGTAATTGACTAGACATTGCTGGCTTTTATTAGTGTTCGGTGCGTCTAGAAATTATCGGGTCAGGAGGAAAAGGACTTGAAGAGAAGAAGAATTCTTAAGGTTTGTTAGTTACTGGTGAGAATTTTCCGTTGTTACGATTGAGGGAACGGTCTATTTCACGGCTGGAAGAGCTTTGGATTGACTGGATATTCTTTTTATTTGACCGGCAAGATAGTTGGGTACAAAGTGCCGTAAACTTTAGTGTCTAGGTATCCAATTAAGATTTAAAGGAGAGAACTCATCATCATACTTGTGACTCGAATCTAGATTGCTCAGATAGGCTTCTTGAGTTGGAAGAAGTCTTCATTTTTATTTTTTGTTTAAGTTGTTTGGAATAATAGGAAGGTATTTGTGATGTCTTTGATATCTAATAGGAAAAGACCAAGAGGTTTCAGTGAATCTTTCGAAAATGCTAAGGCTGCTCAAACATCTAGCAAAAACCAAGCTTCAACCAATGCAATCCCATTGAGCTATGAGATTTCTAGCTCTGGTTCATCGTCTTCTACTTCGATGTATACTGAATCGTCCCCTACTCGTCAGATGAACATCAATATTGCCATGAATAACGATGATTCTGAATCCACCATGAATACAAGTGTCAACTCTATTAAACTTGGAAGAACGAAAACAAATTATCCTTCAAAGAGCTTCCAATCAGACTACCCTGTCTATAGTAATGCGATAAACGAAGATCAGTCTGAATTCGATTTCCAAAATGAGGATGACGACGATGTTATAATCTTGGAAGAGAGGCAGGTCTCTGATCCCTTACGTGGTAATAAATATAAGGCAAGAAGAAATAATTCAGACTCTGCGATACTCATTGATGACGATGCTATCGCTGCGTACAATATGTTCAACGTCAACAATGATTTCAAAATGGAAGAGATTAAGTTTGGAATGATGAATAACATGGTCAAAAAGCAAAGAACGAATTCATTACCTCAACTACCTCAGGCTAGATGTTTCTATAACAAAATACCTCATAATTACATCTTGCAGTATCCGAAACTTGGCAATGTCAAGACTAACATCATACCTCATCAACTAAACCTACCTCCTTGTGATGATAAAGATGGACATTATGTTATTAAACCCAATGATTTGTTCGCCAATAGATTTGTGATCATTAAGCTTTTGGGCCAGGGAACATTTGGGAAAGTGGTGGAATGCCATGACAAAGTTAATAGAGAAAATGTTGCAATCAAGATAATCAGAAACATACCGAAGTATAGAGATGCTGCAAAGATCGAGTTGCGGATTCTTTCTACATTAAAACAGTTTGATAATGACAATCATAATCACTGTATTCACTTGAGGGAGTGCTTCGACTATAGAGGTCACATATGCATAGTCACAGACTTGTTGAAAATTTCCCTTTACGATTTCTTGGAAAAGAACAGGTTCATTGCGTTTCCGGGCTCTCACATACAAGCGATAGCGAAGCAACTTATCCGTTCCGTGACATTTTTGCATGATCTAAATTTAATTCACACAGATTTGAAGCCAGAGAATATACTTTTGCATGATGATTCTTTTGTGAAGAAGAGTTTACATAGTTCAACGATTTTAACTTCCTACTCAAAATTGTCGAATGAGGCAGGACGAAAGACCCCGAAGATATCAAAGGTTTTGAAAGATCCCTTAATACAGGTGATTGATTTTGGAAGCGCCATTTTCAATGATGAGTATCATTCTTCGATTGTATCTACAAGGCATTATAGGGCTCCTGAAATAGTTCTTGGTGTGGGCTGGTCCTTTCCATGTGACATGTGGTCTGTGGGTTGCATTCTAATAGAACTCATTATTGGTGAACCCCTATTCAAGACACATGATAATCTTGAACATCTTGCCATGATTGAAAAAATATGCGGGTACAAAATCGATAAGGAAATGGTCAGACGATCGAAGAAGAAAGAGAATGAATGTGGAATGAACTATTTCACAAAGGAATACAGTAAGGACGAAGATGATACTGAATTATTAGATGATGATGTAATAATTGACGACGAAAGCACAACAAGAAATTCGTTATCGTTAATATTTCCATCTTCTACAACACCCTCAAAATTTGTCAATAGCGTCAATCAACTATCGAGGATTGATGTTTTTATAAGTTCACGGATTGGATTGGACATTAATTTCGACTATTCTTTGTCCGTTAATTATCAAAAGAACAAGCATTTGATAAATTTCGGTAACTTTACGTTTTGGTGGTTCTTCTTGGATTTGTTGCGAAAATTATTCATCATCAATCCTGATAAAAGACTTACGACCCAGGAAGCAATGGAGCATCCCTGGTTCAATTTAGGTATTGAGGATGAGGGTACGTTATGATGAAGATGTATGTATGTGTTAATAATGATTATGATTGTAAATGGTTTGATATGGGACAGGATCGATTTCAAGTAACAATTTCAAATGTAGTCTGCTGATTTTTCCGGAAATTTTTATTATTTGCTGTTTTTTCAAAATTACTTCGGTAAACACAGAACAAAGTTACAAGAGACACAACGGTCACCAAACCATCATTGCCGAATCGTTGCGGCATTATTTACGGTGAAAGACTCTCTTGGCAACTGGTTTGGGATCTCGAAAGTGTATAAACAAGACTCGTGTGCATTAAGCTACAAACTGCGAAAAGGCCAGATCTTTTGCCACACAGTGGAGTTGAAAATTTTCCGTCCAGGATGCGAAGTGAAGAGATTTCAAGTGTTCTGTTTGTGCCCCGGGTTTATTACCCTATAATATCCTTCACATAGTATTCGGAAGATTTCAAAAAGCAAGTAATTTTCCCAAACGGGGAAATACGAGAGGCGTGTTAACCGTTGCGACAACCACTGGCCAATTAAGACCGCCATTGGTGGCAGCTACAGTGAAATAGAGAATGTCCATCTTGAGATGGTAACATGATGCAGCTGTAAAGCTCGAGAACGAAGCCTCGCTAGGTTGACTCTACTTCACATGGCTGCAGTATTCCCCCACCAATCAAAGCTCTGTTCAAGTCCCATCTCAAGCAAGACAACGGGGCAGCAGCGATACAATGGAACTTCCAGTGGCATACCTTGAAGCGTGAAACGAGTCAAGAAGGTATGGTAGAACCATATCTCTCCATAGATCTATGTGCCATCATTTCAACATAGCACCTCCACCTGCATCTGTACATCTGCAGATCCGACGTACATCGTACATAGATCAACCGCACTCTGCTTGTTGCAAAAGGAAAGCTAAGTGTCAACCTCATACTCGGGACCCCGAAACCACTGCAACCTGGATTGCAACCTGGATCGCATCGCTCCAGCCTCAGCATCTGATTGGCGTCCAACAGAAAATATTCCAGCATAGTATCTGCGCCCACAGCTCTAGTCCCCAAGACCAGACCCGAGACCAGACCCAAGACCAGATACAAAACCACCAGTGACCTCTACATGTCTCCCGACAAAGATATTTGCCAACGTCCATGCCGTCGCCGCTGACATCATAACCACCGCGGAGGTGGGTGCAAACCCACCCACCTCCGCTGATTGGCCTGTGTCTGAGGCTGGATGCCCCGATGACTTCGAACACCATTGCATCGCCAATCACCTGCGCTCGCCACGTTGTTGCAATGTGACCTCTCTCACACACATCGGGCAAATCCTGTTTCACCGGGCCACCACTTCGCACATCCTTCATCTCTCTGTCGCCTACCTGGGTAACCTTCGTTCTACCACCACCAGACACTTATTCTCTGCATCGCGTAGTGCCAGTGCTGCTGTTTCCTTGCTGTTTACTTGTTCGACCGCGCTCTTGCCTCAGTCGGGCTGGCAACATTCCTCCTACACCCCTTCCCGCCATGCCCACGCTCGTACCACCTCTGGCCTCCGCACAGCTCACCGCCAGACTCGCCCCCTCACCAAGAGGCTCTTCCCTAGTTACCACATCTTTCCTCCCTAGTTGCTGCCGACCCCTGCCGCCTGCCGCTATTCGTCGACCGTGTGACTCTACAGTCCCCGTGCTCCCTGACGGTGTACTCGCCTTGTTTCCCACTCATCACTCGTAACTCCTCTCCTAATGCCTGCAGTTACCCGGACCACGTCAAAGTCATTTACCCCTTTAAGGCTGCCCCACCTGCAGATAAACTTCTTCCGAGAAGTCTAGATCGGCTCTCCGTGCGTCTACGCTTGTATCGCTTCATCTCGAACAGTCTCCGGCCCCCCATGCGGTAGTGCGCATCGCGCCGCACCGCGCCGCAGATGCCGTTCCTGTAAGATCCGTAAACATTGGGCTCTACAGCCTCAAATCAATAGTGAGCGGTGAAACGAGTTCTATTTCTAATTTAGCAAAATAACAGCGGCTAAAAGTAGAACAGTTGTGAGGATTTCCCTCAAAACTAAAAGTTTTCGTCGAAAATTTTGACAACACAATTTATTATATTATACTTTCTTTTAAACACTTTCTAGTATTAACGTTCATCGTTAGTAACATTTATCGTTAGTAACATTCATTGTTAGTTTACCAACTATAGTCTTTCCTTTTTCACTTGTTACACTAGTTTCCGACGGATACTAGTTGCGGTTGTTACAGACTAGAGAAGATATATATCAGTCGGCGGTAATCACTATTCGCAGATTGTTGAAGAACTATCGTATCACACGTTCATTAGAGAAATGAAGACTTCAGTGCTTTCTATTTTGGCTATGGCTGCCGTGGCAGTGAGTGCTCCCATGGAGCACCACCACCACGCTCACTTGCACAAGAGAGACGTTGTTACCAAGGTCGTCTACGTTGACGGACAAGGTAAGCAAATCCAAGGCCCAGCAGCTTCAAGCACACAGGGTGCCGCTGTCAGTTCTGCCACCGTTTCCAGCTCGGTTGCCACTACCAGCTCCAGCTCCAGCTCAGTTGCCTACTCCAGTTCGTCTGAAGCTGCTGCTGCTAGCAGTTCCGGTAGCGACAGCTCGCCAACCAACTCCGGTGGCTCTGGTGGTATTGATGGTGACTTGTCAGACTTTGCTGACCCATCCGAGAAGTTCGAGGACGGTAAGTACAGTTGTGACTCTGTGCCAACCGGTCAAGGTGTTATTAATGTTGACTGGCTTGACCAATTGAAGGGTGGATGGACTACTATTATGGATATGGATGGTCAGACCTCTGAGACTTGTGAAGACGGATTTTACTGTTCATACGCTTGTCAAGCAGGTATGTCCAAGACTCAATGGCCATCTCAACAACCATCTGATGGTAAATCTGTTGGTGGTTTGGAATGTAAGAACGGTAAATTGTACAGATCCAACAAGGACAAGGAGTACTTGTGTGAATGGGGATCTGACAATGTCAATTTTGATTCACAAATCGACAAAGGTGTCGCTATCTGTAGAACCGATTACCCAGGTTCCGAGAACATGAACATTCCAACATGGCTCCCAGCTGGAGGTAAGAAACCAGCCTCTGTCGTTGAAGCATCTGGTTACTACACCTGGCAAGGTGGAAAGACTTCTACTCAATTCTACGTCAACAACGCTGGTGTTTCTGTTGAGAAGGGATGTCTCTGGGGTACAGATGGTTCTGGTGTAGGTAACTGGGCTCCAGTCGTTTTGGGTGCCGGAACTACTAACGGACAAACATACTTGTCTTTGATTCCAAACCCTAACAACAAGGAAGCTCCAAACTACAACATCAAGATTGAAGCAGAGGATGGTTCTTCTTTGAATGGTGACTGTAAGTACGAGGGTGGTACTTACTCTGGTGGCCATGGTTCTGACGGATGTACCCTGACCCTTACTTCCGGTAAAGCTAAGTTTGTTTTTTACTAAGACTGATATTTGCACATCAGTCTTGGCTCTGTTTTATGTAGTTAGTTTGAATGATACCTCTGTTAATTGAGACTTGTATTTTAACAACTGTTATGTAGAATCCGAAATTTATGGAAGAGTAATCGAACAAGCTAAAGAGTTCTGGAGGTGTAGTTCAGAATGTCATGGCAAATCCCATTTTGCTCCGATACGTTTCTATCCAAATGCGATAGAGTGACAATAGCTGATTACAAGCTCATTGTTAGACTTGAATAGATTGTACAAGTCTCCTAGGCATTCATCTGGATTGGGCTGAAATGAATTATGTATATAGAGATAGATGACATTAGACCGTAGCCTCAATCTTTTCACCAAGAACTTGATGATTGTAGATACACTTTGACTGGCTGTTATCTTGAAAACTTCCGGTGTGATTGCGGGTGTCGAACCTATGGGTTTGAATCTTATGGTGATCTTTTGGTCGCTGCTTCGCAATTCTTCAACAGCTTTGTTAAAGAGCACCAGAGACTCAAAATTCTTATTTATAGCCTCAATATCAACCACCGATTGTCCCAAAGCTGGCTGCACTGCAGCACCTATATCACCATTCTCCTCTACTGACGGCAAAGTCAGAGATGAATCATCATCGTCGTCCGATTGAAACACTAAAGACATTTCATTCTGATAAGAAGGATCTAAACTAAATTTCTACTGAGAAGGAACTTCAATTAAAAAATCAAATACGTCAAAATCAACTTGAATTCAATCTCGTTTGTACTTTATAGATAAATCGTTATGTCTGAAAGTGATTCATACAGTGAAAGCAGTCCAGATGTGGACACTATGCCATTTGAGAAGGTAATTGAAAACCTCAAACTGGCTCTGAAGGACATGACAGAGTCGAAGGATTTCTTGTCATATAGCACGATGCTTGACATTTACCTCAATGATCCCTATAAGTATACTATTAAAGAAAGAGAAGAATTGATTGACTGTCTCAAGGATATTTTGGGAGGTAACAAGGAACTTATGTACGAAATTGGATGGGATTTGCCTGAATTGCTTCTCAAATACATCGAGTCAGCCTCGGAAACAGAATCATCAGATGTCCTAATGGAAATTCCGTTGGTATACAAGACACTTAAAATATTTGAGATGTTGGCCGTTGATGTGAACTCGAAAGAGTTATTCTTGAAGAGTTGCGAGCTCCTCAGTGCAAGCAAATTGCCAAAGTCTGAGGTCGACTCCGATGAAAGTTTGGAGGTGAAGATAAGCTATGTGAGCATATATTCTGTCTTCGAATTGGTTGATAGCTGCTTCAAGAGAATCAAGACGCTTTATCCTTCTAGATTCTTGTCTATGATTATGACATCTTTCATCAGTCTCTTACAACATAATGCGCCATTGAATGTACCAAGAGACTATTTCGTTTTGAAGAGAATATATAGTTTTGCTCGCAACTATGCGTCTCCACAGTTGCCAAACACAAGTGACTCCGACTTTTCAGACGGAGAGCTCAAGAAAATCAAAGACGACGAAGAATACTTACAGAAGAAGCTATTAACAGCGTTTGTAACGCAATCCGTCCATTTGGCATTGAGAGATCGTGTAGTGGGATTATCGTTGGGATACTTCTCCTACTTGCAGTCATTGAATCGAGATGATGTTAGCAAACCGCTTTATGTATATGATGTGCCTGTTGTCAATCGTATGGCGGAGTTGGCAACTTCTTTCGACATCGACTTGATGAAAGGATTCAAAGATTTCGTCGTTCAAACGCACGTATTGTTTCACTCATTTGATTATCGTAATACAAACGAGGAGGAACTTAGTGTGGCTGTCTACGAGAAAGTGTTGACAGACTACGAGCAAAATATCCAGGGAATAATAATATCCGGAAATGGTCCAGAGATCAAAGATTCAACTTTGGGTTGTCTCTTTCTTTTCAGTGACCAAATTTTGATAGCCAAAGATTTTTTGGCGATTGATATAACGTTTAAAGATTCCGTGGTTCTTCTATTGAGGTTGGTAGTTCCTCACATGGTGAGGTCGAACCATGTCGCCGTGGGAATGTCAGATGTTTCAGTTTTTTGGTCGTGGGTAGCTCTCAACAATCCCAGTACCAGTAAGAGAGGACTAGAGTTAGAGATTTCATCTATTCCAAAGGTGCTTTTATCGATGTACTTCCAGGCCTTGTTGTTTATATGTCTGGGTGATCAAGAAACGGTTCGGAACTTCAGATATGTAGTTCTCACGTTATTGACAAGGGTCTTGTCGTTGGCACCCGAGCGTATAGCTTATGATTTCATTTTGGACTCATTGAAAAACTGTCCCTTTCAAAGAATCAAAGTAATTTTGATTGGAATCTTGAAAGAGCTATTAACAAGGAAACAAGAGGATGGGGATGGTGACTTTGTCAAAGAATTCTCAAAAGTGAGTCTTAAAGATAAGTCAAATGATGCACCAAAGCTACCGCCTAGGAATGTACCGAAAAAATCTAAGCTTATAGCATTATCAGAGGAGCGTGTATCTGAGCTATTACATTTGATTGATGAGACCTTTGACCACGTATTCTTCAACTTCACTGGTGAACAAGATGATATCGTGCCTGCAAACAAAGAGGACAAAACGGACATGTCTTCAAAATTGGTGACCAAGCATTTGTCAACTTTGTCGGCGTATTTGAATTTCTTAGTAGTAGTGAAGAGTGATCCCTTTTTCTTAGATAGATCCGACTTCAAAAGCATGATTGACAAGTATGATCGAACATTATCTGAGTCGAGGAAAAAATGCTCAAAAAACGGAGAAGCTTTCGACTTAAATGCTATAGACATGCTACAGATATCATTGGATAGGATCAAGGAAGAATAGGGAATATTATCAAATATTATGTATATACCGTAAGAGATAACCAATACTTGTTTTCATCATTTCTTTGCCTTCGAACCTTTTTTGGAGCTAGAGTTGACTAGTGACCTATCATCCACTAGTGGTCCCCAATATACGAAGAAACCCTCTTTCGTTGAAGCAATTTCTTCCATTTGCATTTCTTCATCATCTATGAAAGGATCTTCGAAGTCATATTTTCCCACCTTTCTATTCATTTTAGCTTCATGTCTTCTAACTAATTGCTCTTCAGTCAATTGCTCTTCTTCCTTCTTCTTCTTGCTGGGTTTCTCTTCATCCACAATTAGCTCATCATCGTCGTCATCATCGAGACCATCGTCGTCATCATCAATCAAATCGTCCATCAAATCTATTGCTGATTCTGCCGAAGGATGGATCACTGACCAACCGTATTTCTCCTCTGCCAACTTCAACACATTGACAACCACTTCTGCTCTACCTGGTGTTGGATTTTTGGGATCTAGTAAGGGAACATTTAAGGCTATAATTGGTGGCTGCGATTTCTCCTTTTCTTTCTCTTTGTCTTTCTCCTTCTCTTTCTCCCTTTCCTTTTCTTTTTCCTTTTCTTTTTCTTTTTCCTTTTCCTTTTCCTTTTCCTTCTCCTTCTCCTTCTCTTTTTCTGAATCTCTATTTGCATTGGTATTCTCAGCTTCATTCTTCTCCGTCGTCGACTGGAAAGTATTATCGTTTATGTTGTCACTAATATTCTGAGCCCTTGATATATCTTCGTTGGACGGACCATCATCGTGTTCATGTCTGTCAACGAGTTCTTCCAGTTGGGGTGTATGCGCCTGTTCACTCTGATGGGAGTGAGTAACATCGATTATCTCTGGAGGGGGAATCGAAACCGAGTCGACTGAACTTTCTGATCTATCTGTTGTCATAGTGGGACGAATGACAGGGTTACTCAATAATGAAGCAGTCAGAATAGTTGTATATTGAGGCTGAGATTTTTCGGCTGCCTTTTTCTTTGATTTGGTAGGCTTTTTAGTACCCTTATTGTCTGTTTGCTTGGCCTTAGTAGGCTTTCTTTTTTTGTTATCTGCGGTTGCTCTCTTACTTTCATTGCCAGACTGTGGCGTGGGACTGTTTGGAGATTGACCTTGAATACCATCTGTTGACTCATTACCTGTTTTTTTTCGCTTGTTCTGTTCACTTTGCTCGCCAACTGTCTTCTTTTTCTTGGGAGGAGCTTTTCTCTTTTTGGTCGTACTATTTGCCGCCTCTTCATCGACTGGACTTTTGTTATCTGGTTCGTCATATGAATTAATGAGTGAATTAATAGAAGTCTTGCTAGGTGTAGGAGGCGCAGAAGACAACTCTAGTTCTCCCATCACGATGCTTGTTTGAAATTTCTTAATGTTTTCGCTAACTATACTGGAAGTTTGATTAAACTGATTGGCACTCGAAGAAACGGAAGGCTTTCCCTCGTTATCAAAACTGTCAATGTTGTTTGATGAATGAGATTGGGAAATCGCTGCAGTGCCAGCAAAGGCCTCAGATTCCAATTTTGACAGTTCTGGATAACCGCTTTGGTCTGTATCATCGTTATTGATCAAATCCTTCAAATTGCTATTATTGAATCTTTTAGTTACATCGACGGGACTAGTGATAACATTGCTGCTTCTGACCGTGGTTGAAGGTGAAACGTCGATAGTGGTCTGAAAATTGCACACCATGTTCTGTAATGAGGCTGATGCTTGGTGAACAGAGCCAAGCCCACCATCTTGACTATCTTCATTCTTCATGTTACTTGAGTCTAACAATGAAGCAATGGGGACATTATTGGTACCTTGAGACATGGGAAGATGTTCATCTAACTAACTAAGAATTCTATGATAATGAATTATTTGATATTTATATTCGCACAAAATTGATTTATGCTTTATCCAATTGTATTGTTGTAGAGTATTTGCCCAATTTACTTAGTGTAAGACAAGTGTCACTACCATAGCCGTCCAAAGAATTCATCAGAAGATGACCATTCCAGTAGTCCACATAGATTTGACACATCGGAAGACCGAGTCCTAATTTATATTCATGAGGTCTAGTGATCAAGGTTTCCAAAGTTGATTTTTTGCTCTTGGTAGGTGGTAATTGTTCGTTGATGTCGGCCAAAGTGGTATTCTTCAATAAGTCATAGTTCGGAGGAGATATTATGGACGATCCTGAGGCAGTCACCTTCAAATTCGAATAAAGCTGAAGACCAGGAATTCTATGAAAGTTGGCCAAGCTCTGTCTAGCAGCCTCAGGGCTTTTACCAAACGACCAAACATTCTGCAACTCCTCATGCTTCATGCCTCCACCCTTATCAGATATTCTGAAAACAATGGCCTGAGGCGAATCCACGATTGTAATTTTGATAGGTGGAAGCTTTTCAGACGTTTTGGATGCATGTCTTTTAACAGTTGCCTCATACGAGTTTCTCAATATTTCTCCGAATAGATAGTGGAGATGAGGCTCGATGAACGGAAACTTTGTATCTATATCACCTTCGATTTCCAAGTCAGGCATTCGATTCTCGTCAGGAATCATATCGACCATAGAAGCTTTCACCAAATCAGCCACGGCTTGAAAGTGACTCACGGCTTCACACTGATGGAATATCTCACCGATGTAATCTGGTGGTTTCAGGGAATACGGTGATGCCTTGTAGTTTTCAGTGAGAGATAAATGTTCTTCGACAATCAATCTTCTACTTATACGTGATCTTAGCATCGATGACATGAAAACATCGAGCTCGGATGGTGGCAAATCAGTAAGGATAGATACCTCTAAAGCCCCCATCATCAAATGCGACAAGTTAAAGGAATGATCATCTAGCAATCCTGATAAGGTCTCGCAAAATCTATCGTTCTCATCAAGGTTCGTTATGGGGGCTATCTTTCGAAATGCGTTGAACAGATGGTAGTAACTCTCGTAGATTTGAGCTAGATGGAAGTTGTTTACAATCCCAAAGGGAAGTGTTTGTAAATCTCTTATTCTCATTGCCAATCGTATTGGCAACTCTATTCGTACAAAATTGGCACTGTGAAGTATCTTTTGCTTCGTGAGTGTTTTGCCGTAGCCAGCTAGCTGTCTCAATGAAACTGGGTGCGGTGGGCGTTGCAGATACTCCATGAGAACTTTATTCTGGTAAAAATGCTGAGGGTTCAATATGTTGGAGTACGACGGATAAGGTCCTAAATTGTTCAAATGCTCTGCTATCTCCTGTTTATTGATTACAGATAAAAAGTCATCATCGATGTATGAGTGCGAAGTTATCGATGAATGGTGTCGCCGTGCATAACGGCAACCCAAGGTTAATATACGTTTCTCCATAGTCATCGAGCTGATTACAAGATCGGATTCTGTTTCAAGATGGAACATTTTGATATTTAAGCAACCACCCTAACACCCACATTAAACCAACACCCTTCTAACCAGCCATCTCATGTCATGATATCCTTACTTCTAAGTACTGTAAATGAAGAAAAAGGATTTAAGAAACAAGAGTCATCAGCAAGAGTCATCAGCATGAACGTCACCAAGAATGGATATTATACTTCACAGTATCTAGATGAGAGGCGAGACAAGATCAATCCGCGACATCACTACTATCATCCCTCGTTAGATGCAACTGAGTACAATTACATTGATCAGGGGAATGCTGGACACATAAGACATGACAGAGATGGTAGACATTTCGAAATGGAAGATGAGGGTGAAGTCCCACGGTCTACTGGATACGACATCGGTGAAGCAGCTTCACTATACTCCAAGGGGGATGTCTTCAGCACAACAGTTGGAGCCGAGTCGCATCTCAGTAGACGAGACAACGATTCAGATTACCTTGAACAACGTATCACGCCGGCACAGCTTAACGTACTACAACGGAAGCAAAATAGGCATAGGTACCATCCGCTGACAGGAGGTTACGAATACACCGAGCAACCAGAGGCAGAAGCTGCTCCGAAATACGATGGATACTACATTGCACAGAAAAAACGCTTTGACGATTCGCCCTATAAGCCCAAATTGTACACGCACAAGACTTTTAGGGATGTCTTTGCTGACCCCGATGAACATAGTGGCAAGTACAACCCCATGGAGTTCGTTTTTCATGAAGAGGAAGAGGATAAGAAATTAAAGAAAGCATTCAAGACTGTGCAACTGAAAATGGGCAGACCTGACTACAATGATTACGACTATTATAAAACGAAAGAAAAAGAGAAGCTGAATCCAGTTTCTGAGGTGTTTGTGAACAATGAAAGTGATGACGATTCTGACAGCATGTATGAGGTTGACGGAGAAATATATGTCCGAAATCCTGATGCAAAGGGAGACAAGAAGAAGAAACTCAGAGTCGTATGGAAAAAGAAGTTGAAGAATGCCAAAAGAGAGTTAGGGCGAGATTATATGGAGAGTACGGAAAGGCAAAGACAACTCAAAAGACTGAGAGCTCGGAAGAAGAAGAAGGAGACAAGTGGAGCTAAGATAGAGGAAATCAGTAATGAGGAACCAGAGATTGCCCAGACAGAGATAGCCCAGAGCATCGGAGAAAAATCTGTGGCACAAGATGACATTGTTCCATCCGAACCAGTTGTTATAGAGCCAGAGGAGAAAGCACCGATGAACTACGGTCCTAGATCAGACTTTAATCCTTTTTGGAACTATATTCTTTCGTGGTTGGTATATGAGACTCCAGAAACAGGTGTCCCTCATGTCAATGATTCTGTTAAAGACGCAGATCCTGTGGTAGCCGAGTCGATAGTGTCATCGAAACACACACAGCCAAAGAGCATCGCAAAACCACCATCTAAGACTTCACATACATCAAAGAGACCAAAGGCAGGAAAACAAAAAACTAAGACTCTTCAACGCATACCTAAGGTCAATTTGAAACAGATAAAGAGTGGATACAAGGGAGTCATATCTAGATGGAATGAGCCTGCAGCTAATTTTTTTAGTGGTGATTATCAAGTATCCTCCATTGGTAATCCGTCAGTACTATCAAATGCATCTAGCAGGAGAACTATAGCTCCAACGATAAAAGCAGACGATACAGATAGTCAGGAGATAGTAGTAGAATTGGATGAAGAGGACGCAGATGATGAAAGTTACATTCATGAGGAATTGTACTTCAATCCTATAACGAAGCAGTTGGAGAGATCGCCACCAACTTCTTCTTCCTCCTTGGACGTATCTGTCGCCCCATCTATCTCCAGCCTGGTTGGGAGTCGACCGGGTCTGTTTTTTGCTGGGATGATAGATGTCTCGAGCGGACCTCGAGCCATAATCTCAAATATCAACTCCTTGATCAAGAATTTCAAAATCATGAGGATCATATTCGCCCCTATAGATGTGATAGCGGAGATATTTCCTAACCTCCAAACGGTCGTTACTATTGTGGAGTTGGGAATATTCATTTGGATTTTATACGAGTTGAGCTTGCTTGTGGATGCCTTGTGCATGATGGTCAAGGCCTTCTGTGCTCCCATGATTGCATTAGGAAGGTTTATGAACAGAATTGTTTGATAAATCAAGCAGACCATTTAGTTCTTCAACCTTGAAGAGGAGAGTAATAAACAAGTTTGGTTGGAAGTACCAAGCATGATGCATTTATTAGATAAAACATTTTAAGCCAGAGTTCATAAAGGACAAACGAATTGTAAGCTTTTCTGTAATCTAGCGTATTATTCAACCTCTTGTATATCAGATAACTTTTTGCAACTTTACGCTGGACAATTAAGGTCGAGGTATCGAACACGAGAAACCCGATGCCTATATATCAAGCGTTGCTTGAGACTAGAGTAGAGTAGAGAGACAGTAAAGATTCAATTCCTTTTGTTTGAGTAGAGTTTGATCATTATCTCATCAACCATGAGACAGTTTGTCGTGCTCATTCTAATTCAATTTTTTTTCGGATACTACAATGTATTGCAGATTCTTGACTCCACTGACATTTGCTTGCAATGATGATATCGAAATGCTTGCCGAGAAAGGAGATGGGTAGAGGCCATTGGCTTAGATGTTATTCAAACTCACGCATCATGAGCCAAAAAAGCAGTAGTAAATCAGTCCCCAACAACGACTCTAATAAGAATGTACAGACGGAAGCAGCGCAACTAGCTATCAGATCAGTAAAAGATATGGGGCAAATGTTTTCCTCAGGAGACGCAGATGACGCTACTCAGCCAATAAGCACCGAACCTATCTACAAAAGCCCAAAATTGTTTGGGAGCTTGTCACTACTACACCAGGGTCAAGTTCTTAAAGAGCTCCAGGACAAATTTGATAGAAAATGGAACAAGCTTAGTACAGAAGACAAGATGTTGGGCTACTATATAGCTTATGGAAACTGGGGCGTACGAGAGGATTTCAGTAATTGGAATTCTTCGGAACCACCTTATGACTTGCCATTCCCCATACCATCGAAGGTAAAGACTCTTTCACCTTCCGCCGAAACCATTATCAAAAGGATTAATCCTCCGGTGAATCTCGCACAAACACCGGTTAGGGTTAAGCAGTTCGACATCAAACGTATCGATGGTGTTACCAAGTTTTTCATCTATTTGACAATATTCATAGCGCTATTTGCAATTTACAGGGACAAGAATATAGGGGAAGAGGGTGCACCAAGAGAAGTTTTAATCGTGGACAAACATGAAGAGGAGCGTAGAAACCAAATGGATTTGGAGAAGCAAAAACAGTCTATGACAGAAGAAAAATCCAAAGCGGGTAGAAAATGGTACTACCTTTGGTTGAAATAATGTAAATACTATAAGGGCATTTGAGTCTTACATGAATGTATCTAGGTGTAAATATATAAATTGAAACGAATTCAAGAAATGATATTTTATACATGAGCGTCAATCGTGTCAACTATGTTATTCTATTCATCATCGTCTTCATCATCGTCCTCCTCGTCCTCGTCTTCATCGTCTTCTTTCCAACTGTTTTCTACTGTTTCCCTGACTCTTTTTATGTATTGTGACCTATGATCCTTGTACAAGTTGGCAGCCTCCACATTTGCTGGAGAACTGATGTTGGGGTCGTTGAGTAATGACTGGATGGATGTCAAAATACTTGACACATCGTAAGTTGGCGACCATCTGTTCTGCAAGATATCCAAACACAACTCCCCCGAAGCATAGACGTTGGGATGGAACATTTCGCTGATAAACTTCACCGTTGGTGGTTTGTTTGGATACTGTTCGTCAAACTGGAGCACTAATCGAAATGTTCCGTCTTCATATGGTGTGTCTGCTGGACCTATTATTACCGCATTCCTTCACCTTGTTAGTATTTCTTCCTCGTCTTCCTAATATCTCCCGCTTGGCTTCTCGAAACCCAAACAAAACTCTACTTACCAACTCATAACGTTATCCGGTAATGGAGACGCTGATACTCCGCTGGGAGCATCCTGTTGCATGCGCTATTCTTAAGTTAGTACACTCCACCATCAGATAGATAAAACCTCGAAATTTTTACTTACCTTGAAGTCTCTCATAAGTCTTCTTTTAGCAGGCGTCGACATCTTGGAGTACCTTTATCTAACAGAAGTCTAAGAAATATAAATTTCTGTAGAGGAAGATGATAAATCTTGTAGTAGTCCGAATCGATTCTAATTGTAAGTTCGATCGCCACAAAGCATCAAATTCGAACTTTGTGATCTGGAAAAATCCAAACCGCCGTCAACAGTTCATTAGTCATTCGACTTGTAGAATGTAAGTTTAGAGTGGCAAACATGCTGCACCGAAGACAGCCGAAAGTTGATTGAAGTACGTTCATTACGGCAGTTATATATGTATGAAATAAATGTTGAATGAGGCTAAAATAAAATGCCCTCATACTTTCAATTCTAAACTCTAGCCATAAAAACTAAGATGAATTACCTGCTGCACCCGTCTACAGGAGATGAACTGTTGTATCCGTGATCCTTCTGCTTAAATGAGAGAAGCAGCGGCAGACTGAGACTCATCCCAAAACTCAGTAAGGTTGTGACCTGCACCATTAAACGCTAAAACGTTTGGAGTTCCATCATCTGGAATATCAGACAAGATGTTTTTGGTACCGTAGTGGATCAAGTTTTTCTTGAGCTGGTCGGTAGAAACACCTTTGCCTGCTGAAAAGAACTCAGAGCCTGCACCTGGTTGCAAAGAGAGGTAGTATGATAACAAACCTGCAATATGCGGGGAGGCCATAGAAGTACCAGACAAGGTTGCAGTTGCAGAATCGGATCCAATGTAAGTAGACAAGATGTTCAAGCCAGGAGCGAAAATGTCAACACATGTTCCGTAGTTAGAGAAGTATGCTCTTGCATCTGAGATTGTGGAAGCACCAACACTGACAGGTCCCTCTGCAGATGCAGGAGAGGTGTTACAAGCATCCTGGTTTTCGTTTCCAGCAGCCACCGCAAAATGGATACCCAACTTGACGGCAGCATTAACGGCAGTGTCCAAGGCAGGAGACTTACCTCCACCAAGCGACATATTAGCAGTGGAACCCTTGAAACCCTTTTTACTCTCCTTGACGGCAGATTGGTGAGATTTGGCAGCAAACTCAACACCCTTGACGACATCAGACATAGAACCAGAACCGTTGGATCTCAAAACCTTCACGGCGACCACCTCTGCGTTCTTGGCTACACCATAAGTCTTGGATGCGATGGTGCCAGCACAATGGGTACCATGTCCGTTACCGTCAACATCCTCATCACCGGCTGGAACGGTGGATCCCCACTTGGCTCTGCCTTCAAACTCAACGTGCTTAACGTTGATACCTGTATCGATAATGTACGAGGTGACACCGTCACCGCCATCAGAGTTGAACAAGTATTGGTTGAAAGAGTTCAAACTCAAAGGCTGTCTGTGAGACACTCTGGCCAAACCCCATGGAGCACCCTTTTGCACTTCAAACTCATTGCCTTCAAACTCATTGGCGTGGACTACTGTGTCCTTCTCAACGTATTGGACCATTGGGTGTTTACGAATCAACTCAATTGTCTCGTCTAAGAAAAATCCAGAGTACCCAACCAAGCTGTCGGCAATGTTGAAACTGTCCACTATGCCGCCCTCACTCTTGAACTCCTTGGTGGAAGCAAAGTACTCGTGCGATGGCTCAACGTCCTTCAAGGACGAAAAGTGCTGCGCAGCAACCCACTCCTGGTGGAACTGGACCTCCTCGGCCTTGACCTGGTCCTTCATCACAACAATATACTTGTGAGGAATGACCTGTCTGTCGGTCAATGCATTGACAATGGGCACGGCCTTGTCCAACAACTCAATCTTGAGCGCATCCAACACCTTCTTGGCGCCCTCCTTAATTTCAGCCAACCCTGCGCTGACCTCGCCGGCCTTGATGACTGTGTGTCCGTCAGACTCGCCGAGCTTGAACACCTCCGCGTCTTGCTGCATGTTGGGCAACAAGAGCGCCTGTGTCCCAGCGGCTGCCAAGATGGAGAGGGCAATTGATTTTGATAAAAGCATTTTGAAGTGGTCGTTTCTCTATAGACTGTCTAGACGGTTTACAACTTGTATTTATATTCCCAAGGACGTTTACACTATATAAAATAAGGTATAATCGCCAATAAATACAAATTGTGATAAAGAGATAATTAATTTAAGGGTGGCGATAAGAATCCTTTTTATATCATCTCGTTTCACCTGCAAACCAGTCCCCAGCTAGTCAGGCATAGTAGATTTACTTTTTGTGACACCGAGGACGGGTTAAAATGTCTAAGGGAGTGTCGCAAAATGCGGTCGCATGACACCATTTGACGAGTATCGGCACTGGGCGAGGCCGCTAGCGCAAGGGGCGGGAGCAGAAGAGTCATAGGGGACTTGTGTGGATGCGATTAACTGTGGATGTTGTATATAGTGTATAAGATTGTAAACAGGAGATGGAGATGAGATTGAGTCACAGAGTAAACCGTTATCTGAGCGCAGTGTGGAGCTTGCGCGACGCAAGAGGGTCGAGGATCCGGGAATCCATGGGGTGGAACTCAGGTCACGATAGAACGCGGCACTGCATTGTTCTTGAGCCAGTCGCGTATGGATTGCTCGTCGGAATGGTGAGAGACAGCCTTGTAGACAAGTTCTGGCTCGTACAGACCCTCCAGGACGATGAGGTCAAGAATCACTTTTTTGTTCTGAACCGACTGATTGACACAAAACCAAAAAGCGTTTGGGGAAGGCTGTCTATCTTTGTTTATGGGGAGCGGTGGGCTGGAGACGTGACAGAGAAGATCCTGAGAGATGAAAATAAGGACTTCTCTTAATGGTCGCCGCTTCCAGGGCGACGAGGGGTTTCCGGTGACGCAATTGGGGTTGGCACACCAAGGGTTGTTGCAACCCTTGGTGAGTTGAATCACGTACTTGCGCTCGATACGGGCTTGTAGCTTAATGTGGGTAGGATCCTGCTGGGAGACGTAAAATGGCCCGTAGCAGAAATCACAGAGAGAAAGCTCGTTGTCCGTGGGAGGGTTCACACAGTTCTGGTTAGAGCACTTCTGGAACATGATTTTATGGTGCTCGTTGAGTTCCATCTTCTGTAACTCATGCAATTGAAGATGCTTGGAAAATGCCTTGAGCTTGAACACTTTCCCGCACTTGTAACACTCCGTAGTTCTATTTCCACACTCATTTTCATGGTGCGTGAGGTTCTCGAAACGGTCCTGGTAGGTCAGCTCCTCCTGTGGTACTATTAAGTGACAGAAGCGACACTCGTGCAATTTTGCCGGACAAGTCTGGGCTTTGTGCTCCACAACGAGATCGACAAAATTGTCGTAGGTTCCAGTATAATCACATTGAGTGCAACGGAAATTCTGATGATATAACTTCGAGTGCTTGGACTTGAGAAAAGAGGAGTTTCCGTAGTGCTCAGAAACCTCTTCACAGTGCCAATGATACAGAGGAATTTCTTTGAGGAATATGAGTCCACAAGCACACCTCACATTGTTCCTGAGACAGAAAGACTCATGAAGACTGATTTTGTCTTTGGGGACTGACTGCTTGCAGTTAGAGCATTTGGAGGATTTGTTGGGATCTAGGAAAATATCGGGACTCCCCGTGTCGATCTCAGACACAATTGAAATGCAAACATCTGCTGTTGTCTCCCACGTAAAGGGAACAACATAGATGAAGTGATCGGTTTCGCCTTCATCATCTACCTGTATTCTTTCTTTGATGAGATGGCTAGTTGGATCTATTTCTATAAATTTGTTTTGTGCTTTAGATGACGTCTGTCTGTTTTTTTGTATGTCAAAGTCTTTGTCCAAGCTGGTCCAGTGAAAGTTTTCGAGACTCACCAATTTATCCAATCCAACCACAACGTCTACGTTGAACACGGATTCGTCGTCATGGAACTTTCTATCCTCTAATTGGATGAAAAACTTATGCAGATGTTTGCTGACGTCAATTTTGAAGATTCTAGGAGCAAATTTTGGATCCAGGAAAGGTTTCAACTCGTTGATGTAAATCTCACCCTCGAGTTCCTCAATGTTCTCTAGCCCCTGAGTCATTTTCAGAAACTCCAACTGCTCCATAGCCTTATCATCGTTGAGAGGCACCACGTCCAAAACCACATCGGTGTCTATAATGCAAACGGTCTCATTGTTGGTTTCTTCGATATTCAACTCGTAGCGCAAGTTATTGTCCTCCAAAATAACATTTTCGCCATAAGACAACACAGTGTAGTACTTGTTGAGCTTATCTTCCAAGAAATACTTCCAATTCAGGATCTGTGAGTAGAAATGTAATGGCTTGACCTTCATGAAGGTGGCCTTGGGTATGCTCTCCACGAGCGAAATACTCACACCCTCAGATTCACCTAATCGCCGATAAACGGACTTGGGTAACATGATGAGATCATCCTCAGGAGATGTAAACTCCTTGACGCCAATGTACGCCGCCACATTATTGTGCTCATCTGTGATTTTGAAGATCATCGGATGAGGGAGTTCGTTTCCTTGTCTCTCTATGATCTCAGATAGTATATTTGAAGGCAATATAGCCCTGTCAGAGTATGGGGGAAGCGTCTCGCTCTCCTTGATCCGCATGGAATGCCTTGGATACTCTTCCATGATCTATGTTCCGTCAATTCAGCTACACAGTAGTGGCAATTTCTATATTCGCTGATATACACTCCTGCACACATACACTTCTGTCATCAGCGTATCTGAGCAGCCCAAACACTAGAGAAGCATCAGAGGATTGTTGATTGCCTCACGAGTCACACTCTCAGGGCTGACGTACACTAAGAAGTCCAGAACTGCAAGTACTGGACTGAAGGAGACGGTGGAGGCCCTCGTTGCGTGATATACTACTCGGTGGGGAACCGAGGCTGGCGCTTCTCGTCCTGGCCGTATCAGCCAACCAAGTTAGATACCTCGAATAGACTTCCCACTCTATCTTCTATGGTGTACATCAACGAGCAGGCGTCCAATCTATCGCAGCACATAAACTCTACTGCAAACAAATATTCGACCCGAAGCAGCTAGCAGTGCCAATACTTCTCCCCAGGTTCAACTATCGGTGCGGAGTGCAGGCAAGCTCCACATATCTCTTGGGCCTGCTCATCGGCTGATTATTGCGTGCCACCGCCGCATGCGACAGCCCCAAACGGGATGGCGTGATCTAGAGGCAGCGTACCCCATGCCACCACTATCTCGCTAGGCCGAGAAAAGGCCAAAACCGACCACTCACCTACCGTACTAGCTATTATAGGAGTCGAATTCATTACGATTGTATTAATATCGGCAGTGACTATGATATATTAATATTTTGTGCGCACAGACAGGAGTACCCCATGGCTGTTCGATTGCTGACCAGGTTTAGTATTACGCCATCCCCATAGAATATCCAGTCTCAGCGCCCACACCCGTGTACTTAGAAGTGTTTACTATAGTGCTGAGCATATCGTAGCAACCGAAACCTTACCTCACCCATAATAGGTACGAGTCCGATAATGTAGCGTGCACATATCGCCCGTGTGACTTGTTACCCCTTTAGTATGCGCAACTTTGTAACAGCAACGTCACCAAACCTGTGCTCAACGCCACTACGTGACTTTGAGGTTCGCGTGCCGACTGAGGATTTGCACAACACCCGCAGCACCTGCCATTACGGAGGCCTCTGTTTGAGTCACTATTGTCGTCGTTATTGTCACTATTGTAGCGCCAGCACCGTATCGCCCGCAACCACTGGCACGCGGCGATCTTTCGCCCGCGCACGCCGCCCACATCTGTACCTGATTTCTCGAAATTTAACAATATACTGGGGACGCATCTAAACATGACTTACGTCATATACACTAATGGTCAAGGCTGAGACCCATTCTCGGTCAAAGCTGTGTTGTTCGAGCACAACCCGTCAACACACAAAGTCTAACAACGACCGCCGATCTTTGTTAGAGCATGTGGTAGGGATCCATGCTCTGCATCTTGTGATGCGTAACGTACGCTGCCGGTATTTCTTCAATAACTGCGTGAAGTTGAAACTCCGATGCAATGAGGAACCGTATTATTAAGGAACTGAGAATCTTATATGCAACCAGACTACGAGAGGCATTTTCTGGCCAACATTATATATATCGTATGATCGTTCTACCTGTAACAGGCATCGAAAGATTTCAGAGGGAGATATATGCATATCGAGGTTTTGTCCATTCCTAGGAGGAACAGAGGGATATAGAGATAGAAATAAATCGGGGTACGAACTGAGAAGACCGAAAAATAGCCGTTAGACGTTATTTTAGTGAGACAGGCAAAATCGACCCGTGGGCGAGAAAGGTCAGTGGAAACCGCAGGCTGTAAAGAACCAGCCGGAAGAGTATATAACTACGGGAGAAGAGTTTGTCATTGACAGCCGTTGCAGCCGAGTTGGTAACAGAGGGTTGAAGGAAAGAGGCCGATACGACCAGCCTATCTTACTGGACCACATAAAGCCTGGATCGGTGACTTACACAGAATAACGACACACAAAGCATTTGGTACGATGGCGAGACGATTCCTGTCTCCGTTGATGATGGCCGTTGCCATTTTGGTACTCTTCTCTATCGTGTACAATGGGATGCTCTACATGACTGTGTACAGAGAGAAAGGTGCTCTGACGGATGGGGCCATGCCGGGCAATAAAGATGCCAACGGAGAGCTTATTATCGAACAGACGAATGACGATGACAATGAGCTGAAGATCATGGAGAAGATGCGGGCCAAAAAAGAGAAGGAAATCCTACATAAACTCGAGGAGGAGATCAGACGGACCAACGAAGAGAACATCAAAAACCACTTGAAGAAGTTGTTGGCAGAAGAATACGGAGACGAGTTGAAGGGTGAGATCAAGCAAGAACTCAGGCAGGAGGTTCAGTCGGAATTCACTCACCGGGTATACGAGGCACAAGCGGTCGATATGACTCTTTTCGAGACCTTGCAAAACAATTACATGAACTCCAAGATGGATGACATCATGTCATCTTCAGCATTTGACGAAGTGAAGGATATTCTAGACAAAGATCCCAAAATAACGAGTCTGGAGTTCGATACGAGATACGATGAAGTAGTCAACAAGAAATACAAGAAGAAGGAATATTTCCAGCACATTTTGGGTATAATCACTGATAGTGCACCAACAGTAGAGAAATTGACGGACGAAGAAAATGGACAAGACTTGCTTGGGTTCTTGAGGAGGCACGTTAAACTGGAACCACAATCAAAGGAATATCTATTGAATGGTCACGTCAAACTAGGTGATGAGAAAATAGACAACTTAAGATACATGCATAGTAAATTGGTGCAAGTTCTAAAGAATCTTGCAGAGCCATCTCGAAAGTTTTTCAGTGGGGATGGTATTGTGATCAGTGGTGGAGGGGTTTACTTTGCCAATGCCTTGGTTGCGATAGGTTACTTACGAGAGATTGGGTCGCGCCTTCCAATTGAGTTGATTTTAGGCACCCGAGATGAGTACGATGCCTATATATGCGAAGAACTTTTACCCGGAAAGTTTAATGCCAAATGTATTGTCATGGAAGATGAGATTGGTAAAGACCTCCTTGAAAAACTAAACTTGAAGCGTTTTCAATTGAAAGCATTAGGTCTCTTCATTTCGTCGTTCGACAATATCATTTCACTAGATGCTGATAACTATCCGACTAAAAACATAGACAATTTACTCCATACTGAACCTTTCATTTCCTCTAAATGGGTCATGTGGCCCGATATCTGGTTTAGAGCAACGTCTCCCTACCTTTATGATATTATCGGAGTGGAGGTAGGGGAACCCACAGGTAGACAGGGAATCGCAAACGATTGGGACTTCCATGGGTACATTCAAAAAGACAAATATCGGGACATTGAATTTCACGATTTTGAAAATGTACCGTCTTCTACTTCAGTCGAAACGGGCCAAATGGTATTTTCCAAAAGACTGCATTATAGAAGTTTTTTACTATCGTTGTACTACAACATATATGGGTATGATTACTACTACAGAATGATGTTTCAAGGAACACCTGGTGAGGGAGATAGAGAAACATTTGTCCATGCTTTGAACGTGTTCAATGAACCATATTTCATCTCAGAACTTGATGTATGGCTTGCTGGGTACAGGGAGGGTGAAAAACAGGATGGAAATTTCCAAGAAACTACTATTGTACAATATGATCCTCAACAGGGGGTCCAGTTCAATAAGGATTGGAGAAATTGGTTGAGGAAAAAGAACTTGGATACCAGACTTTGGGCTTTCCAAGATAATCCATATACAAAGGATTTAGTCAAACAATTTCAGGAGGATAATGTCAAGACTGAGAAGGGTCACAAAGAGGGTGGTGAAGAAATTACCAAAAAAATTCCCTATAAATTGCCTGAAGTTCTATTTCTTCATGTCCACAAGCCAAAAATAAATCCTGTCTTGAATGCCGAGGGGAATTTCGATATATATACAAGAAGAAATTTGGGGTTGCCTGATGCTTATCCGGAACATTTTGGAACCACTGATTGGGAGTTGAAGATTCATTCTGTCTCCAAATGGGTAGCTTGTGAAGGTTTAGCCAGCGAAAGTTTTTGGAAGGATATTGCGAAAAAAGAACAGAAGGAGGTTTGTGACAAGGCGTCAAAGTACGTCGAATTTTTGAAAAAAGATTCTAAAGATTTAGATGCTGAGAAACTAAGCTACTTGAATAATTGATCGCATATATGCATACCAACCTTATAGATATTAATGGATACGCAGACCACACATTAGGTCGATTATTTAATCACTTTTCATTTCAATTGCCGTACTTATCTTCATCATCATCACTTTCATCATCCTCCTCCTCACTAGAGCTTTCTTGGGAACCATCCGAATCATTTTCGTCAGGTGATACCAATTCAGCATTTTCGGAATTTATCTCTTCTATTGATATCGAATAGCCTTGGCTTCCAAGGTATTTTGCGAAAGTCTCAATCTTAGATGGGGGAACACATGATACGATGATAGAATTTGAGTATGAAAAAAGCGGTCTGAAGTACTTCTGTAGAGTACAAACAAGTTCATCTGATTTGATGACACTCAATTCTTTCAAAAACTTTTCTACATAGCTGGGACCTCTCAGCTTGAAAAGGTCATCACAAATCTTTGTTGTTGCGGCACTAAACTTATTAGACTCGTTATTAGCAAGTTCGTTGACTATTGCGGCAATTGCATTTTCAACAGTAATCTGGTCAATGATCTCCTCACCAGTAGCGTATCTTTCGACTATATTCCTTGCAGTTTCCCATGCTTGTTGAGCATCAGCACCTCTGTAAATAGAGAATAAAAGGTATCCACTCTCAATACTACTTCTAACGCCTGCACCATAAGCTAGACCAGTCCCTCTTATTCCTCTCCAAAAGGGGCCCTCAACAGCGCTTAGAATCTCACTCACTAAAGCAATCTTACTAATGTCCTGGTTTGAGTAATCAGTAGGGATTGGTGTTAAAGCTGTGAGGTAAGTCGATTCAGTAGCTGGGGTGGAGACAAGAAAGGCACTTTTAGTACAATCCTTACCTAAAGTAGACTGGAATTGGTAGGTTCTTGGTAATTGGCTCAATGAATCCGTATATTTCACTGTGTCAAGCTTGTTCGCTTCAACAAAGGGAGTCCATGAAGAAACTGGTTGGGAAAGATGTTCAACATCACCTATAATAAATACTTTGAAGTTATCTGGTCTGAAAAGCTGTTTTCTGGCCTTTTCGAGATCTCTAGAAATTGACTCAAACTCGCCGTTCTCGATTCTTAATAACAAATCTCTGAAAAATTGTTCAGTAGACAACGAATCTTGCGAGTTTTTCAACGAGCGATTACTGAATAAATTCCTGTTAAACGACGAATACATCATGAATTCTCCGCTTCTCTTTTTGTCAGGCAAAGAATTCACTATCTTCTCCACCATCGTCTTTACCCTAGACTCCTCAAAGACGGAATAATTGAGCGTACTGATTATCCACTGTATGGCTCTTTTATAATTGGCAGTCTCCAACCTCATTTTTATGCTGAGAAGCTCTGAAAACTGCCTCTCAAACCCCATTTCAACGTTAAACTCGACGAGATCATCATTCATCTTACTAATGACTTCATTATAAGGGACGTACTCACCAGAAGGCAAATTCAAAGATAATGAAAAAATCTCTTGCAAGAAAGTTATATAGGGTAATAACTCCTCGCTCACGTTTTCAGGAGACATCAGAATATTGATAGTTAAGAACTTGGAATCAAAGGACTCGAAATGAAGAAACATGGGAAAATCTTTTGGGGTGTCTTTCTTGATTGCTTCCTTGAGTTCGTCCTCTACATAGTTCGGGTAGGCGATAACGTTTGTGCCTGCGTTATACGACTTTGTTTTGATAAAGTTAATCATAGAAGGATCTGGCTTCCCAAATTGTAACAAAAGTTTATCCGGGATTGGAATGTCATTCTTAGATTGAGCTTTCTTCAATTTTTCATCCAATTCTTTTAGTCCATTCTCCCCATATTTCTCGAGTATGTCATTTTGTATTTTTTTGTTCATTTTTTTGCTGTCCTTATATAGACGCGCCGAGGGACGTGAAAGAACACTCACTGACTTATTGTCGACAAACTGTTCTCTTAACAAAGAAGACCATTCTTCTGCGGACCATGAGGTGAGTATATCGTATTCCTTCAAATCCTTAGTCCAGTGACTAAGATCGGAACCGTCCAACTTTCCATAAATGAATTCAGAAATAGCAATGTTGCAAAAAGCAAGCGAAGACTTCTCTGTGCTATAAACAAACTTGAGCCTTTCCTGGCTGAGAACTTGGTTGACGTATTTTAAATCAAAGTTGGTAGGATCACTTTGTTGTGCAAGAAGTTCTTTGATCTTTGTATCCACCTGATGAAGCTTCCCGGTCTCTACACCACTCACAGTGAAATTGAGTCCGGTTCTAGTATAATCATCGGTGCCATAGTCGATTTCGGTGGCAAGGGGATCTTCTATCTCTACCAAAGCCTTATTGAATATGGATATGCTGCTCCCAGCTAAGTAAGATCCAAGTATGTCGAGAGCGACATTATTTAAAGTTTCATTTGCTTTGGGACCAATCCATGAAATCATCATTTCACCTATGGACTCATCCTCATCAGGAAATTCGATCTCTTTAATTGAAGACTTTGTTAAAGGTAAATCTGGAATCGAGTCCACAAAAGGTCTAGGATTCGGTTGGCCCGGTAAGGTTGGAAGAGACTCATCAAATTCGCCCATTACCTGAAGTAGCTCATCCTCCTCAACTGATCCAGTGACTATCACACATAAATTATCAGGCCTATAGAAAGCCTCGTGAAATTTCTTTATTTTGTCGTTTGTCAACTTTCTCAACTCGTGCATCAACCCACCGGTTTCTGATGAATAACCCGAAGTCTCGGAGTATAAGGCTTTCTGCATGTTCAAGTATGTAATAAACCACGACTGTGACTCGATTCCTTGCATTTCACTGAAGACCACGCCTTTTTCCTTCCCCTTTCCGTCAATATGATACACCTCAGTCATGCAGGCCTCGTCAGTCAAAGTTGGATTGAACAAATGGTCTAAGTAGATAGGCAAAAGTCTCCTAAAACCTTCCCACCCGGCTGTGGTTAATGTATACACCGTCTGGTCGACCGCAGTCCATGCATTTGTGGATGAAAAGAACCGATTACTCAAGCTGTCCAACAACCCTTTGTAAGGATACTTCTTGGATCCCATAAAAACCAAGTGCTCTAAAGTGTGGGGGCACCCAGAGTCATCTGCAATCTCTGTGGCCACAGCAAAATACCCATTAACGATAGGTGAATCCTGGTCAATGTAAGTTATTTGCAATCCCGTCCTTTCTGAACGCCACTTGCTTATCTTAGCGGGAGCGTAGTCAACTTTGAACTCGCTGAGCTTCACGAACTGTGACCCGCTGACGCTTTTTGTCATTCTTTGAGGGTACTATTCAAGAGTAAAGTAGTTGATATTTAATCCTGCCGCTTTTTTTTTCATCTGAAGGGCTCGCGTGTATTCCCATCGCAAGCATCGCTTCTCCTACACACAATTTCCGATCGATGCCTCGTGCTAGATACCTAGCCTGCAATGGAACGCCCTGGCTGCTGACACACTGCTGATTGTGATGGCAATGGAGCACAGAGAGACTCACCCTCAACGCATTTACGATCAACCTCGATGGTTGCACTAGATCGACTTCCATGCAAAGAAACTTGCCAAAATTAAACCCTCTCATTTAGAGCCACGAACGTTCCACAAATGACCTAACCCGATGAAAGCTCCATTGGTGCATGTCCAGGACATTCACAGGGCGCCTTGCGAGCTTCCTGACCTCTCTCAGACACTTGCCAGTGGGCAACAATGCGTTTTGCGATGCTCGTGTAGTTCGCTTTGTTGCTGAGACTAATTCGCAACCACTGCGGTTGCGGACTCGTGAAGCAAAAGGTCGCTTTGAGAGGGAGACATCAATAGCGCATACATCGCCTTCGGTGCGAAGCGAAGCTCAGCTTCGCTGTCATTAGAATAACGTGCACTTAGCTACCTAGAAAACCACTTTAACGCTCATTCCGTCCAACGATCTCTATTCGTTATCTTATCTACAACGGAAATTTTGGTACCGTTCCATCAGAGTTGGAGAGCTACATTTAAAGATCGGGTGTCCACTCCCTCAGATTCTAAGTTGGTCGATTAACAGTTCTACTTAAGGCGGAGTTTGTCCCTGTGACCTGAGGAACGGAACATCGTTTCTGGTGGCCTCGTAGATAAAGGAAATAAGCATTTTTCACTATTTGAGTAAGTCGTGAAACGATCTACTCGAATCTATATAGAGAGTAATCGGCAAATATCACCAATTGTACAATCACGAATAACATCTGGAATGTCGACCAAGACGCTGTCATACAAGGAGATTGCTAAGAAGAAGTTGGAACATAGGAATTCCAAGTTCAAGTCCGAATGGATACTTTCTGCGGACCAGCTTCCATCGGCCGAGATCGCAGATGTGAGTACATGGATCGAGAAGTCTGGGGTATTGAGCGACGCAGAGAAAAGTATTACAGGATCCGATGCACCCACTATTCTTGAAAAGGTTCGAACTAAGAAGTGGTCAGCATACGAGGTTGCGAAGGCTTTCTGCCGTAGAGCAAGCATTGCACACCAATTGACAAACTGCCTTTCAGAAGTATTCTTCGACGAGGGATTGGAACAGGCCAGAGAACTCGACGAGTACTTGGAGAAGCATGGTACGGTGAAGGGTCCACTTCATGGCCTCCCGATATCATTGAAGGATAACCTCAACGTTAAAGGGCAGGCAACTACCGTGGGTATTGTGAACTTTGCATTCAACCCGGAGAAGTTCGAAGAAGAGTCCGTCTTAGTACACATGTTGAGAAGAATGGGAGCGGTATTTTATGTCAAGACCAATGTCCCTGTTGCGATGATGATGCCCGAGTCTACCAACCATATATACGGAAACACTTTGAATCCATTGAACAGAAATTTGAGTGCGGGTGGATCATCTGGTGGAGAGGCCGCTCTCTTGGCATTGAAAGGATCCCCAATAGGTGTGGGTAGCGACATTGGTGGAAGTATCAGAATACCTGCTAGCTTCCAAAACTTGTATGCTTTGCGTCCTACTTTCGGAAGGTTCCCTACGTTTGGGTCAAGATCTGGCCTTCCGGGTTTAGAGTCTGTCAATAGTGTCAATGGTCCTTTGACAACTTCTTTGAAATCGCTTGAGACTTATTGCAAGACCGTAATTGATGGAGAGCCCTGGAACTATGATCCAAGAATGATAGAAATTCCATGGCGAAAAGTTGATTTGCCCGAGAAGCTCACATTCGCTGTCTGTTACGACGATGGCAACGTTCGTCCTACCCCTCCAATAGCTAGGGGGTTAAAGATAACCGTTGCAGCTTTGGAGGCTGCCGGTCATGAAGTGATAGAGTGGGACCCAGCTGAACATCTCAGATTATCACAAATTTGCACTGAATTCTTTGTAAGTGATGGAGGAACGCACCTCAACAAGCACATCCATGCAACAGGCGAACCATTCTTCGAATACATGAAGATGTATGGTACTTCGCCAGATATTCCAGTGTCAGAATTGTGGTCCTTGCATTCAGAGAGAAATCAACTTATAAAAAAGGTTCTTGACAAGTGGATGGGTACAGCCAACAAGACAAAGTCAGGCAAACCGATAGACGCCATTATCATCCCCAACACCCCATTCGCCGGTAATGAGCATGGAAAGTTCCATGACTACGTTGGCTACACTTCGCCTTTTAACCTTTTAGACTACTCTGCAGGTGTTTTCCCAGTTACCAGAGCCGATAAGAACTTAGACACTCCATACGAGTCTTGCAACAACTACTGCAAGACGGACACCGCCATCTGGAAAGACTACGATCCGGAGAAAGTGCATGGAGGTGCCGTAGCCTTGCAGTTGGTCTGTAGAAAGTTTGAAGAAGAGAAAGTAGTCGAGATTATGAAAGTCATCTCGAAATTGATTCAATATTCGTAAGTAGCCTCCTCTTCTAACTTCACCAAGTAGCTCTACGGATGATATAAAGCGTTATAGACCTAGCGTATGCAAATTTAGCTATACAAACTTGTCGGTTAGACCGGCTGGCTAGTCGTCTCGACTATTGACTGTGTAAAATTCACTGCGGATATCGAATGCCCTCTTTTACTGATATGTCCCTGTGACCTCCCATTATCTTTGACCATATCTTATATCTAACGGAATAATAACCCTTATTTGAATCGTATTCAATATAGATAAAGCATCCAGTTATCTTTTTACTCTTTTAATCAGTGATCTACGTATATCTTAATATGTAATTTTTCGATTTTGTAAAGCATATAAATACTTTTAAATAGATCGTTCTTCAAATACTGATTATGAAACTGACGCCAGATGAATGTGTTGAATAAGACCAAGCTCATCATTTGGGGTAAAACACCCGAAGATCCCAAGGAGTCTAAACTCTTGGTGAAAATAGATTGGTTCGTTCTCTCTTTCGGTTGCCTCGTATACTGGATCAACTATGTCGACAGACTAAACATATCAAATGCCTACGTTTCTGGTATGAGGGAAGATCTCAACATGATGGGGAACAACTTTAATCTCATCAACACATGTTTCAGTATCGGCTACATTGTGTTCTTGATCCCCCATAATTTAATCATCATGAAGATGAGCGCCCGGTACTGGCTATGCTTCTGTGCGGTAGCATGGGGATTGCTTACCCTTGGTCTTTACAAGGTATCGACCTACCAACAAATATGCGTTATCAGATTCTTCCAAGGAGGGTTCGAGGGAAGTACGTTTGTTGGACTCCATTTCATCATGGGTTCGTGGTATAAAGAGGATGAGTTGACCAAGAGAAGTGCCATATTCACTTCGGCTGGGTTGATTGGGAATATCTTCAGTTCTACTATGCAATCAGCTATATATACGAACATGAACGGTAAAAATGGTCTTGCGGGGTGGAGATGGTTGTTCATCATAGATTTTGTTATCACAATTCCTATCGCAGTGTACGGTTTCTTCTTCTTTCCCGATACGCCAGCCACTTGCAAAGCATTTTATTTCACAGAAGAAGAACGGGCATTGGCAATAAGTAGATTGCCGGAGAGAAAGGAAACAAAACTCGATCTAAGTGTTTTCAAAAGGGTTTTGTTGCGTTGGCATTTTTGGCTCTTTTCGTTATTATGGGTCTTTGGAGGTGAGAATGAGTCTTTTGCTACCAACACATTATTTGCACTTTGGCTTCAATATTTCGAGTATTCCGTGCCTGACAGGAATAGATACCCCATGGGTATATACGCAGTTGGTGTCGTAGCAACATTTTTTTCGGCCGTATATGTGGATGCAACGGGTGCAAAGTATCACTGGAAAGTTGGTCTTTTTATCGCAGTGAGTATGATAGTTTCATCTATTTTACTTCTATCCAGTCCAATGAATACCTCGATCATGTTTGCTGCTCAATATTTGGGTGGAATTGCATATGCTGGTCAGGCAACTTTCTTCGCTTGGGCAAACGTTGTCTGTCAAAATGATATGGAAGAAAGGGCAATAATATTGGCATCTATGAATATGTTCAGCAACGCGGTGAACGCATGGTGGTTACTTCTTTTCTATTCCGCTGCAGACGCACCCAGATTCACGAAGGGTGGTATTGCCATGATATGTACAGTCGTCGCCAGTATGGTGATAGTTGTATTAATACGTGTCTTACAATTGAGGGAGGAGAGGACTGCTGATCTCGATGAGCAACCATCTGATGAGGAGAAATCCGTTAATCCTAAAGATGTTTCAGTCGTGATAAATACGGACGACAGCTCCAAGGCGTAGGATATTATAATGTTACGGACAATATACAAAATTTATTTATTTAATATCTTGTTCAGCTTCTTCGAATAGCTCGAACATTTTACTGACGTCGTCTCTCATGCTTATCGTTAAATCCACTAGACTTTCATTTGACTGATTATACATCACGCAATTAGCGAACATAAGCATAATATCTCTTTCTAGCTGCTTAACCAGATTGTATTCGGGTGGATCATGCTTCAGCTTGATAGATTTTAAAATATTCTTTAGATCTTTTGGTTCATAAATTAGATCATAATAATCGGAAGCCTCTTTCTTATTTACCGCTTGTAAGAAGGGAGAAGAAAATCTATGCTCTTGAATACTGTTGATGAGATTGACAGCAATGTTTTGAAATCTTTTATGCTGGGAGGAGTTTACAGAAGGTGACATTGCTCTTTTAGATGCTCTTGTGACTGCAGGTGTCTTCTTATCTGGCGAATTCTCCTGAGTTTCCCGAGTATCCTCTGTCAGGTCCATCTCCTCAGCTTCAATATCAGCATCCTTTGTATCTGTAATTTGATTGGCCGGTATATCGCCCACTGGAGGAGAACTTTCTTTGGTTATATCATCATCAGAATGACCTGTAACAGGGCTGGAATCCTTTTCTGGTGCCTCATCTTCATCTTCAATCTCCTCATTGTCTGCTTTCGTCTTATCCTGCTCACCAGAGCTCTCTCCGTGTTCCACTCCATTCAGAACTGCTGATGAGTTTTCCATGGTTTCAGTTTTAAGCTTACGCCTTTCTTGGTTTATCTCTTTACTGGTGGCTTGCATCTTGGCAAGATCTCTCACCTGTTTCATGAGATAGGCAGAATAATCCTTTGCAGCTGTAACAGTAATGTCCTTCAATTTCTTTTCATATATACCGGGCCTTGTATCAATAACTATTTTATCTTTATCCACAAGAGCAATACCGCTAAAGCTATCCTTCATTATTATCTTTATATCAGATTCCTCTAACCTATCTTTGGGCAATCTTGAAACTTTAAAGCTGGCTTTATATTTCAGCATTATACTATTGACCTCCGATAGAAACTGGCCTAAGTCAGCTACCAACCTACCATCTTGTGACTTTTCATCATATTCCCCTGCTGTGTTATTTATTGCAGATACAATAAACAAGATAGTGAGACTGCACGACAAATATCGTACTTCAGCCATTGCTGGTATCTTCAAAGTATTCTTCAGAATCTATTTTATCATAAACTTCAATGTAATTGTTTTGTGTCACTTTTGTCTCTTGAAGATGTCTACGATGTGTACAGTGGTATCCCTAATGTAAGTTCTTTATTACAAGAAAGTATATACAGCTTGAGAGAAACTCTTAGTTCCCTTGAACGTGAAAAAGTATTCTTGATAGAGACTCTGGACGAAGAACCAAACGTATATCATTCTAGCTTGATAACATGGCCCTTCATTTTCCACTTGCTCATTCGTCTCTATCAACATCATTCATAAGGCTTGAATAGCGAGCCTTTTTAACGCTTTTGCATGTTTTGCATCAACAATGCACTAGAATTGTTAGTAGCCATTAAAGCAAAACAATATGAATAAATGTGGTACTTACTTTTGCTCTTGGAATTTTTGTCCAACCCTTTCACTATGCTTCAAAAACTTCTCTGAGCATTTCATGATGCATGTGTTCTCCTTTGTTGTCAAGCTAGCTGATGTGAAATCGTTAACACAATCGTCGAAACATCTAGAGACCAAATTGGAGTACAATCTCATGAAATCTTTCATTTGCTTCTGCTCAATGATTTGTTGGAACTCTTGTTGCTCCTTAACGTTAAGTTGATCCATCTTTGCTTATTTCCTGTTATATTCAATGTTTACTATTGAGTAGCTAAAATAGTGTCTACCATTCGAAGATTTTTCACTTTGTTGAAGGCAAAGGACTATATCAAGGATTTTTAATATATTACGTAACGATGGATTTCAGCAACCAGATGTCCTCGACAGTATGAAGTTGTTAAGGAATTATCAGAGCCTTGATATAGATACCAAAGGTCGTAGTGCTCCTCTTAACTATTACATTCATACTGGTAATATCCATGGTTCAGTGGCGTATATCTGCTAAGCGGTGAGTTATTCGAACTTTTGTAATGGATGCAATTATTCATAGTAAAGTACACTACATGATTAGAGAATTGTCTATGTCAGGGTTGCATTGTATGAAGGTGCTACGTCACTTGAATGGATACGTTAACACTTGCATGAAAGATATGCTCGGGGAAATGCCACAACATCTCTGATATTGTTAGTTGCAGTCAAATAAGACAAGAGTCGCTCAAACCCTAATCCGAAACCACCATGGGGAACAGTGCCATTTTTACGTGTGGACAAGTACCATTCCAACTCATCGACGTTCATATTCTTGTTCTCCATGGCTTCGCGTAAATTCGAATATTTGTGTTCCCTGATGGATCCACCCACCAACTCCCCAATATCGGGTAAAATTAAATCAAAACAAGCTACAGTTGGCTTATCGTTGTCAAAATTTTTGGATTTTGCCATGTAGAATGGCTTC
This sequence comes from Debaryomycetaceae sp. ZIM 2471, assembly GCA_031081905.1. Lineage (NCBI taxonomy): Eukaryota > Fungi > Ascomycota > Pichiomycetes > Serinales > Debaryomycetaceae > Debaryomycetaceae sp. ZIM 2471. The sequence goes on along the minus strand of JARYTF010000001.1, from coordinate 789,017 downwards.
TGATCAACAGGATAGTCCGTAATGAACACCGGGCTATTATAGTGTATGCCAGCTAGCCATTTTTCATGTTCTGTTTGAATTGTGTCTCCCCATGTCATTCTTCCTTTCAGTCGTCCTTTATTTTTGACCCTATTGATGATCTCCAAAGTTTCGGAGTAAGTAATGGAAGGCCACGGATCTTGTGTTAAAAGTATGCCCCATCTTTCTTTGATTGTAGCTATCTCTGACTTTGAAAACCTTGAACCTAGTAGATCGACGCATCCGCCTAGGTCATCGGATGTAGAATTGCGCAACCGCCCGGTAACGTACCTAACCATCTCTTCTATAAATGAAGTGAGCTGACGCAAATCATCAACGTATGAAACTTCGGCTTCAAGCATCCAGAATTCACTCAAGTGGCGAATGGTGTTTGATTTCTCGGCTCTGAAACACGGTGACAAGGTCCATACCCTGCTAAATGATTGACAAAGAACCTCCAAATGTAGCTGTGTAGACACCGTCAAATTAGCGTCAGTGCCGAAAAAGCTTTCCTCTGGTGTTGCAGCTGAATTTAAGCTTCCCGTTGGTGCTACAGAGAACTGCTCTCCCCCGCCTTCACAATCAGAGCTTGTTATAAGTGGCGGTGAAACTTTTGTAAATCCCCTCTCATTGAAAAAGTCAAGAAACAGAGTCTCCAAGAATGATCTTGTCCTCAAGACAGATGCAAAAGTGGCCGTTCGGTGTCTCAAGGTTGGAAGGTTTCTTAAAAACTGCTCGCTGTGTGCCTTTTTTTGGATTGGGTACAGTTCAGGTACATCACCTATGACCTGAATGTTAACGTCTTTGTTCTGAGCATCGCAGAAAACTTCATATTCTTGCTTTCCTTTGGATGCTATCCACTTACCTCCCACTTTTATACTTTGGCCGACCTTGAATGCCGCATTCAAAGGCACTTCTCCCTTGTGTACGACAATATTCAAGTTCTCGTGTGTAGTTCCGTCAGAAACATCTATGAACAATAGGTTCTTGAAGTCTCTAACAGTCTTCACATGGCCCTGCACTGTTAAAAATGAATTCTCGATAGGTGGATTGGAAAATAATTCACGTATAGACGGAGTCAAAGACAACCACCTTCTTTGAAGAAACAGACCCAAAACTCGGTTATTGTATGTACATGTGAGCTTTCTCATTTGAGTGAAATCTAGTGAAAGTTACGTTGTGATGTAAAGGTCAACTTCGAAGAATCCTATCTGATCCTGTATTTATCGATCTTGATCTTCGAGGTTCCATCTCAACAAGAGACACATAAGTCTATTCAGTTCAGGTTTGGCAAATGCATTCACATCATAGCCATAGCGGAGATTACGTATCACACGCAGTCGATAGTTTAGAGCTGATTGTGAATAGAGCTGAAGACTTGGGGTTTAGCCATTACTGTTTGACCGAGCACATGGCAAGGCTAAAAGACGAGTTCTTATATCCAGAAGAGATTGAAAAGGAGTATACCAAAGATGATCTAGACAAGAACTTTAGGGATTTTGTTGAGCATGCTCGTAAACTTCAAAAGATGTACAACACAAGGACAGGCATGAAAATCCTATTGGGGTACGAAGTTGAGGGACTTGATGAGCTACACATCGCTTACGCAAAGACATTAATGGACAAATATCATGATTTAAACATGAGTGTGGGATCTGTGCATTATGTTAACGGTATACCAATTGACTTCTCGAGGGAGCTATGGATCAAAGCACGGGAATCGACTAAAGAGAAAACAAGCAAGGGTCTATTTAGAGAGTATTTTGAATTGCAGTACAAAGTGATCGCTGAACTTGAGCCAAAGGTGATTGGACATTTCGATTTGATTAGACTTTACATGGATCCAGAAGAGGTTGATATCGTTACAGGGAAAAAATTGAAGGAAATTGATTTGAAAGAAGATTGGCCAGACGTCTGGAGTCTTATCACACGCAACATTCTGGCAGTAGGAAAGTACGGGGGTCTTTTCGAGCTCAATTCTGCAGCCATAAGAAAGGGATGGGACACACCATACCCCAAAGGTGATATATGCGAGGAAATAAAAAACCTGGCTGGTGCACGTTTCTGTCTATCTGATGATGCTCATTCAATTGCACAAGTTGGATTGAATTATCAGAAGACCCTAAATTACGCAAGAAATATATTAAAATTAGACTCTATTTACTACCTCGATTTGGATGACTCTAACACTTCTTATGTGGACAGTGTGAAGATAGAAGACTTGGATTTTTCGGGGTTTCCTTGATCAAAACACAGTCGCACGATTTCTAGTAGATCACACAATCAATTGAATATTTAATATGATCTTCCGAACATACAGTATGTAACAGCTGGCCTTGAACATTTTACACACTTTTGACCTTGCTTCAAAGGTGGTTGTTCGTAAGGAATACACAAAGATTTTGCACCCATAGATGGCGCCTTTTCATCAACTTCCTCGTCTTCTCCATCATCTTTCTTAGCAGAGGAGTCTTTTATGTCATCTTCACAATCGCCATCACCACACCAGGGTGAAACAATGACATTCTTGGCATTCAAGGTTGGGACAAAGTTTTTCCAGTCTTCAACGAAAACTCTGTGCTCGTCATAATCCTTACGTGCCTTTTCCAATAAACCTTTCTGAGTCTCTTCCAAAATTTGTTGAACCCTGGTTTCCAACTCAGATAAAGCGATGGTATATTTTTCACCATTGTCACGTCTAACACCTGTGACTTGTTGCTTGGCAAGATCCTTAGGACCAAACTCCAATCTCAAAGGAACACCCTTGAGCTCCCAGTCAGAGAACTTCCAACCAGCAGAGTAGATATCTCTATCATCACTTGTCACTCTTACATCTGCAGCTCTCAATCTCTTCTCTATTTCAGAAGAGCCATCACTGATGGATTTTCTTTGTTCCTCAGATGACTTACTGGTCAATCCAACGGGAATCACAACAACTTGTGTCTGGGCAACTCTTGGTGGTAAAACCAAACCTTTATTGTCTGAATGGGTCATAATCATGACACCAATGACACGGGTAGATAAACCCCAAGAGTTTTGAAATGCATGTACCCTTGGTTTATCAGCTCCTTCAGGATTCTCCACAGATATTTTGAACATCTTAGAAAAGTTTGTACCTAAGTGATGAGATGTGGCACCTTGAATACCTCTTCCAGTGGCCGCAATGAATCCTTCACAAGTGGTTGTATAGTCACCACCCGCAAATTTCTCATTCTCCGTCTTCTTACCTTTGATCACAGGAACAGCCAAAAGCTCTTCGTAGATTCCAGCATACAAGTCCAAAATTTGTTGAACCTCTTCCATGGCTCCATCCTTGGTCAAGTGAGCAGTGTGTCCTTCTTGCCATAAGAACTCACGAGTTCTCAAAAATGGTTGAGGATGTTTAAATTCCCATCTGACAACAGAGTTCCACTGATTCAATTTCAAGGGGAGGTCTCTGTGGGATCTAATCCACTTGGCATAATATGGATACATGACGGTTTCTGATGTTGGACGAATTGCGATATGCTCTTCCAATTCAGAACTTCCAGCACGAGTGACCCAGGCAACTTCTGGTGCAAATCCTTCAATGTGATCTTTCTCCTTCTCTAACACTCTGGAGGAAACGAACATTGGAAAGTAAGAGTTTTGAACTCCCATCTTTTTAATACGTGCATTGAACCAATCTTGGATAGTCTCCCATACAGCGTAAGAGTTTGGTCTCAAAATGTAACAACCAGAGACATCATAATAATCCAACATTTCACCCTTGGTTACGACTTGTGAGTACCACGATGAAAAGTCTTTCTCTTTGTCCACGGTGACACCGATCAATTTAGCGTCGTCCAACTTTGCAGCCTCTTTCTCCTTTTTCAACGCAGCCTTCCTCGAGATAGAGGCATCTTTCTTGTCAACAGGGGCAGCGGGGGCAGCAGGGGCAGCAAAATCAACCTCTGTCACCTCTAAACCTGTGGATTTCAAATATCCATAAATAGCCTTTGCTGAAACAGCCACTTTGGCACTCTCTGTAGCCAATTCTAAGTTCACATCATCATCCGCATTGGCGATGTTGGAGTCAACCAACACTTTGATCTTACCTACGAGGTCCTTATGCAAGCTAGCAATCGAAAATTCCTTTGCACTAGTACCGAAAAACTCCTGAACTAACTCCTCCTTTGCCAAACGTGGTTCCTTCACCCCTGCAGCGGATGCTATCACTCCTGAAGCCGTCTGCGTGCTCTCCAATGCAAAAACCACAACTGGTACTGGAGCGGCTGTTTTGGCCGTTTTGGGTTTGAAAACCAAACTTTTCGTTTTCTTCACGTTCTCTGAAGAAACAGCAACTAGCGAAAGATTCGCCAACGAGCTTTCCAATGCCATTCTATAACTAGCTTTATCACTATCTACTCATTTCTTCGATTATGACTTTGAATTTCTTTGAAAATATATAACCTGCAAAATAATGTTTTTACAGGTTAAGCCGTTCTGTGTTTTACTCGCAGTACAGATATTGTAGCGAAGAAATTATGATTCATCTTCGAGATTTACCATATAAGTGAAGATTTAGTCACTATATACATACAACTTATAATTGGTAAAGAAATATGTTCAAAGCGTATGTTAACGAAAAGACGGGAGCGGATGGACCAGAAGTACCTGGTACTGAAGAGTCTCCCTTCCAGACTGCTGCATATGGGTTATATAAGAAGCCTGAAAGCCAAATATATATATACAAGCAGCTAGAAGAATCAGAGGAATTTGGATATGTTGAAATATCAGCTTCGGCTTTGAAGAAGGCCAAGAAAGGAGCTGATGGTATTCGTAAGAAACAAGAGAAACAGGACAAACTCAAGGCACTGCAGAAAGACAAAGATGATGACGCTGCACGCAAGTTGGCTGAGATGAGCTTGATCACCATTGAGGAAGACAAAAGCTTGCCAAAGGCCAAGAAGATCAAATTGAGAGACATCCAGGATGAGGTGGCAACCCGTGTGCTTGTCCAAGGATGGGTTCACCGTTTGAGAATACAAAAAGGGTTGGCTTTTATTACTTTGAGAGATGGTTCGGGCTTTTTGCAATGTGTCTTTTCCGGTGATTTGGCCAAATGCAAGTCAACACAGGAATTGACTTTAGAGTCGACAATATCAATCAAGGGTGTTATCCATAAGCTTCCTGAAGGAAAGTCTGCCCCTGGTGGTGTGGAATTGCAGGCCGATTATTACACTGTGGTCGGTTTAGCACCTTCAGGTGAAGAATCGTTTTCTAACAAAGTTCAAGAAAACGCAGACCCATCGTTGTTGCTTGATATGCGTCATTTAACTTTGAGAGGTGATGTGTTATCCGCAGTGATGAAGGTCAGAGCTGTTTTGTTGAGATCTATGAGAAGATTTTTCGATGAGGAAGGGTTTACAGAAGTGACCCCTCCTTGTATGGTTCAGACTCAAGTCGAGGGTGGATCAACTCTTTTCAAAATGAAATATTATGACGAAGAGGCGTATTTAACACAATCATCTCAACTTTACTTGGAGACATGTTTAGCTTCTCTCGGTGACGTTTACTGCGTCCAGGAGTCATTCCGTGCCGAGAAGTCGCACACTAGAAGACACTTGTCTGAGTATACTCATATCGAAAGTGAATTAGCATTTTTGGATTTCGACGAGTTGTTAGACCATTTGGAGCGTCTATTCACCAAAGTCATTGGGTATGTTCTTGACGACCCTGAAGCAGGACCTCTTGTGAGACAATTGAACCCGAAGTTCCAGGCACCAAAATCTCCTTTCAAAAGAATGCAGTACATTGAAGCATTGGACTGGTTGAACGACCATGGTATTCCCAACGAGGAAGGTGAGCCGTTCAAGTTTGGTGACGATGTAGCAGAAGCAGCTGAACGTAAAATGACCGATACAATTGGTCAACCAATCTTGTTGACCAGATTCCCAGTTGAGATCAAGGCTTTCTATATGAAAAAGTGCAAGGACGACCCAAGAGTTACTGAGTCGGTAGATGTATTGATGCCAAACGTCGGAGAAGTTTCAGGTGGCTCTATGAGAATTGATGACTACGACGAGTTGTTGGCTGCAATGAAGAGAGAGCATTTGGATCCATCTGCATACGAATTCTTCACTGATTTGAGAAAGTATGGTACCTGTCCACACGGTGGTTACGGTCTTGGTACCGAGAGAATTTTGGCGTGGTTGTGTGATAGATTTACAGTCAGGGATTGCTCCTTGTATCCAAGATTTACTGGAAGATGTAAACCATAAGTGTATAATTTTTAATAAACGTTGATAGCTATCTTCACATTTTGACTGGTGTGTCCCAATTAAGAAATTGAAGTGAAAAATTTGTATAAGCGCGGTGATGAATCATCTATCTCTGCATTGTTAATAGCTACTTTTCACCACTTAACATCATCAATCTTGATATTAGAAAGCATAATTATGTCTTCCAACGCAGAAAAGCCAACAGAGAATAGGTTATGGGGAGGCCGTTTTACCGGAGCATCGGATCCTTTGATGGACTTGTACAATGCATCGTTACCATATGACAAGAGAATGTATGAAGCTGATATTCTTGGAACAAAGGTTTACACCGAAGGCCTCCATAAGATTGGATTGCTCACTAAAGAGGAGTTGGAGAAGATCCACGAGGGGTTGAAACTGGTTGAGAAGGAATGGGCTGAGGACATTTTTGTCGAAAAACCTGGAGACGAAGACATACACACTGCCAATGAAAGAAGACTTGGAGAAATTATTGGCAAGCATATTGCTGGTAAAGTACACACCGGTAGATCCAGAAATGATCAGGTCGCAACAGATATGAGGATTTATGTAAGAGAGAATTTGACCAAGCTCTTGGAATTTTTAGCAAATTTTATCAAGGTTATCGTTGCGAGAGCAGAAAAAGAAATCGACGTTTTGATGCCAGGGTACACTCACTTACAAAGAGCACAACCAATCAGATGGTCTCACTGGCTCTCGTCGTATGCCACATACTTCACTGAGGACTACAAGAGGTTGAAGCAGATTTTGGAAAGAGTTAACCAGTCGCCGTTGGGAGCTGGAGCATTGGCTGGTCATCCTTACGGAATCGACAGAGAATTTCTTGCCAAAGGCTTGGGTTTCGATTCAGTAATTGGTAACTCCTTGACTGCAGTCAGTGATCGTGATTTCGTAGTAGAGACTTTATTCTGGTCTACTTTGTTCATGAACCATATTTCTCGTTTCTCAGAGGATCTCATTATATATTCCACAGCTGAATTCGGATTCATCAAACTTGCGGATGCTTACTCTACCGGATCATCCTTGATGCCTCAAAAGAAGAATCCTGACTCTTTAGAATTGTTAAGAGGCAAGTCTGGTAGAGTTTTTGGTTCATTATCTGGCTTTTTGATGTCAATCAAGTCAATACCATCGTCTTACGATAAGGATATGCAAGAGGATAAGGAGCCCCTTTTCGATGCATTGACCACAGTAGAGCACTCTGTATTGATTGCTACTGGTGTGATATCGACCCTTAATATCGATAAAGAGAGAATGGAGGGTGCATTGACGATGGACATGTTAGCTACTGATTTGGCAGACTACTTGGTAAGGAAGGGTGTTCCATTCAGAGAGACCCATCATATTTCGGGAGAGTGTGTACGTGTTGCAGAAGAACTTAAACTTTCCGGAATTGACGGTCTCTCTTTGAATCAATTTAAAAACATCGATTCTAGATTCGAAGACGATGTCAAGAACGTTTTCGACTTCAAAGTAAGTGTTGAGAGAAGAAATGCAACTGGTGGAGCTGCGGAGTCTGCAGTATTAAAACAGTTAAAATCTCTCCACTCCCAATTGAGTTAGTTAGACGACCTTTTACGCTAAGGTGCCGAATCACCTCAGTATATTATTCATATATTTTAAATGCAACTATAAACTTTTTCTTCTTAATCTCTCCAGATGGAATAATCTCTTGATTCTAGAGGGTATTTTCTTGATGTTTGGTCTGTGCAAGTTGCTGTGTGTAGTGTCTGTGATTTTAGAAGACTCTTGCAGATACTGCTTCATAATATCAACTGAAGATAAAGGGAAAGCATGACATGCCGAGGAATCAAGGTCTGCCGGGCTACATTCAGCATTACTAGGTTCTTGATTCAAAAAGTCGTAAGCACTCAACTTTCTTGGATCGTTCTCGTCCTCTTTGATCCACCTCATCTTTCCTGCAGTAGTGGATACATTCCAATCATAGCAGATTCTATCACCTATGTCTGCGTCTATGAAAGGAGAACGAAAAAATATATTAGTGGATGGCGGTTCGCCTTTCCTATCTCTTAATTCCCTGGCAGAAAGGCTGCTGCTACCACCCTTAGGATGAGCCTTTCCCTCGCTCAACCGTCTTTTGAATCTCTCGGATTCATGAGTTATTTGGTCGAGATCTACCACTTCTGTCTTCATGTAGCTATTTCTGTTGTATGACAAGGGAGACTCAGGTGATGTTGTATATATGCTATGTAAGCTCAACTTAGACTCTCCACTATGCGACCGAAGCAGGCCTGCATCCCTAAATAAGGATACAGAGTCACTACGCTGATGCGATTTTTTATGCTTCATATCCATCATACTATTAAGATCCTCAAGCTCCATTGGTTTGTACTGAAACGCCGTTCTAGGGAATGTGCTGATTCGAAGACTCAATTCACTTCGCCTTGATCATTCGTACTACAAAAGAGGATGTTAGACTTATATATCTGCCCAGAAGTCTTCAAAGCCCCATCAAGTTCATATCATCGGTTGCATTTCAAGGGTTTTTTTTTTTTTTGCGCTGTAGGTGCAAAATTCTGCCACTTGATGCAACAGTATTCTAATTAAGTGAATGAACAAGCGTTCGTATAGGGGTCCAATTCCACTACCCCTCGTATTCTCCTCCCACCACCGTCGGGGGTTACCTTTATTCGCTACTAATTGATCTCTTGAAGGCGAAGGCGACACGAAGTTGACAGATCTAGCTTTGTTCATGAAACGTTTTGTGCTACATGCCATGTAAAACCATTTCTCCAGGGTGGTCAATCTGGTGGCAATTCGTAAGCACCCACCTATACAGATTATAAGCTTATCATCGTTATCGTGCAGTAGTTATGCTTTTTGGCCATCTCATCGGTATCAGCTGTTCATGCTTGTCCTCAGACGAAATCATTCATCTAGATAAGAGCTAAACGAGTTCTACAGAAAACAGAAATTCCCTAAAAAGCTGGCAGACGCATGCAATCGTGGAATAGGCAGGAGTAACACCGATATTATCCCACTTTAGTCACTTACATGAGCCCACAGAGATGACGCAGTGAATAGAGAACCATATACAATGATGCAATCGACTCGATCGACCCGCTTAACCCATTCGAAAGCAGCATTAGCCGTTTGAAACTCTGTGCCTTAGCGTGCTATAGTAATAACTTAATCTGTAGGATATTATCAGTCATGGTTGATGCATAGAGATCCCCTTCTGTCTACCTCGCAAATTAAGTTGTACGAAAGAGCAATATTACACCTGAAGAATAAAACACCTCGCATATACCTTCTTCAATCTATTGAGTTACCCTGAAGTTCCACAAAGAACATGATCGAGACCATTCGAAACCGCTTTTTTGGCCATGGAATCCTGAGAAGCTGTATGCTGACGGACAGCTGTGCCCTGCTGGACGGTTGTGCCCTACCGGACATTTGCACCCTACTGATACAGTCAGGAACCTCTGCCCACTTTTGAGCCCTTCGACATGGCCCCGTCAAGTGCTACTATAGCCAACCTAAAACGACGTTAATGACATACATTTCTATACATACCGATTTGTCGTCTCAGCTGTGGCACGTATCCTCGTGGAGCTCTCATACAGTTACTGTCGATTGAGAAGCTTGGGTCCTCGATGCAAATTCGTGGTCCCAGATTAGTTGAACCGGACACGACCGTGGATTTTGCAACAATTGTGACATACACATTAGAAATGTGTTAAAAGGACAGGTAAGAAGCAGAAGTATATTAGTAGGTATTCGACGAGAAACACACATCCAGCTTTCAGCGAGTGGGTAGAGATATCAATGGACAGTAGCAAGAAACAGGGACAGGTGGCGTTGACCACAGCTAACAAAGCGGAGACGGAGGAGCCGGACAGAAGAAGGCAGGATACAGCACAACGAAGCTCCAAGACACTAGTGCAATGCTTGGTAAATGTGACGGAGCAGATGGCAAAGTTGGGCACACGATTTGGAGGGCTTAATGATGAGAAGATGGAGGAAGCCGACATGAAGGTCTTGTGTAAGGTGTACCAGACGCTTAATCGGGTGATGAACACGGAGGGAGTCTTGAAGGCCGAGGAGGTGGGTCTGCGCCATATCGAGGTACTCAAGCCGTTACTACAGGTTACAAGCCGGATGATAGAGTTGGAGAACCTTGAGAATGTGAAAACTCTTGTCAGCATGCTAGGACCTTTGATATGGCAACATTTCAAACGGCCCCTTTTGTTTCCCTCTCTAGTGGACGCAATTGAGACAAGAGATAGTGTCTTGACAGCATATGTGTCATCATGCAAAAGCGCCTCTCTCACAGGTCAAATTCCCAGTGTTTTTCTGTACTGGAGAAGAAGGGACTACTTTTTGGCCAATGAGGTTATGTGTAGAAAGATCGATGGCGACTGCTATGAGGTGACTCTCGGTTTGCTACAGTTTCTCTTCAACAATCTCAAAACCATCCGGGATCCAATAATGATTCTATCAGGACTCAATAGATCGGACGAAAACTCTATGGAACAAGATGACGAGGAGGATCTCCACAAAGTCATGCATGCGATTATGAGGAACTGTAAGAATGCGGATTTCACTCTCTTAAATGTTTTGCTCATAATAAGCCAGAAGAATCTAATGGAGGAGATATCCGCAGTGGAGATGTCAGCAAAAGCTGACACTGCCAAACATCTCTTCTCGAGGAGGATTTTCTCTCTTTTAGTTGATTTGTCCATCGAAAAGGACTTGGGAGAATGGCTCTTACTCGTTAACAAGAATCTAAAAAGAGCGAGAAATCAGAACCTTGTTAAATTCATTCCCTTCAACGAGGGTAGCCAAGCCCGTAAAAGTGCAATTGGATTTGTTTTAGAAATGATGGATCATGGTTTGAATATTGATTACATTAGTTCCAAGTGCATTCTGAAATACACTCTTCTTTCTATGCGTACCATTAATAAAATGGCTAACGACAAAATCAAGATTTATGCAGAGTTCAATGAGATGAAGTGCAAATCATCTTTACTTTCAGTTTTCATTTACCTTAACTTTTTGATAACGAATAGCGTTTTGAATAAGCTTGAGGCCGTTGAACTCCCCCCGACAATAATACGTACCTTTGATCATTTCAAACTACCACCAATACCCAAGTCAAATTATTTGTTAGATCAACGGAACTTTAGCGATTTAGATTCAGACATCACCAACTATCTCTCAAATATGGAGGATATGTTCCAAAGTCTAACGATATTGAGCAACTTAATCAATCTATTCTTAGTTGATGAGATGAACGCATATCAATTCATGAACACATATTCCTCGACTGAAATCTACGAAAAGCTTGTCTTCAAGAACGTCGACTTGGTTATAGTGTCATTGTTTTCGACATTCCTTCTCCTCGAACTATGTGACAGGGATGACTTCGAATTGCGGGTGATAGAGGATGCTATCACAGAGGCATTTCACAAGCTTTTGAATCTTAACTTGAAATATCTCAACAACTCTTTCATATGGGTCAGTTTGATAGATTTTGCCAACGACACCTGTTATTCATCTGTTGATTTGGTACCGCATTTTGAGAAGTTGTTGAACATCTTGATTCATAAGAACAGACATGTCTTGGATGACTCGTTAGTAAAGACCGGTCTAGAATTCTTCTTGACATCCTTCAGTAATGAGAGTCTCCAAATCCAACCGTTTAGCCAATTGTTGGATACAACAGCCACTCATGATTCACTGACAGTAGTTGACCTACCACTTGAGGATTATAAGCATCTATACTTCAAAGATACACCTTTGAGTTCAATGAATTCATTTTCTATGACAGAGCTACATCCAACATCAACAGCCATGCTGTATGAAGATCATGATATAACGAATGATAACCCTACTGCACTGAGACAAGTGTTCATGACAAAATCAGCCAGGCAACAAAGCGTTCACGTCGATCTGTTTGGCAAGATATAGAGTATATGGTACATACTTCGAGAAGATTTGACCCAAATGCAGGTTCATTACAATTTTTTTATCTTAAAAATTTACCTCATCTCTAAAACATAGGTTACATTCTGATCTTCATTTTCATAAGCAATGGTATTAAAGTCAACTGCTGCAGGGGGTGTATCAGTATACCAGGTGTCAGGAAACAATGTTTCCCGTTCTCTACCGGATTGGATTGCGAAGAAGAGAAAGAAGGCATTGAAACATGATCTTGAATATCTGAACCGTATCGACCTTATCCAAGATTTCGAATTCAGCGAAGCTTCAAACAAGATCAAAGTTACGCCAGATGGTCAGTTTGCGATGGCCACAGGTACATACAAGCCTCAAATACATCTTTATGATTTTGCAAATCTTTCCTTGAAGTTTGAAAGACATACAGACAGTGAAAATGTAGACTTTATGGTTTTGTCAAATGACTGGACCAAATCCGTACACTTGCAAAATGATAGATCTATAGAGTTCCAAACAAGAGGAGGAATTCACTACCGAACAAGGATACCTAAATTTGGACGTTGCATGACATTCAACCCTTCTAATTGTGATTTGCTAGTGGGTGCGTCAGGCAATGAGGTATACAGATTGAATTTGGACCAGGGGAGATTTTTGAATCCTTTCGTTCTTGATACAAATAGAGGCGTGAACTCTGTGGATATAAATCCGGTCCATGGTTTGTTGTCTATAGGTTTGGAGGATGGAACGGTGGAGTTTTGGGATCCTCGAAGTCGTCAACGAGCAGCCAAGCTTCATGTAGCTGATCAACTAGACGACAGTTCTGTTCAAGTGACTTCCACCGTATTCAGAAATGATGGATTGAACTTTGCATGTGGTACGTCAAGTGGTAAGGCATTGATTTACGATTTGAGAAACCCCACTCCAACAATAGTGAAGGACCAGGGTTACGGGTTTGAAATAAAAAAGATCATATGGATTGATGAGAATAGCACAGATTCGAGTAAAATTTTAACTTCTGACAAGAGAATCGCAAAAATATGGGACAGATTCACAGGAAAGCCATACACGTCTATGGAACCTAGTGTCGATATCAACGACGTGGAATATGTCAAAGATTCAGGCATGTTCTTCATGGCGAATGAGGGTATACCCATGCATACATATTACATACCAACTTTGGGACCTTCCCCCAAGTGGTGTTCCTTCCTCGACAATATCACGGAAGAGTTGGAGGAGAAACCTACCGACACTGTATACTCCAACTATAGATTCATTACCAGAGATGAAGCTATGAAATTGAATTTGTCTCATTTGATTGGAACAAAGGTGTTACGTTCCTACATGCATGGTTTCTTTATCGACGGTGAGTTGTATGAAAAGGTCACTTTGATTGCAAACCCCAACTCATACAGAGACCAAAGAGAAAGAGAGATAAAAAAGAAGATCGAACAGGAGAGAGAACCCAGAAGTAGAACAACTGGAGCTGTCTCCAATACCAAAATCAAGGTTAATAAAGACTTGGCCTCAAGACTCGAAGACAAACAAGGTTCAGATGTTGCAGAAACAGTTGTCAACGATGACAGATTTAAGGAATTGTTCGAGAATCCCGAATTTGCTGTGGATGAGCAATCTCATGAGTATAAACAGCTTAATCCCGTAAAATCTCAAAATAATACAGACAGCGGAAGATCTCGTAAGTTGACAGCAGCAGAGGAATCTGATGAGGATAGACTTCACGTCAACGAAGATTCTAGTGATGACAGCGATTCGGATGATGAGATCGAATCAGAAACTGATAGAGAGAGAGTCAGGAAGGAGATAGAGCGAATGAATCGTAAAAAAACTGCAAAAGAGGAAGCCGAACGTTTCATGAACCAAATGAACGTGGTTGTGGAAGATGCTCAAGCCAATCAAAATGACGATACTTTTGCTTCCCAAGTGCATAGCATGAAACATATTGAGAAGCCAAAATTGAATAGTGATGCTAGGTTGCAGCGTCATGGTCGTGGGGAAGCAGAGCTCACCTTTGTCCCTAAAAAGGAGAAGAAAGTCAATTTCAGGAAGCAAGATGAAGATGAGGATGATTCTGAGAAGATCGCGAACAAGGGTAGAACAAAACAGAGATTTGAGGGTCGTAGAAGTGCCTCGAAGAACAAATTTAGAGGAATGTAAATATGTGTATAGACATCAATAATTAGAAGGTTTTGTAATGTCTCAATATCAAATTCGCATCTATAAATTTTTTTTCACACTATTATTGTCATCAGAGACTATTCTAAAGACCGCTAGATATAGTAATGTCACGGAATACTGAGAAGTCTCAATCTGCTTTGCACAGATTTCAAGCTTACAAAAATAGGGAGGCAGGAGTTCTAGAGTCAAATCCCAATTTACGACCGAAGTACGTTCAATCTGTTGATTCACTTCCCCAGGCAGAGAAATGGAGATCCACGATAATATCGGAAATATCGTACAAGTTGACTCGAGTCCAGGACCCAGATCTCAACGATTTTCAGTTGCGAGATACAAATGACGATTTGAATAAGTTATTTAAAGAAAAAAGAGCATGGGAATATCACATAAAAGATTTGGGTGGGAATGATTATCTCAAGTATGGGGACAAGTTGTTCAGCACCGGTGTGACTGGTAGACAAACAGACCTGCAGCCAAGAAACTACAGGTACTTCGGAAGAGCTAAAGAGCTACCTGAGATGAAAGACTATCTATCGGAGAAGCAAAAGCTTACCGAAAGAACAAAACTGAGCAGATCCAAAAGAAGCGATCAACGAGAAATGAAGGAGAAGAAAGGGAACTTGACACCCACATATTATGGATATTACGATGAAGAAGACCAAGACGAAATGATAGACAGTGACAAAAACACACTTTGCAGAGAAATCAACTCGATCTTGGGATATGAAGTATTAAAGCCAAGCAGTGGATTGATAGATGATGAATTTTACGACAACGATAGAAAAGAAAATGTTCCATTTATTACGCCACAAGGAACGGATGACACAGGGGCGATCAAAAAGTCAATGCATATAGAAGATTTCGAGACAAGCATCCCAACGGATGCAGACGTATCCAACTGGATCGTACAAAAGAGAAAAAAAGATCTCTTGAATAGATTGAAAATCAATCAAAAAGTCTGAACCTTTCAAGCAAATCCGAACTGGTGTCAACTAATGTAACATTACCTGCCTTATAGTTTTGATCTGTTGTAGCATTATTCTCACTGCTCACACTTTTGCAGCAAGATCTTACAACGTAGGTATTATAACCCGCGGCAGCGCAGTCTACTGCTGAATGGAATACACAATAATCGTAGGCCAATCCCACAAATACCACATCCGTGACCCCCTCTCCCTTCAAAAGCGAATTAAGCTCGGTATGGTGTAGTTTCCAGCAATCCTGAAAGCACGAATAGTATTCCCTGTCCTTCAAATATCCTTTGCGTACAATGCTACTCTTGACTGTAGGCTTCAACAGATTGAAAACCGCGAGAAACAGAGGATCGAGCGACGATCCGAATGTATTTTGAATGCAATGATCTGGCCACACCACTTGTTTTATCTCTTCACCGTCATGGCCCTCCCCCTTCGTTGGATGCTTGAAAGTGAGCTCCGTGAAAGGAGGAACCCCATGCTGCGATGCAAACGAAATGTGGTCCTTGGGATGCCAATCCTGACTTGCAACTACCACAGACCACTTGAACTTGTCGTCTGTGAGTAGTTCACAAATTAAGGGAATAGTGTCTCTACCTTCCTTTACAGCAAGAGCTCCATTCAAAGGAAGAAAGTCCTCCTGTAAATCCACTACAATAAGGGCTGTCTTCCGTACCATCTTCAACTTAATCTTCTTTAGGCACCTGAAATATTCAAGAGGATCTGATGATGATGATAAAAGATATAATATCTCCGAGGGCATCTCCGAGGGCACCATATTCGGCTCTTTATAGGGCGTCAGCACGTGAATGTTGCCAGCAAGCTGGCATCTTCCGGTCATCGATGTAATACCTCTCCGTCGCCTCCAATGAACACTAAAAGTTGCTGGATCGGTGACAAACTACGGCAAAGTCTGACATTGCTAGTCCAAATAGACTTTCATGCTACAGATACGAATATATAGGTGGTCAGCTCCAACAGTAATCGGGGATGCAAATTCTTGACTCAGTGGTAGCGATTCAGATCGATGTCATACGCGAAGAGTTTCTTAGGAAGAAAAGTGCAAGGCATAGATTGCTGTGAATATATGATCACATTTCGCTTCTACAGCAGCGTCCAATTGATAACACTACACTCCGCCAACGATGGTCTGATAGCGTAGGAACATAGTTGATCTCTGCACGACCACACTCATCAAAACGGTGAAAAGTCAACGCCAATCTGAACAGTAAAGAGGCTAGTTAGCATGAATAGGAAACAGGGATTGTCTTCATCAACAGTGCTATACGTGGGACAGCTACCCTTTGACTGGAATGAAGATGTCGTGAAGTCTGTTGTATGTGGGTCAGGACTGATTGTCGATGTTAGACTTGGGTATGATTACGCTGGTAAGAACAAAGGGTTCTGCTTTGTAGAGTATATCACGCCACAAGATGCGCAGAATGCAATGCGCTTGTTAGACCAGATTAAGATTGTAAACCCCACATCCCCTGGACAGTTCAAGAAGCTACGTATAGAGTTATCGAAAGAAGGATTACGGTCAAACTCACAATCTGAGAGTAGAAAGGTGTTGAATTTGAACAGAAATTTCATTCCTAGCTACGTACAGTTGCCACAGGAGATGATGTTCCACGGTCCCCCTATACCACAAAACGTATATCAACAACCTATCAATCCCAGCCATTTCCAGGCCCCGGAGCAGTCACAATTTGGTTTCGACCAGTCGAGTTCCTCTCACCTACCACCTCACTTGACCGCTGCCTCGAAGTATCTACCACAAGTTGCATCTCTTCCGTTCTCGAAGTCAGACAAAATAAACGACACGTTGAGTCTCATACCGCCTGCCCAGCTTATCGAGTTGATTGCAAATCTAAAGTCCATGTTGGCGGATTCCAACTCGAGCCGAGCATCGGAACTCCTTCAGCTTTCCCCCAATATTGCCGCCACCACCGCACAAGCATTGCTCTTGATGGGGTTCATCGATAGTGATGTCATCGGGGAGTCGATGAGTTCTGCTGCAGCCCAGCCGCAGCCGATGCCCAACCAGCAGCTACCTCCCTCGCTTCCACAACTGCTTCCACACTCGCTACCACCATCCATACCTCCCAATCCGTTCGCTCAGCAAATGGCCTTCAACGACCGTCTCCAGACGCCTCCACAGCATCAGTCCAAATGGCCGCATCTTCCTCCGATGACCCAAGCGAAATTGGCTGCAATGGATACAGCACAGGCAGACTTGATAGCGCAAGTCTTGGCCTTGCCTGCAGACCAGATAAGCTCTCTTCCCCCGGATAAACAGTCAATGGTGATGAACTTAAGAGCGCAGTATCTCTGACCCGTCTCCTTGATTTCCGTCATCCCAATAGGCACTCTTATTAGCCAACTTGTAGTATAGTCCTAGCAAATATACAACTTACATACAGTATGGTGAATCGCTTATATAAATTATATGGATCACGAATTCTCACCTCAAATTCAGCTCCATCATTACATATCACCATTATACCACCATTATAAGAGTATGGAATCGTCTGATTGGCAATCAAACTTCGTGGGAACGACAGTGATTGATCTAGATATCAATGCCGATAATCCCACGGGGATTACAGACTTGCCGACATGGCTCAGAGAGGTTCTCGACAGAGCGCTATTTGCAACGGGGATTAAACTCAAGAAAAAGGTGGCTTCTGAGGACGCTATAAAATGTCTTCAGAATGTAGATTTGAAGGATCTCAAAGACATGGAATGTGCTATATGTTTTGAGCTGTACGAAAGCAGGAGAGAGAAGGAGAAGGAGGTCGAATGTGACCAGAAAAAGGAAATGGATAAGGTGCAACACGAAGGATTGCTAGCGAGAAACGAAGAGATGGTTGCCGACTTCAGGAGACAGTACGGAGTGAACCACTTACAGCTGATGCGCTCAGCAAGCACATTTGACGATCCTGGGATATTCATGCCCTCCGACGAGAGTGCTTCATTCTACGCCAGGTTTCCCCAAAGAAACTTGTCAACATTGGAGGAGGCATCCCTTGAGGAGCAAATCCCAGGGTATTCGGGTGTAGAGAAAATCAACTCGGAGAGTGGTAAGAGGTTCGAAAAGGAAAAAGAGGAGGGCCATGTTCCTGTCAAAATGCCTCATTGTAACCATGTTTTCGGAAGGACATGCATAATCGAGTGGTTAGAGAGTAATGTGAGCTGTCCCTTGTGCAGAAAGGAAGTCGAGGCAATAGTGGAGAATGATCCCAGCGTGAAGCGTATGAATCAGATCAGAGAAAGCAGTTCGCATGTTTATAATAGCGATGAGGACGCGGTCGTCAATCACCTTGTCAACAACTCTACCGACGTCTTCAATCCATACAGAAGGCCAGTAGATCCATATATCACTCCTTTGACAGATTCATACATGCATCAAGACTGGGCTACACCCTACCCAAACCCAGACAATGAGAGGGACTCCACATCAAGAGAGCCAAGTCTTATTCTCCCTCGTCGTTTCCCTTTTCACGAAGCTACATCGTTTCCAATCCACTACCCTCGAAGAGCAAGGGCCGAGGCTCCGAGGAGAGATGTTATCAATAGAGAGCAAATGCTTCCCAGAAACGAAGAGCCGGCCACTCCCGGTTCCAACAGGGGACCCTTTACATATTTCGGGATTTCCGCTAATGAGCCTCGCCAAAGAAGCGAGGACCCATACGATACCCAGTCTTCCCAATCGAACACTAGCAGCCCTCGTCTTGGGTTCTCCAGTGGTAGGGGTGGCCCAGAGAGATCTAGGAGAAACAATACCGGAAGTGGCCGTTCGCATCCTTATACCAGGCCACCGATGGATGATTGAAAATCAGACGATTGACTGTTAACATTGTGTGCATAATAGATTGTATATTTTAGTATGACTGTGTGAATGTAAGACAGTAACGAATTCTTCAACGTTCGATCGCGATCGTCCAGCAAGTGTCCAATATGATCATGACCTCGATCTGTGAACCACTCAAAATTGCTGAAAAATACTCCGCAGCAATTAATTATGTACGACAGCAACCAAGCCCGAATCTATTAGCAAACTTCACTCTATATATATATATATATATATAAACGAACATACTCTATTGAACTTCTCTATTACCATCTTAAAAAATAAAATGATTCGTCAAGTAATGTATAAGTCTTTAACACCAAGACCAGTCTTGTATCAAAGTTGCAACCTTGCTTTCCAGCAGAGGGCAAGATACTCAATCATCGATAGCGCCAAAGACATGATGAAAAAAGCAAACAAGAAGGTGGGTGAAGTCGCTGCTGATGGAATCGATAAGACAGAGAAAGTAGCCCCTTCAACCGATAACGTGAAGGATGCTGTCAAGACCGTGAACAAGAAGACAGGTGAGGTTTTGGCTGAAGGCATAGATAAGGCTGAGAACATTACACCCACTAAAGAAGACGTGGAGCATGCCGCCGACACGGTCAATAAGAAAACGGGCAAGGTGTTAGCCGATGGAATTGACAAGACAGAGCATGTGGCCAAGAAAGCAGAGGCCAAAAAGCGAGTAGTTGAACACTCAAAAGGATATAAGGATCTTCAAGATAAGGGTAGTAAAGTAGAAATTGAACAGAACCGTCCAGAAGATGGTGTTTGATAGCATAATATTTATGTAAATAAAAGTGCTTACAAGTAATGGCTGTAACTCCATTGTATTCATTGGTATGTAGATTGTTCTGATGTATCGATAAGTACTAAACTTGGAACTTGTTGAACTGCTCGACAGTAATGCTGTTTTTCAAGGGCTCTTCAGGCTGAGTGTGGGACTCCAACTCAGTTTCAGAAAGTGATTTGGGCCCCATTTGACCTGCCTTGACCTGGCTCTTGCGTTCAATTATAGCCAAGAAATTCAGAGGCACATATCCAACTTTCCCCAGCCTTGATCTCACTTTCCACCACTTACTTTGGTTACCCATTGGGTCATTTTTCGTGAGTATGGCCACTAGATCACCATTCTTGAGCTCCAACTCGATGTTTGGGTTTTCGGGGTTGAAATCATACATGACTTTTGCGAACTGAATGTTCGAAGGATCTATCTGGGACGGGGAACCAGAGTGTCCCCCCATAAGTTGGTTACGACGGTTTTGCTCATTCAACTTTTGTATAGCTTTGCTCAATAAATATGGGAACCCTATCGAGGCCGCCAAGAAAAGGAGTAAAGGCTTGAAAGATATTCTCTTCTTTCCATTCTGTTGTTTTTTGATGCCCTCTTCTATTTTCTTCTGCTTCTGTTCGAACTTGGAAAACTCTTTCAAATTGATGCCGTTATTGTACACTTGTCCAGTTAACTTATAGAATATCTTTTTGACGAATTTGATCAAGGCAAAAATACCTAATAATGAGCCCAAGGCATTTTTCAAATTTCCAAACTGCTCCGCAAGGGACACCATGGTGAAAAATGATGAATGGGTGGCCATGTAGGTTGCCTCAAGCATCTGCGAAAACCCACCCACAGCCCCTATGATGGACTCGATCAACTGGAATGTAGCCTGTGTGCCTTCAGCAAGCCCGCCTGCCATGCCTCCTTGCTGGCCATACATCCCCGACCCATATCCTCCCATGCCATACATCCCCGATCCATATCCTCCCATACCATACATGCTGGATCCATATCCCCCTCCATACATGGACGAGCCTAGGCCGCCCCCGTACATAGATGATCCTAGGCCGCCTCCGCCATACATCGATGACCCATACCCGCCATATCGCGATCCATATCCTCCTCCACTCCCATAGCTGTTCCCGTATCCAGTACTTCCTCCGTATGGAGTAGAGTTGCTGATCGATGACATGTCGTTATTCATGAAACTCGGCCTCTCTGGCACCGCTGCTCCCATCATAGCGTCCGAACCACCAGCAGTGGTGCTTCCTGTCGCACCTGAGCTGCCTGCAACGCCCATCAGGCCTGAACCACCGCTGTTTTGTCCAATAGCTTCACCCCCCGATGCTGTCGCAGATGAGGTGCCAGATGCCACTTCCCAAGGTTTAGTTCGGGGTACAGACATTGCTTCAATAATAGTCTATTTGCTGCCAGTGCAGTAATAAATAAGATGATGATCAGAGTTGAAAAAGAACCATATGCCGGTCACGTGACGTTCAGAAATTCTTTTCCCCAGTGCCTGTGATCCTCGAAACCCTGGTTGATGGTACGGAGAGCACTAGCTGGGCCCAACATGTGGATAGCTATGGAGGGAGAATGAGGAAGGACCAGGCCGGCCAGTATATGGATACACAATGCGTGACTTCTTTGCCACCGTCGGCTTCGCTCATGGCGGGAGAATGAGTAGCTCGGTCGATGATTGCTAAAGTCGCAAGTTGCGAAAAATACATCCTCGGCACAGCTACGCGGAGCGGTGGAGAATGATTAACGGCAAACAACAGTAGTTTGCGAGCTGGCTGTGACCGGGTAGCGGTAGAGGACACGGTATTTGTGGTAGTATAGGGCTCTGTGTTAATGGCGATGTAACATGTACTGTGGTATGTAATGGGAAAGTGCACTACAGCATGTAGATGGTTGCAACTATGTATAGAAGATTTAGGGGAGGGGTTCGGAGGAGCTGCTCAAGCGGTTGAGATGAAGGTAGACGTCTGTTCCGTAGCCCTCCATGGAGATGAGCTTCAAGTCGCCGCCAAAGTACTGCGCATAGAGACGGGAGATGGGCAAGCCGTAGCCAAAGCCTGCCATGGGGGCCTTGAACGAAGATTGGTTATACTCCGGCTCCAAAACGGGAGTCTCGCTCACCGTTGTGTAGAGATAGGTCCATATGAGAGGCACCTCGCTTCTTGGGATGCCGCCTCCCTCGTCGCTGATTTTGATCGCTATATCCTCAGAGCCCTCCGAGATGATGACCTTGATGGGAGGGAATTTGAGGTCGTTGATGTCTATCTCGTCCTCCTTGATGTTTGCATCGCTCTTGACCATCTCTGCTCTCAATCTGGGGCCGTGGAATTCTATGGACGCACGCAACGAGTTCTTCAACGTCTCAAAGAGCATGTGTATGAGGTGAGCCGGTACGTACATGAAGTTGATGGGATTCAGCGGTGCGATAAGCTGTATTTCGGGTGCCTCAAAGAGACCGTAATACTCTTCACATATGTATTTGGCTGTTTCAATGGCGTCTTCTGCGATCTCGCGGACATTGCAATCGGTGCAAATAACACCCACGTAGTTGGATTTCTTGGCCTCAGAGTTGCCGTTGCTTCCCTTCAAGAAGGTTGAAATTTTCTGCTTTGCTGCGGAAGTCTGTGCCATGTTCAACGCAATATGTTGTCCTATCAACATTCTAATTCCTATACGAGACATGTAGAAACGGTCAAGAAACGTCTGTATCAGAGAGTTTACAAACACCATCTGATGCTCACTTTTCCATTCCTGGACGCCCTGCGCCATGGTAGCTACGGTGGCATCGTGTCTCTTCTTTATCTTGCTCAAAGTGTCGAAAACCAACCTGTTGTAGTCGTAGACCTCCTTGGGCCACACAATGTTCGAGGTACAGTGGGTGTAGTAAGTCTTGCCAAACGTGGGTGACTCGCTGCGTGACTTAGTGGTTGAGTTCGAATAGAAGTGGCTCCTCTTCACCACTATGCCGTCGTCACTGAATATATTGTTTATGGCTGGATTCTGCGACTCGTCGCTGGCTGGGTTCATGCTCTCCTCCACCATTGAATTCTCCTCCACGAGGTCAGACCCTTCAATCGGCTTGCTTTTGCTCTCGCCATTGCTCGCCGTCAAAAGCGTGCGTAGCTTGTCTGACACCTCCGGCTTGGGTAAGTCTGTGAGTTCCTGAAACGACTGTGCGTACCAGTTCTTCACCTTGATGGTCGACGGCTGTTTGGCCAACCCCAACGGGGCGCTCTCCAAGTCCTTCACCTTGAGCGCCAATCTTATAGGTAATTCCTCCACCAAAAACTGCGATGCGAGAAAGATCGACCCCGGGCTGGGGTTGGGTCCAAACTGAACCATCTGCCGAAGTGATACCGACGTCTGCTTGTACGAGGCATATTTATAGATTCTATCTCGTAGAACCTTCGTGAATTCCCATCCGGTTCCCATTTTGTTTACTATCTTGTCTCCTTGTTCTGTTATCTATTCGCCGGAGCCTTGTATCTTGTCTTTCCGTGCAATTTTCAGTCTTCAGACTCATTTCTGGAGTGTATTCCCCAGATTATGCCCATGACACAATCCGTGACACAAAACCAGTATCACCTTGCTCGGGCATATGGGGATGGTTGCGGTGAGTTTGCGCACGAGCGGAGGCACAAGCGGACAGGCACCAGGATCTCGATTGGCCGCTTTGCGTCGCACCACCACTACAGTGGTGGATTTGTACGTACCATTGGTGCTTAATCTCTAACAAACCACACGACGGTCTTGACAAGGGGCGAGCGCAATTCCCAAACGACCAGGATGGAATCACCTGAGCCTGATTCCATAACCCTGTGCGACGTTCGTCTCAACCTGCTCCGTCGACCATTTGCGCTGTCAATTCTGTTCGGACTTACATGTTCGCTCCGTCTGACCATAGCATTTTGCACGAGATTGTATTTCCCTACACACAGTTCCATTGTTCCGTAGATTATCGATAGACGTTCTGGCGACACATTGGCTCTGATTACTGGGCACTAGTCGACATAACGCTTGGCAGGGCATGACACATGGTGCTCCTTCAATCCAGTGAAGGAGCACCATAGGGCCTGTCAACGCACTGCCGATGGCCTTCCGCCATGCCAAGACATGTGTCCTCTCGCCTTCGGGGCCCTCAACTAACAATTGGTGTCTGGACACTACACAATGCCGAGGAAAGCGCTCAGCCGTTACTCCGGATGATTCATAATTTGGAAAATTGAGTCAACGTGAGCGTGCCATCCGGATAAAGGGGTCCGGGGTAAAGGGGCCTTGGCAAATATAAATTACGGCCCTCGCCATGTGGTGACGATTGCACTTGTTTCCCAAGCATCTAGTTTGATCTATATAAGCCACTTCCCCCCGAGAAGTCACCCAAATCAGAGACACTAGAGTAGTTTTAAAGTTAGCAAGGTCGAACCTAAGATCCAACACTTCTATTTAGATACACCCGCACTGCGAAGTAGACACAAAAGACGACATGAAGACAGCTGCACAGAAATTCTTTCAGATATCGAGCTACAAGACAGCATCTAGATGCTGGGTGCCGATAAACCAAGGCTTGCTGGTGGGCAATGCCACGGCCATGAGAAGCTTCTCGTCCAGACAGAGATGTATCAATTTCAACACCATCAACGATGCCAGTGTCGTGTCTAACGACGACATTTTGATAACATCGGTCGAGGAAGCAAAGAAAAGCGCTGGTGATTTTGGGCTGTTTGAGCCCACGGTGCACTCGTCGGAGGAGATTTACACGGCAGCTCCTGTGAACAAGGCATAGAAAATGCTGCTTATGTGGGTTTTGAGAGACGAGACGACGATTTTGATGAGCAGAGAAGTCTGCAGTTGGTATGTTCAGGGATAATTTGGTCTTTTTACTTGGATAGGCACCATGGACTGGCTTCCGTGGGCGCTGAGCTCCGGAAATAGCTTTATGTATATCAAGAATGAATAAAATAGCATATGTTAGATTCGGACCCGGTTTGTGTAACTGATGTAGGATCAGGAGTTGAAAAATCCAAATCCTGGGGAGTTAATCGCAGGAGAACCACCATGTCGACTCTAAGCTCCACCGTAAAGATTGCGTGCGGCCAACTCTGCTCTTCGTCCAGTCTTCCAAACAATGCCCGCGTTATAAAGAAGCTCATTCGGAAGGCAGTACACGAAAAAGTGAAGGTTCTATTTTTACCAGAAGCCTCCGATTACATATCAAGAGATGCGAATCATTCCGTGCAATTGGCCAGCAGCACGCACTCAAGCTTCCTCTCTACGATCCAGCAAGAGTTGAAGGATGTGTTCACTGAAGGCAGTGGGTCCGAAGACGACAGAGGGTTGTTTGTGAGCATAGGCATCCACGAGCCCCTGGAACACCCTGGCCCTGACGGAAGACAAAGGGTCAGGAACGACCTATTGTGGATTGATAATCGGGGAGAGATTGTTCACACCTATCAGAAAATCCATTTGTTCGACATCAATATTGCCAACGGGCCCAT
The DNA here is from genome assembly GCA_031081905.1 of Debaryomycetaceae sp. ZIM 2471. NCBI lineage: Eukaryota > Fungi > Ascomycota > Pichiomycetes > Serinales > Debaryomycetaceae > Debaryomycetaceae sp. ZIM 2471. Next base: position 763,500 of record JARYTF010000001.1, on the reverse strand, counting down.
TCTCAAGGAATCGAATTCCGTGGAGCCTGGAAATACCGTGCTCTCGCCCTTTGGTATCAATTCCTCTAACCTCAAGCAATTTCAAGTTGGATTGAGCATCTGCTATGACATACGCTTCCCCGAGCTCGGGTTGCGGTTGAGAAAGTTGGGAGCGAATGTCCTCACATACCCTTCGGCGTTCACGACAAAGACGGGCGAGAGCCATTGGGTCGAGTTGGGCAAGGCAAGGGCAATCGACACCCAGTGCTATGTCGTCATGGCTGCACAATGTGGCCCGCACGACGTCTACGCCGACACCACGGAAACTGCTCCGGAAAACGCCAAACAGCGGGTCAGCTACGGACAGTCGATCATTATTAGTCCCTGGGGCGACAAATTGGCAGAGTGCAGCAAGTACACCGACGATCGCTCCAGCTACATCGATTCCGAAGGCGACTACTTCGAGCTATGCGTTGCTGATCTCGACCTTTCTCTTATCGAGTCAACCAGGAAGAATATGCCTCTACTTGACCATCGACGCCCCGATGTTTTCGGCTACGAAATATAAGCCGCGAAAAGACTCGCAGAACCAATCCAGGCCCCGGATGCCAGGAAGAGGCAACGTACAGTTGCCTCTTCCCACCGATTGCTCTCGTTGCAATATCTCCTCCTTTGAGCAACTGCCACCGCAGATAACCATTTCTTCCATCTGTCAACGCTTCGGACTTTCTCATGCTCCGACTGAATCCAGCGTCTATATGCAGGCCCCTCGCACAGCAGGATCATAGGGAAAAACCCAGCACTCGCATCTCCTATGGGGGCCAGATCGACCTCGTGTTGTGTGGCGGCCTAGATCCCTCTTATCGGTCCTCAGATCGCTCGACTGTGGGTGGCCAGACCACTGCTGGGGATTATCTTGTCCTGCCTGATGCGTGTATTGTTCGACTTCTTCCAGGCGCCTGATTAGATCCTTATCTACATCTATTTACAGTATTATCGACTTATCGAATTGGTTACGAGTGCCCCTCTGTTTTCTATTAGCCTGTAGCCAATACCACGAGCGCGCCACTAAACTCTCTACCACTCGTTAAATTACAGGTGCTGCTGGCTGGCCGCCTGCCGGCGGCCACAGCTCTGCTACACGCGGCCTACCCCACTCTGCGTGGCAGCAACGAGCAGTGATAAGATTAGACGTAAATCTACTGGGGAAGGAAGACCCCGAGTCACCTGGCCCTGCCGAGTCTGTTGCTCCGCCAGCCGTCTAGTTCTCCTCTCGCTCGCGGGATTGTCCCACCAGAGCGTCGCAGAGACAAGTGAGGAGAGATTTTGCCACCTGCGGTTTTGTGTCACTTGCGACCGGTGTCCGCCTCAGTTGGTCCAACAACGACTGCAAATCTACACCGGAGCAAGCACACAGCGGTTGAGAGGCTCCCAGGGTCTGGCTGTATCGGTCACGTAGCAAGTTCTGGACAGCCACCACGAGCCAGACGGGTCGCGACGGGGCTGGACGCTGCGAGCTGGAGCAGTGAGGGAGTACGAGCACTATAGCAACGTGGAACAGTGCGTGGCGACGTGCGATATGCTTGGTGCTGTGCTGCGGCGTAGTCGTATCGTCAGGGAAAGATCTTAGCCACATTCTATTAGTGTTGGTCGCGTTTGTCGCGATGGCTGTGGTGGCGGTGAGCACCGCATTCGCCAGCGCTGTAGCGGGGACAGGGGCTGCCCCTTGGCCCACCTGGCGGCAGCTGCCCGCCGCACTACGCTTGCAAATGTTCTGCGGCCTCGTTTGCTCCGTTGCAAGCTGCTCCTCTTTACGGTCTCCTCCCGAAAGCATAACAAACTCCTCCATCGCCATCCCCAACAGCGGGGAACCCCTATACTGCCACCGGCTGGTAACCATGCCTCCTACCCTCACTGGTGGCGCAATACGTGGTGAGCGTTTTTTTGGGCTGATAGCGGAGAAATTACCTCAGCTCAACGGATTAATTAGGCGTACACAAAACGGCAGCAGAGAACTTCTCACTCAAAACCCCTCTTTCGTACATTAGGTATATATTTGGCGTTATCTATGTATATCAAATCATTGCTCATTTCAACGGCTATTCGTATCTTGTATAAGTAAAATTATATAAGTGAAGCATTATCACACAGCGTGGCAACTACACTGGTAGCAATCGTTGGAGGTTTGCCAAAACGGGATAGTCTGAGGATCTATATAAGCATCTTCTTTGCGCACAGTGGGATCGAACGGAGAAGACACTAGTTAGCGGCGGGTCAAGAGGAAGACGCATCGCTGGGTTGGATACATCTACTGTCACTACAGTAAGGAAACGGGAAACGCGTGAGTCCAAGGCAGGCCTTTGGGACTTGTTTGTAGCATTCGCCGAGTTTGAGTGTCTGTACGAGCCAGATCATCTGGGTGCGAACTTGTGGAAGAGTCTAGAGTTACACAAAAGCGAACGGTACTGATGCTTAAGTCTTTCTTGCGCTCATTGGCAGTGAGCAACAAGTTGCAGCGAGTTGCCCCTGGTAGCTCGCTCACGTTCTACCACAACCCAATGTCGGGGTTCTCGGTGTCGCTCTTTGAGCGGTTGAGCGGATATAGCGGCATGCCGTGCACCAAGAACAAGTATGACGGTAGCGGACCTGTGACAAGATGGGGCCAGGGGAGATCAAGTGCCTACGTTAGGCAGCTGTCGCAGTCCGTGGGTACAGATGTGCAGACCAAGTTTGGCATCGAATTGAAGGAGAACAGGCAACTTACATACGACGACTACTTGTTCATCTCACAAAACTGTGCAGACATCCATCCAGATAACAAGAAGATATTACAAAAGATGTTGGGGACACAGGCTGCCTACCACTTGGAGCCATTAAGTCCGGAGGCTTACAAGGAGCTTATCAGCAACAGGCCCAACACGTCGCCATTGGTGATAGACTACGACAACTGTCTCATTGCCAACGATGACAAGACGTTTGACAGAATCATGTCGAACTACTCGAGTTGTGGCATTCAAAATTTTGGCCATCAGAAACCGTCGGTCGACAAGAAGTTCAAATACAGAGAGGTGGTGCACCCTCATGTAGCTGAATTTGCAGACTTGTATTGATAAGGCGAGTTACATTTTTTTGATTTTGCTTGGTTAAGGTGTCTAATTTAATAGATTAATAATTCACTCCACTTTGACACCTGGGGAGTCCATTTTCCAAAAATCAATAACAATGATTTACATAGCGATAGGATTAAAATTCAATTCACGATGCTTATCTAAATACTTGCGTTCTAGACTAAAATCCCATTCTTTTTGTAACGTATTCCTGAGATAGCACGGCGAAACTTAAATCAAGACCATTCTTAATCCATTCCTTGATCCATTCTGCAGGATCTATATCATCGTAAGCCTCAAAGTCGTTGCCGTCACCCTTCAACCACTGGGCCCATTTCAATGGGAACGGTTGGGTCTTCGTTATGATCGTTATTTTGTTAGTAACATCCTTAAGTATGACTGTGAAGGAGAAAGAATCTGCATTGCTGGACTCAATCATGATGGGCGCTTCTCCGTCCCTAGGCTCCTGCTTGGAGTCATCTAACCTGCTCGTGATAGCCTGAATAGATATGAAAATGTTGGACTTGTTAACATTCCTCCTCTCTTCGTCCTGAGGCTCTTTGGGAGTTTCTTCTGTTGCTTTATCTTCCTCTACCGGTGTCTCTATCGCGGCTTCCTTTGTAATTCTTGCATATTCTTTGATAGAAGACTCAAGATTGGCAAAACAGAGTTTTTCACCATCAATCACCTTTCCGTAGAACACATTCAAATCCGGCCTAATTGGATTGTCCTTCTTGTGAATGAAGTTGTTAACGGAAACTTTGATGCCACCTTCCACTTGGCTCATTACTCTGTTGAACTTATCATAGCAAATCCGCTCCAAATAGGTTAGGTTGTACAAATCGTGTACCAATAAAATGTTCAAGAGCTCGTCATCATCGTCCATGAGCCCGATGTGATGCGAAACGTTAGAAATCATCGAGTTGAGCCTCTTCGACAAGTTTGTCATCTGCTTGTTCTGAGCCTCCTCGTCTCCAAGGAAAGACTCGAACTGATGTGCATTGGTAGCGATCGACCCCCATAATGAATTCACCTTCGAAGACCCCTCTTTTGTCCACCACGATGAAAGTGAGCCAATTGGGTTTATGTCCAACTCGGCCAACGCATTCTTCTCTTCAGCCTCTCCTTCTGTTTCCGCTTTGGCTGCTTCAGCCTCGTCGGTGGTCACCTCATTCCGCGCCTTGTTGCCTCCCTTGTCGTCTTTAGCAATATCGTGTTTCTTCTTGGGCTCGAACTTGGGCTTTGGTGTCTGATTACCTGTTTGCTTGGACTTATCGTTGCTAGCCAACTCATCTAAAAATTCCAAAAAGTCCTCGTTGTCATTAGAATTTCCACCAGTTGAGGCCATGGATGACTTATCTTTGTCTCCCTTCGTATCTGGCAATGAATTGATGAATTCCAATACATCTTCCGCATCTGAGCTGTTCTTTGGGGGCATTTTGACTGATAAACAAGTTACTATCTTTTTAAATAAGTCTTAGAGTCGTTTAAATTCAAATATAGAAGTACGAAATTTTAAATCATCTTCACAAAACGATCAAAAGCTCCTAAAAAATGCACCCACAACTTGACAGAAACAGGTTTGATCCTTGTGAGCTGCTTATGGATGCTCTAGAAGAGTGCCACAGACAAGAGTTCTTGAAAAAGGCGCTCGGAATGTGCAATTTTGAGAAGGACGAACTAGCAAAATGCTTGCACTATACTAGAGTGACCGATGCCAACAACAGAATAAAGGAATCAAGAGAAAAGCAGAAGTTGTTCGAGCAAAAGAGAAAAGAGAGGGAGAAGGAACTTTATGGCGATAATGGTTATTTGAAGCGGATGATTGAGAAGGAGGCAGCGAAAAAATTGGAGAAGAAATGAGAATGTTAACAAGCTCATATCGGCTCCGAACTCATATGACAGGCCGAATGCTTCCGTGTTCCTGAGCACGTCTGAAGCTTAAAGCTGCATTTACGAAGCTATAAGAAGTCAAATTCGAGAATCATATTATTTTGTAAATAGATCAGGATTGATTGCACCCTAAATAGTAATTTATATGATATGGCATGGACGTTACATGTGGCACAACGTCGAGCTGTACTTAATCTTGACGGGTCTTCAAAACCCTCCTTACGACCTTATCCTTCGTCAAAATGTATACGACTGCTCCCCAGCCTGATAATGCATCTCTGTCCACCGCATTTAATAATGCCTGACTGATAGTCTCAAATAAATCTTCCGGTTCCAAGTTGGGTTCATACAAGGACTCACACATACCGTACAACTGGTCAGTTGCAGTTCCACTGACTATAAAGTCACTGGCAAAGTCTATACATCCAATAAAATCGAATCCACAAATAAATGGTTTGTTCGTCTTGGAGTTTAACCCTGCGACTATGGGTCCCGCGAAGTACGGACCAAATCTCTTCTCGTATAACGTCGAGCTCACCAAGTTCGCAAGCGTCAGTGGCTCGATCTGTCTCTCCTCTCGTAATTTGTACATGTTGGTCTTGAGTCTAAAAATCTCGGATAACGTCGTCACATCGGAAGCCAATCCCGTCAATCCCAAGAACGCACGATCGCCCACCGGAAATATCTTTTCGAAGTTGTTTGCCAATCCCAATGACTGATTACCCAATCGCAAGTCACAGGCTATGGCTATACAATCTTTGCCCACCATGGCTACTGCACTTCCTCCTAAAGTCTCCTGTTAGTCAACGTTTCACCTCCTTCTCGCATGCTCTACTTACCATTGATAGAACTGGGGTCTGACATCTTTTTCTGCTCTATTTACCGTCTGTTCCTAGTCTCGACTATAAGCGCCTATTCCAATGCTTGAATCAACAAATGCAACGGTATTTTTATTGAAAAAAAAAATCTGATGGATCCAATGGCTCTGATATACAGCTCTGCTTCCACCAAGTCGGTTCACTAATTTCTATTAGAGATTGGCTAGTCTAATTACCTCTGCTGGGAAAAAATGTCAAGGTACAAGTAGTTTCGCCCTCAGGTATCTGGTGGCGGGTGTCGTGCGGTGCACGATTATCAAATTCCAATAATCCATACTCCATGAACTATTAAACAACATACAATTGGAATAACATATTACATATATATAATTATTGTAGACTCATAAAACAACGAATTATAAGAAGAAAAACACAGAGTAATTGAGATCTAAAGTTAAACCAAAATCAGAACATGTAGCAAAACGCAAGACTTTTAGGATATTGTAAACAATGTTGGCACACACCCGTCTAGGGAAAACGCTGATACGACTGGGAATTGGCGTGATGCGTAAATACGTAGTGCTTGGATGTTTGACTGCTTGGTTTTTTGTAGATTCAATAGAATTATACCACATATGAGTGGGATTAAAGAGGTTGGGACGATTTAAGCAGACTGGCCGACAGCGTTGGTAGCCTGGACTTCACCTACGGAAGGAAGCTTGTTGCCTCTCATAGAGTGTATGTTGGCCGATGTGGAGCCATTAGAGCCGGCTCGGATATGCGAGGATCTTGCGATTTCCTGTTCTTCTGGCTCCTCTTCCTCTTTGATGGTGTTGGTGCTGAAGCTGTGGCTGAAATCGTTGTGAGACTCGTGTTCATTGCTTGTGGACTGAAGAAGTTGCGTTATGGGGCTTTCCGTCTCCTTGAAATTGGACAAGGTGTAGGTTTTGGGTGATTTAACCAAAGTGAAAGCAGCCGACATCAGCCCATCATCAGCCTCCCTGTCTTTCTGTTGCTTCACCATGTCCTTCATGTTGTTTAGAGACTTAGAACTTTGGAATGTTGGAATCACATCACCAATTCCTGTCATATTGACAAAGAGGTTTCCGATTTCAAGCTTTACCAACTTTGCTAGTTTCTCTTCCTCTCTCTCTCCATTTTTAGCGGCTCCAGCATCGGCGTTCTCACCTATGTCATTCAGTTCAAACTCTTGTTCCGCATCCTCCTCCTCTAAATCAAATCTCAATTGAAGCCCGAAGCCGAGAATGATAACGTAGTTCTTGTACTTCTGCAAGTCTGCTCTATATTCTGCGATCTTTGTATCGTAGTTGCCCACAATTCTGGCATAGTTCGAAGATGCATATTGTTTGCTAGGGAAGCTTTTGATGAATTTCATCTTCATTTTAGAGAAATCTTGGTACAACTTCTTCAAGTGAGTGTAGTATTTCAACGTCTTGACAAATTGTTTCATCATTCCTGAGTGATCAGCATCACCATTAAAGCCATTGGCAGCCACGTAGTTGCTGAGATATACACCTTTGGGTAAAGGTTCCCATTTGTGAATGTTCTTCCTCTTCTTTAATTGATCTTTATTGTTGATTAAATTCTCAAGGTTAGTCCACCCATACTCTATAGAAGAAACGCTTTCTTCAAGAGTGGGGATAGCTGTAATCTTAGCTGCCCAGAAATTACAAGTATTGATGAACTCCAAGGCAATCTCTCTGGTACCAGCTTCGAAGATGAACTTCTTAGCTGGCTTCTTAGAAACCTTGGGGAAGGTTAAAGACCAAAGAATAGACTTTCTTGACTGGGTTCCGGAGCCCTGTTTTTCAAGTTGTGCAATAGTCGAACACAAATTATAGTTACCTATATTTGCTGCGTTCTTCAACCAGTTACCATCACCAACGTTCTCATCCTCTTCTTCGTCCAAAGCTGTGAGGGTAATAAGCTTCTTGTGTTTGAACTTGTTCATCTTTTGTTGGTGTTTCTTGATGATCTTAGGGTCGAAAGAATACAAAGACAACTCTCCCTTTGAAACCACGACAAAATTTTCGACAAACTTGTTGGGTAAAAGAGACGAGGCAGCATTTCCAGTTGTATTGTTTGAGGTGTTGTTATTGGAGGAAGATCTGAAGAAGGAAAAGAACCTGCTGGCTCCTGTCGACGAAGAAGTCGAAACGACAGAGGACGACGACGAAATCTCCGTCGCGTTATTGTCCTGCTGGTCGTTATTCAAAATCTTTAGCTTCAACAATCCTTCCTTCAAATATGGTGAACCTTGCAATTCCAAGGTCAAGTCATATCTATCCTGGTAATCGTTAACATCGAAGTCCTCCAACTGCTGTTGGGGAAGATTGTCGTCTCCGATGTCCAAATTGTTCAAATGAGTAGAATCGAATGACAAGACAGACATTGTGTCGTCTCCGAATTCTTGAGTAGACTCTTTTGAAATAATAGATGCGCGAGATGCACGCTTGGTTAGGCCACCAGAACTACGATTCGTACTCTGGTTGGAGGCAACTCTCATTTGATCATAAGACTGTCTGTTTCTAATGGTTGTTGCAGAAGAAATGTTCGAGTTGTGGGAGTTGTTATTGTTTCTGTAAAGCTTTTGATTCAGATCCGAAAGTAATGCTCTGGTGAAACCAACTCTAGCGCTAGCCGCACTAGTGAAATGAGACACGCCTGAAGTGCCAGAGTTCATTCTTTGCATTGCTAAGCTCGACCTTCTATTGCTTGTAGTGTCCGTCGACCAAATTGACGAGTTAGAAACCTGTCTCGAGAGGTTGTATTCTGATTCATTATTGTGAGATGGTGTTCTTGAAAGATGTGCAATTCCAGACGACCCGGTGCTATAAGTTGATGGGTGCTGAGCTCTCTTCTGCTGTTGCATTGGAGAGGATTCCTGGGCCGACCCACTTTTAGCAGGCTTGGTGCCCTTCTCGTCATCGGCCTGTTTTAAATACAACTCGCGTCTGGCGATATCGTCGTAGAAGTGGCTAAGCTCCCTCTCGATGATGATTCTTTGCTTGATCGACAATTTTTTGGGGTTCTTGGGATCCTGCTGAATGAAAGTCGTGAAGGTGTTTCTGATGTATTCGGTCTGCGAGATCTTGGACTTCTTGTTCAACTCGGAATTGTGCAACGCCGTGTTCAAGAGAATTAAACTGTATATCACGATGTAGATCTTCTCGAAGTTCCTGGTGCAGAATATGTTATTGGGGTGCTGTCTCACGTACGACTTGGTGAAGGAAGTCAAAATCCTGTCGATCTCCTGCGACTCCCCCTTCAAGTACAACTTCGAGCACAACATTCTGGTCGACTTCAAAAGATTGGGGTCCCAATTGAAAAGATCCATGTAGAACCCCCTGATCTTGCTGCTCTCCTCGTCGTTCGCAGCAAGAAACTGGGTATACTCCTCGGGCTGGATCGACACAAAGTCCTCCTTGAACATTTTCCGCGCGATGTCTTTATACTCAGACTGACTGATGTCGTCAGCCGTGGGCTCGGGCGTCTCTTCTGCAGCCTGTGCGGGCTCGCTGTCGTTCACTACCTCCCCCTTCTCATCGTCCTTGGCAGTGGACGGAGGAGTTGACGGAGCCGTCAACTCCTCCTTCACGTCGTGGAGCGTCTCCTGCTCGCCCTGCTCGCTGGCAGCCGACTCTGTCTGTCTGTCCACCGCGACCACCGCCGCGTCCATAGTCTCGCCCGTCTCGTCGTTTCCCATCACCTGCTCAATTCCTCCTGTGTTGTCTGCTGCTGTATCGCCGGCTCTCTGCTGGCTCCCGCTGTCGAATCGTTCTGATCTGCTCTGATCGTCTGATTCGCTCTGCTGAGTCGTACTGTTAAATCGTTCCGTGTCTATATCTCCACCCTGTGGTCTCACGCGATTCAATGGCCTCTACTCTGCTACCTCCTACGAATTCTACTACCGAATTCCTCTTCTTCTAGTAAAATCTACCAATTTTCTAATTTTTCTTCAACAAGAAGTGGTGATGTATTTTGTCAATTATATTATCTATTGTTCTGCTACTCGTGTAAATTTCTTCCGCCGCCTAAATCGATCTAGTGTATCAGATTACGAGACGCAAAACTGATTTGAGGTGGTTACAAAAGATCGCACATAAAACGGCGAGTCGCACGACAGAGGGCTAGCATAATAGGACTGGAGACGATGGTGACGGACAGCGAGGTGCTGGAGATGATGCGGCGGAGCGTTGCGGAGGTGCGGACAGTAGACGAGTGGACGGTGCGGGCGTACGTGGACGGGCTTGTGGAGCGAGGGGGTGAGCGAGAACAGAGCGAGCAGGGTGCGCGGAGCACCGTGGAGGTGCTCCGCGCTGCGGACGGTGTGTTGGGGCACCCGCAGTACGGTGAGCTCGATGCCGGGTACGTGGTGGTTGATCTTGTGGGAGCGGTGTTGGAGCGACTCACGATGGAGGAGATCGTCCGTGTGTACCCACCCGAGGTCATCTTGACAGCGGTGCGGTCGCCGGCTGCGCAGATGGCCAAGATGGCCATGCGCATCGTCGAGGCCAAGGCCGACGACGACGGCACAAGGCAGTTTGTGGAGAGCAGCGGGTTTGTACGGACAGTGTTGGAGCTCTACTTGCGCGAGAAGGACACGCCGGTGGCGGTTTTGGCGCTGGTGGAGCTGTTGATCCATAGCATCGTCGCCCGGCGCCCACAGTGGGCGCGAGCGCTCGTCGGCGACGAGCACACCGCAACGTTGATGCGAACCGCCAGAGGCGACGCCAGCGGCACATTGGTCGCCAGGCTATTGGATTTTGTTTTGGCTGTCATTCCGGCATTCTCTGCTGAAATGGGCCACAACGACGTACCTGCGTTGCTCTATGTGTTTGACGAGCACGAGATCAGAGAAAACGAAGATCCGTTATTGGTAGTGATAGTGATCCAGTTTTACGCCAGGTTGATACAGCAGTTGCAGGAGCTGTACAAGCCAGCCGTATTTGAGGAAATCAAGCCGTGTATACGTAGCTTGGCCGGGCTTTACGCGGCGAGGACATCAGACCCGGTGGTGGAGTCATACTACGCCAATGAGATAGTGGAGGTTATGAGAGTGTTGTCGGAATGTCCAGTGGCAGATATGTTTCACTTTGCGGTGCAGGTGATTAAGCAATTCGGGCTACTGCAGCCATACAACTTGAGCCTTACGGTGTACGAGAGCGACTTGCGCATGTTCAGCACCTGGAACCCACTGGTGATAGGAACCAGAGAGTTCCTCGAGGTGATGCAGGAGGTGCCGGTCTTGCATAAGAGGTACGTGCCCATCCTCTTGAACGCCATGAGGTCGGGCGAGATATTCGCCAGGTTGGTGGAGGCTCGCAAGCTCACCATAGAGGGCTTCAGCAGGTTCTCAAAAGACATACTCTACCTTGTGCTCCACGAGTTTTCCAGGCACGACTACGCAATCGAGCACTTGGTGCACAACATGCCGACCATTATATCCAAGTTCCTTGTGGACAATCCCAACGACTTGATCGAACCAGAGATATGGACGCTCCGAAAGGACACGCTTCACAATCTTCTCCACAGCGACGTGGATTTGATGTACTGGCGCGACAGTCTCGCGAAAAGCTACAGATTAATGGTGGGCGGTAGGTCGTACGTGGATATTGAACCTGCCGTGGACGTGGCATCAGATTTTGGGCAGTAATGCACGTTTAGACCATACTTCCACTAATTAGTGGCATGTGTCGCAGCCGCATATCCAGAGCTGTGGTCGATTTGCTGTGTAGCGTCTATATCATATATGTATATACATTTATTTACCTGGACTATCAAATATCAGTGTTGAGCCATGAATTTCCACAAGTACAGGTTCTCTGGAAAACCATTGTCCATAGTCCTATCGTGTTGGGAGAATCGAAAACGAAGGGATCCGATTCCATGGAGACTGATCTGCATCTGGTACACCTCCTCAATCTGTATGTTTTCTTCTTGTCTGCCATGTTCTCATTATACACGTTCTTCGATATAACAATCTTTCTCAATGCATCGATATATTCTCCATCCGAAAACTGCAAACGGAGCGAAACGGGCAAAAGTTGGTCTGAGTTGTTGATGATTTTGTACTCCTTTTCGTCCAGTGCCTCTTTCTTGTCTTTGATCTTTCTGTGAATGCCAACCTCTAACCAATTCACGTCGTAGAAATACAATTTTGACACTCGCACATCTCTTCCTATGCTAACCGAATGTCTATCTATGACCAACTGGGCTATCTGTTGCATATCCTCGTTCAATATTGCTTGACAAATTAACTTCTGTTCTGATTTAAGTGCATATCCTTTTTCCTTTCCTGCAAATCTGGCTGAAAGCTCCTTGTTTATGAAAGTATCAAACTCCCGTAAGAAAACTTCGAACAGATTCAAAGCTAGAGGAGAGTTGTTGCATAAAGTGAAATACCTGTTCAACGCCTGTCTCATTGGAGTGAAGATTTTATTGCTATCAGACAAATCTTTGTGAAGCTTCTTCAATATTTCATGGGTCTTGGCGATAGATGATAACGCATACATCAAAAACAACCTTGAAACTTTACTTAAAATCAACGGTAATGCAACTGAATTCGTGAAGTTTATTTTGCTCTTCGATGGATCAGACCTTGCATACCAAAGTTGCAATAGTTCTTGATTGATGTACGCCATGAGGTCGATAATCCATTTGACATTCCCCAATAACGACATGATACACTCTGCCCGTAATATTGAGTCATTGAGCGTATCCTCCGAAGGCTTCTTCTTCGCTATTTGTCTATAGATATTAGACAACAGAAACATTATCCCGAAACTGCTGGTGCGCAAGTTCAAGATGATCCAAGCAATATCTGTGTACAAACCTCGCTTCTCTTGAGACTCGCCCAAAGCCAACTGCAAAGACAAAAGTTTCTGTAACGGAGGATTCGACAAAAGTTTATCAATCGACTCCTTGCCTATAGAATCAAGCTGGAAGTTTATGGCCTTATGTGATTCGCATATTGTTGACTCGATAAACTTGTTGACTATCAATTCAACTTTTTCAGAATTTGTTGAGGATATTGAATCCTTGATCCTTTTGATCTCGTTGACTATCACCAAAATCAAATCCTCGGCACTAGAATTAGAGTAACACGTGTATGAATGGCAAAAGGCTAGTGCTGATGAAGTAACAAAGAGGCCTCTGGGATTGATGGATGTGTCTTTGACCCTTCTCACTATCTCAATGTTTAATTTCTCCTTATCCTCAAAAACGTCTCTGTATATGATTGACGTCAAATTTGGTGAGAAAGTCAACATAAGTGACCCCTTGGAATCTATGGGAGGGAAATTGAATCCCACGTCAAAAATTGATCTGATCTCTTTAGGTAGCTCTTCACATTCGCGCTCTGGATCGTTCACTATTTTCATAGACCTTCTATCAATCACGTCGATTCTACCATCAACGAATACAAATATGATCATAGCATTCATGAGTGAGGTTTGAATCAACTGTAATTTGCTTGGTCGCTCAATTGTATCTAAGTAAGACAAAGTTAATTGAGGTTCACTTTTGGTTTGCGACTTGTTCTTACGAAGGCCAAGATCCCTGAAAGTATCGGATATCAAGCTATCCTGGCGCCTTAGAACATATCTGTCTATCCTTGTGAAAGACGAAACAGAATTTTCAAAGTGGTAACTGATAAGAATATTCAATTCAGAGTTCTTCTCATAGAAGGGGGATACCATTTCAATGGAAAATAATTCACCGATTTCCTTATCGTCGGCTTGCTTCTCACTTTCCTCAATATCCATTTTATCTTCGTCATCCACTGAATTGTCGATATATGTCGGAGCGGGTACCATTTCATGCAATTTCGTGGCGCTTAATGTAGGAGGTTTTCGAGCGTCATTTGGTGTTTGATAATGTGGATCAGATTTTTGCTTCTTTGCAGCATCCGTCAAGTAGCCCCAATCGAGATCCACAACGTAAGTCATAATTAATTTGGATATCGAATCATAGAATGTGATTGCAATTTTTCTGCTGTTTGTGAACCCGATTGAAGCCTTCGTTATCAATAATGCTTCATCCGTTAATACGATGGATGCCTTATGGTATTCAACTTTGTGCTCACCTTGATAGTAAAGAACGAGCTCTCCGTTCTGTCTCAACGCCAAACATGCTTGCTTTGTGCATAGGGGATGTTTGACTGTATTAGGGAGGTACTGATCGATCCCATACGAATATGCTAGTGACAGCTTGGATTGGCCTTGCGAGGGGTCCGATTGGTTGAGAACGGCAGCCTTATTGACAATCTGTGGTTTCTCTGTGTATAGCCATTCAAATGCCACAAATCTAGCTGTCGACACTTCGCGTGCTTTAGGCTGAGAGTTATGAATGTCCCTATATATGATCTCCATATGATTATAAGACGTCAATTCATAGCTAGGTGACCCAGGGTAATGTCCATTCTTTTTGTCACCATTGGCACCATTTTGACTCCCATTCCCATTATGCGTGCCGTTATGTGACCCATTTTGCGTTCCTTTGTCGCTTCCAGGAGACTTTGTATCTCCGTTCTGGTCCACTAGGCCGACACCTGCCAATAAAATATAAAAATTCCCGTATATATCTGCCACCACCAAATCTGTGCTCAAATTACTCCATGACACCAACGTAAGTTCAGGCGCAAAGTTGTTCTCGAGCGTGATTTTCAACTCCTGTGGCTTCGATATCTGCCACACCCTCCCATCAACACATTCTAGGCAACTCAACACTAGATTACTACCTTTGTTCGATGGTGAAGAATACGCTATGAATCCATTTTTCGACCACGATATTCTTCTTGAGTAATTCATATCTTGTCGAATTGGTTCCTTCCAAGTCTTCCTGGAGCTATTCGATATCTTTGATTCACTATCCACCATCTGAAGCGCCTAATTATCAAGAATATATATTAAAAGACAAATCAATTTTTGTTAGATTACATGTTGAAATTTTCAAATCTAATACTGTTCGAAGATACAACATTGATATTTCAGTTTCACTAAATATTCATGTTTATATAAATGGTTTTCACGTATATATTGGGGCAGGTGACCTACAAGTCACCTGGAACAGGATATGTAGAAACCCAGTCGCTAATTTCTTTCGAAAGAGCAGCAACGTCCGAGCTGTCGTCGGCGATTTTCTTGAAAGAGGCCAAAAGCTCCTTTGGAATCTTTCCTTCCTCTTTGCTCTTCAACTCGATGGCAATTTCAACTGCCTTCTCTATGTACTGTGCGACCTTATCGAATTCTTCCTTACCAAATCCTCTAGTGGTCATGGCTGGGGTGCCGACCCTCAAACCAGAGGGGAAAAGGGCAGAGACATCGCCGGGGACTGTGTTCTTGTTTGCAGCGATGTTTGCTCTTTCCAAGACGGCCTCGACTCTGGCACCGTCGATACCCTTTGATCTTAGGTCAACCAAAATCAAGTGGGTATCGGTACCTCCAGACACCATCTTGAAACCTCTGCTCTCGAGGGCAGTGGCAAAGCTTTTCGCGTTGGAAACAACGTCTTTTTGATACTCCTTGTATTCTGGCTCTTGCGTTTGCTTCAATGCAACAGCTAAAGCAGAAATGGTGTGGTTGTGGGGACCACCTTGGTGGGCTGGGAAAACAGAAAAGTTGATCTTTCTCTCCAACTCATAAGGAATCTCCTTACCCTTCTTGGTGACCCTTCTGATGCCCTTTCTGAAGAAAATCATGGCACCTCTGGGGCCTCTAAGAGACTTGTGCGTCGTGGTAGTGACGATATCGGAGTAAGGGAAGGGCGACTCTGTCACACCTGCGGACACCAAACCTGATATGTGAGCCATATCAGACAACAAGTAAGCACCCACTTTGTCAGCGATTTTACGCATTCTTGCGTAGTCTACCACTCTCGAGTATGCTGAAGCACCTGCAACAATTACCTTTGGTCTGAATAATATCGCATTGGCTTCCAACTTGTCATAGTCTATTAATCCAGTCTCCTCATTTAATCTGTAAGGCATGGTCTGGAAGTACTTGGAAATGTAAGATATCTTTGTACTTTGGGTTTGATAACCGTGCGACAAGTGACCACCATGGGGTAAATCCAATCCCATAATTCTGTCTCCTACCTCCAACACAGCAGAGTAGGCATACAAATTGGCTGGTGCTCCAGATAAGGGCTGCACATTCACACCCCAGTCCTTGGAGTCCAACTCAAATGCCTCGAGAGCCCTCTTTTGGCACAACGACTCGGCCTTGTCGATGACCTCATTACCACCGTAGTATCTCTCACCGGGGTAACCTTCGGAATACTTGTTCTGCATCTCGGATCCCAAAAGATCCATGACGGCCTTGGAGGTGAAGTTCTCGGATGGAATCAAGGTAATGGAGTTCTTCTGTCTCACCTTCTCTTCTTGCAAAATTGTGGCCATCTCGGGGTCCACTTCTTGCACAGACTTGGAAATCAAGTTTTGCGCATTCCGGGACAATGCATAGCTTCTGGAAAATGTAGAGACTACACCAGCCTGTTTAGCCTGTCTACTCAAAGTCTTTAAAAGCATATTGCTGATGTTGGAAAAGTTGGACCTACAGATTTTTCAAAATGAATCATAAATGCTACCGGCTTGTCAAAATGCACGTGCGAGTCCCCGGAAATCGCAGTTCCTGGTCCGAGTCTTAAACCAGCCCAGAACATACGGTTGTGAAATGGAACCAAGGACTGAGTCAACTACGTTGGACAAAACCCAGCTGCGCTATTGACTTCATTAAAAGGGTCGAGTCATATTTCTGAAGACTCGAGTACCATTCGTTGGTCAATATGTCATTCATGGTTGCTCTATGAGGGGACTTGACTTGAAATATGGACTTCATTACGGCGATTGACTGCTTGGGGAAGTTGGAGAAGAAGGCAGGAGTGTCTCTTCGAGAAGACAGACTAATGGCCGAGTCAACACTTTTTTCAGTGGAGGAGAGGTCTGTCTCGCCAGCTATTTCGGCTGCAAACTCAGCAAATACTAGGTCCGATCTGTGTGCCACTTTCCATGGAAACTTGCGGTTCAAAAGATAGTGGAGGATGATTCCAAGAGACCATATATCGGCCCTCTTGCCGTCATAGCTGATTTGCGAGAATGTTTCAGGGGCCGCGTAAGACTTCGATCCAACCAAACCCATGGCGCCGTCGGGTGGGGCGTTGGCCAAGGCTGTCACAAAGTCGATGATCTTGACCACACCTGTGTTCGAGTCCACCACTAGGTTATCAAGTTTCAAGTCTCTGTGACAAACATTCCTGCCGTGTAGAAAGGCCACCCCTGAGCACACCTGCCTCCACAAGCCTAGCGTCGGTCCCGTACCCAAGGCCACCATGCTCCGGGCATTGTAGAGTTTCCACACGTCCACATCGGCATATTCGATGGCGAGCCGGGGCCTCGAGTGGATGGTCGTCACATCCCACTTGTACGCTCTGACGATGTTCTCATGTCGCAACAGCAGCAAAATGTCCCACTCGTGTTTCGACCGAAGCACAAACTCCCTCCTGCCCTCATGTCTCTCCCGACCAAGGTATGTTTTCACCACATACAACTGCCCCAGTTTGCGTGATCTGTACAATGCAACCAAACCCGAGACTCCCTCGCCTAGATCTCCCATCCTGGGGTCTCTTTTGGATATTTTCACCTGCCCCGTCCGATTATCTCCATCTGGTTCTCCCTGAGGTCGTCTCTCTTCTCGGCGACTTTTAGTGCCCCTCGTTCGCTCAGGATTCCCGTCCATCATAACCTAGGGGCCCTCCGTGTCGTTTTCCGACCTTCTCTCGCTATCTCTGGCTCGTTCACACCTTTCAATGCGTCGTACTTCCCTTGACCAGCTCAGGGCATCTCCCTCGCTTTTGTGTCTTATCTCCAATTTTTCATATAGGCTATCCGAAAGCTGGCTTCTACAGCTCGACACCACGACGAAATGCTCTTTTGGTCTCTATCGGCCGCTCGAGCTGAGACACCGTCGTCTACTACTGGCCTCTCGAGTGAGACCCTGCTATACCCCTCCATCAGTGTCCCTCCTAGAGCTACGCTGCCTACGATAGCACCCCTATCCTGTATATGCTCAACGGCCCTCCACTAAAATGGCACAATCAGCAACTATTCGGGATAACGGCGCTGGTGTGACTAGCTGGAGCTCTTTTGTACTATATTACACTCATTTGTAAGTGGCAAGCCTGTATCCATCGGGTCCATATATATAGCCAGATAAAAGATAAGTTTGTACATTTTATTAAGCACAAGTATCAAGGGAGGACGACAAAAACTCTCTAAAGCATACTAGTACGTCAGTAACCGTATATTACCGAGGATTAGGTTGTGAAGCGTCGATTGGCTTATTACATTGCTGCACGATATTCAATTGCTAAGGAATAGAATACTATGAAGCTTTCGTACAACAAGGGAGCGTTGCTAGCTGTGTTGGCAGCTAGCACAGTGGAGGGATTTAGTTTCTCCAACCCGTTCAACGGGGTTCAGCATCGTTTCGGGCTCAACTTGAATGAGGGCAGTTTCTCGTGGGGCTACGATAAGGTCGTGGAGTCGATGAGCGTCAACACGGAGAATGTGTTTTCTGTGTTTTCCAAGCAATTCAACGAGCCGTTGGAGACATTGACCTCGGACGTCAAGGACGTGTGGAAGGAGATGCTCCAGAAGTTTCCCGATGCGGTTGCTTCGCTCAGCTACAAGGTGCCTCCGAAGCCGTTGAAGTCTAAGGCTTCGGCGGAGTCTTCCGAAGACTCTAGTAAGTTTGACTTCCATGTTGCTGACGCCAAGGTGCCAGACCATAAATTGCGGGTCAAGAAGACGCCAACAGACTTGGGGGTGGACACCGTAAAGCAGTACTCCGGTTATCTTGATGTCGCCGAGGACGATAAGCATTTCTTCTTCTGGTTCTTCGAGTCTAGAAATGACCCCAAGAATGACCCTGTCATTTTGTGGTTGAACGGAGGGCCAGGCTGCTCCTCTTTGACCGGGTTGTTCTTCGAATTGGGTTCGTCGTCTATCGGTCCTGCCTTGAAGCCCATCTACAACCCTTACAGTTGGAACTCGAATGCTTCTGTTATTTTCTTGGACCAGCCGGTCAACGTCGGTTTCTCTTACTCTTCGCTGTCTGTTGCTAACACCATTGCAGCAGGTAAAGACGTTTATGCATTCTTGGAGTTGTTCTACAAGCAATTTCCTGAATACCTTAAGAACGATTTCCATATTGCTGGTGAGTCCTATGCTGGACACTACATCCCAGTCTTCGCTTCCGAGATCTTGAGTCATGAAGAGCGTTCTTTCAATTTAACGTCTGTTATGATTGGAAACGGTTTGACTGACCCATACACCCAGTACAACTACTACCAACCAATGGCATGTGGAGAGGGTGGATACCCTTCTGTGTTGGAGCCTGAAGAATGTGAGTCAATGGAGGATTCCATCCCAAGATGTATTTCCTTGATCAAAGCATGTTACGATTCCAATTCAGTCTGGAGTTGTGTCCCAGCAACCGTTTACTGTAATAATGCTCAAATTGGACCTTACCAGAGAACCGGAAGAAATGTGTATGACATCAGAACCATGTGTGAAGGATCCAATTTGTGTTACGAAGGCTTGGATTACATTGAGAAGTACTTGAATCTTGACGAAGTCAAGGACACCTTGGGTGCCGAAGTGGAGTCATATGAGTCTTGTAACTTCGATATCAACAGAAACTTCGTCTTTGCTGGTGACTGGATGAAACCTTACTACACATCCGTCGTCGACTTGTTGGAGAAGGACCTTCCAGTCTTGATTTACGCAGGTGACAAGGACTACATTTGTAACTGGTTGGGTAATCAAGCTTGGACAGAAGCCTTGGAATGGTCCGGAAAGGAGGAATTCAATAAGGAGTCTGTCAGAGAGTTCAAGGTCGGAAAGAAGGCCGCTGGTGAGGTAAAAAATTACAAGCACTTCACCTTCTTGAGGGTGTACGGTGGTGGCCACATGGTTCCATACGACAAACCAGAGAACTCCTTGGACATGGTCAACAGATGGATCTCCGGAGACTTGAGGTTGTAAGCGGCGCCCGCCTAAAAACTTTTTCTATGCCCTAAATACGTCTTTTGAATCTACGTTACATTTATCAATTCCGTTAAAGCTTTCATTTTTTGGTACCTAGACTGGTTCTCGTCTACGCTGCTGCTTTGTCGTGAATCTCCCGTAACTCGGTTGCCACTATGCATCCAGCACAAACTAGTAACTCGCACAATTGTGATGGCCATCGTTACCTTGACTAAAAACTGCCGATTGGACCAAGCAAACTCGCTTATTTACATTCTTCAAATTTCACGAAATTTGATACAATCTATGTGCTAAAAATTAAAAAAACCAACGCTTACCTGAAATTGTCAACGAAGAAGCGCCAGGAACATGCACTGCGTTGTGTAGACCGGCTCTCAGGAGAACGGCCATCACATCTAAAAGCAACGATGATCGAATCATTGCTAGGGATCATTTCACAGCCAGAAGAGTCAATTCGCAACATGTTCCTAAACAGGCAATTTCTAAACAACAACATCTGTTTATACAACGTTCTAAGTAAAACAAGTTTATACTTGGTCGCTTTTGGGGACATTATCTGCTTCATGCTATGTGATCGAAGAAGCCCTACCTGATTCACGGTTATGATTTGAAAATTGCAATTCATTCACTTAAATAAAAAACATATCAAAAGTACGTCAAATAGATACGCTATCACAGAATATACCTTGGTGCTAGAATACAGTCAGTTGCTCACTTGCAAAGCATACGACATTGAAGATGGTGAGCATAATTGTACTCTTCTTGGTGTTTGTCTTGAGTGTGGCCAGCAGTTCATTATCTGTGGTGAAATATCTTGACCAACATGAAGCGAATATATTGGTATTCATGATCGGCGGATACCTACTAGGACTAACCTACATATGTGGGATCATCGCATGGGAGTTCACAAGCATCAATGCGCTAGCGTTGAAAGTTATCTATTTCATCGTGTGTGCCTTTCGAGTTGTGTCTATTATAATATTCGTGGTACTCACTGTTCAATCGGACAGGAGAGCATATAAGCAGATTACAACAGCAACGATAGTCTTGGCTCTTGTGGAGGTGGCACTCATAGCATTTTCAATATGGCCACTAGCCAGAGCGATTCCCGAGAACCTTAAGGAAGACTTCGTTGACGAGGACATATCTTGCTCAGGCTCGTCGATTGGCACAATTCGCAACAATGTGGACCATTACAAAGTGCAGCCGGAGAACGAACAACAACCCGATGCATTAACGGTTTCCAAAAATCAAGGCACAGATATCAATAAGAAGGCTTCAGAGCTAACATTGGTCGACAAACCGGCAGGGAAACGGATTAACGTCGATCCCCTCGAGGATTCCAACGTGATTGATTATATCATCTCCACAGTTGATAGTCGTAGAGAGTCAAAGGATGAGTCCCATTACAATTGCACGCAAAATTGGATGGATAGTGGCACTAAGTTGAGCGTTCTAGACTTCTCAATGGATCTAGAGGCCGGAGAGGGAGACCCTCAAATTGGGAGAAGACCTTCACGAAGGCTATTCAACACGAGAAAGAGCATCAAGAAAGGTTCACCTTTATCTGTCAAAAATATAACGAGAAATTGTTTCAGTCCAACAAGCCCTCCTGAAGAATCTTTCCTATCAGACACTAATAAACCGAATCATCAGTATAAAAATAGTGAAGTGGAATTGATGCCAGATCTACAGGAAGTCGAGCCCGAGACATCAGTACATGAGATATCAGACGCTGGTGAGCTCAATATAGATAGGATTACTCATATACCCGAGGAAAAGATGGAAGTGACCTTGGTCAAAGACATCAACTCAGAAATGCCTGATACATCTTTGCTCATTCGTTCTGGTAGCGATGTTAATGAAGGTGTACAATCTGAACTTATTTCAATATGTCTGCCAACAATTGAATGCCATGAGCCATTCATGGAATATCCGAACCAGACGGAGGCTCCAGAAGCAAGCTCAGTCCGAGACCTGGTAATTTTAGAGACCAATGAAGGTCAAGAAGCTGGAAAACTTGACCATCCATTGAATATGGTAGAGCAAGATAACGGCCTGGATGAATCCAGCACGAATAGAGAATCGTCTTCTATTGAGAGGGTGAGTAAATCTGCTCCGCATGACGAACAAGTTGATCATTGGGGCTCCAAGTCCACATTGAAAGAGACTGTAGAATCAAACGTTGTCTTTAGAAACGGTAGCATAATAGAAGAATCGAAAAATGACAGCGGCTTGAACTTGCCGTTTATGAACGAGTTTTCTGAGCCCATAGATCAATCGTTGTTCGAAAGATTTGATCAGCCATATGCTATATATGGCAAAGCTCCAGACAACACCAAACCTCAAACTTTACAGAGATCCATCTCATGTACCGACTTTGAATCGTCATCGAGTCGCCATGTTGGAAGCGAAGATAATTATGGGAGTGCTTTATTTGGTCTCGAAAAGATACCAAGAATTTCGTCTGCCCAAGATCTAGACTGGATCACCAAAGAAAAGAGGATCGTCTCGAATTCAACCATTAATCACATAAGTCCTCAGAATTGGATGAAAAATGCACCTCTATGGAAAGATTCGAGGAAAAGATCGGGGGCAAACTCAAGAATCTACGGAATGTCTAAAGCTGAAACATATGAAAAACTCAGAGGGCCACGAATCACAGCTCAAGAGACATCTGACTATTTGCTTCCACCATTGGAGCAACAAGTCGATGATATAGACAATTTGAGCGACTTGGAAGCATCAAGTGGAAACTTCGATAACAACGGCAAAATATATTCACTTCCAAAACTTAGCAGGTCTCATAGTGCACCGTCCTTGCATACATTCCGTGAAGTTAGCGGTGGCTCCGAAAAGTCGGGTGCTACGTCAATATCGGACCTATTCTCTGGTAGTCTGAAACTGGAGACATATCATGTTAAAAACTTAACATATCAGCCGGATTTGGCATACGGTTCTTCTGGGCACTCACCCAGTGAGCCACATTCTCCTATAAAGAGGTTTTTTCAAGAAAGTCCCAAGAGACTCAACTCTGCACTCAAAAGGAGAGTGACAAACTCAAGAAGCAGTCTAGATACCAGACCACAAGAGATCTCATATGAAACCGGCCCAGGTCACAGGCACTCGCAGTCCACTGCATCCAATCAGCATTCCATAGCATCAGGGATTTCTAGCAAGTCTACGTCTCCCAGAAAATCTTTGAAGTCACTTTTGACATCGAAATCATACAAC
The DNA here is from genome assembly GCA_031081905.1 of Debaryomycetaceae sp. ZIM 2471. Taxonomy (NCBI): domain Eukaryota; kingdom Fungi; phylum Ascomycota; class Pichiomycetes; order Serinales; family Debaryomycetaceae; species Debaryomycetaceae sp. ZIM 2471. Next base: position 740,401 of record JARYTF010000001.1, on the reverse strand, counting down.
TTTCAGAAACATTCACGCAAATCGTCGGTCAACGATGTTTCGAGAGCTACAAAGCAATGGCCACCGTCAAGCTTCATCATGCATCAGTTTGAACAATTCAATGATCCAAGAGATGAGAAATCAGACTTCTGGGATATCTACACCGCTCCTAGTTCGGATAAGTCTCGTGTGAGTTCTGTTCCCAGTGCTGTCATAGGAGAATACGATAAAGAAAAATGGCGCACCATGAAAGACCTAAAGAACCACAAACAGGACCAGGAACAAACAGAAGCAGATAAAACCATATGGATCTGATTCCCTTTTTGGCTCCATGAGAACACAGAATTCGAACTTTGTGGTGTCTACACCTCATCACTTTAGTCACCACAAGTGTAAAGCATAAATATACACATCAATACATTCTATTTGCATGAATCTGAACCTCTGAGATAAATAGTATAGGCATTACTCTGTATATATCAATACAAATTGCAAAATACGTCTCGAGGAATCGAACGTAGTCCCATCAGATAAAAAAAAAAAATCGAAATTGAAATTTCACTATATACGGGAAAGTTTTCTTTAATTGACTTATAGCTCGTTAAAGATGGATGGAGAGGACTTATTTGATGTGTTCAATGAGGCACCTCAAGACATAGATGTTCAAGCTATCGATCGGAGTCAAAATGATCAAGGACAGGAAAAAGATGACAAGAAGACTAATGGAGTCAAGCGTAGTGCACCCGATGAGGTCTTAGAAGAAAAACCAAGCAAGAAGCCAAGTAAGAAGGCCAAAGACGAAAATAATGATAAAGAGAAACAGGAGAAGAAAGCGTTGGTTTTCGACTCATTGGAGATTGAAGCATCGAGAGAAGTTGCAGCCTCAGATGGGTTGATGGCCAAGTCTGCGACCGAGAAGCCAGAGGGCCAATTGAAGCTTTTGCATCAAGTCAGACACCAGGTTGCTGTGCCACCTGACTACTCCTATGTTCCTATAGGTGAACACAAGAGGTCAGATGAAGCAAGGACATATCCATTCACGTTGGATCCTTTCCAAGATACAGCCATATCATGTATAGACCGTGATGAGTCTGTATTGGTGTCAGCACATACATCGGCAGGTAAGACTGTGGTTGCAGAACATGCTATTGCTCAATCATTGAGGGACAAGCAGAGAGTGATATATACCTCTCCCATCAAGGCGTTGAGTAATCAAAAATATAGAGAACTTGCAGCGGAGTTTGGGGACGTAGGATTGATGACGGGAGATGTTACCATCAATCCAGATGCTGGATGTTTAGTGATGACCACCGAAATCTTGCGAAGTATGTTATACAGAGGTTCTGAAATGATGCGAGAAGTTGCATGGGTGATATTCGACGAGGTACATTATATGAGAGATAAATCGAGAGGTGTGGTTTGGGAAGAAACAATCATTTTGTTACCTAACAAAGTTCATTATGTTTTCCTTTCTGCTACTATTCCCAATGCTATGGAATTTGCAGAGTGGATTGTGAAGACTCACTCACAACCCTGTCACGTTGTGTATACTGATTTCAGACCAACGCCATTACAGCACTATTTATTCCCTGCTGCAGGTGATGGCATTCATTTGGTAGTAGATGAAAAAGGAACTTTCAGGGAAGAGAATTTTCAGAAGGCGATGGCTTCAATAAGTGATGGCGCTGGGGAGGATCCAGCATCCGCAGATAAATCCAAAGGTAAGAAAGGTCAAACTTTCAAAGGTGGAAACAAAGACGGCAAATCTGATATATACAAAATCGTCAAGATGATCTATATGAAGAAGTATAACCCCGTGATTGTTTTCTCGTTTTCAAAGAGGGATTGCGAGTCTCTTGCGTTGAAAATGTCAAAGCTAGATTTCAATACTGAAGAGGAAAGGGATGCATTGACTAAAATCTTCAACAACGCTGTGACTCTTTTACCGGAGGTTGATAGAGAGTTGCCTCAAATAAAAAACATTTTACCCTTGTTGAAGCGTGGAATCGGTATTCACCATTCTGGTTTGTTACCGATTTTAAAAGAGATTATAGAGATTCTCTTCCAAGAAGGTTTGTTGAAAGTCCTTTTCGCTACAGAAACATTCTCCATCGGATTGAATATGCCTGCCAAAACTGTTGTTTTCACTTCAGTACGCAAGTGGGATGGAAAAGGTTTCAGATGGGTGTCTGGTGGAGAGTACATTCAAATGTCTGGTAGAGCCGGAAGACGTGGTTTAGATGATAGAGGTATTGTCATTATGATGATAGACGAAAAGATGGAACCACAAGTTGCGAAGGGAATGGTTAAAGGTCAAGCCGATAGATTGGACTCTGCCTTTTATTTGGGTTATAATATGATCTTGAACTTGATGAGGGTTGAAGGGATTTCTCCAGAATTCATGCTCGAGAACTCATTCTTCCAATTTCAAAATGCTGCATCGGTTCCTGTGATGGAGAAAGAATTACAGGAATTAACACTTACGGCTGATGAGATAAAGATAGATGACGAGCCCACGGTCAAAGACTACTATGAAATAAAGAAGCAATTGAATGTCTACCAAGAAGATGTCAGAAAAGTCATCACTCACCCGGGTCACATATTGCCATTTTTACAGTCAGGAAGAGTGATCAAAGTGTCAATTGGTGAGGCAGATTATGGATGGGGAATGGTTACATCCTTCACAAAGAGAAACGCAAAGAAGTACTCTACTCAAGGGTACACGGACCATGAATCGTACCTCGTGACGGTCTTTGTCTACTCAATCTACGTCGACTCTCCTGTTAACCTTATCAAACCATTCAATCCTATGTTGCCAGATGGGGTTAGACCTTCTAAAAAGGGCGAGAAGTCGAGAGCGGAATACATACCCATCACACTAGATTCGATTCAAGCCATCAGTAGTGTTCGGTTGAAGGTGCCTAATGACTTGAAAAGTTCCGAGGCCAAAAAGACTTTGTTGAAGACTATGAAAGACTTACCGAAAAGATTGCCTGATGGAATACCGTTGATGGATCCTGTAGAAAGCATGAAGATTCAAGACGATGACTTTAAGACATTATCGAGGAAGATAGAGGTTTTGGAGTCTAAACTAATCAGCAATCCATTGCATGGCTCTGTGAGGTTGAATGAACTATATGGCAACTACCAGCAAAAGGAGGATATAGAGAAGAGAAAGAAAGAGTTGAAAGACAGAATTCTTGAGACCCAAGCAGTTATTCAGTTGGACGATTTAAGGCATCGTAAAAGAGTGTTGAGAAGACTTGGCTTTACCACACAGAACGACATCATAGAATTGAAGGGAAGGGTTGCGTGTGAAATAAGTACTGGTGATGAGTTGTTGTTGACTGAGTTGATCTTCAATGGTACTTTTAGCGAGCTCACCCTGGAGCAGTCTGCTGCATTGCTTTCTTGTTTCGTTTTCCAGGAAAGGGCCAAGGAAGTCCCAAGATTGAAACCAGAGCTTGCAGAGCCCTTGAAGTCCATGCAAGATATGGCCAACAAGATTGTCAAGGTATTCAAGGATTGCAAAATCGATATCGTGGAAAAGGAATACATCGAGTCTTTCAGACCTGAGCTCATGGACGTTACGTACGCCTGGTGCAAGGGTGCCACTTTCACCCAGATCTGCAAAATGACCGATGTGTACGAGGGTTCTTTGATAAGAATGTTCAAGAGATTGGAAGAGATGTTGCGACAATTGGTCACCGCCGCCAAAACAATAGGTAATACCGAGTTAGAGGAGAAAATGGAGAAGGCAATGGAACTAGTACATAGAGATATAGTGTCCGCAGGGTCTTTATATCTTTGATAGACTCAATCATGAAATCGAAATTTTACTGTTATAGAAATTTTTCAGTGTAGTTGAAATATGGGGATACCTAGCAATCAGAAATTGATGACTTGATAAAAGGCAATTTAAAGAAAGTTCAACTACAGCTACATTTTGCTATGAACAAAGGTGCCGGTAACAATATCATACGGTCTGGAGAGGTTGAGTTGCTTTTCTCCAAGTCGAAGGTGTATTTACACCCAACTAGTTCTAAGAAAGACAATGTTGCGGGTTATCTTACACTATCTAGAGGGGCCGATAGTGTGCCATTGAGCATTTTGTTGTCATTCACGGCCGAAAAAGACATACTGCAGGGCGATGTAGAGACGTACGAGAAGTGTGACATTTCTGGCTTGGAGCTAGATAAATGGGATGGACAGCCTGGCGATAAGCTGAAGGCAAAAGGGAAAGAGAACCGAAAGGAGGTGTTTGTTGTCAAGAATCCACCGGTGACTGGCAACAGTGGTCAATCGTTCTCGGTTCCGTTGTCGTTCGTGTATTCTGTACAAGTCAGGAAGCCATCGTACGGATTTTGGTTCGGATCCATAGTCATTTACACTCGTGACGGCAACAACCTTCCCATCATCTTCTTCCACGACGATGAGTCGAAATCTACTTTAGAAGCACGCAAGTCTCTCATTCAGCTGTTTGACCCTTTCGGGAACGACACGGATCCTCTTTGGGGCGGTAGCTTATTCATGGAGGCATTGGAGAAATATATCAATGTGGTAAGATCAAACGTTGAGCGTTCTGTCTATTTGGTAAATCCTGATTCTTCTGATGTTAGAAATTTTGCAAGACATAGAGGCCAAGATCAGGAAGCTACGGAGGATCGATCGCCACAACTAGTTTTGCCGGATGTCAATAAGATACTTTCTAAGGCCAAGTGGCGAATCTTGGAAACAGTGGCATCATTTTCAGCTAGAACACGGAACCAAGTGCTTGATGCAGTTGAAGAACATATACCCCCTATCATAAGAAGCAAATTGAACACGCCTGAGATTCAGAAGCTCAGTGAAGAATTCGATAGTGCTCGTATATATCTAGCAAAGTGGGCACAACAAGTTAAGGAGGAAGCGGAGGAGAGCCAAAGAAAGTTTTTGCTCGAGGACACCATTTATGATCGTATCAATAAGGAATTGGGATCTAGCGAGTATCTCACGGATGAGGAGATCAATAAAACGTCCAGACGGAAAGAGGTCTCAAGACAAGAATGGGATAGTCTTTTTGATAATTCTGGGAGACTTTGCATAACCATCAACGAAGTCAAAGACAGAATATTTCATTGTGGGCTTAGTGCTGATATTAGACACGAAGCCTGGTTGTTTTTGTTAGAGGTCTATCCTTGGGACTCTTCAAAGGAAGAGAGGTTCATCATCAAGGATAGTTTAGAGACACGCTATTCTGAACTAAAGATGAAATGGGTAGACAATGACGACAAACAACAGAACGACCGCTGGAAGGATCAGAAACACAGAATTGAAAAAGACATTCATCGAACCGATAGAAATTTGCCAATGTTTCTGAGCAAAATGAGAACCACCGACACCACTGAAGAGTGTGACTTGCATGAAGAGCAAAGGGAGTCGTCCCCGGACACCCCTGACGAGAGCGAAGAAGAAGAAGTCGACATATCCGATATTAGAAACCCTCATCTTTATGCCATGAGAGAAATACTCATCACATATAATGAATATAATGAGAACTTGGGATACGTTCAAGGGATGACGGATCTTTTGTCTCCCCTTTATGTCATTCTACAAGACGAGACAACTACATTTTGGGCTTTCGTTCGCTTTATGGATAGAATGGAACGTAACTTCGTCAGAGATCAGTCAGGGATGAAGAAGCAGATGTCCACATTAAATAAGCTTTTGCAATTTATGCTACCCAATTTGTACAAGCATTTGGAGAAATGTGAATCCGTTGATTTGTTTTTCTTCTTCAGAATGCTATTGGTTTGGTTCAAGCGCGAGTTGGCATGGGATGACGTCCTTCGTCTTTGGGAGATTCTCTGGACCGACTACTACTCTAGCCAGTTCCACTTGTTTTTCGCACTCGCAGTATTGGGGGACAACGAGCGTATCATTATCGAGAATTTGACCAGGTTCGACGAAGTGTTGAAGTACATGAATGATTTGTCCATGAAGCTCAACTTAACCAATCTATTGATTCGTGCAGAATTGCTCTTTTTGAAATTCAATCGTATGGTTGATCTAATTGATAAGGAAAACAGTCAGACCCCAGGCCCACACCAGACATCTCTGATCCTTCCCCACTTCGATATTGGCAGTGATTTGCGACAGCTCTTGAGCAAGAAGTTGGTGATTGAAAAGGAAACCACGCGGATCGAAGACGCAACCGACTAGTTTTACAATATGAATTTCATGTTATAGGCTGCACATTACCTTGTTGCATCCCGTATTTAATATCTGATGTTATAGTTGAGTATCCATTAGCCAGACCAGCAACACTATTGGGAAGACGGAACTAAATAAGATACTGGTGGTTTATGTACTCTTTATAAATTTTACATGCTTACGTTCAATTCTCGCACGGAACCTTCTGATGCTTCAAAGCTCATCTCAATTCCCAAACTATTTTCGTATGCAAAAATCTTGTTTCCAGTTCACAGTACATGTAACCAGTAGGCGCAACTTAAAGACACCCTGGCGGTGATGGCAGCCCCTTACAACCTACCTTTTAACCTTCAAGGTATCGTTACAGAGTTCATTCATTCTTGATGATGATCGTATACCACACGTGCTCATCGCAGAAGTATTTGTTGATGCGAAATATTCGTATAAATATATTTAATTCATCTCCACAATTCTTCTGGGTGCAATCACTGTTTATCGATTCATATATATTGCTGTGTCGGTGTGAAAACCCAATATAATGGTGAACGAAGGTACTCATTTACTTGGGGGTGACAATGATAAGCGTTCCAATGGTGGGAGCAGAGTGGGAAGACTTGAGAACCAAGACGCTGAATACGAGATAGACGAGGAGGTATCAATTGGAAGAGGCTGCCGAGTGGTGCTTTATGGAATCGGCATATTCGTAACTCTAGCATTTATGTACGTCTTTATTATATTCTTGCCGCAGAAGTATGTTCCGGAGGCCAGAGTGCTCGACGGTATTCCCAAGATACAGAGCTTGGATGTGGTGCTCAAACCTATCAGCTCTCAAAGAGCTTTCGAATTGCATGGGGACACAGGTATGGGAGAAGGATCTGTCGTTTACAGCGACGGGCTAGACAAAGAGGTACGCGAGAGCGAAGAGGAGCATATCACCGACAGCTTGGATTTGGAAGAGCATTCGAAAGGACACAAACGGCCAGTAGAGAGAATAGTCATGGTCGGAGATGTGCATGGGAACCATAAACCGCTTCTCAGGTTGATGAAGAAGTTGAACTACAGACCCAAAAGTGACCATGTCCTTCTACTTGGCGATTTCACTTGTAAAGGACCTCATTCACTACAGGTTGTGGACTACGCCATCGAAAATAATCTTGATTGCATACTTGGGAATCATGAATACTACTTATTGAAGTACTACACGATGTTCCACAGATTGGAGGCTCCTCAATTCTTGGACGAAGAACCAAGCAGCGATTTCACCGCCTTTGGATACGACAAGGATCCCGATTTCACGTTGGCAAAGAAAATTCAACCTAGGCATGTTGAATATATAAACAAGTGTTCGGTCATCAAGAAGTTGGGAGCCGTTCCCTCACTTAAAGCTTCCAGTGGTGGTGGGCGTGGAAGTGCCGAGGGCGTGGCAGTTCATGCGGGTTTGCGCTGGGATTTGTCCCTTGAGGACCAGGACCCTGTAGACTGTATGGAGATGAGATCGTACCTTGGCCCATTCTACAACGAGACCACCGATGATCCCCGCGATCCGCGTGCGGTGTCCTGGTCCAAGGTCTTCAACAAAAAACAGAAGGAACTCGATCCATCCTCTCGCAAGGTCGTTTACTATGGACATGATGCCAGAAGAGGATTGAAGATAAAGCGATACACTAAGGGTTTGGATGCGGGTTGCAATCGAGGAGACTCTTTATCCGCTATAGTCATTTGGAAAGAGCTTAAAGAATCAGCGACAGGAAAACAGATTCTCGAGTACAAGGAGGCCGTTGTGCTGGTAGGCTGTTAAACTCAGCACGTCGAAGACGTCAAACATTTAATACGATTTACATACATACAGCTATATTGTTCCATAATTAAGCAAGGTCTAAAGCACAATACAACAAATTTCGAAAAAAAAACTCCGATACCGGGAGTCGAACCCGGGTCTGCTCGGTGAAAGCGAACCGTGCTAGCCGTTACACTATATCGGATATTTCTCAATAATACATTTTTCCCTTCCATTATATTGGACGTGTGTATAACATCCTTCTTCTATGTGGGGGCACATCGCCAGTGTTGGTGTCAAGTACGGTGAACTTACAACTTGAGTCTATACTTTTCGACAAACAATATGCAAATTAGATGAGATATTTATATACACTATATTTCCCTTAGCTGGTCTAGTTTCAAACAAGGACACTGAGCCTTTTCAGTGATTTCAAAACCCAACAAGAGCCAGTATCACTGGCCAATGTACGTCATTATTAGGTTATGCTCATATGCGGTACCACTAATCATAAGACCGTTCCATAAGAGCCTTTTTTGATCTCCTCTTGGACTCTGCCGATGATTTTCTGCTTGTCTTCATCCAAAAGCTCTATTTCGCTGGAAGAGAGCACTTCTATCTCGTTCAAGAGTCGTACATGGTCCTTGGTAAGCCGGTTGAGCTCTGGAGTCCTTTTATTCAACACTAACTCAATGGTGTCTCTGCTTGTGAGATTTAGGAGTAGGATAGTCTCCACCAATGCGTGCGAAAGCTGTGGGTATCGCTCGAGCAACACCTTTGTGAGATTTGGGTCCTCTAAGGACATTTTCTTTGCCTCTTTGACGATTTCAGAAGCCGAACTTGAATCTAAGGCAGAGAGAACGTTCGAAACAACCTGAGGGGCCGTTTCATTCGGGTAAATCTGCACACCCAACGGCAATGGAGGCAACTTTGAAGCTCCATTACCTGGGTTATCATTGTGGAGAAACGACGTGTTGTTATCGCTCGAAAAAGTACACTTCAAGTTACGATTTCCGATGGAGAAGTTGTTGAGGTTTCTGACGGCTGATTCAGCTGTCTCGTGGTCGCCGTACCGAACGAATGCATATCCTTTGGATTTTCCAGTTATATTATCAAAAAACAATTTCAAGTCGATTACTGGTCCAACAGACTTGGCGATTTCGAGAACCTGTTCTTCAGTGTAATCGAAGGGGATGTTGCCCAAGTATACACTTGAACTATTGGAATCCATATCGGGTACAAATCGTTCTTCTTGAGCTGCTTTGATGAACTTTGAAGCTTTTCATGATTAAACACCACTTTACACAAAACAATTCAATCGAAGAGTTCAATAAAAACACTTACTCCCGAACGAAGGTTATAAGGACAGACAAGATGGATGCTAAGGAAATCAAATCGACGGTGTCTAATCTCGAGAAGACTACGGACAATAGCACCATTCTCAAATTGTTGAACATATTAAATGATGGAGTCAAACCTACTGAAAAATTATTGAGAGAGACCAAGGTGGGAGTTGCGGTGAACAAGCACAGATCGAGCAGTAGCTCCGAAATAAGCACACTCGTGAAGAAGATGATCAAAAATTGGAGAGAGACCGTGCAGAACGAAAAGAATGGAAAGAAAAAGGCGGTGCCTGCCACGCCCAGTGCCGATAAAGGTAAACCAACGATGGGATCTACGGAAAGCAAATTTCATAGAGGGCCAAGAAACCCCAAGATAGACGGCGTAGACACTACATTGTACGATAATACTACGAGGAATGCTTCGGTGAGTGCCTTGTATACAGCCTTGGCTATTGAACGTGACGATACAAACGAACACATATTGACAATAGCCACCGAGATAGAGCGAGAAGTGTACAAGTCTGAATACATGTCTGTGAATGACAACTATAGAAACAGGTTAAGAACGTTCACGATGAATCTCCGTAATAAGAAGAATCCCGAGTTGAGAGACAGATTACTAACCGGCACGATTGCTCCAGGAGTTTTCATCAAGATGTCCCCCAACGAAATGGCTCCAGAAGCTTTGAAAAAGGAGATAGAAAAGCTACACAAACAAAACTTGTTTGATGCTCAAGGTGCCACTGAGAAACGTGCGGTCACCGATAGGTTTACATGCGGCAAATGTAAGCACAAGAAAGTCAGTTACTATCAGATGCAAACCAGATCTGCGGATGAGCCTTTGACAACGTTTTGCACTTGTGAAAATTGTGGTAATAGATGGAAGTTTTCATGAAAATGTTCGATGTATATCGTTATACAGGAGCCCTACTAATTAATCGATTGTAACATTATTCAATTTAGTATGTATAAACTTAGAACGCAACGTTCTTGGTCAAGTAGGAAAGTAGGTCGACCTTTGTGACAATTTGCACTGGTCTCAATTCTGCATCCGTAATGATTGCATTCGAATTAGTCTCGAAAAACTTGTTGAGAGAGCTTAAGGAAGTGTCCAAGGTAATTGGCTGATATCTACGCTTGGTGAATCCTGACTTCTTGTTTATATCGAATGATTTCTCGAAATCGCCCAACTTTCTAAAGTCAATAACAATAGAGCTGATGGAGTTTGTCAATTGAACCTTCTTCGTTGACAAAGATTTCAAAATACTTGACAACGTAATCAAACCCACAACCTTTCCCGAGGAATTGAGAACAGGGAGCTGATCGAAACCATTGGACTGTAAAAGATTGAAAGTTTTTTCGACTGTATCCGACAACGTCACAGTGACAACAGGTGCTTTACCAGCGACCAAATCCTTGATCTTTCTTGTTGTCAAAACATCCTCACTATTCTCAGATGACTTTGTCTCCTCGACTTCAAAGCCGTTGGTCTTCATCCATTCATCATCGGCAAATTTGGACAAGTACGATCTAATGGAGTCAGGGAATAACACGACGAGAGTATCATCCTCAGTCAAATCCTTGGCCACTTCTAAGGCGGCTTGAAGTGCGGAACCAGACGACCCACCCACTAAAATACCTTCTTCACGTATGATCTTTCTGGCTAATTTGAACGATTCTGAGTCGTCAGTTTTTATCCATTTGTCTACGCATTTTCTGTTCAACACATCGGGGATGAAATCGTAACCAATACCTTCAACCATGTATCCTTCAGATGACTCATTGAGCGACTCGGGGACAGCCAAAATGGAACCCTTTGGATCGGCACCTATGATCTTGATGTCGGTATCCTTCTCCTTCAAGTAGTTTGAAATACCAGTGATAGTACCACCGGTACCTGCACCAGCAACGACATGGGTCACTTTTCCTTCTGTCTGCTCCCAGATTTCAAAACCAGTACCATAGTAGTGTGCTTTGGGATTGGCCTCATTGGAGTATTGGTCCAAGATTACAGAATTTGGAATCTCTTTCTCGAGCTTTCTGGCCACTCCAATATGCGACTCTGGAGCATCCCATGCAGCCTCTGTTGGGGTTCTAATGATCTCGGCTCCTAGAGCCTTCAACACAGAAACCTTCTCGTTCGACATCTTCTCGGGTAACGTGATGATTGTCCTATATCCTTTCACAGCTCCGATCAATGCCAATCCAATACCGGTGTTACCAGACGTAGGCTCAATCAATGTATACCCTGGCTTTATTCTTCCCAGCTTTTCGGCCTCCAACACCATATTCTTGGCTATTCTGTCCTTTATCGAACCTCCTGCGTTAAATAACTCCACTTTGGCATAGAGTTTAGCTTTGATATTGTACTCTTCACGAATCTTGTCAAGCTTGATCAACGGCGTATTGCCGATAAGATCCAAGACATTGTCTGCAACTGGAGGAACCCTGATGCTCATTTCGCCTGATGTTTGATCGATATTAGACTATAACAATCAATATACTGAAGAAATTTGCTCTCTTAGAATGCCTCATCGTAGAGGGCCACTTGGTGGAAAGTGACCGGAACTCGAGGTCCGGGCAACCATACCCCCGTAAATCAATTTTGTTCTTCAGCATGCCACAGTAAGATCAACCACAGCTATTGAAATAGTAGTAGCAGCTGGACTGACATTGCTTGGCTTCCCTGAGAACAGTGACAATCATCTTGGGAGGTAGATACTCTGTAGCATGTTCTACAGTATAAATTTGGAATTAGCCAGAGGAATCAAGATGTGATTTGCAGACCACTGTCTTTACCAGCGAAAATAAAGGTCACAGATGTAAATCACATTGAGAGAGTTCAGTTTGGTTTTAACAAAAAAGGCTAGCAAATACAGCCCTCGTAGGCAACCAGTGTAGTCAAGCTTCGATGCAGCCGCAAGCTTTCACCCTCAACATGGTTATGCTGTGTTCGGAACCCAACCCACACTTATAAAGAGCTTTATATGCACATCGAGCGAAGCTGATGCCATCGCTATAATTCTTCAAGGTCCTGTCGTGGCGGACGATGGGAATGCGTGGCACGTTAGGCTTACGGATAGCTATAAAAATACATTTATTGGATAATCGCTTACATGGTGACTATTTTACATTTGACAACATCCAAGTCTTCTCCTGGAATGCCCTTAGTGAAGTCGAAGACCTGGAAATTACCCTTTCTATCAACGGTGAAGACTTTACCCCCATCAGCCGAGAAGCTGATGGATGCACTCTCGTTTGACCTTTCAGCATTTGCAACTTCTCCGATTTGGACCACGGTTTTCTTTATCTCTTTAGATGAGTTGAGAGAGGCCAGGTGGAAATTGGAGGTTGCAACCAAGTACACATCACCGTCCTTGCTTACGAAAGCTATGCCGTCTCCTCTCGGTGAAAGTGTGAATCTATAGATGGAAGATCCAACCTCTGGAATTCTTAATAATGTTTCGGATGAATGTATACCTGAGAACTCTGCCTCATCCACACTGGTGGCACTATTTTGAATACTATAGGAGTCCAGGAATGCTGAATTTTTCCTCTGACTGTCAAGAGACGACCCGTTGAGCTTGATGAATGTCGGAGGTGTATCCTTCAATGAGCAAGATGTCAGAATAATCATATTGCTTTGAATAGCTCCGAATTGAAGATCAGTTATTCCTTCATTTGTCATCATTAGTTCATCATGCTCATCCGCATCATTATCGTAATCAACGCCTGAGTCATTCAAACGTCTTTGATTACGATTATACGCTAAGTCTGTCCATATCAATCTTGGTTTTCTGTAGTTCTCATGGGAGGAGGGTCTTCGAAGCTGAATAATCAAGTATCTAGATTCCCAAACGGTACAGCAGATTAAGTGTGTAGAAGTCTTATTGAAAGTAATAAGCTTTATGGGGTCTCTGTAAGGGATGGTGATCGTCTTGGAGTCTACAGACTCCAAAACATTATCAATGGATAAATTCAACCGATGCAATACTATAAATGGTTGCTCCTTACCGGATAAGCGTTCCTTGGCAGTGATTCCGCTCGCAACGACGGATTCATCAGGGGCTATGGAGGTACACCTTATAGGAAAGTTTGCTAAGTAGGTATACACCGGTTGTCCCTTCTCATATTTTTGTGAATTACCAACATTTAACACTCTCATCACACCTTTTGTACCAGACAAGACAAGGAAATTTGACGAGAGCTTACAATAAAGATGATTCCATTGACTGAGTCTCTTCAAGACATCCTTGTCATCGGTTCTTGATTGAGAGTTTTGAGTCTGGTTGAAGTCGTTACGTATCAAAATCTCCTCTTCATCGTTATGCTTCCACATATTAGGATTGGGCCCATATTCACCATTCAGTTTTCCACAGCAAACTAATCTAGGTTTGTGACCGGATATATTTGTAGTGTCTAAAGCTATTGCAAACTCATATAGCTCCCATCGTTTCTCGGTGATCAAAGCAAACCTAGTAATCTCTTTCCCAGTCTCAAAATCAAGAAAAGTATGGATATCACTTCCTATTATACGACTGTTTTTCACCAACGAACCAGGCATGAACGGTATGTACGATATGTTGAATTTCGACTGCTGAGTGGAAAAAGAGGAAGCTTGCCTGTAAAATGGAAAACATTTACTGAAATTGTACTCCTTCTTATCATTTAGTCCCTTCAAGAACATTTGCTCAATATTGTGCTCCTTATTCTTGGACGAAAAGCTGTCATAGGACTCTGATAAAGTGTAAGAAGAGTTGATGTGCTTGGGCGATGCAGATTCGGGGGCGCTTTTAACCATAGTTCCATGCTCCTTGCTGAAATCTTGAATGCTAATTGGATCGACTTTGGCATGATCCGTCTTTCCAGTCGCACCCTGGACGTCAGTGAACACGTTCTCGTCTCTTGAGAACTTGTAGAAGAGACCAATAAGATCCATTGACTCTTGTGGGTGGGATTCCTTTCCCACGCTATTATCGACCGAGGGCCGTGCATTCCTTTTGAACGACGTAGAACGCTTTTTGGAGTGTTGTTGCGATCCGTACTTACGTATCTCTCCTACGATGTTGTACAATGCTCTGAGTGGCTTAATCTCCGCTAAAAGGACAACATCCCGCTTCAAACAATTTGGGCATGAATTTCCACATACTGTGATAAAGTAATTTTCCGATACCAAACATCCACACGTCAACACCGATGCATCCGATATTGCTTTATCAGAGCCATTGGCTCCAGGAAACACTAAAAGTGACTCCAAGTTTGACAAGTTCAAAGAGCTCATGTGTACTGGCAAGACTATGATCAAATCTTCATAAATACTATAGTGCGATAAAAGGTATAGATATATGTAGGAAGATATTGATAGTATATAAGTGAATTGATGAATACCCAAGTGTGTGGCTGCAAAAATTCCACCTTTACAGTCTATCCTCCTCCTCATCCTTGATGCTCGATTTGCGAGAGACTGAGTCGTTTTCGTCGTTCTTTGCCGAAGACGAAGAGCCATTCAGAATGTCAGCCCCATCATGTAACACCTGTATCCTTCCGGTCGATTTCAGTTTGACGAACGGCTTGGGAGTCGACGTCCGACTCCTGAAGCCTTGGTCTCTAGCGATATCATTTGGAGGGCTAGGGGATTCGTGTATCGATATTGCGTCCGGAGGGTCTCTGGGTAAGTGGTGTATATTGATCAAAGAAGGAGATTGCCTTGGACCGTCGATCACCAAAAAGCTAGGAGATTTTGAGGTAGCAAAGGAGTCTCTGGGAGGGGCGTCATTGGAAGAGTGGTCTGGAGAATAGCCGCCTTGCTCGTCTGCATCAACCCCAACATGGGTTTCGAACATGGATTGGCCGTCCTCTTGATTATTATCAATACTGTAATCAAAGAAGGAATATAAAGCACCGCTGAGCCTTCCCAAAGACGACGCCACTGATTTGAGCATACCTAGAGGCCCCACGGAATCAGGGTAAGATTTGTAGCTTTTGTCTTCTTCATAGATAGGTTTCAAGATCAATGCTGAACGAGGAGGAAGGCCCAACTCACGAAGAGGCTTGAATTCTTCGACATCCGAGTATGTCACCCTGGGCAAAGCAGGGCGATGGAATACATACCGGGATGGCGTTTGACCCGAAGAAGTTGCAAAAGACGGGAGCATGGATGCGGGTATGATTTCGTGTTGCGTTTCCTCCTCTAGCCAATTTCTCACATCGTTCAAAGTTTGGCTGGATTCGAAGTCATGCTTTAAAGTGCTCCCATCAAACAACTTGATGAGGAGCGCACAGTTTGATGAATTGCGAGACGAGCTGTAGTGTCTGTCTTCTGCAGTGAAAGACTTGTCCTCGGGAGCGGGCCCTTTCAGCTGTCGCTTCCAAGATTCTCGTTCCTTTCTGTCATTTTCGAGAAGCCTTCTTATCCTGTTAGCCTCCTCCTCTCTCATAGCTTTTTTGATTTTGTATTCGTTCTTCTGCTTGGCCACGTTAGAGCCGTTATGGCTGTTGCTGGCCAGGAATTCCAGGAGTGTTGGAAATTGTTGGGGCTGTAGCGAGCCTTCACCGGTAGTTTCTCCTGTTTGATGCAAGTGGTCTCCAGCACTCTCGACAAGCAGCTCCGCAGCTGGAACCGGTTCCCGTGCGGCCGGCGGCTTTGTGGTGCCCTTCTGCAACACCTCTCTAAAGCTGGCGTCGGATGTCTCGTTCGTGATAATTCCTATAACGTCATTTTGTCTCACGAAGTAGAAACTAGGCACTGTTAGCCGTTGGAAGATACTTTCGAAGTACCCGAATTCCGTGGTGTTCCTGAGTAGCTTGAGCCCAATGTACTCCTTTTTCAATATGCCTATCACCTTTTCATCTACCCGTCCATTGCTATCATACAAGAATTTGCTAAGAAACTCCTCAGAAGAGTTATCTCCTCCGCTCAAAAACACAAATAGTGCTTTGTTCTCCCGTAGGGAGGTCTGAACTGCTACCTGGACCGAGTTTCCAAATATTTCCTCCATCAGAAGCGATTATTCAAGATGATAATATCTTTCAGAAGGATAATTTATATATATGCGCATAATCATCTACAAATACGAATTGTTTATATCGTAAGAAGCTTTTTGAATTCTCATTTAGCAGCTTTTTATGAGGCGAAACTCGACCGGTGATACGTAGCATAGGTTAGTGGATATCGCATTTTACTTGGGTAAAAACAAGGGTAAGAAACGGCCAAAAATTGCCAAATTGCAGCTCATCGAAGGTTGTCTCAGATGAGTGAAAACACCAAGGACAGCACCAACGTGCAAGTGATCGTCCGTGTGCGGCCATTATTGAAGAGGGAGAAGGCCGAGGGCGAGAGGAATGGGGCAGTAAGTAGATGTGTTGTCCGGATGCCGCCAGACGACAGCAAGAGCACGATCTTGGATGTGAATCAGCCTAACTCAATCACACATTCTCCTCAACACACGGCGACAGCCAACAAGCACGCCAAGCACTACAGATTTGATGAATCAATATGGTCTTACGACCAGGACGATTCTAACTACACTGATAACTTCGGGTTCTACGGCAAAATCGGTCCGGGAATAGTGCAACATCTCTTTCAAGGATTCAACGTTTGTCTCCTAGCCTATGGTCAAACAAGCTCGGGAAAGACTCACACCATGACTGGGAGTCTGGAAGAACCGGGCCTCATTCCCTTGATGTTAAAAGATATTATCAAGCACAAGGAAATGTTGATAGATGAGCGTGTGAATTGCGAGCTCAAGATGTCTTACATGGAGATCTACAATGAACAAGTTAAAGACTTACTAGCAGCAAAGGACTCGAAGGAGAAGTGCAAGGTTCGGGAGAATCCGGTCACCGGTCCGTATGTGGAGGGATTGAAAGAGTACAGTATGAACGACTACGCTGACTTCAAATGGTACCTTGATATAGGTAATCGCAACAGATCTACTGCCTCGACGTCCATGAATGACGGGAGCTCACGATCTCATGCAATAATAAACATCTCCTTGAAGCAAACCAGGTTCACAGAGTCTGAAGACAGTGCTGCGAGTGACATAGGGAGCGCCGAGGAAGAATTGTTTTCCACGATCAAGCTAGTTGACTTGGCGGGATCTGAGAGACTCAGCAAAACTAAAGTATATGGACAGCAAGAGCGAATGAAGGAGGGTACCTTAATAAACAAATCATTGACAGTGCTTGGACGTTGCTTTAGTATTCTCTCGAAGTCGTCCCAAAATCCAAATTCAAAACCTGTGGTTGTACCCTACAGGGACTCGGCCTTGACATACATATTGAAAGAGAATTTGGCCGGGAACTCCAAGAGTTTCATGGTATTCTGTATTTCTCCACTAGACTCGGAGGAAACCGCTCAAACATTGAATTATGCTAACCAGGTCAAGTGTATAAAGACTGCTGCTAAGGCAAATAAAACTGCGATTGCATCGATCCCAGTGGACTGGGACTCAATCAGGAACAACGATAATCACGTCATAGAAGGGCTCAAGGACGAGATACGCAACTTGACCTCGAAGTTGAGAACCTTGGAAACTCAGAAATCACCATCTCAAGAACACTCGAGTGGTCAGTTCCATAATCTTCTTGCGTATCTCGAACAAGACTCCAACAAGCTCAAATTTGAGTGTAAGTTTTTGAGACATAAGCTAGCTGAAAGGTCTAACCAGGCTAACGAAATGAACATATATGCCGACTACTTGGAAAATGAGATCAAATCTATGTACGAAGATTACGCTGAGAGTTTTCTGTCTGCTGCCCAAATATTAGTAGACAGGCTGAAGTCGGACATGGTTCAATTGGACAGGGAACTTCAGAAGTTTGATCCAGCTCTAGTTCTTTGATGTAGTACATAGTACTTGAGAGTCTATATCTTATCAAACTGCATACGGAATTAAAAAAGGGCATCGAAATTATTGTCGAGTCGTAGTCTTATAGAGTTTTCAGTAGATCCAATGTCACAAGTGTCCAAGTTTTTGGTTCTCAATACGTCCGAAGATAATTTGGATAAGATTATTGGGAAGGCTAACACGCAAAATTCCAAAAATGGTCCCTTTGAAGCTGTTATACTTCTAGGTGATGTTTTGCCCAGTGGGTCTAAATTGCCAAATGTTACGTTGGATGCACCTACATATTTCACAAAAGGCGCCGATGGGCTCAGTGATGAGGTAGGTGTTCTAGATAGTGACGGATATACAAGCAAGGTACAAGAAAAGTTATTCTATCTAAACTCATATATGAATATTGTAAGACTACCATCTGGAATAATTGTTGCATTTCTTTCCAAAGATGCGGAGTCACCAGAAAACCATGAGAAGGTACTCGCAAAGGTGGAAGAGCTCACCGAGGATGTCGACTTGTTGGTAACTTATGATTGGCCAAAGCAGATAGCTAATCATGAAAGATTATCTTTGGTGGGTAATAAAATCATCGATGAGGTAGTGAAAAAATTGAGACCCCGATACCATTTTGCGGTAGGTAGCAAGTCGGGGAGATTCCTCGAGCTAGGAGCTTTCAAGTGGAATGATGCGAAGCATACCAGATTCATAAGCTTAGATAAAGAGTCTATAGGTTCGAAATGGTTTTACTCTTTCGGAATCTCTAAAAATGCTTCAACCACAGGCACTAACTTCATACTGAATCCTTTCTTTGAAGAACCTCTGAATGTCCTCAAGAGAACAGTTGAAGTTCAAGAAGCATCCGATGATGCCCCTATTGTTAAGAAGCCCAAGGTTGTGTCGCCCAGCGAATGCTTTTTCTGTTTGTCCAATCCACAGGTGGCCACCCATATGATCGCATCCATCGGAGAAGCCACATATCTCACAATTGCTAAGGGTCCACTCACAAGACCAAACAAAGTTTTGCCTTTTTCTGGCCATTTGATTATTATTCCTATTGAACATATGCCATCTTTGAGAACCAACTTCTCCGAAATTCAGTCATCGCCCGTGTTCCAAGAAATCAAGCAATTTGAAAACTCTTTAGTGAAAGCGTTCAAGGCCGCGTACTCGATGTACCGTCTTGTCTCCTTCGAGGTATCTCGAGCTACAAATGTGCATATGCATGTTCAGATTCTTCCGATAATGTCCAACCTGGTGGCCAAGTTTGCTAAAATGTTGCGAGAGAAATCTGAAATCAACAATACCAGATTCGAAAAGAACCACAAGCTCGACTTCGTCGAGTTCAAGGACCCTAGCGACCCAAAGCTATTCGAGCTAATGAATAGCCTAGACTACATAATGTTCACAGTGCATGAGAACGAGACCAAGAAGAGCGTCTACATCGCTACGCTCCAAGACACAAACAAGCTGCTTGATCTACAGTTTCCCCGAAGAGTTCTAGCCAGTGTGCTCAACTGTCCCAAGCGTACGTACTGGGATAAGTGCGTGCAACTGAGGTCGCAAGAAATGATGGAGTGTGACTCTTTCAAGTCTTTCTTCACCAAGTTTGATGCTAGCTCATCGTAGGCGCTACAGGTCCGACCGGCACTGACTTCTGAACAATCCGCTTGTAGCTGTAACATAGAATATAGAATACACTAATACACTGATACACTTACACCAACAGACTAAATACTGTGGACCCCACCAGCTCTTGCATAAACGATACCTTTCCTATTCAAGAACGCTGCATCATCTGCAAATTTTGGAATCGCTGCAGCATCTCAACGATCGAGGCATTGTGCCAGACACCATCCAACACCAGTTTCATCTACCTCTCATTGGAGGAGAGCTTTGGGCATAGCTTACGATTGATGCTCCAAGTGTAAGGCATCGGCTGGCATCTAATCCGATCAGACCACCCACCGGAACAGCATATGCAGTTCCCCAATAGCTGTCATCGTAAGTTAACCACCGTCTTTAGAGTCAAGCTTTACTGACCAAACGCTGACCCCGGCGGTCCCAACAGCTCCCCATACGGTGCCACGGGCGTTTTGCCCTTGTATTCTCGACGTATTCGGTAATCTATGCCCAGCTCTCGTATTGTTATCTCCATGCTATCTGGCATGAATTTCATCTTGGCATCCTATAATGTCCAGGAATAGCTTTATCGCTGCTGGCATTTAAAATATCTCCCTCGCCAACGTCCTTCCAGATGTCGCCATACACACTTCCGGGGCCCCAAGACGTGTCAGGAGTTTCAACCCCGAAATAGCACTTGGCCTACAGATACGCTGTCTATCAGCAGGCGGTGAGGAGTGGAGCTGACTGGCCTGCAATCTGAGTGTGACCAGCGAGGCCCCCTCTTAGGGGGCCTCGCTAGCCCGCTACAGCGGTCTCCGCACCCATCATGGACCCTCACCAGCTGGCGCCAAATGGCGCTATCAGCCTCCCAGTTCCGGCATAAAAACCTGTCAAGCTCCATCTGCAGAGGGGCTTCTACCTGCCCAGGCTGGACCCTACAGTGGCTTTGTTTGCTGCCAGTGCTCACTCAGAACCACACTACAATAACAAAGAAGCATTTGTAAGATCCACTCGCTCAGCCGCAACTTTGAGCCGTTATCAGTCCATTTGCTCGCCGGGTCACTAGGTCCAACTTGTTTTGTGTCGAGGTCCGCAGCTGAAAATTGGAAGGCATTTTCATGGGCTCAAGTTTCTTGGCTCCTTTATCGTGCGTCAAGCTTCCAAACAAAGAAAGGTCCGATTAGTATATTGGAGAGCATACACTAGTGGGGATTTTACAAGAACGGTCTTTTCTTAGGTGCAAATCTTCATCATCGACCTAATGAGATTCATGTATTTATAAATGGAAAAAAATCTCATCTCTTGCTAATAGCGTAGTTTCAGTAAAATGCCTTCAGATATCGAAAAGGGTACGTACAGTGGCGGAGACTCGCACTCTCTCGTCAGTCGTCATACTCAAGAGTATGACTTGTATGTGTCAAAGTCCAATCCTTCGAATGTAGCCTTGCAAGAGGGCCACAGGTTGAAGAAGGGCCTCGATGCCAGACATGTTACTATGATTGCCATTGGAGGAGCCTTGGGTACCGGGTTGCTTATTGGTACGGGGTCTGCGTTGCGTTCGGGAGGGCCTGGAGCTATCTTGGTGTCTTATTCTGTAATGGGTCTCACTGTGTTCATGGTGATGGCCGGTCTTGGAGAGGTGGCCACTTTTGTTCCTCTCAACGGTTTCGCTAACTACTGTCAGAGATACGTAGACGACGCATTGGGTTTTGCCTGCGGGTATGTGTATTTGTTCAAATACTTGATCTTGCCAGCTAATCAGTTGGTGGCCGGTTCTTTGACTATGCAATATTGGATTAGTGGGGAACGGGTGAACCCCGGGGTGTGGATAACCGTTTTCTTGGTGGTGATTGTCGTTATAAACCTTCTAGGAGTCAGGTTCTTCGGAGAAATCGAGTTCTGGTTGTCCGCCTTGAAAGTCCTTACATGTCTTGGTTTGATATTGTTGTTATGGGTCATCGCACTCGGAGGGGGGCCGACGGGAGACAGACTAGGATTCAGGTATTGGCAGAATCCTGGTGCCTTTTTAAACTACTCCGATTCCACGAAGAATTTGGTGATTGAAGGCTCAACAGGAAAATTTGTTTCCTTCGTCAGTGTCTTGGTCACTTCTGTGTTCGCATATCTTGGTACCGAGTTGTGTGGTATCACCTTTGCTGAATGTGCAAGGCCAAGAAAGGCAATTCCCAAGGCAATCAAGCTTACCTTCTACCGTATCATTGTCTTTTATTGCTTGTCCATTCTTTTTGTGGGTATGTGTGTTTCGTCGAGCGACCCGTTGTTGTTATCAGCATCAGGAAACACAGCAAGCGCATCTCCTTTCGTCATTGCTATCAGGAACGCAAAAATCGGTGGGTTGGACCATGTTATCAACGCTTGTATAATGTTGTTCGTTTTGTCGGCTGCAAATTCTGATATGTACGTCTGTTCTCGTACAGTTTATGGCTTAGCTGTTGCAGGTTATGCACCCAAACTATTCACTAAGACCAACAAGTTGGGTGTGCCATACTATGGTATATTATTGAGTTTCCTTTTCTCATTGTTGGCATATATGTCAGTGTCGAGTGGATCCTCTGAAATTTTCACCCACTTTGTCAACGTCGTCAGTATGACGGGTTTACTAGCATGGTCTTGTATTTTGGTGATCCACATCCGTTTCATGGCCGCCTGTAAGGCACAAGGAATAGATAGAAAGAAAGATTTGGCTTATCACTCACCATTGCAGCCATACGGTTCATATGTTGCCTTGAGTGTGTGCATTGTCATCGTCTTCATCAAGAATTTTACAGTGTTTTTGGGAAATTCATTCACCTATAGGACTTTCATAACGGGCTACATTGTATTGCCAGTCTTCTTGATAATGTACTTCGTTTACAAGATCGTTCATAAGACCAAGATATTAAAAGCAGACGAAGTTGACTTGACCACTTTTGT
This sequence comes from Debaryomycetaceae sp. ZIM 2471, assembly GCA_031081905.1. Lineage (NCBI taxonomy): Eukaryota > Fungi > Ascomycota > Pichiomycetes > Serinales > Debaryomycetaceae > Debaryomycetaceae sp. ZIM 2471. Next base: position 717,713 of record JARYTF010000001.1, on the reverse strand, counting down.
GGACGTTGTTGACGCGGAAGAACAAGAGTTTGCATTCAAGGAAAAAGAGACCAGGGCCATCAGAGAGGCCGAAGGAAACCCGAAGGACAAGAAATGGTTTTACGACACCTTCGTCGGATGGTTATTCTGAAATGTATACGTGTATATGTACATTTCATATGTTAATTTATTGAATTTAATAGAGAATTATTAATTCTAAATCTCGTTATCCATCTATAATATGCATTAAAATTGATGCTTCAAGTCTCGGTCGTGGTTATAATGCTTTCTGGCATATCCTAGCCATAACGCCAATCCTATAATGAATGTAACGCCTAGCACAACACATGCATAGTTCATCGTTACTCCTGAGACAGGATAAGTAGTAGGGAAGTTTAACCACACCATTATGAAGCATACCCAGATGACAGAAATCACGTTAGCCAACATTCCGAATTTTCCTAGGTTGAAATAAGGTAAGGAGGTCAGTTGTTGGAGTGCAATTGGTTCTGAACTATCATTTACGTATCTGGCATGTGGTGACATTGAAAACTTGGATTTCACAAGTAAGCATGCAATGGGAAACAAATATGAAAGATTAATTGCAACCATCGAAGACCCGAGAATCGCCGATAAGGCAGAGGACGAGCCAAGAATCATGGTTCCCAACACAAGTGAGATAAAGACAATCAAATGTATAGCATTTGCGGGCACCTGTAGTTTGGCGTTGACATGTCCAAAGAATGAAACGCCAAATGGCAACGCATTTGAATTCGAAAAGGACCAAAACAATCTTGAAGTCGAGCATACGTAGCCAATGTTGGATCCCAAGAACACACTGATCAATACCAACAGGCCAATGGTGGTCAATGCCTTGGACTGGAAGGCGTCATTCATCAATTGAATAAATGGTTGTCCACCCACTGGTGCGCTCATATTGGCGACATTGGCGATGCAAAACATGTAGACTATCATCGACCCGAATGCTGCAACAGCAGATAACGTGTTTGCAATCACCATCACAAGAGGGATATTCCTCTCTGGCTGAGGAACCTCATCGGTCATATGGGAAGCTCCATCGAAAAGTGTGACAGCAGCAATGCTGGGTAAAAGACTCAAAAAGAACACAACTCCTTTCGAATCCCACCCCGATTCGTTGACGATATCCACAAATACGAACTCAGCTGACTGCTTGTTGCTCGTTCTTGCCAACAAAGCCACTATTATGAACAAAGTGCCAGCATTGATGATTCCCACCAAAGCATATGTGATGTAGGGAAGAGCAGAGACAAAAAATAAGTTAACTATGTAGGCCAATGCAACGATAGCAATGTAGATCACATAGTAATGCCATAACTCGGGAACGTAGTCACTGTGGTAGACTTGCGCCAAGGCCACGATGAACATGGAGCCAGTGTACGAGGTTGTGAAGATTGCGAAGATCCAGCCTGCGCAGGAAAGCACTCCCACGAAGAAACTCATGAATCTCTTGTAGTTCGGTGGTGCGAGGCAGTACGTCCAATGGACCTGAGCCGATGAGTGTGGGTAGGCAGACGCTATCTCCGCAAGCGAGTAGCATATCACCAAGTCAAGCGTGGTAGCTAGGATGAATCCATAGATCAAAAATGGCGAGCCTCCTATGCCGATAACGGTGCTCAAGAAACTCCCAATGGCCAAAGATGAGCATATAAGAGAGTATTGCAAAGAACTAACACTCCACAAGCTGAATCTCTTCTCCAACCCAGTGTTATCCTCGACTGATGTAGAGTCCTTGTACTCAACAGAGACTTGTTCAGCAACCTTCGACACACTCTTCATTGTATTGCACGGACTTACTAATAGTTTGTCCGTTGAAGTCATCTCGCACTACATATATATATTTCCTTATCTATGACAAAATGCGTAGCATCTACGCCAACGACAAATGCCGCCTGTTTATCTCATTTCCCATTAAACCAAGCCCAGAAAAGAAACCGATAAAGCCTTGCTACCACTCGTCACTCGACCTGACTTGCCTGCTCCTGGAAACGAAGCACCTTAACAGAGCGAGAACCGAAAATAAGATGTTCTATGTAAATGTTGCCCAAACGGAATATCCGAATCTCAAACTGTGCGGCTTCCCCTTTTCTAATGTTCCCAGGGCATCAGAGTACCTTTGAAGTACATAGTCCTTGAATTTTGCATCCATGGCTTTCGTGAAGCTGGTTTCGCAAACAAGCACGTCTGCGCAATGCTGGCATTTCGATTTGGGCACGGCGATGCTAACACAAAGATTCCAGCACAACGATGCCAGCACCACGGTGTGAGCGCAACAGCTAACTCCTTCCCTGAACTGATTCGATGCGTGGGTGTGAGATAAGAGGGTGTGATGGGCCTTCGATCTCAGCCGGCGTGCAACTCTTGGTCCTGCTTATCTACGGCTACTGATTCAACGGTTTCTGTCGCCGCTAGCGGCTTTCCGTTTTGGGCCACAAGCCTATGTCGCATTTCAGTAGTGATTGCGACAGCATCTCCAGCAAATCTCTACAAACTATAACAGAGATAGTCGACGAGGTACGAGGCGGGACGTCTGGCTTTTCCGGCGTCAGCGCGAGTCTCTCGTACTGCCATATAGCGCCCATGTCTATCTTGCGAGCGGTCTTCGTGGAACACGTGAATCAGCGAAATGATGTGTCTATGTGCACTTCCAACATACACAACTCTTTGGATCGCCTTACAGTGCGCCTGCTCTCCGTGAATCACACCAGTATTTGCACCAAGCTTGCACCAGGCCTGCACTGGTGCCTCTGTAGCTCGCCACAGATGGACTTTTTCTTTCAGCCAGGCCGCTGCCGCGGTCTGCTTGACCCCGAGCATTTGCATCCAGCACTCTTTCAAGGGTCCTCGGTCCCACGCCAAACACGGCCGCCATTCATTATTTGACCGGACACAACCCGCCCCACCATTCGAGCTCTTCGGCGACCTGGTCTCCAGTGCCAAAGCTGTCCCGCTCCTCCCTAATGGTTTCTCGGGTCAAGTACTCATCGAAGACCAAGGCTCCGCGCTTTCCTATTTAGGAAATTTGGGGTGGGATTATTGCTGAAAAACGTCAAGACGCTAATCACCCTCTTTGGCCCAACCGATAACGCAGCTCGTGAGGCGAAATGTAATCCCAAGAAAATGTAGAGGTCTTTATCAGCGGGAGAGCTCATCGGATCAAAATATACACCAGTCATATCTGACGTTAATAAATATTCAAGTTTGTTGGTGATAAGAGATTGCTGGGCTGGGCCATTAGCAGGTTTAAATACGAACAATATTCTCAATGGGGGTGAAGAGAGTACAGCAGTATCGTAGGTGAATCCATTTTGGTTTTGCAAGATTATCATCATCGGGTGATCATTATGAGTACGGAGAAAGTAGACAAGAATGAAGGGGGCACCGTGGTAGACATTGAGAATATCGGGTCGTTTGAAAGGCACCAAATAGCGACCGGCTTCGAAGATTTCAACGACCGGTTCGACGCTGAAAAATATGGAGAGACCAAGAGGAAGCTTTCATCGAGACATGTGGCGTTGATGATCATCGGGCAGAGTATCGGAACCGGTCTTTTCGTGGGTATGAGCAGCCCACTCATGACTTCGGGATCATTGTCGCTTTTCACCGGGTTCGTTTTCTACGCTGTCTTTGTTATATGGCCCTTGATGCAGTGTATCGGGGAGATGTGCTCTTTTTTGCCCATCAAAGGATCCTTTGTGCATTTCGCAGCCAGGTGGATCGATCCTGCTCTTGGGTTTGCATGCTGCTTGATATATTTGTACACAGCTTTGATGTTCATTTGCGTCGAGGTGGTTGCATTTTCTAGTGTGATTCAATATTGGACCGATCTCAACCCTGGCATTTTCATAGCAATTGGCTTGGTGTCTTATTTCATATTCAATGTGTTTGGAGTCAACTGGTATGGGGAGATCGAGTTCGTATCTTCCATCTTGAAGGTTCTCTTGATAGTTGGTTTGATGCTTTTCGGATTGATTTCCATGTGTGGAGGAAATCCTAGACATGATGCATATGGCTTCCAACACTGGTCAGAAGGTGGATTAGTCAAAGAGTACTTGATCACCGGCACAACAGGTAGATTCTTGGGATGGTGGAATGTCATGATCTATGCAGCATTTGCTTGTGGAGGACCAGATATGCTTGGAATGATTGCTGGAGAAATAACACACCCAAGAAAGAACATAGGTTTAGCAGCAAAGAAGGCATATCTCAGAATCTATCTCTTCTACATTGGTGGTATTTTTTTCATGAACACCCTTTGTGCGTCGAACAACCCAACTCTCCTTGCTGCTTCTGCATCGGGAGCAGTCGGAGCCGCGGCTTCTCCATGGGTTATAGGTGTTAAAGCTGTTGGAGTCAAGGGTCTCGACTCTTTGGTGAATGCTATTGTTATGAGTTCTGCATGGTCATGTGGTAATGGGTTTTTCTATGCTGCTTCAAGAACAGCTTATAGTGCATCTCTAGCTGGCTATTTACCAAGAATTTTTTCAAGATGTTTGAGGAATGGTGCACCTATTTACTGTGTGCTTCTCTCCACACTCGTTGCTTGTTTGTCTTTCATGAATGTTTCTGAAGCGTCTGCGACAGTCTTTAACTGGTTCATTAATTTGTCTACAACAGGTCTTTTGTGCACATACTTGTGTATGTGGTGGTGTTATTTCAAGTTCCGTCAGGCAACGGAGGCTCAAGGGTTCCATAGAGCTAGTGCTGAATACACCTATTTCAAAGCTCCAAAGTTTGTCCACCCGTTCATGACATATTTCGCTGTGTTCGTCAATATCGTTGTCTTGTTCTTCAATGGATTTTGGATTTTTTTCCCTGGTCAATTCACCGTTGCCAATTTATTCACTTCTTATTTTGCACCTGTCTTTTTCATCTGTTTATTTGTTTTCTGGAAAGTATTCAAAAAGACCAAGTTCAGAACGGATCTAGAAGCAGATCTAACAACGGGAAAGGCTGAGTTAGACGAAGAAACCGAAATAGATGAGCAGCTTGAAGCAGCGCACACCAGAAAAGGTGGTATATTTTTTACCACGATCCATAAGATCAATGACTTCATGTTTGGTTAAATAGTTTATAGAAACAAGATATTACTGTGTGAAAAATTTATTAATCCATACATCAAATGTCATGATAAACATGAAGCCCTGCTGATTGAGCCGATTTCCATCTTAATACAAGAGGACCATCACCTCGATATCTCAAAACATAAATATAATTTAAACTATACTTGAAAGCATAAATATTGAATCGCAACCCAAGATTCAATTAATCTTTCTCTTCTCTTGGAAGTCTGGTATTTGGATCGCCTTCACTGGAATATAAGAGTTCTGCTCATTAGCAATTCCAGCGTAAGCGTTGTACCATAACGCAAATGATGCGAGGAGTCCAAACACACCAGCGGCTTTTCTCACCGAAGTAGAATCCTTGAACTCAGTTATAGCCAAAAGCAAAAATGTAAGCGACAAAAAGAGAAAGATCAGAAAGAATGCAACAGTTGACTTTAGCGTCAAGAGCAACAACAAAAACGTGAATATGAACCACCCAACGTAGAATAAACCAAGAGCGAACCTATATTCTTCCCTGTTCTCCCCATAGGCAGTTGCGATTCCAAAACTGTCTATTTGGAAGGATGCCCATGACCCCCAGAATCCTGCGTAAGAGCTTAAAGCAACACCACCAAAGGTGTTACCCACTGCGATCTCAAACAACCCAGCGATTAACTGAGCCGCACCTCCATAGAAGTACGCCAAACCCACCACAATGTTGGGGATATTGACACCTCTGGCTTCCACGTTTATCAACGACAACACGAACAAAGTCAAAGCGAAACATGACATACCCAACGGTGCTGGGTTTGCAAAGTCGTGCTTTGGAGGTGGAGACAACCCTGGGTTCATCGATCCTCCGAATGCCTCGATCAAGTCGTTCCTCGAGTATTTCTCTTTTCCAAACTGGATGAAGTCTCCATGGGTGATGACTTTAGTGACCCGGTCGTCATCCTGTCCCTCGTGGATCGTAGGGTGGTCGGTGTTTGCGTCCTCGACTATGATCTTATGATCCTCAAGGTTTTGATTTTCCAAGTCTGACATGGCCTGATGTGTTCAAATTCAATGTTTCGCTCGTTTGGAGATATGCTACTTATGTATGCAACCTCTTTTTTCTCAGCCTAACTCGATTCCCGTGGACTTCGGTTCCGATATTACGTTTCGATTCGCTGTGTGAGAATTTGCAACGAGAGAAGTCCGAAAAATTGTCGAGACGTCTTCGGGTGCAAAATCTGTAGACCTCTTTCTAGGTGCTTCTAGCTCGACTTCTCTAGGTAGAGTGTCTTATGCGTCCTTCAGTATCAGATAGGACGAAGCTTAGCGCAATACTCAGTGTCGCCTGAGTGTCTGTCTGTATTGGATGCGCTTACAAGATCCAAGACAAAAAATTTACTGTCTGGAAATATGTGCGCTCTCGGAGAACTGCCGGATTCGGTATATCAGCGAAAGCGAAAATTTGCTTGTATGGCGCAAAAAAGTCTTCGGCTATGGATAACCTAGCTGCGAAACTTGTGGACTGCTATAAATGGTCCCACTTACCTTACTGAGTTGATTCTTCAGTAGTTGTGCAAGCGTATTTCGTAAGCCGTTTTCCCCCGCAAGTGTCACGACTTAAGAAATTTGTGGTGTGTATTTGTGCTTGTAGCTGCTAACTCCTGCTAATTTCCTGCGAACTTAGTCTTGGGAGTTGGGGTGCGGTGTTAGAATGATACTATACCGCTGCTTTTATCAGTAAACCAAATATTCAATAATTGGTGCTCTACTGTCGAAGATGCTTTCTCGATGTGTTTGCTGCACGCTCAAGAGTGGTCAATTGATAACAAGTACAATTGCGATGATCTCCTGTGTGGATGTAAACTTCAGATACCTCCTGCAATATGATTTATCCTACGTAATTCAACTTTGAAGATGACTGGATTTTGTCTCTATATATACTTACCACTCGATCTCCACAAATACCACAGACACGGCAGGGTGATCGTGCACTCTACGGGAAAATGGTTTGAAATCCTTTGTTGAACGATACTTGTACTAAGTCCGAGTGTAGAAACAACCTCCAGCGGGGAGAGGGTGAGGAGGTAGTGTGTGCCACACCGCTCACGAGGAACGGTGCGGTGGCCGTCGCATCGCCGCGCACCGCGAGACGCTAAGGACAGACGGCTCACAGTGGGAGGTATTCGTACTGGCGTAGCGCCTGGTCATCGTGAGCAAACCCTGAAGTCAATCCACTGGCAGCACTTCGTCTCCAGCTCGTAGATTAGGCGTTAAGACACCAGTAGGAACACTGCCAAATTCCATTGAATCTTCAGGCTTCATCAGGCACAGTACTGGGTCAGGAAGAAATTGTGGGGGTAGCTACTGGCCGTCACGAGAACTACAGACTAATAATTGGCGTATGTGGTTGCCACAGATCCAGAGAGGACATAACCCTAAACAGGAAACCCTAGCTGATAGCTGTCTAGCAATGCTATTGATGGTGTCAAGGACCGCAACGGTGTATACCATCGGTGGTACCGTACTAGAAGGGCATGTCTGTCTAGCACGTTTCTCTTGCTACCATATCATCTGGAGCCTGTCAAACGTGATTTACGAACTACGTAATACGACACCGGTGAAGGAGTGACGAGAATCGCACGCCATGTGCGACTCTCATCACCCTATCCACCCTATTGTCTTGGAAGAAACTTCTTCAGAACGGCAAGTGGGTTAAGTTCCGATTATATGTTCATCCCTTCATGACTTACTCGGTGCTTGGTCATCTCAACTCCGAAAAATCAGCAATTTGGCACCCTCACGATGCGACCCCACATTATTATCACGAGTGTCTGGACTTAGGCTCGCAGACAATCGGTGCGGTGTAAGGTTCTGACCGACGCTACCGGGTGGAGCTCCCTGACTCCGTCAGACAGTTCGCAGGCGCACCGTACCCTTATCCCCGTCCGCAGCAAGATACGACCTAAGAGCCAATGTGACATATATCGGTAAGAGAGATAACTTGTATTTAAAACGATAGTGAGAAGCAGCTGTCACAATCCTCACAGATGCTGATCGTCACTCATTCGAGTGTTTTGGTCATTCTGCTGTGAAGTCTTGCTCACCAAGGATCTGTACAGCTGTATGCCATTGAGAAAACCAGCGCAATGTCCTACTTGGCCTTGAGACGCACCAAGGCGCGACTACCGCCATCGTAGCGAGCGATATGACAGCGGTCGCCGCAAGCTACCAACATTCCTCCACCACACCCGACCCGCCTTCGCGCTACGATGTGCTCCCCCGCGGTGCGAGTCGCGGTATGAGTCGCGGTACAAAGCGAGTCACTTGCTTCATCTGCCCTAAACAGGCATCACTCACGTCACCATCGGCCTGTCTGAAAATTACCCAAAACGGCAACTTCAATACATTTTGGTCGCAGAACTACTTTTTCCCTATTTCATCTAATTTGTAAACATAGACCACAAAAGGTTCTTCCTTTCATCTATATATTTCTTCCATACATGAAAACAGAACCTCTAAGGCAACTGCAATTGATATAAACTTCAGGTTTCCACGTCGAAAAATTCTAGGTCGGTTCGCTGGACTAAAATACATTCATTTATCAGCCCAACACACTGTCACACGTATAGACATTCAACTACAAACGGTACATTTGCATCTTTGTTGAAAATACCTGGAAACCGCCCATAAGTTAGATTGGCACAAGTCACCAGCATCGCCGAACAACTAAGCAAGTTATAGAGTATACAACAAAAGCGAAATGAATGGCATTTTCAATAGATCACCCAGGAACATGCAAGTGAGTGCTGCGGAGATGGACGACATCTCACAATCGATGGAGAATGTGTCGATGGCTAGTGGCATCATGGAAGTGGATACCAGCTATAGGAACAATGCGGGAGCGTTCGGAGTGGCACACCAGCTCAACAAGGAGAACATCACTCCGGCAAACTCGCCCACTAAGTCGATCGTCCACACCAGTCCCCAGCAGACAGGCATACATCAATCGTCAAGGTTCAACATCAATCAACAACAGTTCCGGCAGCAGCACATGCAAAACATCACGCAGAATATAAGTCATCTTCAGCCTCACAACCAGCAAAAGATGAGCGAGGAGGAGTTCAGAAGGAAGGCAAATAACCCAAAGACAAAGAGGCTAGCATCGGTTGCCCAGTTGTACTTCTTAGACTATTACTGTGATATGTTTGACTACGTCATCAGCAGAAGAGAGCGTACAAAATTGGTGACGGCAAAGCTTGGTAATGACCCAAGTTTCAAAAGTAACTCTCAAAGACAACAGTTGGAGTGGAAAAACTACGTGGGCCGTGAACGTGCTTTGTTGAGAAAGCGTAGATTGAAGCCAAAACACAAAGATTTCGAGATGATCACCCAAGTGGGACAAGGTGGATATGGACAAGTCTTCCTAGCCAGAAAGAAGGATACTAGGGAGATCTGTGCGTTGAAGGTGTTAAACAAGAACCTTCTCGTTAAGCTTGATGAGACGAGGCATGTCCTCACAGAGAGAGACATCTTGACTAATACAAGAAGTGAGTGGCTTGTGAAGCTTTTGTACGCATTCCAAGACCCCGAAAAGGTCTTTCTTGCCATGGAATTTGTTCCCGGTGGTGATTTCAGAACGTTATTGAATAACACAGGGTATTTGATTCCTCCCCATGCAAGGTTCTACATTGCTGAAATGTTTGCTTCTGTTAACTCTCTCCACGAATTGGGCTTCACCCATAGGGACTTGAAGCCGGAGAATTTCTTGATTGATTCAAAAGGTCATATAAAATTGACGGATTTCGGTTTAGCGGCTGGTACAGTTTCAAACGATAGAATTGAAAGTATGAGATTGAAATTGAAGAGGTTGCAAGACTTGGACGATTATAAGATCCCTTCGAGACTCATGATGGAGAGACAACAGATTTTTAGAGAGAGTCAGGGTCATCACAACTTGGCTAACTCAATCGTCGGCTCACCCGATTATATGGCTTTAGAAGTTTTGGAAGGAAAAAATTATGATTACACCATAGACTACTGGTCACTTGGATGTATGCTTTTCGAAGCTCTCTGTGGCTATCCCCCCTTCTCGGGATCAAAACAAGATGAGACATACTACAACTTGAAGCACTGGAGGACTGCACTCAGGAGACCACAGACAAAGGACGGAAGGTTCGTGTTCAGTGACCGTACATGGAACTTAATCACAAAGCTCATTGCTTCCCCCCAAGAAAGATTGAGAAATTTCAGACAAGTTCAAAACATGCCTTACTTCAATGACGTAAAAGACTGGGAGAACTTGAGAGAGAAGACTCCTCCGTTTACTCCACAGTTAGATAACGAGGAAGACGCGGGCTACTTTGATGATTTTGAGGACGAAGAGAGTATGATGAAATACAAGGACGTTTTTGCAAGACAAGAACACAACGAACAATTGCTCGACAGAACGGGTCAAAAGAAGCAGATACTGAACAATTTTATCGGCTTCACTTTCAAGCACAAACTCAATCCTAACAATAAATTCTCTAACGGTGAGATAAACATATTGAATATTAGAAACAATGTTGGAATGACGAAGTCTGATCCATTAGCCACTTTGTATTGAGTGCGATTAGACGCAGCTGGTTGCATCTAATCCTTTCTTGTCTGTTCTGAAGTTTAATTTCTTCATCTCGGTCTTTATTTCTTGACTCTCGTGAGAGAAGTTGTTGTAGAGAAGTGAGTAAATTTATTTTGAAGACGTTTCTCTTGTTTTATACATCTAAATATTTACATAAACATTAGACTTTTATGTATTTTGAGATTTCCAGCCTTTCCATATAAAGTCTCTTTTCACTTTACTCTCTATAGCTTGTCGCTGGAAGCTTTGATGCATTTGTTCACAGCTGGTGGATCCATTGTCGATTACTTGAAAAAGTTCACTCTCAACGAACTTACCCTGGCTTTCAAGAAGCAACACATTGTCAGACTTCCCCTGGTGTATCGAGAAACAAATGACGTGGTGTGAGGAACTTGCCCTCAATTCTTCCAATGTAGGGTTGAAAACGAGTTTATTTCCAAGTAAACCCACCGCAGCCGATGCAAATGAGTAGTTTAATGCAATGTTGCCATCTATCAAGGCGAAAAAGCAGCAGTTGATAGCCGCATTCAATTCATTTGCTGTGAAGCTATTGTCCGTTCCAGAAGCACTGTTTCCATCCGTAACTAGAAACTGCACCACTATTTGGATCAACTGTCTAGGATATCGATGGGTTACGATAACGTTCTGTAGCAAAGACCTTATCTTGTCCTCTATCAATCTCTCTCTTGTGCTCGAGACTCCCACAGACGGTCTCACAACGATCTCCAAGCTTGAGCTGTTCGGAAGCTCTTGTCTCATCTTAGGCTCTATAGGACCTACCACGGATACCGCAACTTTCGTATTGCCCAAAATTAGTTCTGCTGAGCCATCGGAATTGTAAAGGGTAGAGAACTTGACATCTAAACTCATTGTAATGAATATTTCTTTCTTGGTGCTCACCACGGTCTGCTCATCGAGAGAATAATTAAACTTATCTCAGTATCAAGTCTTCATGACACAAAAAAATCTGAAATGTTAAGAAGTCAAGTCAAAGTCAATGACGGACTATGAGAAAGAGCTTCTAGCTGACTTTGAGAGCTCAGACGGTGAACAGGTAGAAGACGGAGAAAGTCTCAGCGAGCAGCCGGATAAAAACGGACAGTCTAATGGAGGTAAAAGTACGCTTGAAGATGAAGCTTCGTTAGAAGACAGGTTGAATCAGATACTAAAAGCAGAGGAAAACGCAACGTTTGAAGCGAGAATAAAGGAGGAGGATATCGACAAGATAGACGATCCTCGGACCTTGTCCAAGATAGTTGGGATTATCCCAGAATTGAAGAGCAAGATAGAGCATTACTCAAATGGAGACATCGATTACTTAGCATTACTTTCAGAGGTGGAGGAGGAGAACCAGACGGAGGAATACAAGTTCATGATGACGATAAACGACTTAGTATGGATAATCAACAGGGAGATACGAATGTATGATACGCTCGTGAAATCACAGTATAAAGTAGTATTTCCAGAGTTGGAGACTTTGGTGAGAAATGCTATTGACTATTCTCGTGTTGTGCAAGTTCTAAAACAAGACCTCTCCAATATAAGAGAATACGAGGAGGAGCTCAGAAAGATCGTGTCTAATGAGAAGGTTCTCGTCATTGTTATGGCGAGTATGCTGCAGGCCAAGAGGCAGTTTATTCTCGATGACAAGGATTTGAGCAAAATCTTACTGTGTTGTCAAGTTGTGCTCGAGCTCGATGATACACTACACTCCCTCTCGGATTTCATTTCTCTGCGGCTCTCGGGATATGCGCCAAACATGTGTGTAATTATTGGACCCTCCACCACCTCTCAGCTTCTTCTAGCATCGGGATCGTTAAAACAACTTTCCATAACTCCTTCCTGCAACCTCCCTGCCTTGGGAGTTCGAGAACTCTCTTCTGGGACGCATTCTAGAGCCCACCATATACAGCAGACTGGTTATATCTATCATTCGGACCTTGTTAACAGCCTTCCTCCAGAAATCGTGAAATCTGCCATGCGAATAATAAGTGCAAAAATCTGCCTAGCTGCTAGAGTGGATCTCTCGAAATCTAGTCCATCAGGAGACATAGGTCACAGGTACCTCGATGATATCAAAAAGAAGATAGAGAGATTGATGGCCCCACCAGAAAGTCTGGCAGACAAGGCTCTACCTGTCCCTCTGGAGTACAGATCCAAGAGACGGGGTGGTAGAAAATTCCGCAAGATGAAGGAACGCTTTCAAATGTCTGATGTGAGGAAAGCGCAGAATAGAGTTGCGTTTGGTCAGCAAGAAGATACCGTAACAGACTCATATGGTGAGGAAATCGGGTTGGGCATGAGCGGAAATGCTGGGCCTATGGGTAATTTCAAAACCATCAAGGAAAACACAAATACAAACGCTAAGATGTCAAAGCTGATGGTAGCAAGGATCGAATCGCAAAAGCAAGCCCCCACTTCATCTATCGATGAATTGGATGCAATTATTTTTGCTAAACCGTCGGCTCAATTAAATAATAAAAATGCAACTCTGACTGATTCAAATCGTAAATCCTGGTTTGACGGTCTAAAAAGGAGGGCTCCAGATCAACGTGAGAGTGAATCTCCGTCCAAGAGGGTTAAATAACCCATCTCTTAAATTAATCTATTAATGATGTTCATTTTTGTGTCATCAAAGCGAATATGAGTCTTAGTGAAAAAAAAAAATTTCGATAACTCAAGATATCTACTCTGTAGTTGTATGGTATTTAGAAAACTTCTTGTAGCTAGTAACGCCAGAAGTCAGTTTTTGAAATATCAGAGGATAACTGGAATTTTGTCAGCTAGGTCCTATTGCAGTAAAATGAGTGATATTGCCAATCCAGCCAGTGAGTCTGCGGGCCAACAACCATCCAAAGTAAAATCTCCAAAGGAGTTGGAAAAGGAACGTAAGAAGGCAGAGAAATTGGCCAAGTTTAATGCTAAGAAAGCGAAGCAAGCTGAATCGGTGAGCACGAAATCCAGTGAACCAAAAAAGGGCAAAAAGGAGAAAAGGCCTGTCGAACTGGTCCCTGAGTTTGTCGACCAGACAATACCTGGAGAGAAGAAGGAATTGGTTTCCTTAGAAGATGCTGCTTTCAAGGCTTACGTCCCAAAAAATGTCGAGACCTCGTGGTATCAATGGTGGGAGAAGCAAAAATACTTTGAGCCTCAATTCACTAAAGATGGGTCAGCAAAACCTGAAGGTATTTTCTCTATTCCAGCACCCCCGCCAAATGTCACCGGTGCATTACATATTGGACATGCTTTGACCGTTTCTATTCAGGATGCTTTAATCAGATACAACAGAATGAAGGGTAAAACCACTTTGTTTTTGCCAGGATTCGATCACGCTGGAATTGCAACACAATCAGTTGTTGAGAAACAATTGTGGTCCAAGGAGAAGAAGACCAGACATGACCTTGGAAGAGAGAAGTTCATCGAGAGAGTCTGGGAGTGGAAGGAAGACTACCATGCCAAGATCAAGAACCAATTCAAGACACTCGGTGCATCTTACGATTGGTCAAGGGAGGTTTTCACATTAGACCCCGAATACAGTAAGTCTGTCGTCGATGCCTTTGTAAGATTGCACGAGGAAGGTGTTATCTACAGAGCTTCGAGATTGGTGAATTGGTCCACAAGATTGAATACTGCTATTTCGAATCTTGAGGTCGACAACAAAACTATTCCCGGTAGAACACAAATTTCTGTTCCAGGGTATGAAGAGAAGATCGAATTTGGTGTCTTAACATCTTTTTCATACCCCGTTGAAGGATCAGATGAGAAAATCACTGTTGCTACTACGAGACCGGAAACCATATTTGGTGATACGGCTGTTGCTGTGCATCCTAAAGATCCAAGATACAAACACCTACATGGCAAATACGTTTCACACCCTTTCATAGATAAAAAAATTCCTATAATCACGGACTCGGAAGCGGTTGATATGGAATTTGGTACTGGTGCTGTGAAGATTACTCCAGGTCATGACCAAAACGATTATAACACCGGTAAAAGGAATAACTTAGAGCATGTCAATATTTTAACTGATGATGGTATTCTCAACGAGAACTGCGGTTCTGAATGGGCAGGTATCAAAAGATTCGACGCCAGATCTAAGGTCATCGAGAAGTTGAAAGAAAAAGGCTTGTTCGTAGAACAAAAGGATAACGAGATGGTTATTCCTTTATGTTCCAGATCTGGAGATGTCATTGAGCCGCTTTTGAAACCTCAGTGGTGGGTCAATCAAAAGGATATGGCACAGGATGCAATCTCTGCTGTCAAGAAGGGTGACATCGTTATAACCCCAAAGACGTCTGAAACCGAATACTTCCATTGGCTAGAGAACATTCAAGATTGGTGTATCTCGCGTCAATTGTGGTGGGGTCATAGATGCCCAGTCTACTACGTGATAATAGAGGGTGAACAACAAGACAGATTGAACAACAATTACTGGGTTTCAGGTAGGTCATATGAGGAGGCTTTGGAGAAGGCAAATAAAAGGTTTGCTGGTAAATCCTTCACCTTGGAACAGGATGAGGATGTTTTGGATACTTGGTTTTCTTCCGGTTTATGGCCAATTGCCACTTTGGGATGGCCTAAGAACTCGAGCGATTTAATGAATTTTGCACCAATGTCTATGCTTGAGACTGGTTGGGATATCTTATTCTTTTGGGTCACAAGAATGATTTTGCTTGGTTTGAAATTGACTGGAAAAGTTCCCTTCAAGGAAGTCTTTTGTCATTCTTTAGTGCGTGATGCTCAAGGTCGTAAGATGTCCAAATCGTTGGGTAATGTTGTCGATCCGTTGGACGTCATTACGGGTATCCCATTGCAAGGGTTGCATGACAAGTTGTTGGCTGGCAACTTAGATTCTCGTGAGTTGAAGAAAGCAACAGAGGGCCAAAAAATTACATATCCTAATGGTATCCCTGAATGTGGAACCGATGCCCTTAGATTCGCATTGTGTGCGTACTCTACTGGAGGAAGAGACATCAATTTGGATATTTTGAGAGTCGAGGGTTACAGAAAATTCTGTAACAAGATATACCAAGCTACCAAGTTCGTTTTGGGAAGACTAGGAGGCGACTACAAGCCACCTGTCTCTGCAGCAAAGACAGGAAAGGAGTCGCTTGTTGAGAAATGGATCTTGTACAAGTTGGCACATGCAATCAAGAACACGTCCGCTGGGTTGGATAACCGTGAATTCGGTGAATCGACCAACGCTATTTATACTTTCTGGTACGAGTTGTGTGATGTATACATCGAGAACTCTAAGGCTCTCATCCAAGATGGAACCGCAGAACAGAAGAAGTCTGCACAAGATACCTTGTACACCTGTATCGACTCTTCTTTAAGATTGATTCACCCATACATGCCATTTGTGACGGAGGAAATGTGGCAGAGATTGCCTCGTAGAGAGGGTGAAAATATTGATACCATTGTCACCGCTCCATACCCTGTCTACGACTCTACGTTTGACGACATCGAGGCGTACAAGGCCTACGAATTGGTTCTCGATATCACCAAGGGTGCTCGTTCCGTTTTGGCCCAGTATGGCATTTTGAAAAACGGACAAATCTACGTTGAGTCCAACAAGGATGACATTTTCAACATAGTGACCGAGCAACAAGACTCAATTGTCTCTTTGATTAAGGGCGTGGACAAGATCACGGTTGTCAAGAAGGCCGCAGATGTCCCCTCTGGATGCGCTTTACAATCCATCAACCCCGACTGCACCGTCCATGTGTTGGTCAAGGGGCAAATCGATATCGATGCAGAGATCAAGAAGGTGACCAAGAAGCTCGACACTGTCAAGGAGTATTTGGCCAAAACGAATGACTCGGTTGGCAAGTTCACTGAAAAGACCAACGAACAGGCCAAGGATGCTGCGTACAGAAAGATAGAGAAATACGAAGCTGAGATCGACGGTTACGACAAGACCATTGCTATTCTCGAGAAGCTAACGCTCTAATGTCAGTATCTGTTCCTGTATCTAATATACTATACTATTCTAGCTGAAATTTCATATGCTCCATAATTCCACCCCCACAGGACTGGCTTTCGTGTAGCGATAGACGAGTATAGGCATTCTGTATAATGCGAATGTATACACACATTCTTCCCTCTGCTGGCTGCCGCAGAATCGCTCACACGCATGTAGGCCTTGCATCCTTCCTTTTCCTTGCAGGGCAACATTACAATTGCCAGAAAAGGGCGAACCGTTCCCTTTGATTCCCTTTTGTGATACATGGCCTTGGGTCGGTCATTATCGGTATCTTGATTACTGAGCATCAGCACAATTTTGCTCAAAAAAGGGGGTCGTGGTGAAGCTGCCATCAAGCCATGTCGATTAGCGCCTCAATCGCTGAGTCAAAAACCAACACGCCGCGCACACCACAATTGAGCACTTGTAGATATCCCATGGAATCGTCGAAGCCGTTCGATACGTCCAATTCCATTAGTGTGTGGTGGATGTCCAGCCACGTAAGCTGAAATAGTAGTGCTTCGCTCATTTCCACCTATTGTTCCTGGCCCAGGTATAAATATGGGAGGAATCACTGGCGAAGGAGTCCCAAATTTCTACACCATACCAGTGAAGAAATATAGAAATAAGTAGACAATGGCTTTCGACGATTTAGTTAAGAAGGGAGAGGCCTTCGCAAAGGACAAGAAGAACCAAGAGGATCTCAAAGATGCTTACTCAGGTTTCAACAAGACCGAGGGTTCTTTCGCCGACAAGGCCAAGGGTGCCTACGGTGAGTACCAGAAGAACCACGCTGACGCTAAGAAGGACGACAAGAAATAAATCTGTCGCAGATCAGTCAATGCTTAAGTTTCAGTTATCGGCTGAAGCTCAATCAAAGCACAGATATAGTAGCTAGTTAGTTCGTCTTGTATCAATTCTACAATATAAGTCTTTCAGACATATCGACAAGACATGTAGCTGTCCAAGAGACAGATCAATGCGCTGTAGACGGTGTGAGAGTGTCCGTGGTCTTCGGTGCCAGGGAGTGTTCCTTAGGTTGTGTATATAGGTCAATATGGATTTCGAAATGTCATCGATTCCACAAGGTGATGGGGAAGGCATCTAGCATGGGCCGGAGCAACAAGCAGGAGAATAAGGGCAAATCTGGTGGTTTTCCGTTAAATGAAGCCTGTCGTGAGTTGAAACAGAAGTTTGGGGCGTTAGAGAGCACTTTGAGTCTCCATTATGCGAGTCACAGTACGGATCCACATATGTCTGACCTTTTGCAAAGGTCATCTTTGTTGATAGAGAAACGCATACTGGTTGGAGACTTGGAGCAGATGCTTGGAATATACCCCGGGGTATATCACGTCTATGAGGGTCTGGGAGGGAAGGAATGGACGAACGTGAGGTATCCACGGGACATGACCATAGCTGAATACAATCATAAAATACCTCTTAGAAAGGAGAATTTTACCTCACTCCTAGAAGAGTGGAGTCGACTGAACCCTTCCAGCCTGCAGATCCCAGCACCACCGTTGACTATCTCTAGAGATTTGAAAAAAAATGGCCATAGGGTCCTGAAGCTCGCAACGCCAACCAAAAAGATAAATGTGCTCGAGATGAAGAACAAGCCAGAGAAATTCAGATTTAAACAGAGAAACGAAGAAGAGGAGAAAGAGAAATCCGAGGGACTATCCTTGTTAGAAAGAATCAAGCGAAAAGAAAAGTTGAACAAGCTTGAAGGAGAAGAAACCACACCGGAACAGAAGTACGAAGCATTCCTCAGTGGAAAGCTTGTTCATTTCTACAACATATTGTACCAAACCTACAAACTAGAGAAGAATCAAGATAGGAGCAAAACTTATTCTGTTAAGTCACTCAGCCAAACAATCCTGGACAGCTTGAGCCACCCTTTGAGTGAATCTGACATAATTAATGTGTTAAAGTTACTTCTGAGAAAGCTATCCTCTCGCATAGAAATTACAAAATACAATGAAACAGACCTTTTAAAAGTCAAGTCATTGGATAGAAATGAGGACATCCCTTTATTGAAATGACAACTAAAGAATTCTTACGTACAGTGAGTATACATAACGATCTATTATATTCAATCTCTGGCAGCAATATCAGATGCTCCACTGTTCATGAAGTAGTGCTTCAATACCAATTCGATAGACCAGGTAGCACCTAAATCTAATAATATGCATCCAGTCAACTTGACTTTAAATATTTTTTCCATAGGCACGAATTTCATGGCCTCGTTCAATTCTGGCATGAACTCAGTAGATCCTGCAATGGCAAGTCCTGCAACACCCAATAAGCCGTAATACATTCCCTTGTTATCCTTGATACTCTCTCTAAATGGTAATCCTTGATAGTTGACTGCAAAAGTTGATACCTGTTGAGCCAATTGCAACAAGAACATTCCAGTATTCAACAAAGATGGAGAAAATTCCTTTTCTAAGTCAACCTGAGGTGTTCTGGGTTCCAAGATGTAAATTTCACTGGTGATGTAAACCAATGTCACAATATGGATGGCAAATTGTCCCAATATAGATCCCATAATGTAGATGTTGAAAATGCCACTTTGGGGTCTCTCGGTGGATAACTTTTCTACAGGTCTGCCACGAGAAATTGAATAGAAACAAACAGACAATAAGATACCTGAAACAGTGGATTGGCCGTCTCCGAATTTCATACCAGCAAGATAAAGCACTGACAATGAGTAAGCAGAAATCAAACAGTTCAAGGCCAAAATCTTATACATTTGAATAGTCGACACCAATGCACACCTACCTTGGCGGATGATATGAGTAACGGTAGAAACATTTGACAACTTAGATGTAAAAGGAGCTGCCACAGAAGCATCACCTAGTCTCAAAACAGGTGCTTCATCTTCAGTCTCAGCCTCGTTAAGTGCTCCTAAGATGGTGTCAGCAATTTGGTCACCCCCCTGTTTCATACCTGGAGCAGGTAATTGTACACCAGTTTTATTAGCTACTTCTACTGCCTTTATCATATCGTCTGTAATGGTAATTCCCTTCTTCTCCATAGCTTCCAAATACTTTGGATTCGAAGGACCAGGAGGATAAAGATGAGCAATCAAAGGAGGAACCGGTGGTGGTGGCTTTCCCCAGTTAGTCAAAAGTTGAACTTGTTTTTCGTAGACCTTCTTTTGTATCTCGATTTTCTTATTCTCTACCACTTTTCTCAAACCTTCTTCAGTTCCATTCAATAATGCAACACCAATGTGAGCCTTCTTCAAAGCACCAACATCGTTAGTACCATCTCCACACATCAAAGTGTTGTAACCAGCGTCCTTAAGAGCAGTGAGAATAGATTCTTTCTGTGCTGGGGAAACCCTAGCATATACCCAAGAGTGTTTCAATAATTCTAATAGTTGAGGGTGTTCAGCTAAATCATTCAAGGCATGTCCGGTCAAACAGAGGTCATACTTTTTGTATAATTCCTCATTAATGTCATCAGTTGATTTGAAAGGAATAACAATTGTCTCTTCAACATTTCTCCACACCAAATTTTCATCAACAGTATTGTGGTGAGCCTCTGGGGCATCCAAAATTAAGACTTCTTTGTCAACAATCTCTACTTTTTTAGCGACATGACATGCCGTTAAAGGATTGTCTCCAGTGATCATTATACAACGATGAGATGATTCATTCAACATCTTTATGGATTCGATTGCATCAGGCTTAAGAGGGCAGTGGAAGACGATAAATCCTGCAAAGTGTAGCTTTGATTCCACATCTTTTCTGTTCACTTTGTTGACGTTGACATTGGAGTCCAAATACTTGTAAGCCAAAGCAAGGACACGCGAACCTGACCTTGTAAAGGACTTGTAAGTCTCTTCATAATGTTCAGGAGCATCAATCAACATGCTCGAAATAGTCTCAGGCGCACCTTTGACCGCAACAAAATTCTTTCCAGGTACAGAATTGATATTCGTGATCGCTGATGATCTCTTCAAGGCAGATGAGAATTGAAATCTACGCAAGATTCTAATCTTCTCTACCTTCTTACCTTTAGTTCTTTCAACGGTATCTTTAAGACCAACATTCCAATGTGCAGCCTTCAACGTTGCCTGTTCCATTGGGTCACCAACGATTTCACCATCATCCAATTTCACAAGGGCGTGGGCCGATCCGAGCACATAAGATGTGGTTTCGGGAGCCTCTTCACACTTATACAAATGGCTAACATCGTCAGCTTTAAAACCAGCCAAACCTTCGAACACAAGATCCTCCTCAGTCAAAGTTCCAGTCTTATCAAAGCAACAAACGTCCATTCTACCAGCCAAGGGGATTCTAAATGGTTCAGTACAGAAGATGTAGTGTTTACCCAAGGAAGCCAAAGATGAGTTGACTGCCATAGTCAATTCCATTGGAAGTTCTGGAGGCACCACAGACGTGATAACAATGATACAGTCTAAAATCAATTTGGACTGGATTCTACCCATTCTGGTTCCTTCAACCCACACATACCAGGAAGCTGCAATGGCAAAGACCAATAAAAATAAAATAAAGTAGAAAGCTTCTTTGTTATCGACTGACACTCTCTCACTCGAGAAAATCATCATACGAACAAGCGAACCTTGAGATGTCTCGAACCCAGTTTTGGAAACAATGGCAAGCGCACCGTTATCTGGTGCAAGGGGTACGATAGGATCAACTGGCTTTGTAACTTGAAGTGCTATGGTGCCACCGTGGAGAAGCGAGTTCTTGTCAAGACCTTCTACATCCAAATTCTCATCAGCGGGCCTCAAATTGATTGACTCCTTCAACAAGGGGGTTGATTCACCGGATAACATAGCTTCATTCATAATCGCAGAACCATTGACTAACAACAAATCACAAGGAAGAGCACTTTCCTCTCCTGATCTGGTCACAGATACCAAATCGCCAGGTAACAATTCAGTTGTATCCATCTGTTTCCACTGAGCATCTCTGTATACGTATATCGAGTACAGTTTGATACCCATGCTTTGAAACTCCTTCATGGTAGTCCGTCTTTGGAAGACCGTAGTCATTTCAAATGAAACCAACATGAATAATGAGAATAAAGAGTAATACCATTGTTCATCCATACACCAAAGTGCAACACAAAATATTTGAAAGACAAAGAAAGGAGCAACGGCATGCTCTTTGAACAACTCCATAAACGTAGGAATTGGAATGTCGAATCTGTTCTCGCCGTAGATTCTCTTCTGTTTGATCAAGTCACCGGAAAGCCCCTTTGAGTTTTGGAACACAGAGAGTCTGGGAGACAGATCAAAGGTAAATTCTGGAGGCGAAAACTTGTTAGTGTCAGCATGCAACAAATGTCTTCTCTTCTGATACAAGAAACTGATTTGCGTCTCCCCGTCATCGAACCTCTCTCTCTGGATCTTGCAAATCTCCCCCACACCGCAGTTGGGTGCTGGATCTATCTTAATGTGACTTGCCTCCGCAAAATTCTTGACCTGACCATAGTTAAATTTGACATTGATATTGATATTCCAGTGCGGCATCAACCAAAGCAACAAGTTGATCGACGTTATCGTCAACAAGTACACAAACGTCCATTCGGATCCTTTGATGTACTTATCATATTGAAAGAGATATATCTGAAGGAACACAGGATACACCACTGTGAAAGGTAAAACGTACGGTCTGAGAACAAACCACTTGGGCACCAAAAGCTCAGATGACTGAATATCTGCGCTGTTCACCAATTCAGTCATTGCAGAGCTGTATCAAATACCTTAATACTAACGATTTCTTCACCACTATCTCCAAGGTGAAAATTTATCTAGGCGGAAGATTCGACGGTTGCTTTGTATGCAGGTGAGACCCATATCTTTGTCGTCTTGGCGGCATAACAGCTCCCTATGATGGGCTAGAAATACATAGGTGTGTTTCATGCTTTGGGATAGTATCGCTGTGTTCTTCTGTCTCCTTGGCCTGCAAAAATTGGCAGCTGTAACGGATGTTTGGTTGCTTCCTTATCCGAATTGACAATTTTGGTCCTATTTGTGCAAAAGGTGCAAAAACTCTCTTTTAGCTCTGGGACCTACAAGAGTGGAGAGGGGACCACTAAAGGAGCTGCTATTCTTTGTGGTTCCCTATCTCGACAGAGTGTGGACGATTGGAGTTCATAGTTTTTAGTGACTAATCACCACTTCTCTAGCAGATGTAGGATCTACATACTTCGAGTGATGTATTGTAGCGTATGTCTGTGATGCTTAAGTTTCCAGTGCCCGATAGTAGCACAGAATTGCAGATGCAGACCCGCAGGGTAGTTGCGAATTGTACTCCGCATTCTGTCATTTATGGAGGGCCAGACTGTTGCGAAGGCCGTAGAGAAAACAAAGTGGATCGATATGGAAATGTGCAAAACTGTGGATGAGACTTACGTCAAATTCGGAGCAATGAGATATTCCTATCAAGATGACATCGATAAAGCAAAAATTAGGATAAAGGTTTGAGGTCAAGCCCAATGTCGTTCAAAGAGATACCCGTGATCGATCTAACCAAGCTAGGGAACCCCAGCGAGAGGAGGGAAGTACTCGGTCAGCTTAGATATGCACTAATTGACGTGGGGTTTCTCATATTGACTAATTTTCATGAAGAGGGCCCTTCTGCAGATGACTTAGCCCAAATCACAGAATCAGCTAAAGAGTTCTTTGCACTTCCTGCCGACGAGAAGAAGAAGTGTAGTATGATCCATTCGCCTCACTTCTTGGGCTACAACGAGTTGGCAAACGAGATCACTGCGAACCACACAGACTGGAGGGAGCAAATTGATCTCGGAACAGAGCTTCCAGCGCCGCTGGCCGGAGAACCAGTCTACCGAAATATCGAGGGACCGAACCTATGGCCCAACGAGGCCCTCATCCCGTCGTTCAGGCCTGTGGTGTTGAATTACATTGAGAAAATGACTAGGTTGAGCAAGACCTTCAGAAAATTGGTATGCGAAGCTCTCGAACTCCTGCGAGATGCGTTAGAGAGATATATGAAGCCCAACCAACAGTGCAAGATGAAGCTTATTGCTTATCCCGATGCTGGTGATTTGCAGAATGAGTCGTCTAAGGTGCTACAAGATTCCTCGTCGACGTCACAAGGTTGTGGGCCCCACAGGGATTCAGACTTGATCACATACATATACCAGGCAACAACACACACGGACTCGTTGCAAGTTCAGAACTTCCAGGGAGAATGGATCACCATTCCATACGTGGAAGATTCTCTCATAGTCAATGCTGGTCAAACGTTGGAAGCAGTGACGGATGGAGTTTGCATGGCCACAATCCACAGAGTCCTAACTCCTAAACCAGGACTGGGCACCAGGATATCCATTCCCTTCTTCCAGAGTATCAATTCGGATTCGTACAAGGCCACTCTTGCCGATATCCCATCGAGCATCATACAACTCAAGCAAGATCGGGATAGGAAAATCAGTAGTTGGGGTTCAGATACTAGTTTCCAGTTCAAGCCCAACATTACGGAGGAGCCAGTGGGTGTAGCAGTGTTCAAGAATAGAATAAAGTCACATCAAGACGTTGCTGCGAAATGGTATCCTGAGATTTTGAGAAGCGTATTGGCAGAGTATCAATGACAGTTTAATTTATTTCTTTCATTTAGCCTCTCATTCGTAGACAATCGGAAGTATCACATTGCACTCTTTCGAACGTAGCTCAGCTCGGCTCTACTATGGGCTTCTATTCCATATCTTGTGACTTGATGAGGGTTCAGCAGTACTCCATACCAAGTTACTATACACAGGATCCTATCGATATCTTCAGATGAGGTGGACGAGAGCTAAGCGATGTTTATCTCTCTGGATTCATTGAATGTCTAATTCTAGTCGTAGTGACCATCTTCAGAAGGGAGCTGATGTCTCTACCAACGAGGCACTTATAGCAGGCTCCATCTCAGGTGGACTCGCGAGGTAAGTTTTCATAGTACCTTATTTTACATACACAAGATCTAGTACTAATCCATCACTACAGAGCGGTGACAGCACCTCTTGATACCATAAAAATACGGCTACAGATTCAACCACATAGAGGGGGGATAGCTGTTGGAGCTCTTCAAACAACCAGAGAGCTCATAAAAAACGAGGGTGTTCTAGGACTATGGAAAGGCAATGTGCCAGCTGAGCTTATGTACATTATGTACGGAGCGGTGCAGTTTTCATCATACTCGTTATTCAACAAGGCCTATGAAGATTTTGCTGCATCAAGGGAGATCGTTCTCAAACCGCATATACACTCATTACTAGTGGGGTTGAGCTCTGGAGTAGTGAGCACCCTCTCAATTTATCCTTTCGACTTGTTGAGAACTAGACTTGCGGCCAACTCACATAAGAACTTCTTATCGATGTCGAAGACGATCAAAAGCATTTTGAGACAAGACGGCATCATTGGCTTATTTGCAGGCATTAAGCCAACAATGCTTTCTGTAGCTACAAATACGGGTGTGATGTTTTGGAGCTATGAACTTGCGAGAGATATTTCGAGACAATACAACGACGTTCCTTTTATAGAGGGGATGTGTGGCTTCATAGCCGGTGCCCTGGCCAAGGGGGTAACATTTCCATTGGATACTGTTAGAAAACGAAACCAGATGTACTCATCAGCAGATCCTACCATGGAAAGAAATGTGGCCATCTCTCTCACCAAGAGTATCTTGAAGAATGAGGGAGTATTGGCGTTTTATAGAGGATTTGGGATTAGCATCTTGAAAACAGCACCCACAACTGCCCTTTCGTTATACATTTATGAGTATTCTCTTGATTACTTAAAGAGATAATGGCCAAATATCGATGAAGTGAAATTATTGCTACATAATAAATGCATCAACTAATTAACGACTAGATTTGGAATAGGTAATCTTCTTCTTCCTCTTCCTTATCATCTTCATCGTTTCCATCGCCCTCTATTAGCTCATTGTAACTATCGTTAACGTTGATGAACTCCACCTCGTCCGTGCCTAGATCCTTCAAGCCATTGTTTCCTTCGTATTCACCTTCAGTGTCATAGAACCTGTTGATCAGATTTGGCAGTATATACTCTCTGTTGTCGTCATCTAAATCACTCTCCCCATCACCTTCCGTTAGAGATCCTGAGTTATTGGTGGTGGTTACAGGACTATCTTTGTTACTTGACTTTATACTCTCGAGATCCTTATTGTGGGCATATAGCGACTGAGAGTTCATGAGAAGGTTCTTTATTCGGTGATTCTTGTTACCCACTTTAGAGTGTTTCGAAACAGAGGGTTTCTTGGACTCACGAGTCACAGAGGATGCAACTGACAACTGTGGGGAAGTTCTAACGCTGGTTCTTTCAGCGTGCTGTTCCACTCCTTTGATGTCAGATTCATTGTTTTTGGGTTCTTCTAATTGTTTCCTGATGTACATGGGTAAATTTTCTCCCATCAAAGAAAGCCTTCTATTGCGTTTTTGTGTGGAGGCACTCAGAATATTACGACCCGATTGCAGGGTCTCTGGTAAGTCGGTACGGTTCTCCTTTGTGGTCTCTTTCCTGTCCAGATTTGCTGTTTTGCCACTTCGAGGTTTGAAACCTAACTTCTTCAGCACATAGGTGAGACGATTCTTGATTTGGGGACCGATTCGCTCCCTCTCTGAGTTGGAATTAGCAGTCAATTCGGCTTTTGTGATGACATTAATATTTGAAATCGAAGTTATAGCAGGCTTTCCCACACTTGGCCGTCTAGCGTGTCCGAGAGAAACAGTCCTATCAATCCCCTCCATATTTTTATGCAAGAGATTCAAAGACATCCCATTTTCGGCCTCACTGAGTTTTGGCATAGTAGACTTCACCATCTCATTCTTCTGTACATTACTTCTGTTGCTCTCCTCGTGTACTTCATCATATTCTATAGCACTATCTCTATCAGCACTATCCCTGCCAGCACCTTCCGTAGTTTCCAGACCATTGAACGGGTTGAGATGCAAATCTTTGATTGTCACTAGTGCCTCCTCAAGAATCTTGTGGTCTTCGTTCTTCCATAGCCTGAAATACCCTTCGACGTCTAGCTCGCTCTCCCCTTTGAAAGGATTGAACAAGTCATCGTAGATGTAGTCTGCCTTCGACTTTATAAACTTGACATCCTCACAGTTGAGTGCTTTCGCCAAATATTCCCAGTCAACCTTATTGTAGAAGTTTGATGGGGTCAATACGCTTCCCAATGTATTCAAATATTGCTCTAGTTGATGCTGTCTCTCATCCTCCCAAACAAGCTATTTCTCGTTAGTATGACACCTTATGTAACATCCCTGTCTACTTACATCCACCTTTCTCGATAAAATGTCTTCTACTTTGCTATAAATCATGAATCGTTAGTCTTGATTTTCATCTTATCAGAGAAATTTCCTTTTGAGAGACTCAAATTTCACCAAGATACTCTACACGTTATAGCAATGCTACATTACAGGCAATAATGAGGGACACTGAGAAGGGCATCCAGAGAATGGATACAGAAGTGTCTGATAGAATCAAAGCGCAGACTTCAATCGAGTCTTATGAGGCCGCTATCAAGAAACTTGTCTTGAATAGTATTGAAGCAGGATCGTCTGAGATCACAGTGAAAGCATATAAACCTTCTTTGAGTGTTACTATAGAGGACAATGGCGAGGGTATGGGACAAGAAGATCTCGAGAATGTTGGAATGCGGCTGTATACCTCTAAGAATAGGGCAGCAGCAACCAAAGGAGAGCATATAGGCAAAAAGTGGCATGGTGAGACATTGCATTCTATGGCGATGGTCTCTCTCATGAAAATCGTCTCTAAAGTGGCGGGCCAGAAAAGTGCATACATACTAAAGGATATTGCAGGATACCGGGGCATCTCAAAATACTCTCTGGAGTCTTCTGAGACGGAATGTTTTGCTGACGGCGTGGATACGTCTTGTCTCCAGGTAAGTGGTACAGTGATCATTGCAACCAATATCTTTTATAATATCCCGGTGAGGAGAAAAATGGAACTAGGGAGGCCTACGAGGCTGCTAGTAGAAGGCCTACGGCTGTTCCTTTTGCTCGTATCGGTACCGTATCCCAATGTCAAGATTGATATAAATGTCATCGAGTCACAGGAAGAGCTAGCTACGTCGTTGAGCAACAGAGGAAGGATCACAGTGAACGACCGCTTGAGCAGGGCAAGACAGTTGGCTTTTCTAATGCGGTCTGTGTATGGCAACTCAATGATAGCTGGATATAAGGTGGTGGAGACCGGTGACTATAATCATAGGGTCAATGGTTTTATTGCTGAAAGTCAGTCAACTTCGAAAAGACATCAGTATGTTTTCGTTAATGGTGAGGCATTCAATTTGCCAAGCGAGGATGCTAAACGGTTGAGCAGGATACTGACTACAGAGCCGAAAAGGCAAAAAGGAACTTCACCATCTAAGAGAATGAGAAGACTAAATCCTAGATATCCAGTTTTTTTATTAGAAGTTGAGAAGAGAAATGAGACAGTTGACATGAGCGGAATGAAAGACAAGCAGCTTTCACAGTTTGATCATTGGAATGAAGTCAAATACATGGTGTTTGCTGCTTTGGAGGATTTTTTTGGCATAGGATTGTCGAATGAACGTAGCAAACTCTTGAAGCGAGCAGAAAGTGTTATGCCTAGCGGTTCAGACAAGACTTTGTGTTTTCCAGAAGAGATGTTGAATCGTGCTGGGTCTATCAAAAGCACCGAGCGTCATATTTTGAGCTCACCTACTCGAGAAAGTAAGACGGATGAGACTTTGACAAATAAGCACCTTAATGACGTCAATAAGACCCATGAGTGGAAAGAAATATCGCGAAACATGCTTCTCAACAGCAAGTATAGAGTGATTAGGCAGATTGACAAAAAGTTCATCTTGTTGTCCATTCTGGCGGGCATCCTGCCAACCGATCCACCAATGCTTTTAATTATTGATCAGCATGCCTGTGACGAACGCATTCGAGTGGAAGATGCTTTGAGATCGTTCGTCCACCAGATCTTAAATCCCGATCTCGATATGAGGACACCATTGCTGAACCCGCTTCTTATTCACACAACCGAAGAAGACCACGACAGATACACAAGACACAAACCAAATTTCAAACTTTTTGGAATTCAATATCTGATCCTTGAGAACGGTATACTCCTTTCCCATGTTCCTGATCTCTTGGTTGACTACGTTGAACGAGACCCAGATTTCATCAAGTCGGGCCTCTTGCGCCATTTGGATGATCTTGACTCAAATTGTAAGAAATCAGAATTGACCATCGAGGGGGATCTGTGGTTTTTCTTAACATATCACCTACCATTCCTCATCACAGAAGTCATCAACAGAGCGGCTTGCAGAGGTGCCATTATGTTTGGAGATACTCTTAACCGGTCAGAGATGGAGCAACTGATTCGCTGGTTGGCACAGTGCAATTTGCCCTTCCAATGTGCTCATGGACGGCCCTCAGCTGTACCCTTATTTTAATCTCACCAGTCTGTCGTTTCGACTCGATCACGGCTCGTACGAACCTTCAGCACCATCTAATAGCCAACATTGAACGTTGGTGATGAGCTCACGTGATTTATTTGTATACTAATGTTCAAGCATATTTCAACCATGTATATATATATATTTACCATACAAGACAGTCGTTTATCGTATTGAAATAGCCATGCTGAATCGATGGAACCCACAGGCTTCAATTCCTGGTTCGCTTAAACGTGGTAATTTTTGGAATGGCAGAGAAGACTCGAGCGTAGAAAATGGACCAGCCCAGTTGATCAAGCTAGCCAACAACCAAGTGGTTGACAATAGATTTTCCATTGACGTAGAAAAGGCAAGAGAGCATGAGGAATCCACGAATAATAGCATAGACACAGAGAGGATTCTGGTGACTGATGGCCAGGGGCTTTCGGCAAATGGAGACCTTCCTGTTCGAACACTCACGAGGGACATCTCACTAAAGCTCAATGGATCTAAAAGAGCGTTCAATGTTGGAAAGTTATGGAAGTCTGAATCAGGGAGCAGTAAACGGAAGGAATCTCAAGACTCAAACGTTCCCATCTATTATAAGCCTCCCTCTACCAGTCTGAAGGGATCGCAATATGGCATAAAGAGGTTTTTACCACCCAACTTTGACACGATAGACGAGAAACACAAACAAAACACAGTTCCCTTGATAAAATGGTCCCCGCAAGTAACCATGGACCAAATAGCATCCAGTGCATATGATGGGAAGAGAGAGGATGACTACGTAGCTGACATCGAAGATGATGTCAACCCAAAGGGTATGTGGGTAAACCCGGTAGTGAAAGAAGCTCTCAGCAGACAGGTGAATAAAGGGGCGGAGGTTAAAAGATTGATCTGGAGTCTTTTCAACTTGGCGGCGACCAAGCTAGTAGTGGCCATCGCATCTTATATACTCACGCTCTACGAGCTCAGGAGGCTTCCATTTCAGAGCTCTAACGCATACTATCCTCCGATTCGAAGCGAGGCGGTGGAACTAGGCAACATCAACTTCTACACGGTGCTCATCTTAAAACTCTTCTACGGATATCTCGTTCTCAGGGCTCTTCTGGCTATCTACCGGCTTCTGAAGGGTCAGGACCAGTGTTTGAATCTCCCGTTGAATGCCAAACAGAGAGCACTTATCGGGTTGCGTGCTGCACCCATCTCCACCGCAAATGAGACAGACGATCCGGAGGACAGCACGCAGCTCGTAATGGAGGCTCGAAGGTTTCAGACCAGAAGCAAGGGCTCCGCCTACGAGCTTCCAAAGTACAGCAAGCTGAACATATACTCGACACGCACTGTCAAAAACAGCACCATGCCCGCGCCGGAAAGCCAGTCTTTATATCCGGTCAGGACCTCGTCTGACTTGGACTACGACACAAGACCCAAAAAAGCACTAAACCATGCGTCTCTAAACTCGTCTGGCCGCCTGTTCAGCGAAGAGATCAATCCCAAGCTTGCTTCGCAGTTCCAAGAGCGCTTCGATATCGACTTCGATGTCTCCGATACCGAAGACGATTTCTCGACCAGGAACATCGCACAGTCGGCCATCACTACAGGCCAGAGAGACAAAACGGCTTTTTCTCGAAGATACGGAATATAGCGTGTATAGTTTGTATGTGACTATGAAGTGACTGTGAAATATTTCCCGAACTTCATCGTCCGGAAATCAATTTGCAGATATACTATTGCGGGGGAGCGTTTCAAGTATATAAGGCTGAGATGGACCCCAGGAGACAAATTTAAGGGCTCATTGAGTAGATCATCATCAGCATCAGATTGCAAGGATATCCATGACAGATAACCGAGAAGCTAACTCGTTTGAAGAGGCGTTTCGTGTGTTCAAAATAGACGACACAACGTATCAAGGTGCGCATGCTCTCGGACCACCACTTAAAGGAGCACGAGGAGTATACGGAGGACACACGGTAGCACAGACGTTACTTGTGGCGATGGAGACAGCCGGGGATGCGTATAGACCACAATCGTTCCATTCGTTCTTCATAGCGGCCGGGGACTACAAGGTGCCCATGACTTTCAAGGTTGAGAGGCTTCTCGACGACGGGGTGTTTTTCAAGGTGAGCATCAAGGTGGAGCAGAAGGGCCGCAAGAGGCTCTCGTGCACGGTGTCGTTGGTCAAGAAGGGCACACACCAGCCGTTGAAAGACGAGTACCAGATTCCCCCAGCACCGCTCAAGCATCGTCTTCCGCACCCCGAGAAGCTCCATGTCATCGAGCACACAGACTACCTCAGGAACGCCTACAGCGACGAATTGGTCAAGCCTGAGCTAGCGCCGGAAGAAAAAGAGCAGCCGTTTGCGCAGCGCTGGATCACGCTATTCAGCGGCGTCAAGCCGGGCCAATCGTTCAGCAAGCCGGGCTTAAACTACGTGGGGTTGGCCGACCTCACGGACTCGGGGTTTCTCACCACCTTGGCCAGGGTACTTCACATTCCCTGGAACCCCACCGAGGAGAACCCGTACTTGGACCACGATCCTGACCACAACGCGCTCAATCTCCTCAAAACAAGCATCAACGTGCTCCACCTCTACCACTACAACGCTATGTCGCTCGACCACCACATCTACTTCAACAGTTTCGCCGACGACTTTGACATTCTGCGCGACTGGCTCTCCTTCACTTACCAGATGAGACGCTTGTCCAACAACAGAACGCTCGTGCGAGGCTTCATGTACGACCAGAACGACCGCTGCGTGGCCACAGTGTATCAGGAGGGTCTCACGTACCTCTATCGCGGGATCCCGGAACAGGTCAGGTTGTGATGCCGCGAGCCGGCTCCCGCCCACCGCGACGAGCTACCGGCCTACTCGCCGCGCTACCGCCACCCAGTCGCCGCGCTACCGCCACAGCCATACCTCGGTCTGCTCGCCAGTATATATGCAGGTCCGCCTTTTGCATTCTTTTCACGGTTGCACTGGCGAGCGTAACTACCGGTGTCTAGCATGGAATATACTTTCTAGCCGTACTCACAACCGGAAAAACCTGTAGCTGGTGCATACCTCGGTTGCTGCACAATCCACCGCTGGCGCGTGCCCAGCAGCGCACAACCGTGGCACCACACCCGTCTCGCCGTTAGTTGCTGGCAATGCCCCGAAGTGATGAGCACCCCTGTAGTCGCTCCTTGCACCGTTCCAGCACCGTACCGCTACAGCACCGCCGAAGGCCCGCGACACCTAATACCGTACGCGCGCCACCGCCCTGGCCCACCACCGCCAAGCTACGCGCTAGCGAGATTCCCGCGAGATGAGCGTTCCACGTTTGTGGCATGGATCTTAGGTAATGGTTTAGCCTCGGCTTGTTGAGATGCTTTATAATTGTGCTAGAAGTGTTGGGACTATATAATGTGCCATGATCTTGCGGATTATCAATACTAGTTTATAAAGCAGTATTCAGCCCGGAGATCTAGTGAGAGTTGAGAGACTTGGTCACAGTAAGCTCACATTTTCAGAGATTATAGTTGCAGTTGGGATTTAACAGTAGACAAAATCGATATCTAGGATTTGCATACTAGAGAAAAGGTTACAGTTGTGCTGTAGGGAGTGTTAATACAGTTGATACTGTTATAACGATAGACACACGATAGACACACGATAGACACACTATTGAGGCATTCGGGAGGTGTTGGAATACACATGAGTGACGTTAGCATGAGAAACAGCGATGTGCTGGACAAACAGTCGAAGTTGGGCCAAGCATTTGAGATGAGGCAGACTGGCGAGTTGACGTTTACGGGAGAGTTACCTCTCGAGAAGCCGTCACCGCTGTCGAGAGGTGTGTACGGAGGAAACTTGTGCGGGCAGGCGATTATGGCGGCGATGAGGACGGTGGAGGAGGGATTCACGCCGCATTCGCTCCACTCGTACTTTGTGGGAGCCGGAGATGCGTCGCTTCCGTGCGACTACGAGGTGGAAAAGGTGAACGATGGACGCAACTTTGCCAACCGTTTGGTGCGCGTGTCGCAACAGGGCAAATTGAAGTACTTGGTGACGATGTCATTGACCAAGCGCAACTCTGCGGCTGCGGCTGCCCAGGAGGCCAAGATCGACCCCAAAAATTCGGGTGCTTTTGAGTTCCAGGCACCGGCACCGTCATTGTTTTACAAATACAAGCTCGAGGATATCCCCACCAGTCGCCAGCCTTTTGCGGTAATCGAACACAAGCTCCCTCCCGAGCTCAAGGACCCTAGGTTACTGCCCGAGGAGCTCAAGTTGACTGCCGGTGAAAGAGACCTTGGGTTCTGGATCAGAGTAGGCGACACCGTGCGGCTGTCAGAGCTACGCTACGCTGCATTCGCCGTCCTCTCCGACTCCGTGTTTTTGACGGCACTCTCCAGAATATTGCACTTGACCGTCCCCGGTGGTGTAGGGCCCAGCGGGGGAAAAGGTCCTCATTTTTTTTCTGTTTCCTTGGACCATTCCATATACTTCCACGACGACGATTTTGATCCCACCAGCTGGACCTATGCCTCCTACAAGGCTCCCAAATTCTCGAACAACAGGGTCTTATACGAAGGTGGCTACTATGATCAGAGAGGCAGGCGTGTGGCCTCTGTGGTGCAAGAGGGCCTAGTATTTTTCCATAATGGTAATCATCTACGGGCAAAGCTATAATTGCGAAATTGGTTGAAATATCTCCAAATTTGGCTATTTTGATGTGCATTTAGATTATATTATATTTATTTCATTGACGTGAACCATAACCACCAGTATTTCGTAGCCATCGTAGACGCCAGCTGTTGTTTTTAGTTTCTATTAGCAATGTGCTTCCAGCTTGGTGTAATTCGGTGCTGCAGAGGGATTTCTCCGCGAACCGAATCCTTTGATGTACTTTTTCAGATTCAGCTCCTTCTTTTCTTTTGATAATCAAGTATAAACTGAGGCATGGGGGATTCTAATGTCGAGGGTGATCAATTGGCTACTTCAAGTTTCAGGCTTGAAAACTACTATACTTTTGACAAAGTTTCGGAATCAGAATTTGTCGGTCGGAAGCCGTTGAGCTCCATCAAGACCACAGGGAAGCTTGCATACGGGGGAGACTTGATGTGCCAATGCTTACTTGTGGCATGGAGCACGGTAGAGGGAGACGGGTTCACTCCGCATTCGTTTCATGCATATTTCTTGAAGGCAGGTAGACGGGATATTCCCTTGAGCTATGAGGTGCACAAGATGAGCGACGGCAGGAACTTTGCCAACAGAACGATTCTGTGCTTCGACAAGGAACTGGGGAAGCAGTTCTTGTCGGTGATGATATCTTTCACAAAGAACAACTCTCAGGATCAGCGATACGAGGCCTACAAGAAGGGGTTGGTAAAGCAGCCCCCCTTTTACTTCCAGGTGAGACCACCACCGCTTTTTTACAGGTATAAAGACAACCTAGATGCGTTAGCGACAGTTCCCTACGGAGTTATCGATTACTACGTTCCGAAGGAGTATTTCAAACATGAGGGCCCCAACCCAACAATTGTCCCAGAACGTCGATTCGGATTCTTTTTCAAGCCGCTGGATGATATAACCCTTGCAAAGGACAGATCTGCCGCCAGGATCTTGACCCTAATCTTCTGCTCCGACAGCTTTTACATGATTACCATGGAAAGAGCCTTGGGTCAACCGCTTTTTGGAAAGAACCAAAACTTCTTCAAGGTCAGCTTGGACCACGCCATATTCTTCCACGAAGCTGATTTTGACGACACTGGATGTCTTTTCTTCTCCTACAGCTATCCTCGATTGAATAACGACAGAATACAGTGCCACTGCCAAGTGTTCGACGGACAGGGCGTCCATATAGTCACGATCGTCCAGGAAGCTCTAGTGTACTGGCCACAAAAAGTGATAGAACAAGCCAACGGCGGAACCGCAAGACTCTGAATACTACATTTCACAAAATTCTCTATATGCAAAGCATCTACACGTATATAGTGGTGCTCGGCGAACTGTGTTTGTCCATCAAATCATACACAAGACTTTGGTTGCATTGCACAGTAAAAAGTTCAGACTTCACGATGGACTAATTCTGGCTCACGCCAGTCCCATTTTCCCTAACTCGAGTATTATGTATCTTCGCTATAACAAACCATATGCCAGAGAGTATCTAGATACTTTCAGTCTTTGAGTCGATGTCCTCTCGTGTAGATCGGCCAAATTCTGTCAAACTGATTTGAGAAGATAACGTGTGAAATCCGAGGAAGTATAATTTCATAAGAAAACTGGGGTAGAAATTTGAAAGCATCCCAAGTCCGGGCAAGCACATGCTTTTAATGAACTCCTATTGAAGACTGGAAAGAAGTTGAATCAAGATTACTCATTCTTGAGAATCATTTTCGACAAGAACCTTCAAAGCATTGTAATTTTCGAGGAACACTTGCACTGAAGCTGTGTCGTTATTCTAAGTGCACATAAATTAAGCATCAAGCATCAAGCATGTCGACAGTTAAAATCGAGGACATTTTGGGTGTCAAGAAGGTATCAGAGGGAAGGTACATTGGCATTAAGCCATTAGGGAAGCCGTCAAAGGCCTCGAGAGGCATTTTTGGTGGGTTTATAGCTGCCCAGGCGTTGATTGTCGCAATGACGTCGGCTTCACCAGACTACAGACCACACTCATTGCACTCGTTTTTCGTTAAACCGGGACATGACGACAAACCAATGGAGTGGATCGTGGAGAATATAAGCAACGGGAAGAACTTCTGTAACAGATCCATACAAGGTGTCCAAGACGGCGATGTGAAGTATGTTGTGAGCGTCTCGTTGACGAAACGCAACTCCTATAAGCAGACGCTTGAAATATATCAGGAACAAGAAAGGGTGAGGGAAGAAAGAGCGGCCAATGGCGAAGACGATGACGACGAGAGCGAGATTCCGGCGCCATTTCGCTTCCAGACGCCATATCCGGAGTTCTTCAAGACGCACAAGGAGGCCGACATTGAAGCTGATTTCAAGGGATCCGAATACGGTATCTCGTACAAATTGCCCAAGGAGATGTATGACCTAGATCTCACGAAGGAAGAGGATGGAGTCCCTGTGGCCGAGAGACGTCTAAATTACTACGTCAAGCTAGGAAACCGAGAAGAGTTCCAACTAGAGACCCCCCAGGACCAGTATGCTGGTTTGGCCGTGGTGTCAGATTCGCTCTTCCTCACACGACTTGCAAGAGTGTTGCGGATTCCGGGGCTCGAGCTCAACGATACTGTTCACTATCTTTCCACGTCTTTAGACCATGTTATTTATTTCCACGATGATGATTTTGACGTTTCACAGTGGCTAGCTTTCAGCTTCCATACCCTCAGGTTCGCAGAGCATAGGGTCTTATTGGAGGCAGAGATTTTCAACACTGGGGGTATTCATGTAGCCACTATCGTGCAAGAGGGTTTGGTATACTTCAATGGAATTGAAAAAGACGCAAAATTGTAGGGGAACAGGCAGTCGTATGCCCATCTTGCGCTAGTAGGGTAATTGAGGCACTCCGTATAATGCTCTTATTTAGACAACTATACACACTAAGTTTTTATGTACTTGTAAAGAGTTGATTGCAAAAGGTTAAGCGTAGATTCCTCGATTCGAGATTTGAAAATTGAATCTGCTATCAGAATTTACGTTCTCTGTTACGGCATAATGAGCAAGGAAATGACGAATTCTCAAGATGAAAGCCCGAGTTTCAATAGACTTAATGATGACACCATTAAGGGACTTTTCCAATGCTTTTCTAGAGTTCGTTCATCTAATAATTTGCTCGTGATGGACAGACGGTTATCAGCTTTGATAAACTATCTTTGTCCTTTTCTGAAATTGAAGGCCCAGGGGAGGTTTGACAAGCTCTTGTGGCTTGACGGAGTAAAGATAGATGACCTTTCTACTCTTACTGAAGATTTCGACGGGCTTATTCTACTAATAGATAATTTTGATGGTAATTTGAAACACCTTGAAGAGTTGAAACGACTCAACAAACGAATATACATCATTGTGAAGGATTTGACGAAATCCTTCACTTACCAATTGCATTCGTTGGTGGGGAGAACAGCTGACTTCAACTCCATTTTAAACGACGAGACGTACAGAGTATCGAATTTGTCTAATAATACAAAACTCTTTGGATGGAGTACGAATCCGATTTATGTCGATGGGATTCTCGCCTTATGTGAAGACGCGGGAGGAATAGAGTCTTACTTCAGGCAGCCTTTGAAACATATCAACTCGATTGGCATATCCTTGATCCAATTGATCGAGAAATCAGAGATATATCTTGGTAAAAACAGGACGTTGAAGTTCAAGAACATGTACGCCAAAGGAGATCATGCACATCTCTTCGTAGATTTGTTGAAGAATGAGCAAATCCCAGACTACCTCCACAATACTTTTTCGAGTACTGAGGTAGATTTTTACAATAACAAGCTCAAGGGAAATGCCGACTTAGTGGTATTGGAGCGAAATCTAGACATGGGATCTGTTGCCATGAGTCAATTGAACTATCAAGGGTTGATCGACGATTTGTTCAGTCTTAAGTTTCAAGCATCAGCGATAAGCGAGGAAAGAATTGTTCTCAATGACTCTCTCTTTGACGAATTGAAGCACTTGAATTTTGCATCAGTAGGGCCAAAGCTCAATAAGCTTGCCAGGTTCGTACAGCTGGAGTATAGAAAAAAGGACGATTTGGATGACTTGGATAAGATTCACAAACTTGTCAACAGCTTGGGTGATTTAACTACAAAACAGGAGTTGATAAAGAAGCATACCACGATATCAGAAGCCATCTTGAACCGAATCAAATTGGGTACAGCTGAAGGTGAACCTAGCGCATCCTCTCCATATAATGAGCTTGAGGCGTTCTTGGAATTTCAAAATGATCTTTTCGACTTAGACTATAAAACGCAAATTTCGAGTCTCAAAAGATTTTTGAATGAATCGTTTGACCAACAAATCATATATTCATCTCTCATATTGATCTCGATCGTTAACGATGGGATAAAGGAAAGGGATTTCACTTCAATAGTGGAGGACGCATTTACCAACCATGGGATTGAAGCCATGTTAGCTATCAACGGTATGGTGGAAAAAAAGTTGATTCGCATCGACAACGAAAGCGATTTTCTTCGTAGCTTTGCGGGTCTCAAGAGCACTGCGAATGAGCTGAACGATCCAGATAACACGCAGTCAAGTGAACATCTTGAACGATTGGGCATCGACGCATTTCGGGACCCTTACAAAAGCAACTTCCAGTTGATTGACAAATTTTGGAACCTACACCCCGTCAACGAAAGTGAGGAGATCACAGAGCAAATAAACGAAGACTTGGTTGATGAATACCCCAGTCCCTCATTCGCATTACCGTCTAACACAGTACCGCTTCTCTACAGATTGGTGGAAGCATTGTATTTCAGAGACTTCCTCAAGTACAAGCCGGTAATCAACACAAGCAGAAGACCCAACTGGGACAACTTGGGCTTGAATACAATGCTTCGCGGCAGAACAACAGACATCAACATCTGCGACACTTTGAATGAGAGAGGCGCCACCCGCTCGTCTTCTCAAGAGTACGTCGTTGTCGTTATTCTTGGGGGAATTACACGGGCAGAAATATCCTGCTTCCATTATCTACAGCAAAAGTTCGACAAGCTCCACCACAACAAAAAGTTGGTCGTCTTGGCACCCGGGGTGTCCAACACCAGAGCCTTGTCGCATCTCCTTAAGTCCTAATACTCTTCGTGTATTCAATACAAAGCTCCTCTATCAAATAGATTGCTCGCCGTCAGGAGTCTCCACGCCAAACCCTCGGACTCTTAAATGCATGTGTTGTCTCTTGCGAGCGTCTCCGGTCACCGATGGGCCCGCAGAGGACTCTGAGGCCACCGTGCGCCAGAACAAGTCGTCTGCGATTCTCGCCGTGGCCCATCTCCCGTCAGAAAATGCACACCACCGTCCTTCTCCCATCCAACACCATCCCAGCAGGCAGACCTCATCCCCAGTCTCCCGCCTCAACACAGCGCACGCCTCACGCATCCTCGGCCTCCTTCTGGGCCTTCAACTGGGCGTAGTAGGCTTCTCTCTTCTGCACCAACGGCTTGTGCTCGTACTGCCAGTATGCCGTGGCCAACACAAACCCACATCCAAATCCGATGGTGATATCTGTGATGATCTTTCTTCTCAAACTTCCTGTAATCGGTGCAATTGCCATCCTTGTTCTTGTTCCCAGCTTTCTTTTAGTCTACCTAACTGAAATATATACACTGGAAAAATCAGTCCATAGTAGATTTAACCAATGAGATTTTATTGGTTTACCCACGGCTTTTGTGTCACTATAATTTTTCAACTACACCACTATGAATTTAGCTTGTTCTATAGTATAACATTAGATTGATCAAGGTATTAGATTGGTAAAATGATAGGAAGAATAGGATTGAGGGCCGCTGGCAGCCAGAGAATGGCACAGAGGAACTTTCAGAGCTCTGCCAGAAGCATGAATAAGATTTTCGGATCGCCACAGGAGGGAGTGTACTCGAACCTTCCCTTCAAGGTGAACAACAGGAAGTTCATTCCTTTCAAGGTGTACTACTGGGGGGTGCTTGGGTTTTTCTTTGCGTTCCCATTTTTGAGTACATACTGGCATTTGAAGAAGTCTGGGTCTTTTGACATGTAGAGGGCCCGGGCACGGTGACGGGCGTCCTGCTCGGTAGACATTGTACAGGGACATAGGATTGCTAGACGAATACATGGATTAATCGAGATTATATGGTGTAGAGGGGTGTAGAGGGGTGTAGAGGGGTGTAGAGGAGTGTAGACACCCATGTGTGGATGTGGGTGCTGTAGAGCGGGTGTGTCTGGCGGTGATTTGTTTTGCTGGGAGATTGGGGATCTGGTGCGTTTTAGGGTGTGAGCAGTATCCGCTCGCGGGAGCATGCTGCACTGCTGTGAGAGGAGTCACGGATCAGTGGTTGATGTCGCAGACTTGCTACAGTGTGTCCTGGGATACAGAAGGCATAAAGGTCTTGGTGCGACTGGGCGATGTATACTTACAAGTATTTGGAGTGATGCTATATGGTGATACAAGAGATGAGTTGATGGGGCACGGTTTCACACCGGCCACATACTACACCTCGAATCTGACTTTCTTGGCCACCCTATTGTCCGCAGCGTTGGGGCGTTTGAGACTCGAAGGTCTTTCATCATTGTCTTTATCTATGCTGGGAGCGTCCTTATCGTCAAATGTTCGCTCAGGGTCGTACGAGTCCACGTCAGCAATTGAGCTTCTCATATCCATGGTTTCGTTCTTGGGCAGGCCCAAGAAGGAGTCCATGAAGCTTAGCGACCCAAGAGTCATTCCCAAACTCGAGCTTAATGGTTGAGGCTCTGAAGAAGAAACAGCCTCTACCTGTGGTGGAGAAGACTTGATATCTAATTCTGCAGGGGAGATTACGTCCTCCTCATGTATTTCTGCTTCGATGATTTCACTTTCTTTGTCTTTGATTTGCTTGCCCCATGCGTTGATTTCGGCTAACAATTCCTCGTCTTCACCCACTTCCTTTGTCAAGGACTCAAAGTACTTTGTATTTGGTTTCAAATCAATATTTATCTTGATGACTTTGCCCGATTCACCGCCGTTTCCGTTGATAGCGCCACTTTCGTTGTATTTGTTCAAGAGTTCCTGCTGTTGAAAGCTCTGATCGTCCAACTTTTTCCTAGAGTTCTGCAATTCGACGTGAAACTGTTGTACGTGGTTTTCAAAATTCTTTGGATCGAGAAGGATGCTCTCGCTTATAGTATTAATCTGCGACACTAGTTCATTGCGTTCCAAGTTGTTGGTCCTGATCAAATTCCTTGTCTCTTCGTCCAAATCGTGTGCCTCTAACTTGTCTGTGTCGTTACTTAGAACGATGATGTACTGCAAGAGGTAGTTACCTTCTCTGAGAAGCATCTCGGGCGTTATTCTTGTAGTTAATGCATTTTGCTGATTCGTCTGACTGATTGTTGTAGCCTTTATAATGAATTCTTCTATCTTCTGTATTAGTGCTTGGGGAAATAACGACAACCCCGTAGTGGGGTTTGCAGTGGTCCATGTCTTGAACAAGTTGATAAGATGTTGTCTAGTTGGTGTGTCTGTGACCACCAGATATGTTTCCGTGAATATCTTGTACAAGTTGACGCTGAAAATTGCCTTGTAAGGGTTACCGACGTTCTTGCAAATGGAGTCTAACAAGTACACAGCGAATAACTTATATTGAGGTAAGCATTTCCTTATACGGGACTCCACATGTTCACAAATCTCGGCTGCATGGTCTGTGTTTTTCTCAGCAATCGTTGTGAGTGTCGTGATTAGTGCTCTTGAGTTGATGGTAAGCGAGGACAAAAGATGCTGGTAATACTCAGAGTCGTATGCTTCGTCCGAATTTTCATCCATCTTGACTTAATGGAAATGCCACTGTAGCACCCTTAAGCAGTTACAGCTACTCTATTCTTGAAATAGAATTGTTTGATAGCAGAGTTCAATCTAGCAGAATGTAACAATTAGCAAGTGTACATTCGCTTGGAGAAGAAAGAGAAAGAGAACCGAATACTAGGTTCAGAACTGAAAGGTAACAGATCGCCTGTTGCACCTATCGACCTGTATCAATAAAGAGATTAGATACCAAGCTGTTGAATATTTGTTTTCTGTGAAAAATCTTGCTAGTTTCCACTTTGTGGTCCCAGAAATAGAGTATCACAAATTGGAACGACTCAGAGTCGGTGGAGGTCTTACCTGATATTCACAGGACCGACTGTATGCATCACATGCAAGGGAGCGAATAAGCCAGGGTCTTACTGCTAAGTCCTTCTGTAGAAGCGATACTTGGAAGTTCCATGTGTCGTATGCTAAATTGCACCTAAATAGAGGCACGAAAAGAATACTCTTGGAGTCTACTACGATATACATATTAGCCGAACTGTAACAGCATATGATCTCAATTCCGACAAACTACTTCACTTCTAGTGTCGGTCATAATGCTACATGCCAATTTTGGGTTATAATTTATCAAGTTCTTTAGTTATTCATCAGTAGATGTCAAGTCTGTATGGAAGAATGTGCAACATGAGATTTGTAAAGTACTCGTGACTTAATGGCAGAGGAGCCGGCCCTGGGCGAGCGCTATGTCGCTGTGATATTCTCGCTAATACGGACGAGTGGCAGGTAATGCTCGATAACCTCCTCCCCCGGTACCGGCGATAGAGGACGAAAAAGGTCCGATGATATTTTTTCACGATAAATTCAAACCGTTAGCCAGAGTAGAGTGAAGATTTCAACCCACCGAGGCATATAGCAAAGAGATAACGATGTTCAAAGCTACAGTTTCAAAAGGAGGTAGACTCTCAGGAGTCAAGTCATCGATGAATAGGCGTACTTTCGCCAACTCTAGTTCCGTAATGGACAAGATCAAGGTGAAGAATCCAATTGTAGAGTTGGATGGAGACGAAATGACAAGAATCATCTGGCAGAGAATCAAGGACAAGTTGATCCACCCGTACTTGGACGTTGACTTGAAGTACTATGATTTGGGTGTAGAGGCCAGAGACAAGACGGACGACAAAATCACCGTTGATGCCGCTAATGCCATCAAAGAGTACGGTGTTGGTGTCAAGTGTGCCACTATCACTCCAGACGAGCAAAGAGTCGAAGAGTTCAAGTTGAAGAAGATGTGGTTATCTCCCAATGGAACTATCAGAAACATCTTGGGTGGTACTGTTTTCAGGGAGTCTATTGTGATTCCTAGGGTTCCTAGATTGGTTCCAGGATGGGAACAGCCCATTGTTATCGGTAGACACGCACATGGTGACCAGTACAAGGCAACTGACTTGGTGGTTACTGAGCCAGGTAAGTTGGAGATGGTCTTTACACCAGAGAATGGTGAGCCAGAAAGACGCACTGTCTTCGACTACAAGGGGGCAGGTGTAGGGTTGGCTATGTACAACACCGACGAGTCCATCAAAGGATTTGCTCATTCCTCGTTCAAGATGGCCTTGTCAAAGGGTTTGCCATTATACTTATCGACCAAGAACACTATATTGAAGAAATATGACGGTAGATTCAAGGACATTTTCCAAGAGATATATGATGCTGAATATGCTAAGAAGTTCGAAGAGGCTGGATTATGGTATGAGCACAGATTGATTGATGACATGGTTGCCCAGATGGTCAAATCCAAGGGTGGTTTTGTCATGGCCTTGAAGAACTACGACGGTGACGTGCAATCTGATATCGTGGCCCAGGGTTTCGGTTCATTGGGATTGATGACATCCGTCTTGATGACTCCTGATGGAAAGGCGTTTGAGTCGGAGGCTGCCCATGGCACTGTCACCAGACACTTCAGACAACACCAACAAGGTAAGGAGACATCCACTAACTCCATTGCCTCTATCTTCGCATGGACCAGGGGTATTGCGCAGAGAGGAAGATTGGACGGAACCGCTGACGTTGTCGATTTCGCCAACATTGTAGAGAAGGCCACCATTGACACCGTCCAGGAGGATGGTATCATGACAAAGGACTTGGCATTGGCATGTGGAAAGACTGACAGATCTGCCTATGTCACCACCACCGAATTTCTCGACTCCGTCGCAGATAGATTAAAAAGTCAAATCAAAATGTAGATTTGGCAAGAGCGTTACATACTACTCACTGATTAGCAAATATCATGAAAATTGGCAATACTGAAATGCTAGTAATGATTAACGGTTTATTTTCTTATCTATGTACTTCAACTAATGAAAGGTTTTGTGGTAACTATCGTCCTCTAGGTATTCCCATAGACCCAGGAGCCCGTAGTATGTCGCAATCGACATCGCACATACTTTGAGATATGGCTTTGCAAATTGCTTGTAGAAGACTGACTATCTATGTTAGAGCGTATTCGTGCGGCGACAAAAAGCATACTTACGTGTGGCAGAATC
Organism: Debaryomycetaceae sp. ZIM 2471; assembly: GCA_031081905.1. NCBI lineage: Eukaryota > Fungi > Ascomycota > Pichiomycetes > Serinales > Debaryomycetaceae > Debaryomycetaceae sp. ZIM 2471. The sequence continues at coordinate 673,650 of JARYTF010000001.1, read as the reverse complement.
TTCTGCTCCTCTTTTCGACCTTGTTCGTCCTTTGAAGGTTGGATTTCATTGCGCAACATGGCAGAATGCGTAATGCCTCGGGAACACCGGATCCCACTGTTGCTCAATTGTGTACCTACAACCCCTCGACGCACAATGTATCTTGCCGCGCCTACTGCACTTTTCGCTACAACCGGTCTAAGCATCGCAGGCCAAAGAATAGTAAATCGCATTCTAAGCAAGATTTAGTGAAATTTCAAAATGCGAATGCTCAGTTTGGCATGGAGCACAAAAGTCTAATGGTCTCACCCGCGTACCGACTGGATACCATTCTAATCGCTTTGTGTCATATGCTACCAGCTAGTCAGAGTTGACTTGAGTGTTGGTACCGAACCTGCCCTGTCTGCTGGCAATGAACTAAATCGTCTCCCCAGGAAGATGGACAGAGCATACAACGTAGAAACCACAGAGGCCAAAAAGAGGCCCACGAGCCAAAGGATCGGCGCTTGCATCCCTTTGTCGCCTGGCAAGAGACTGCATAGGTCCCGATGGGACATTTGCAGCCTCAGGCTCCTCCTACACGGCTCACACCTATCAAGTGCTCCTCGCTAGTAGCGGCGCACCTGGTGGAACAGACAAACCCAGCATCTCCAACATCTCACAGGGCTCCGTTACATCCCATCTTCCCCGGCATCAGGGTTATCTGATAGAGAGGGCCGTTACAAAGTCCAAGTCAAGAGCACTGTGTAGTGGATCGGATTCGGCAAGCGACTCTGGCGGGCTCCGTCAGACTTATCAGTGAGCATTCGCCGATGTTCGATCAGGTTCTACTACGTTCCACAATTGCGACAGGATAACTCTCCTATTGTGATATGCCATACGGATGATTCTCTTGTTGTAGGGTTCTCGCGCAATCTCTTAGTTCTCTTAGTGCTACGTAGTTTGCTACCGTAGACGATTATTAATGCCGATGGGAGACAATGCGCTGCCGTTTGAGTTCCGGAGTAGACGCAATGTACGTTTGACATAATTTTGGTGCTGAGGTCGAAGAGGTTTTAGTAAGCATGATGATTACTATATAAATGCATATATTCCGAAATCTTCGAGTAGACGGGTTGGTAATAGTGAGTGAACAGATCTGTAAACCATAAAGGATTACATCTACGCATTAAGCAGTATAGAGTCGAGAGACAACAGACAAGAGAAAGCATACTAGAAACATAGATTTAGCGATGCCATACGACAAGGAGATCGAGGGATCCAAGGCCGTTCCCTACTACACGCCTGCGCAGCCAGTGCCTATTGGCACTGCCTACGAGACACAGGAGAACGGCAAGGCCGTCCCCACGCTCTTCCGTCCGCTTAAGGTGCGGAATATGACGCTCCAAAACCGAGTAGGGGTGTCGCCGATGTGCATGTACTCTACGGACGACAACTACGAAGTGACCCCATTCCACTTGGTACACTACGGGCAATACGCTTTGAGAGGACCGGGGTTGACGGTGGTGGAGTCCACAACAGTATCTCCCGAGGGTGCGTTGTCGCCCCGCGATTCGGCTATCTACACCGACGCTCAGGCCAAAAAATGGAAGGACGTTGTTGATTTTTTCCATGCTCAGGGACAGAACATCGGTATGCAGTTGGGACACGGAGGAAGAAAAGCCAGTGGTGTTCCTCCATTCGTGCATTTGGAAGATATTCAAACCGAATCTGCACGCGGTTGGCCCGACAAAGTTGTGGGACCTAGCCCACTTCAGTATAGACCCTATGGTAACTACAAGACACCCATTGAGCTTCTGAAGAAAGAGATCAAGAGGATCATAGGTGACTTTAAGTCGGCTGCGAAAAGAGCAACGGAAATCAGTGGCTTCGATTTTGTGGAGATTCATGGAGCTCACGGATACCTCATATGTGAGTTCTTGAGTCCACATTCAAACAAGAGAACAGATGAATATGGGGGATCTTTTGAAAATAGAACTAGATTTCTTGTGGAGATCATAGAGGAGGTGAGGTCAGTGATACCCAAGGACATGCCTTTGATGTTGAGAGTTTCCGCCGATGAGAACGTTGGCACCGATGTTGCTTGGAAATTGAAAGACACAATCGAGCTCGCAAAAATTCTTCCAAAGTTGGGAGTTGATATCATCGACGTGTCTTCTGGTGGAAACAACCCGAATAGGGGCCCACGTAACATGGCTACTCAAAAAGAAATGGCGGTTGAGATCAAAAAAGTAGTCAAAGACTCGTTGTTAGTTGCTTCTGTTGGTGGCCATGTATCCGGCAAGAAATCCAACGACTTGATTGAAAGCAGTGGTGTCGATATAATCATGGTTGGTTCCACATTTTTGAAACGCCCTGGTTTGGTTTGGGAATGGGCAGACGAGTTAGACGTTAGATTACATCAAGCCTTGCAATATGGTTGGTATTTCCCACTTAAAACGCAACAAATTACTGACTTGGCTGAGAAGGCTCAAAAGTTGGCTTTGGAGGATGGCGAGAGTACTTGATTATATAGATTTACAGTAGATTTTAGTAGTCGGAGTGCAAAGAGAAATGTCAATATTAAAATCGTATGATCCATGATACTGTTGGATGCGAAAACAGGCCCCTGCTGCAACAGTCAATGAAAAATTACTGTCTGTATTCTCATTTGGGATATTAGATGATGTAAGTCTGGATCAAATCATCGATGTAGCTGCACAATTCTGCATCAACTCTATCTGCAATAAACACCGATATATGTTGAATTGCTGCCGATGACCTTCCCAGGATGTGCAATTACTCATGTCAGACAGGCGATTGCGCTCTCCAAATAACAGCATTATTGATTGCTGTGTGGCTTATCTGGCAGCAAGAGTACGACCGACGCACTCGATGTCTATCAAACTTCGACATTACTTACTGAATGTGAAGACATCATCGGTGATTTGTAGCGGCATGCAGGGGTGAGCATAAACGCTTATGTATTCGCGCTTGATCCTATTCATACTAGAATTGCTTCCAAGGCTTTTTTTCGATGGTAGGTGCAAGTCTGCATCACATATGACATTGAATAGAGAATATTCCGAACGCTGGTGAAAAAGTTAAAAGCTTGCAGAGCCTCCTTGAACAGAATTCTTGCACCAACCGGATTGCTCGCTCATATTCTTGCCGATGGGTGCCAATGGGTGCGAAATCATTGTATTTGAAGCTCAATTGCTGGATAGCTGTTGTCCAATAATAGAGGTTTAACGGAATATGTATCCATACATATCATTGCATCGGTTGAGTTCAAGGTTGTGTTCAGGTTCAATTTAACGGACTCAGGAACTAGTTCGGTCTCGGAACTTCTCCCATTGCACTACGAGGGGTCGCTTCGACCAAATGAGTCAGTGATGGCGCAGACGGAAGGTTAGATTACATAAGATGGCTCATCCTGTGGTTGGGGAGCCCTCCATCATGATCGCTAGTATTGGCAGAGGTAGACCTCGCTATGAAATACTGACATACACGTACGAACAAAACTCAATTTTAGTGTTGTCCACAAAAGACAGAGGCAGTCCCCAAAGTACAATTTGCTATCGAAGCAACAATTAAAAGGTAGCATGGCCGAACATGCAACTAGCGATATCTAAGATCATATTATCTTTGTTACTCAGATAGATAGCGATCTTTTATAACCAAGGGTGTACCACCAACTACACATCTAGTCCTTATTTCAGATAAACGTGCTCATTGACACAAATAATTTTGAGGCGGGAATAATTTTACGGGAAATATTCTTATAGTTCTGCTCCTTTCCGTATCTCATCTCCCTCCTCTAATCGCATTATCCTGTGTGAATATGCAACACATATCTAAAAGTGGATAGGTTTACAGGAGTCCGTCAATTCAGGTGCGCTATAGTTTAGGACTCCCCACCGTACGACTGAGTGCACAGTCTATTTCACAGCTGCCTCATTCTAAATAGGATGCTTCGAGTTATCAGTGGCCAGATATATTATTTGTTGGCGCATCTTTAGGTACTGGTTCTTGCCTTGGTACATGTATATCGTCTCGGTTTTTTCTAGATGGCCCCACCTCTTGCCATACTCTAAAACAGTGCTCATCCTAACTTCGAGGTCTTATCGTTACAGAGGTGGAAGATCATCCTTCTTCGACATGCACCTAATTGACCCGATTGGGAAAAAATGCTAGATACTGTGTCAAGTAACGGATCAGCTCTAGAATCCATGTAATTGCTTCTTTTGTGCTCAAAATAGTTTAAGGATGGCGTATTTTCACTCATAGTCATTACCTGATTCATCCATGTCATGCGGAAAGGTCGATAGGATACACCGAAATCAGAAAAAGAAATAAAGTTACAGTTAATAGCAATAGGACTGGAAGCTTATTGTCCATTGCTTAGTGGTAATAATCGTATGTAGAACATGTAGAGACATGTATCGGGTATCTTGAGGCATTGTGTATATGTAAAGTGGACAAGCTGTAAACATCTAGGTGGGGCAATTGAAATTGGCTTCGCCATCCCTTTATAAGACCTGATATTTAAAAATTCATTGACTTGCCTGTAAGCGATTCAATGATCTAGACCTCATACACCTTAAATTATACGGTAATCAGAGAGGATACAAAGTCACATTAGTTGTTATAAGTTTAAATCAGCTGTAGTTCTAAATAATTAGATACTATTAGCTGAGAGAAAACTTGCGTAGGAAACATCAGAGGATGGTAGACCAAAGATATTCCAATCAGGTTCCCAGCGGTGAAATGAGTCCCATGCAAAGCGTCCCTCAATATGTCTTCACACTGAATTACAGATTCTCTCCTCTTGAAAAGAACAACCAATATATGGGGGGCAATTACACACTTGCACCGATGCAAATGCAACACACATTCGTGCCCGCTTATGGTGGGTACTTTGGAAGTGGTCCAATGAACTATAAAGAGACGGGACAAGGAGTGCCCTCTACTTCGCCACCAGAAGATTCGATTCAAAGAAACTTTCAGTATGTGACTCTGAACAATCAACATGAGTTTGTCAACCAGGGAGTGGGTCATCACCGTAAATCGAAGTCGATGCCGGGGGGCAGCAGTGGAGTTCCCTTGATGTCGAAGTTTCAAAACATGCAATCGAACCACTTTACAGCCAGACCCTCTAAGAGCAGTGGAGCTGAGCATTCCGCCAAGAGTGTGAGGTGCAGTAACACGGTTTCAGGGCAGATAAAGTATCCCATCAAACAGTTATCGAAAACAAGCAAGGACATCCCTCCCCACAAAGCCGACGAGCTTAGAGCTAAAGTCTACCCAGCTATCGAAACCAAGAAGTATACTACTTCTGCCATAGATCCCATTAGAAACCACCTAACTGTGTTTGAATATATGGTCAACAACCACTGGATCATTTGGGATCATGAGACAGGCTTTGTACACCTCACTGGCATCTGGAAAGCGTCGATAAGTGGAAATCAACAGGAAAGCAAGACAAGAATGAAGGCAGATATAGTGAGACTCTTGGAGTCCACACCCAAGCAATATCAATCATACATAAAGCGAATCAGGGGTGGGTTCTTGAAAATCCAAGGGACATGGTTGCCTTTCGATTTGTGTAGAATCTTGGCTAGAAGGTTTTGCTACCATATCAGATACGAGTTGGTTCCTATTTTTGGTGAGGATTTCCCTCAATACTGTCTCAGTCCAAATGATAAGGGATACGGCGAGTTGAAACTAACAGAGATAACCAACATCAGTCCTAAAATCATACAATCTCCTCTCTCCGAAAGTGTACAAAAGCAAAACGAAAGTACTTTCGGGGTGTTTGATGCCAATTCTGTTGACTCAACTCCTACTGATAGCACGAGTGGCAATCAATTTGTTTTTACCTATGATAAAGGTGCAAAATCAGGCACTCAAAAGAAGAGGAGAACTAACATGAGTCTATCTCCACCCAAGAACAATAAAACGGCATCTACGGAAGGTCTCCAGTCACCGTTGATATTCAATGCAAATAGATTTCCAAGTGAGGAGGAGTACCAACAAAAATCTCCTCTATCCCATACACACGGCCGTGAACACGGCTTGGGACAACGAAGTATCTCGTTGAACGACATGATGGAAATCGTCAATGCCTCGAAATGTTTGCAATCGCTCAGTCGATCTAGTTCATTCAGTCAATCCTCATCAATGAATTGGGAAACACCTAGCAACAGAACGAGCACTGGCAGCTTAACATCTCCGGAATCACCTACTTTGGATCGATCAAGTCTGGATGTGTCTGACGGTATTTCGTCTATTCTTCTCGCTGCAGATCTAAGTAAAAAGACGACATTGGTTCCCCAGGTCACCCCTCAACATCAGGAGGAGACAACATTCAAAAGGGGGAAGATAAGAATAGATGATATTTTGACTTGAATGCATTACTAGGGTGACATCTTGCGGGCTGTTTTATTGTAAGATCGGTAGATTCTTCACGTTGATATGATCGGTAATGGGTATTAGGGATTTTTTTTTTATAACGGTTTCACTTCTCTTATTTGACCTTCCAGGTCAATTTTAATAGAACATGGTTAATATCGAGTAGTTCACTCAGGTTACTACGTTGTCTTTATAGGGTTTATTTAGTATATGGTTGAATTCATATGATCCACAGAAAGATTATGTACAGTACCTCAGTGGAGGAGGTTCCAAGTGTCGAATTCTCAAACGTATCCGTGTGGTTGATGAAGTGTGCTCGTTAGTTTGGCGTAGTTCAATAGTAACAATGGATTTCATAGACTTCGATTCATTCTCTGAGGACGTTAGTAATCCGCAACCGCCACAGCCAACGCTTTCGCTACCTATTCCATCTAATATTGAGAGCTTAAGCAAGAGGTTTTCCAACTTGAACAGTTTGACTAAAAATCTATTGAACTTTGAAGCGGACGAGAAAAGTAAGTACGAAACAAAAGAGATAGAATACAGCAAAGTCGCTGAAAACTATGCACATCTGTCGTTAAAATTCATAGAGGCAAGAGAATCTGAGGATGATGTGAAGAGTGAGAAAGAGACGTTCAGCTACAACAGTCTATCGAGCCATTTAGCTAGAACCTGGAACACGTCTTTGAGTGATTCCCAGATCAAGAAGATCTTCAAAAGCATAGAGGAGAAGTTTCCCGATACCGGTGATGATGTAGAGAAACTAATCGACTGTGGTATCATTGGATCCATCACTAGAAAGAGCTTGCGAGGTAGAATTGAGACTGAATTGATCAAAGACCAATCCGCTGTGTTAAAGGAGTATTCACCGGTGGTCAAGCAACTCAAGCACGCGGAGGAAAACCTACAATCCTTGAATAAACTCAATGATGATATCAACCAAAAAATCAATAAAAACATTGCATCTTCAGTAACATTCAGCAAACAGGTTCAGCTATTGAATAAAGAAAAAGCATCATTGGAGTTGAAAAGAAACCTCCTCATTGAGTTCAGAAATAGGTTCACCCTCAATGAGTACGAAGAATACGTCTTGAATAACGGAGAAATCAATGAAGAGTTCTTTCAAGTCTTGGCCAAAGGGACTCAATTGAGTGAAAACTGCTCTATTTTGCTCTCATCCGAAGATTCACAGCTAGGTTTGAAAATTTTGACCAAGATAAGCGGTATTGTTTCCAGAGCTGAGAGCAGAATTATGTCATTCACAAAGAAGACATTGGGGAACTCGTATACCTTGAATTCTCGAGTAAAATTAAAAGTCTTGCATCGCTGTATATTATATCTTCACTCGAAAGGGGAATTGTTCAGTGAAATAGTAGATGATTTTGTCACAACAAGGGCAAACATTTTGTCGGATGAATTCACCAGCCAATTAACAATCTCATCAAACGAGCAGCCTCGAGCACGAAGGTCTCTGGGATCATCTGATAACATGTCAAGGAATCTCATTCTATCAGCACACGATTCAACAAGATACATCGGAGATTTGTTCGCTTATGTACACTCGATAATAGTCAACGAGAGCGAAATGGTATGGAGCATCTTCGCTATGGAAGAATTGGAGATTGAAGTGAGGGATGAGCTCGAGATCGAAAAGGATCAGATAATAAATAAGATCCTTTCATGTATTGCTAAACCAATTAAGTCTAAAGTCGATCAAATATTGGTCTCGGAGATTAAAATTTCAACAGTTTGCTCAATTCATGGTCTTCTTGACCTTTATTACATCATGTTTTCCAAACAGTTGAAAAATGACAATGAACTCCTCATCACTCTCAGTGCCTTGATAAGATCGGCTCAAGACGAAGTCTTTACAATTATAAAAAATAGACTTGCAACAATAAGAAACAGCAATCTGGCTCAGTTGGAAATCAGTGTTGACTTGCAACCACCACAATGGATTATTGAATTTTACCTGGAAATATTAGCAGTGCTAGATCAAGAAACATCTGACACAATTATAGGTTTATCTGTGGAAAAAAAGAAATATTTGATTGACCTTATAGTGGATGAACCTGTTTCCATTTTCAAAGATCACATCAAAATGAGCAAAATAATAAGGGATACACAAGACATATTAATGTTGAATCTCAACTTTTTAGATTTAATCATGTCAAAAATCATGCCCATCGACCATCTTAATGATAAAGTTTTAGAGGTAAACGAGCTTATCAATGACAATTGTACCAAACTCACAGATGTTCAGTTCAAAAATTTGCTTACCGAATGCAAGCTTCTAGACTATTACAATATCGTGAATATGATCTGTCCCATAACTGATGACTTTTTTGATGTTTCAATATACCAACCATTGACAGAGAACAAGCTTTTCGACAAAAAGAATATACAAATATCAAATGAGGCTATTCAGGGATTTCTTCCATACGCTTTAATCGGAATGCAAGAGTCTTTGATGAAATTGAACTCCCCCATGACCGTGAATGAGGTTGTTACCAATTCCTGTATTCATTTCGTTGAATTCTTCTCTAGATTCAAATCCATGGTTGAAGAGTTTCTTCAGGAAAGGTTCGTTTGGACCGAGTCAGAGGTGGCTACATTACTTGGTGTAGAAGAGACTGTTTCTAATGCACTCCAGATTACCCAAGACGATGAATAAATAAATCATTAGATGCTATATAGATTTGATGTTAATTTACCTACTATCAATATCACGGTGATTTGGAATTTTACCTCTGCCGTAGCCATTCTGTGAATAGTAATCCATTGGGTAATAAGTATCACTCCATTTGACATCCCTTTCCAACATTACCATTGCTTCATATGGCGTTAGTAATGGCTTTTCAAAGGCGTATCCCCAATCAATGGATAATCTGGGACACGCTACTTGAACAAATGCATCAATATCATCGAACATTGCTAATTTTTTTGGGAAAATCTCACTTAGTATAATTTTGACTACTTTGATGCCTCGCTCTGAGAACGATTTCTCGAGATTGTCTAAAGTTACTGGGTTTCCTTGTCTACCCAAAGCCCCCAAAATAAGGCCAACCTTCTTTGCTCTGCTTACCGCCCTAACCGCTGTTTCTCGGACTTCGATCATTTGCTTCTGGTGGTAATGCTCACGGGTGAATTTTCTGGAGTACGGGTCATACCTGAATGCTGGTATGTCAGGATTATGTATCATAGCACTTTCTAGATGAAACCTACCATCACCAATATATATCATGGCCGTAACTTGACTTTTATCTAAACGTGCTGAGGTACATCCTAGTACTTCTCCCTTGGAAAGTGGTCTAGTTTGGGGTGGTATTATGTATAACGTGTGGTCATCATCCTCAAGTTTCGATTTTATGCTATGAATTGTAGGGTTGAATTGAATAGTGCCAAAAGCAGAGAGTTGCGATCCTTTTTCGAAGTTTAACTTCAATGTGTTCAACAAGTGTACCTCATCAATGTTGATGGTGACAAAGACGTATAGAATTTTTATGCTGGTAATGTCTATAGGAACTAGACATGAATGAGCGTAATGTACAATAAAGTCACAATCTAACGCCCTGGCAGTAAAGTCGTCGATACAACAAGCGCCATATGAAACATCACCCATCACAACGGTCTCTACACCGCAAAACTGCTCCAAGATATCCGAAATTACCAAAGAGTAAATAAGTAATCCTTCGGGCATCTGCAACGCTACTCTCTTAGCGTTGTGCTTCTTGACGTTCCAAACAGTTTTATGTATCTCAAAGTTGTAATTGGACGGAAGTAGCCGTATGGATTCATTGAGCTCATCATTTTTCAAGATGTCGTCTGGAATCTGGTTCATCACTCTTCCAACATGCTTACGCTTATCGGCCGTTCTAACTAACGTCTTATCTCCATTCTCAATGGCAGATTTCCTACCCACAAAACGTCTTCTAACCACCTTCTTTTGGCCAGCAACATCTCGGGGCTCTCCAGTTCCTCCTGCGCTCGTTATGGTGCCTTCAGTATCCCGCTTTGGCTCCATTTAGTCTGCTTTTATAAAGAATTAGTTGATACAAATAAAATTTTGAAAATATAGATCATCGTGCGGCTCGTGAAATATCAATATGCAATTTATTGAGTGAAGAGAATATTTAGACATCACCAAGAATAAGAGATGCTCACACCGTTCTTCAATATCGACCAAGACGATGAATTCATCTTCATAGATGTGAAGGTTTCCCATATTCGATTTGGGGCCCGAAATATTGAGATGGTGGTGAATGATGATGTTTTTATTTTTGCATTGGAACCATACTATTTGCGACTTCGATTACCGTTTCCCTGCGTGGATGATGAGAGGTCGCACGCAGAATACGACTCTAAAACGGAGAGTGTGAAGATAAAAATAGGGAAACTCTCAAAGGGTCAATATTTTCCAGACTTAGATTTAACAGCTAAATTGTTAGCAAGAAAAGCTCAGGATAATGACTTGGTGAAAGAAGGTAAAGAAAAAGGAGCTGGTGCCGAAAAATCTCGTACCTTGATCGAGGAACTAGATGTGGAAAATGATATCAGTGATGCCACCAAATTATCACAAGCAGAGAAGGACATAGATGAAGGAGAAAAGTTCAATTGGGAGATCGACCAGACGGTGCCAAAAGACAGAGAAGGTGACTCCGGGAACATCGATGGATTGAAAATTGGGGGTGTCAAATACGGTTTTAACAGACTTTATGATGGGATGATTGGTGTGTCTTTGCAGAGGGGTAACGATATCAATGAATTAGGCGATCCCGAAGGGACGTCTGAAGACGACAGAATTATAGAGAGGTTAATCAAAGAAAACATAAAGTTTGATCCTGAGTATTACGCAGCAGATTACATTGCTGAGAAGTATCCCACCGAAGATGATGACAAGTTCCTGGAAGTCATGAATTGGAAACCCCAATCCACAAAGCAGTTTATGAAATGGTATAAAGAGCAGCGATCTCTACCCGAAAGCGAGAGACTGCAAATATTGCCGGTTGAGTTTTCAGAGGATGAACAAAAGAAAATGCTTAATCTCCCGAGAAAGACTTACGTATTGGACATTGATGAGAGAAGAAGTATATTGAACTTGATCACTTCTTTGTTATTTGCATATCACTTTGATTTGAGAGAAAATGAAGGGGATCACAACATAGAGAGTGCATGGACTTTAGGAAAGCTCACGCCGCAAATATCATTTCTTGACTCTCGGATTGTGGTGAAGAATTCACAAGGCTCTCAAAATGTACTAAAGTCCAACATAATAACAAGTATTAGAAGAGCTCTATGCTATCCGTTGCATAGAAATTTTAACTTTATAACAAAGGTTTGGGACGATGTCTATTACAATATGAGAGGTGGGAAACGATTATTGCTAAAATCTTTATTGGATCTCCGCGAGCTCTTTCGTTATCATGATGTTTACTATGTATACAACATTATTTTTCTTGATGATCTTTGTGCTTGGATTATAAGTGATGATTTCACCGAGGGTACATTGAGAAACTTGGCACACGACGTGCAAAAAGAGGTGAAATCTATACAAAGAACCGATATCACTTTCGAAAAAGCTGAAGAAGCGTCGGAAGATATGGAATCAGATGACCTAGTAGCATTTACCTTAGAGGAATTAGATTTAATGAGTGAGCAACTGTTTGCAAATTACGATAATGGTCAGCAGGTCTAGCTTTTCATCAACAAATATATCGATGGACCACTCTTCATTTTCCGTAATGCAAGCTGTGTAATGAAACTGTGTACTGCTTAACGCCTGTCTATATGAACTAAATAATTCGGCGCAATAATAGATTGACAGAAAGGAAATTTACTTCTGTTGATAGACTCAAACTCTCTGTTCTTGTGGTAAACTTATATACAAAGTATGATGCCTAACAACACATGCTAGCGTGGCGCCCGTTCATCATTTTTGTTCTTTGTGCGCCTTTTAATCTGATTCAGGAAGTCGAAAAATCTAAAGAGCTTCCCCTGTTTGTGTTTGTATTCGCTCTATGTATTGGAAGGTGAGAGAATGTCATGCGGATATCTCCCGACATTTTGTGTTTGTGAAGGTCCAGCCTCAGATGCATCGCCACCAGGAACAGGCACGATCTTAGACGAATTCATCTCTGTCATATTAGAGTCCATACTCATATCATTATCATTATCGTCTTCATCTTCGTTTCCTTCATTCTCATTCACATTGCTCTCTTGAACCGATGGAGAATCGGTGCCCTGGGCTTTAATCTTTTGATCTTGTGCTTCTGTAGTAATGTTGCCCATATCTATAGACATATTATCTGTGCTTGATTTGTGTCTCTTGTGAGAATGCGGACGAAAGCTGTTCGTGCCTCCTCCGCTAGGAGAATTCCCTGGCTCCTCTGGCTTCCAATGGTAAAATTGTATTATATGCTGAAAAGAAGTCATAGAATCCTGCGATGGTTGATGACTCAGTCGTTTCTGTTTATGCAAAGGTTGTGCGGGTGATGCTTTCACTTGGAGTGTAGTTGTGGGAGATCCTCCTACAACACCTGAGCCAAGGCCGGGTGAGTTGTGTGATTTTGAAGATGATGGAGTTGTTGCAGCCGTCGGTCTCGATGGAGACTGTGAAGAACTTTCTATTTTGCTCAAATCAATGCTGGGATACTGGGGTGGTACCTGGGTCGACGCAGAGCCCACAGGCATGGAATAATGACGTTGATGCTGTGGAAGCACATTGCGGAACCCTGATGCAGAGCCCCGGTATGGTGGAGTCGGCACAGAAAGATTTGCCACTGCAGCTGCTCCGATCTTGGCTGGCGATAGAGGTCTTCTAGGGAAAGTCGAGGGGCCTCCGCCAAATCTATAGTTCAAAGGAGGGACCATACTTGCGTTTAAGCTATCCAGAGACGACACATCTCTTTTGCTGGACGTGCGACTGTGTGTTTTCTTGAACGAGCTCTGCGGTGGACTGACCTCTTGCTGCGCTGCACCACTGTCACCACCCTTGGCCTTGGCGTCGGCGCCGATGCTCTTGGCTGCCAGCTCGGGTGCCTCCGCAGAGCCCCCCACACACATGAGCGGAATCATGTTCGACGGAACGTGCGCCTTCACCGCAGCCTGTATGATCTCCAAGTTTCTATTCGATATCTCTAGTTTGTAGTAGTCTCTCTTCGTGCGCTCCTGTTCGGCCCGCAACTTCACCACCTCTATGTATGCCTCCTCAGACAACGGAAAACTCTTCACATCGTCCCCCAATAGTCCTATAAGCCCCGACTCCTCGAGCTGCTTCTGTTTCTGCATCATTTCCTGCGTGCTCATCATTCGACTGGGCCTGCTCTGCTCGCCCTTCTCGCCACTATCCGGTGACTCTCCTTTCGAAAATCGGTCAATAAGCGAATGGACACTCATAGAACTGTGTGACATGTTCAGTCCTTATTTCATCTAGTGGTAAAATCTATCAAATGCTACTTTTAGTGTACTGAAGAATACAACTCTCATCTAATAATCTATTGTAATATTGTTATTTTTGATTGATAGAACAACAACTTCTATACAGGTACATCCCGCAACCGAGACGTACCACCATAAGCGACTTGGACAGGATGAGGACAATCGCAAGGGAGAGAAAGGCCCCTGTTGAAGTGCAGAAAGGTGCGAGACGACGAGCAGGGTGGGTCAGAAATCTTCTATCTTCAAAACGACGGACGACTCGTTGGCTTTGAGGGCCTGCAAGCAAGCCTTGATATTTGATCTCCAGTCCTGGTAGCCATCGATCTTCACACGGATCTCCCTCTTGAGAAGAAGCGCAAGGCCCTCATCGACCCAGGAGCCGGAGACGCGGAGGTTGCGCTCGTCGTGGTAGTTGTACTTGGCAAACATGGAGTTGTTGGCGACCGATGCGGCCCAGTTGGAGGAGTAGAGGTTGAACGAGGACGGGGCCGCATCTGCGAAGAGAAGGTGCGGTGCGTAGGTGGGCTCGCGGAGGTTGAAGTCGCAGCAGGAGACGAACGCGGACTGCGCGGCCTTGGGCTTCAAGAGTTTGACCAAGAAGGGCTCCTTTACGGCCTCCTTGAAGAGGTCGGCGACGGTGTATGCGGGATCGATCTTGGCGCGGAAGGGGAGGTTCATGGAACCGATGTTGGTGTAGGAGATCGAGGTCTTTTGGAGGAACATCTTGCTCCCCACGAGGTCGGCGATCAAGTCGAGCTTGTAGTCGTTGATGCTCGTCTTGCTGACCAACGGGTCGCCCGTTTTGTGCGACTCAAACAAGGCATCTATGAGCTCAGCTGCAAAAAAATTCGGTTTCTTGTAGTTCACGGGAATGCGTTCCTTGGGGAGGACGATGCTGTCATTCTGGAGGTCGAACGTCAATAGCTTGAACCTCACCAGCCCTGCAGTGTCGTAGCGAGCTTGCTGGGTGACCTGCAGCATGAAACCTTCCATTCGTGGCTTGTTTGCCTCTTTAATCACAAGAATCAAATTGAGCTGTGCTAAAACTTCGGAGTATAGGGAGGAGGTCAAGAGCTGTACGAGCATCAAGCCCAAGTTTGTGTCTGCACCGTTTATCAAAATGTTGGCCCTGCCTGACTTCCTGATAACGTCGTCGCATCTTTCCAAAACTTGCTTGGCCCTGCAATAGTGCAAAGGGAACACCGCGAGCTTCGCCAAGGGGGGGATTGTGATGTTGGTGTCGGCAAGATCAGGCTCTGCATGCGGTACAAGGGTCGACTCGGGACCAGCTGTCTCGCCGTCGTCTGCCAGAGTCTCATCTCCTATGGAGAATTCATCATCGTTGGAAATCCTCTCAAAATTCAATTGAACCTCCAAGTCTGCCAAGCGTGCCTCGGTGTCCTTATCCACCTTGATCATGACATCGGTCTTGGGATTGATCAAGAGCGCCGAAGATAGTGTGCCTTTGCGGTTGAGGGGGTCCGTAATACCAAACACCCTGTCGCCAACCTGATAGGGCCCATTAGACAACGATTTACTTACAGACATGATATTCCCCACATACTGGTGCCCGAAGACGACCTTCTTGCTGCTCACATTCAAGAGGTAGTGCAGCATCTTCAAGAGGTCGAATGAGTCAAACGTGACGTACTTCACATCCACCAACACAGTCCCCACAGGCAAGGGCAACTTCAAGCTGGGAAAATGGAAGTTCATCTCAGTCTCCTTGTTCTGCACCGAAAAGTCTTTGACGTACACAGTGTCGCTAGCCTTTTCGGGCTGATACTCCACCGTGCTAGACGTCCTTCTCTTCGGTGTCTCTGCCGTGGGTATTTTGCGGGGTGCCGGAGCCCTTTTCTCCAAGTATGAGAATTCGGGTGCAATTTTATGGAAAGGATTGTATTTCTTTCGCTCCTCCTCCTTCCTCCGTATCTCAAGATGATGGTCTCGAAGATCCTCTACGGGTGCCTCTGCAAACCCTACTCGCCTGGTCGGTTTCTGCTCAACAGCCTTCTCCGACTCCCCTTCTTCCTTGCTCCCTGGCTTCCGCAGGTCGTTCTGCTCCACTTCGTCATTTGATACCTCCACGGATTCGTTGGCATTCGTGGACTGGCCTCCTAGTGTCTCTATGGCTCCGTCGCCCATGCTTGTATCTGCATTATCGTCACTCATTGCTCTCAATTGCCGTAATTCAAGAGATGAGTGCTTCTCTCAAGCTTGAGTTCATTTGGGTTTGTGATATTTGGAGCTCAAAACTGAACCATTTATCAAATTGGGACTTTGACTTAATGTGAAAGAGATTAAAGAGTAATGTGGCTTCTACCTACTTTATGCTACGTAGTAGCGTTGTTAGTGAGTCTTCTGGGGATCCAGTACCATATAAAGCTATTTAAGTATCCATTGTATCTTCTGATATCTTTGACATTAGCAGTATTTATACCAACGTCGATTATATTCCTTCTTCCCATGGACTATGTTTCGCACAACTCAACTGAGAAGCTAAGCGGGTTTGTCATTAAAGATAAGGTTATATTGTACTTGTGGAAGACCAATTACTGGGTGACGTTTCTCTTGACTTGGTTGTTGCTCCCCGTGCTCCAAGAATTCTACAAATCAGGGTCATTCAACACATTCAGCAAGTTCAAGGACGCTTTGAGAAGCAACATCAAGTACCAGATTGCGTTGCTCGGTGTGGGAATATTGGGTCTGATATACTTGGTATTGGAGGTGGGACTCAGCTTGAGTCACTTGAAGTTGATGGTGATAGCGTTATCCCACATCTATTCGTTGGTGCTAGCACTCTGGCTCATGGCACACGGTCTTGTCGGTATTCCACGCAGGAAGTGGACTGAAGGAAGCGTGATGCAAGACTTGAACTACCACTACCTCAAGGTGCCCAACCTAGTCGACGACTTGGAAGATACCAAGATCACTTTCAAGGAGGAGATTTATCAGGTTATGGTTCTAGAGAAGAACTACACTTCGAATTCAGCGGAAGACTTTCGCTTCAGAGATTGGATATTGCAGCTTTACAGAAAGATACCGGTTGAGCTTGGAGAACAAGTGGAAAAGCAATACCGAAGCGAGAGTGTGAATGCGATTCCCAGGGATCAGATAACGGAGCCTTATATGAAGAATTTGACTGCCAAGTTTGAACTATGCTATCACAAGTATGTTGCGTATGAGGCTGAGTTCAATACATTATTCACGAAGATCATCAGCCTAGAGGACATTCTATCTGCCAAGAATACATCAGACTTGAAAGAGAGGAACCGCTTGAACTACAGAATAGACAATCACAGAAGTTTACTCCTGCCAAAGTTGGGTTTCATGGTGCATTATTACATATTACCAACCTTCAATAGACTCTTTTCGGTCTTGTTGTTTGGCTTGTCATTCATTATAATTGAGTCTGAATTTTTCCATTCAACGAAATTGGCTCTCATCAACTTGTTAGTTTATTCTACGGGTATCCATAACCACAGCTTCTTGCAGCTTGTGGTCTCAAGCATTATTTTTCTTTATGTTTTATTTGCATCTTTGAATTCTTTGACTCATTTGAAAATCTTCAATATGTACCATTTGGTGCCTCACAAGTCAGACCCATCTTCAGCGTGCTTCTATGCCACCTATATTGCTAGGTTGACAATTCCTTTGTCCTACAACTTCATCACATTGTTTGTATCTCGGACATCCGTTTTCGAATCGTGGTTTGGAGAGTCGATCCATTTGACAGGATTGTTCAATTTGATGAACGATTGGCTACCCAGATTGGTATTGATCCCTGTTATTTTGACAGTTTTCAACGTCTACGATAAATTAAGAAACAAATTGGGTCTCAATTCAGACTTCTATGATTCTTGGGTCGACTTTGATGATGGAATGCAATCAGGAGAACCGCTCAACCACACACAGAACTTGGATCACAAGAGAAAAGACCTCATCATAGTTGAAGCTAAAAGGATCGTGTCGAACGAGTTCTTTCGCAGATATGGCCCCAACAATTTGAGGCATTTGAACCTTGCAGATGCCGCAAATGTAAATTATGAAAACAATCGACAAAAGAGCTTCGACGCCATGACGGCATTTACAAGCAATAGGATCGACTTCAATGATGAAGCACAGAATAACGCGGATTCACAGATAGATCTGATATTTAGGTCCTATGTGTCGCCCGGTGTCATGAGTAGACTAGGCGGTGTTGTTTCAGGCTTCAGGGATTCATTTTCCTCAAGATTCATGGGTAGAGCGGAATACAGGGATGATCCTATAAGCTCTGGTACCTACGATGATGACGCTGATATTCAATTTGTTTAACATAAGCTGTATAAATACAATATAAATAATTCTCGATAGTATAAGACCGAAAGTTCACTATTCAATTCCAAATCTGAAAAATAGATTTGATAGTTTCCCCATATTCTGTAACATAGATCCTTTGCTGGTTAAAGGATTGTCGCCTTCGATCTAGAAGCTATGCACAAAGAACTCTCCCAACTCAGATTGTTTAGAAATCATTTGAATGTCTTCAAAGCATACCAGAGCCGCAATGTATCAGATTCAATTACTTTAACAGCAATCGATAGATCTCCAGGGATCCCCAGATCTCGTACAGAACACCACAAAATAGCTCGATTGAGGGTCCCTTTACTCAAAAGTAAGTCGCATTTGGGACATTCTACATCTAGGGTTAACCGTATGTACAATGAGGATAAATATAGTGCTAATGTTGTTCAACTTCCACACGATAGAACCGTATTCAATTTCAGCATATTTGATGGCCACGGGGGTGAGCAATGCTCTACCTTCCTATCTGAAAACCTATCTAGAATTGTGGAGGAGTCAGAAAACCTCATCTCTGAGAGCGCCAAAGACCGTGAGAATCTCGTGAAGGCATACTGGAAGAATGTTGGTGGATACTGGAAGAGATGGTATAAGCATAGAAATGATAATTTTGATGTGTTGAAGGAAGCTGTGAACTCGATGCAGCTCTCCAAGTTCAATGACATTCATGATGATCTCCCTTTCAGAGTCCCCTTGTCATTCTTGAAAGCAGACTACGAATTTTTCAATCAAGAGGATAATGCATCAGGGTCCACTTGTACATCTGTTTTTTTGGAGACTTTATATGCGGATGACAAGTCTTTCAAGCCCGTCTACGAAAATTACTACTTTAATAGGAAAACAATCTCCAAGTTGACTGTCGCACATGTGGGCGATACCCGGGCAATTCTTGTTGATAGAAATGGCGAGTGTCATCCTTTGACTCTGTCGCATCACCCGTCCAACGCAATTGAAGCAGCAAGACTTCGAAAGTATGCCGCCAACTTTTTCATGACAGACTCATTTGGAGAGGAAAGATTCATATCTGTTGCAAATACGAGGGCTTTCGGAGACATAAATTACAAACAAATTGGCGTAACAGCAGAACCGGATATTTCTCAATTTGTAGTGGGAGATGCACAGACGATATCGAAACACCTAACCAAGCAAGAAATCAACGATCATACTGTGGGAGGACTAGGAGGAGACGAGAGCTTCTTGTTATTATGCAGCGATGGAGTAACCAATGAGTTGACGGACCAAGAGATAGCTGACATAGTTATGTCGCAATTCAACATGCGGGGACATCCTGTTGCAACCCCCCAGCTGGGTGCAGAAGAAGTTATCAAGTTTGTAGAATACGTCGGTGGCGATGACAATGCAACCTGTCTCGTTATCCGTTTAAATGGGTGGGGCAAATGGCCGGTGACAGATAGAACAGGTGAATTGCGCCTGGATCGTCTCGACGACTACAACCCTAGATCTAACGATAGAGCATAATCATTATCAATTGTTGCATTTATTCGTAGTAGACATATATACATGAGTGTAAATTCCAAAGTGCCTTAACTTGGGTACTTGGATCAGTGCTTAATATAGCGAGCATTCCTCTAATTCTTGGAATACTTGTATGTGAATCTCTTTCTTGTAGCTGCGAACTCACCCAACTTGGAGCCAACCATATCGTCTTTTATTTCTACCTCAACGTACTCCTTTCCGTTGTGTATTTGAAACTTGAGGCCTACAAACTGAGGAAGAATAGTACAGCTTCTAGCATTGGTTCTTATAGGTGTACCACTTTTCATGGCCTCTGCAATAGGCAAAGGGACAACATGAGGTCCCTTCCATGCAGATCTTCCTCTCAAAAGGGTTAATGCTGGTCTCATACTTTGCTAAGTCGGCTCTTTACACTCTTGAATACTACCACAGAAAGTGAAATACTGAAAAATCGTTGATAAAATTCGGCACGTGATCCAAATATATATGAACGATGAGCTACAGCTAAAGAGTTATTCAGAAGAGTTCAAAGGATCCTGATTAGTGTCTAGTTCATGTTTGCCCCTCGGTTTGATCCCTTAGAGGATCTTAGAGATGCAAGAGGTGAGGGAGTTGTTTCTAACGGTATAACAAATAATGAAAATGATTCTGAGAGTGACACTACGTTTTCCAGTGATGAGATGGAGGAGACTATTGAAGAAAGGGATAATCATACATCAAAGGACAGAGACTCTGAGGAAGGAAGCGACGAATCTTCCATGGAATCTGACAGTAGCTCTGAGAGCGAGTCAGGTAGTGGTGAAGATGAGGATGAGAATTTGAAGGACACAGAGCTGGAGAAAATGGATGCTAATGAAGAGATGGATCAAGAAAGTGTAACTGGAGATCAAATAGATGTCGATGATAATAGTGAATTGCCTAGTGAAGAGAATAGTAAATACCTAGCCAAGCATGGATCGGTTTTCTTGAAATATAGGTCTTCACTTCCCCAGAAAAGACCACAACTTGATGACGATGATTCAGACTCTGATGATACGCAGAATATAGAAAAACAGGATCTCAAGCCGTTACCACAGCCGGAATTACCAAGAGATAAGAAGCTAGAGAGCAGCAGGACCCAAGTGAAGGTATTAGATTGGCTTGGAGAGCCCATCTATACTCAGCCAGAAACTACAAAGCCGTTTAATGAGTTTTCTCTATCTCCATTCATCATACAAAACTTAGCCAAAATGAATATTGAAGAAGCGTTCTCGGTTCAGGTCACTGTTGTCGATCTTTTATTGAAGGATATACGAGAAAATGTCATTCAACCGGACCCCAAGGGTGATTTGCTAGTGAATGCAGCTACGGGTTCAGGTAAGACGTTGTCATACCTGATACCCATATTAGAGGCTCTTCACAAACGCGTCGTACCTCGCGTGAGAGCAATTGTATTGGTTCCCACCAAACCATTGACAATACAAGTTAAAGCGACTATTTCAGCTTTGGCGAAAGGTACCAATCTCTCAATTGTGTCTTTGAGAAGTGATATATCTGTGAAGGAGGAGGCGGCAAAGCATACCAAAAACGTGCCAGACGTTATAATTTCAACCCCAGGTAGAATTGTTGAACACATAATGCAAGATTCTATAGACTTGAAAAGTTTGCGATTCCTAGTTATCGATGAAGCCGACCGTCTTTTGAATCAATCGTTTCAGAATTGGTGTCAAATATTGATATCTAAATTGGACTCGGATATTGACATATCAAAGCAATGGAAACTCTCACTTCAGAAGCTCATATTTTCGGCCACTTTGACCACTGATGCCGGGAAATTGTCTCTCTTAAAGCTCAATAAACCCAGAGTTGTTATAGTGAACAATAGAAGGGAGTTAGTCAACGAGCTTTTCAATGTGCCCACAACTTTGAATGAGTACGTCCTACAGTTTGGTTCTTCTAAGTCGTCTTCAAAACCACTTATACTTGCAAAGTTTTTGATCTCGCAGTCAAAGCTTGCTAATATTCTAGTGTTTACCAAATCCAACGAATCGTCGTTGAGACTCTCTCGTTTGCTACAGTTGCTTTTGGACTCCCTTGCTCCTAACAAGGGCTTGAAAGTTGCATACATGAACTCCACAAACAATACCGCCACATCAAGAACAAAGATTCTTTCAGGATTCTCCAAGCAAGAAATTAATATTTTGGTTGCAACCGATTTGATAGCCCGAGGTATCGATATCTTGTCCATCACTGATGTGATAAATTATGACATTCCCAATTCTTCGAGAGAATACGTCCACAGGGTAGGTAGAACAGCAAGGGCAAATAAAGCAGGCTCTGCCTATTCTATTTGCATAGGAAAAGGTGAGAAAAAGTGGTTTGCTAAGCTCAAAAGTGACATTGGACGGGGGGATAAAGAAGTTGCGGAGTTCAATTTCGATTTGCAGGAAAACATAACAAGCGAAGACGAGATAGAATATAGAGATTGTCTCAGTAAGCTTCAAGAGCAAGTATTTTCAAGAGCATAAACATCTTCTACATAATATATAGGCTTCATAGAAAAATAAGTTTATGTAGTTACATCGCAAATTTATCACCTTTGCTAAATGCTTGATATAAAGGAAAGTTTGAAATTTTGATAATGATGATGAGAAATCAAAAAGGCTTCTAAGAACTAATTCCTGAATAATGAGCGAAAAGGATGAGGGCATCGAGAGCTTTGGGGGTAGGCTTGTTGACCAAGATGAGTTAGAACAAGATATCACAAAGAAAGCCAACGAAGTTTTGATAAGCAAAGATACAGAGCTTGAGAACAAGAGATTAGAGACTGCCACCAAAAACTTGAATAATACACTTTCAAAGATCAAAAACTTGCAGAAGAGACTTGAGAATCCCAAAACCAAAATCAGTCAAAGGAAACCATTAAGGGACGAGATTAAATGGTTTGAAGAGAACGAACTTGTACCTTTGCAAAAGGATATCGAAGACATCACTTCGAGGCTAGATGAGAGCAAATCAATGTTGGCCAAATCAAAAATGACCCTGGGGACAGGAGAAGAGGTACGAAATGAAATGCTACCGGGGGAGACGGAGAAAGATTTTTTGATGAGAACCGGAAAAATCACAGCATTTGGAACAGAGACTGTCTTCCTGCAAGATGGCTCCGCTATTGAAAAAAAGAGCCATATGGATCTACGTGAGCCCGGCTTTTGGAATACTAATGAACCCACAAGATACCAAGAGGAATCTTCCAAATATGTAACGGATGGAAATGATGAGTTTAACAGCGAAACGTTTCATCTGAACGATACTGATAACGATACTGATGACTCTCATGATGATATGCCGTCGCGCAAAAGAGCCAAAATACATGATCAACTGGAGTCTCTAGAAGATGACGATATTGATGAACCAATTGAAAGAGATGGGGATGACGGGGATGAGACGATATACCAAGCGAGATTGAAAAATTGGATAAAGAAACGTTCGAATCTTCGAGGCGAGAGTGGCATGGATGATGACGTTTCTGAATGGCTTAGGCCACACCCTACAATTGCTGACGCCAAGTTAGATTCTCGTTTCAAATTACCGGGGGATATATACCCGTCTTTATTTGACTACCAAAAGACATGTGTGCAATGGCTATGGGAGCTTTACCAACAGAAGACTGGAGGTATAATAGGTGATGAGATGGGGCTAGGTAAAACAGTTCAAGTGATTTCTTTTCTTGCAGGGTTACATTATTCCGGATTACTTGACAAGCCAATTTTGGTGGTGGTACCAGCTACTGTTCTTAATCAATGGGTCAATGAATTTCATAGATGGTGGCCTCCGTTACGATGTATTATCTTGCATAGTATAGGTTCTGGAATGGGGAATGTCTCCTCAGAAGAAAAACTCGAAGAATTTCTTGAATCTAACGATCCTGAAACATCTAAAAGATCTGTCAAGAACCTCAATAGTCAAATCAACGCCAAGGAAATAGTCGATAAGATTGTGAAAGAAGGACATGTCTTGCTTACTACCTATGTCGGTTTACGAATGTACTCAAAATATATCTTAGATAAAGAATGGGGTTATTGCATTTTAGATGAAGGTCATAAGGTGAGGAACCCAAATCTGGATATTTCTTTGACTTGCAAGCAAATAAAAACATATAACAGGGTCATATTATCTGGTACTCCCATTCAAAACAACCTAATTGAACTATGGTCCCTATTTGACTTTGTTTTTCCGGGAAGATTGGGTACATTGCCTATCTTTGAGCAGCAGTTTGCTGTCCCTATCAATATGGGTGGGTATGCGAACGCTTCGAATGTTCAAGTTCAAACCGGTTATAAGTGTGCTGTGGTATTGAGAGATTTGATATCACCTTACTTATTGCGAAGGCTAAAAAAGGATGTGGCTAAAGATCTACCTAAAAAGAATGAGATGGTTCTTTTCGTCAAGCTCACGAAGATACAACAAGAGCTTTATGAAAAGTTTCTACAGAGCGAAGACTTGAATTCTATCATGAAGGGAAAAAGAAATGTGCTAATGGGAGTTGACACCTTGAGAAAAATTTGCAACCATCCAGATTTGATATATAGAGATAAGCTCATGCACAGGCCTAATTATGGTAACCCCAAGAAATCCGGTAAAATGCAAGTGTTGAAAAGTTTAGTGCAATTATGGCAACATGAAGGACATAGGACTTTATTATTTTGTCAGACTAAGCAAATGCTTGACATCCTTGAAAAGTTTGTTAGCAACTTGAAAATGTTGGAGGATGAGGGACATGAGACCGAAAATTCTGGATTCTTCACCTACTTGCGGATGGATGGTGGTACTCCAATTGCAAGAAGACAAGCTTTGATAGACAGATTCAATAAGGATGAATCGATAGATATTTTCCTTCTCACTACAAAAGTTGGTGGCCTCGGAATAAATTTGACTGGTGCTGATCGGGTAATAATATATGATCCCGATTGGAATCCATCCACGGATATTCAAGCAAGAGAAAGAGCCTGGAGGTTGGGTCAAAAAAAGGACATAACAATTTATCGTCTCATGACAACGGGTTCGATAGAGGAGAAGATTTATCATCGTCAAATATTCAAAACATTTTTAACAAACAAAATATTGAAAGACCCTAAACAACGCAGATTCTTCAAGGTGAATGATCTTCACGATCTCTTCACATTGGGAGATCAAGACGAAGTAGGTACAGAGACGGGTGACATGTTTAATGGGTCGGAGACTAATTTTAGGGGGGAAAGGCCAAGGAGGCCTGTCAAACGAATGACAAAAAAGCATACAAATGATGATGACTTTTTTGAGGTGGCAAAAATATCTGGGATCTCTAAACTAAACGAGTACGAAGACGGAAATCCTGGCAAGAGTGAACAGAATGTTGGAACTTCCGAGCTGTCTGTCGACGAAAACAGAATCATGGAGGGAATCTTTTCTCTGTCCGGTGTTCACAGTACGTTGAAGCATGATGATATATTTGACTCTTCCAACCAGGAAATGTCCTTAATTGAAAAGGAAGCTAATAGAGTAGCTAGTGAAGCAGCCGATGCATTAAAAAGATCTAGAAAGATCGCAAGAAAAACGGAGGTGGGTGTCCCTACGTGGACAGGAAAGTTTGGTTTTGCTGGCAAGTTCGGACCTAAAAAGAAGACACCCACTGCAATATCATCCACTTCAATTTTGAATGAAATCAAAGAGAAAACTACGGCCCATGCAATTACTCACGATGATAAGACCACGACTTTCGCACCATCTGTGACTGAGAAGCAAGACATTATGAAATCAGTTATAGAATATTTACTTGTTTCACCTAATCACTCACGCAGATCGGATGATATTTTAAAGCATTTGAAATTAGAGCGAATCGATGAAAAAGAGATTTTAACTATCCGTTCAATGCTTCGAGAAGTTGCAAGATGGTTGCCTGAACAAAAAGAATGGTCCTTGAAGGACGAGTTCAAATAAAAATACTGTATATATAATTTTAGGATAAATCGGACCGAGTCCGTCGCAAGGCAAATATCACCCGTACCTTTACTTTCTTACTCATGGCGAGTTTTAACAAACTCACAAGGCGATTTATATCGTACGTCCCTAGTTGCCCAACACCAAAGTATGATACTGGTTGCACGTTTTGCGAAATTCCAAAGTTCCCAACTGATAAATCTATAGACTACCAGACAAATCTCAACAACACCAAAGCTCTACCATGGAAGCACATTATCCACCTCTCGCATGGCTTCAATGACTTCGATCAACTTCCCTCGAAGCTCGAAATGGTTCCCGGTTGCTTCAACGAAAAGATCACTGGTATGAGAAGACATCTTAGCCCCTTTCATCCTGTTCTTATGTCCACTGCTCTATTACTGAATCACGAACAATTCATGTCTGAGCACAAGGGAAATGCATACGATCACCTTGTCATGATCTATCCGGACAGAAAGATAGTAAAATTTAACGATGCATATCTCGAAGACTTCGTGAAATATTATCTCCGTCCGCAGAACCAAGTGATAGAAGAGGTGTATAATCCTTTCAAAAATCCAAAGGTGTCCGAAAAGAAAGGCAGTGATAAACCTGTTGACACGTCCGTTTTCCAGGAACATGCCATTAAGAGAGACGTGATCCTCACCTGCGGCCACACCCGTAGAGACATACGATGCGGATTGCTAGCTCCACTAATTAACAGCGAACTCCAGCTTGTCTGTGAAAAAGAGGGCTTGGAAATGGACATTGGTTTGATCAGCCATGTAGGAGGGCACGCATATGCGGGCAATCTAATCTACTTTCCCCATGATACTTCACAAAACATCGTATGGTATGGAAGGGTCTTTCCAGATAAAATACAAGGCATCATCTCAGAGACTGTTATTAACGGAAGAATAATACAGGACATATACCGAGGGGAAGTCTAGATGCAATCCAGTGCTCTGATATTCCCCATTTCCCTCCCCTCGCTCCATCTCGCTGCTCACTGAGGGTCCATCATTTATGAAAAGTTGAAAAGTAGCTGCAAATAGCATTCTGTAAATAGCGTCCATGAAGAATAAGAGAGGAGCGACCTACGCAGAACTTAATCGAGGCAAGACAAACAACATTCACAATAAGCGCAAATGGTTTAGTGGTAAAATTCGACGTTGCCATCGTTGAGCCCCCGGTTCGATTCCGGGTTTGCGCATTTTTTTCAGTGAGCGACTCTCAAAATGCTAGGTAAGATTCTCGAGTTGAGACCGAGTTAAACCAATCTCACGATAAACACCACACAGTATCTGGCGTGAAGTAAATGTAATACGCGCTAGTTCATGCGTCTGCCTAATGTTTCCTAAATGCTACAACTATTCAGGAACATGTAAAAGTCATCAAGTAGGAGCGTTGTAGCGAGACCTCTCGAACAATGTTCACTCTCTTAAAGGCGCACAGATGCGCATGCTACACTATTTAACGAGAAAGAGAATTGACTGATGTTCTGTCACATCTGTCACGTCTACCACGCTGCTGTGGACCGCTATGTGCGTTCTTACACATGTAATATAAATCGGTGCATCAGCTTCAAGGTCACACACTATGTGAGATTTTGCTACTTAAGATTTGAGCAACGGGGGCGTCCAATCGGAAACAGTGACATTATCTCCTGGCTTCTGCCACCCTCACGAAATTTGAAAAAGACGTGAATGTAGGCTCCGAAGAAGGTAGAAAAAGATCAAGGCAGAAGCGGCCTAATCGCATTACATGTTACATGCATGGTGGGCTTGAGAAGGTCGGGTGGCGCTCGCGACGAGCTGTGTTCCGCAATGTAGGCCAGTACGTTATCTTCGTCACATCACACATAATATTCGACGTCTCTGTGGGAATAGTAGGCTAATCTTGCTGTCGTCGTGAAATTTGTCACAGTGGATACGAAGCCAAACACAAGCAGTATCGAATTGATACATGCATCCCTCGCACAGTTCCCTTAAGCGCTTCCCTCGTACACCCAGACTCCTCCTTCGAAAAAATGCGTGAGTTCAAGTTGTTCCTGAAAAGGGCATCGAAGCACGCGTATCGAGTCAATAACGGAATCCCTATAGAACAATCGCTTCCACGTCCGTAGTTCATGGCATGCCGTCGGGCATGAGCCTGCTATTTGAAACCGCATATCAACAGAAAACAACGTACTGCGGCAGCTGTGCAGTCATGCGTCGATAAATCCGTGGTGAGACGACACCGCTCGCTAGTGGCTCTTGCCTCTCCTCAGAGCTATTGGAGTTACTATAGGCGGGTCTGAACCTGTTTCAAGTAAGTGATGAGCTCTGATTACGAAAGCTGACTGTTCTCCCGCCTGAAACTCCTGCCATGTTGTCCGTTATGCCTCCTCTACCCGCACGTATTTGAAACTGATCCTGAAATAACCCACACTTTTCGCCACCGCGAATGGCATTCGAGTGCCTCGACCAGTCAGTGCCGCCCAGTCACAGTTCACCTAACCCGTCACTCGTTCGTTCTGTATGTATGCGCTCTCTATCGTTCAATTAGACGGTCTACTCAAACTTCACTGGGGTTAAGATACTTGCGTCCTACGGATGCAGTCCTGCAGTCAACGCGCCTCTATTGCTACGACAAAATGATCATCAGTATTTACTATGCACAGTACATGGTGCAACCACTCGCACAAGAACGAAGCTGCCGTTTTGATACATCTGTCTGGCACGTCGCCTCCTTGATTGTGCTGCTATGCTGCTGTCTTTCTTAAAAATCATGTAAGTCGCCAACTGTGATCGAATCGACAGCTGCGATGCAGTGTGCCAGTACGCTGGAAAGACAGCGCGCTGTCTTTCCAGCGCACTCCCAGATGTTAGATTCAGCATAAGTCAGCATTAGTGTGAAGCTATTCAATAGAGGGCTACTGTCGGTGTCTCGCTATCGACACTCCCTACATCTGTTACAAGTAACGCTATCTCGCAGGCATGGCGACCGTTGCGCTTGTTCTGTGGTGCATCGCCCAAGTTCCCTACCACTCTCAGCACATTCAAGGAAGATTTAGTTGTACAGCCAACTACAATAGGCGCATAATACAGGGGGGATCCCGCCCACAACCATTTGCTAATAAGAGTGATGTTCGCGATAGAACGTCTCACATTTTATTATTCAGTAGATAGGCAGGTGCCAGCGTCGCTACTCATCTAACAATCACGCGCTCTCTCTTTGGTGGGGCGGTACAAACTTGCTATTACATACTCGTCTATTGCACTAAAATTTTGTGCACCGGGACTTAGCGGCAACGTATGTCGAGGAACAGTAACTCCAACATCACTACTTAAAACCGGCTTTCTCTCGCTAAGCAGCACCGCAGGTCCGAGCATATCGGGTTTTAAACACCTCTCCCCACCACGAACGAGGCGGCAGCAGCGGCAGCATCTGCTGCACCACTCGCCTAGCCCCCCTCGCGTGTCTACTATCCATGACTTGAATCAATATCCTTCTCTTTGCCCCAGGCGCACAATCGTGTAGTCAAGTGCCTACCAATGTCTTCCATACTTAGCCCTTCTGCTCAGATGTCTGCGTAAGCTAATTTGCATATGTAGAATTTATCAATCTGCCTATGTCTCTTTATGAGCCTGCGTACAATACGGGTGCACGTATAGCCCTCCAAATACGGTATGTACAACGCACGACCCCACCCCTGCGGTGCCCACTTGGCCAGAATGATGTTTGGCTCCTGCACTCGCGCACCACCTCACAACCTCTGTTGAGCTATGTGCCGTACGGAATTTCACTCGTATCTAACTCTATCTCTTGTATCAGCACAGCTCTGCATCTAAGCTCAATCTCATGCAATAATATTTTTACGCATATGTTGCAGTACGCATGTGGACATTGTTAGAGAATCCCAATCCGTCCCCTCTAGCGCTTCTCGTAACCAACCGTTTTTTGACTTCAATTTTTTTTTTTTTTTTTTTTTTTAGTTTTTCTTCTCACTCAAATTAATCTCTTGATACTTCTGATATTAAGTTTGTTCAGAATCGTTGTAGCGCCGAAGAAATTTTTTTTTCTACAACACTTGATCACGCTGGCTCATTGGACGCTAGACAAGCAATACGTACTTAGAGCTATCTACGCAGAAGGATTGTAGCATCAGAGGCGGTAATACTTATCGATTGAGATATAATTCAAGTCGGCGGCTAGCAGAAAATAGTTACAGGTTCACAACAAGGTTTTCAGAGCAGTGTGAGGAATTCTACAAACAAATTCGCTAACCCATACTATATCAGTGATCTTATACAACAGAAATAGCGGAGGAATACTGTGTGGCTACGGTATATGCATCAGAATATATAAAAGCAGAGGTATATTCAACGGCGCGTAGAAACTCAACATGTCGAATTTGGAAAACCACACGGCTTCTAGCAATTCGTCCATATTGCCTGACTACAGAAGCTCATATCAACTGTCTCAAGGCCCACTGGTCGCTGGAAGTGGCGTTGGAAGCACCACAGGCAGTACATCTAACGCATCGTCAATTCCTGGCCAAGCGGGAATCATTTCCTCGATGCAGCCCCCCAATCAGTCGGGAGTCCAATCGACCTCCCTGATGAGCCAAAGGGGATCTTCTTCAATCCCACAATCGATGCAACAGGTACCCAGTTACTATCCTGAACAAAGCCAACAATATCAACAAATGTTGAATGGTAACTTTAATTCATCTTTACAGAGTCAGCTGCAGCAGACACAACAAACACAACAACAGCAACAGCAGCCAATGGTTGGGCAACCATACACATCGTACTATATGTTCAACCAACAAAACCAACAGCCTCAACAGCAACCGCAACAGCATCAACAGAGTGGTCACACTCTCCAGTCTGGCACTGCAGATCAAACTTATGCTTATGGGAGATACCCATACGCTGCAGCACCACCATCTAACTATGCCTCTCTTTACCAGCAGTCAGTTCCCCAGATGAGCAGTCAGATGAGTCAACCGCAACCTCAGCTATATAATCAGCTTGGCTCTGCAGCAATGGCATACCCAGCTTCTAGCACTAATTCGACATCTATGCAAGACACCTTGAATAGCGCAAGCAGCTCTTCAGTTGGACAATACCAACCCCCCGGAATAAGACCTAGGGTGACGACTACAATGTGGGAAGATGAGAAAACCTTGTGTTATCAAGTTGACGCTAATAATGTTTCAGTCGTTAGAAGAGCTGACAATAATATGATCAATGGTACCAAATTGTTGAACGTTGCTCAAATGACAAGAGGACGTCGTGATGGAATTTTGAAGTCAGAGAAGGTCAGGCACGTTGTCAAAATTGGTTCAATGCACCTCAAGGGTGTCTGGATTCCTTTCGAAAGAGCATTGGCTATGGCTCAACGTGAAGGCATCGTAGATTTATTGTATCCTCTATTTGTGAGGGATATCAAGCGTGTCATTCAAACAGGAGTCACTCCTAGTAATGGAGCGGCAGCAAGTGCTGTTGCTCCCAAGTCTGGATCAACACCAACACCTTCCGTTGCCGTTAATACATCCGGTCTGAATAGCTATTATCAATACAACCAACAATATCCGCAGAATGGATCATCAACAACTCAGCAGCTGTCCCCTCAACAAAAGGCTAGCGCAGAAATTCAACAACCTCAACAACCGCAACAACAGATTTATGGATATCAACAACCATACTATGCACCAAATCAATACTACCAGTCGTACAATCCAAATTCCAACTATTCTTCATACTCGAACCAACCGGTGTATTCGGGCTATGGATATATGAACCAAATGCCACAGGCCCCTCAACAGGTTCCCCAACAAGTTCCTCAACAATCAGCATCCAATCCTAACA
The DNA here is from genome assembly GCA_031081905.1 of Debaryomycetaceae sp. ZIM 2471. Lineage (NCBI taxonomy): Eukaryota > Fungi > Ascomycota > Pichiomycetes > Serinales > Debaryomycetaceae > Debaryomycetaceae sp. ZIM 2471. The sequence continues at coordinate 642,208 of JARYTF010000001.1, read as the reverse complement.
CCTCGTCTGCATCCACAAGACCCATGACGTCAAGTACTCTATTGTCTTCTAATCTGTCTAATAACCCTGTCAATCCAGCAGAGAGTTCTAGTACCGAGCACAACAGTAATGGTGATTCCTTGGTCGATAAAAAGTCTGATAAGCACTGAGAGTTACCCACCATCTACTGAGAAGTACAAAAGAAAAACAAAAAAAAAGCTCAATAGAGTGCTACTAAAGATTCTTCCTGATTCAACTTTTCAGCAATTATAGAGGACTAACTGAATCATACAGCCCGTCGAACCACCTCATTGACATTATCGAAATAGATAAAATTGTATGGAATGTCTAAAAGAACCCTGTACCAATAAATAGTATCATTTATGTTAGCGTTAACAAGCTGTGTTTTTTATTTTATTTTATGTTTTCGCAAGATCTACGACGCTTGCCGACAATACATCTATCTATGCCTTCGCTTTAATGCACTATTCGCGTGTTATCAACCATAAATGGAATTGACCCTTAGCTTGGAGAAATGCTATTCGAATGTAATTGAGTAGCATGACTTGGCTCGGCTCGACTTGATCTCATTTCCTCCTCTTCAAGCAGACGTTACCTTACTACCTCGCAGCAACTTACTTAAATTCAGATCTGCATGTGTCCATGTCTCCAGTTTGCACGTTCCTCATCCTGTCTCTGGTACGAGAAATCGTGGAGCAAATATGTCTACAACTTTTCGCCAGGAGTAGCCATGTGTCATAACCACAAGGTTTTGTAGCATACAATAGACTACTCGCTCCCAAAATTATGTAAGTGTTGAGTTCTAGTCGATTTTAATTGATCTCGCTATTTGCACTTCATGTATGCGCGTTAAACTGGCGTACATACATATGTATGTATGTATGTACTTACACATTGACGTAAATATGCTATAGAGTGCCATGATGTTGATTGGAAACAGTCTACTTCTTGATACTAAAGAAAAGATAGTGCTACAGACTGAAGGCATGGAACGATGTGCTCGATTTTGCAGAGCATCCAAATTGTATTAATCTTTCCTATGCATTGAAACAAGAGCGTACGAGACAACGATTCTGTGACACAAAAGGGTCTGATCGCTGAGCAAAGACCTTACATTTGTAGCTTTATACAAATAAATCCCGGAGCAGTAAAAGGAAAAGAAACATATTGAGTCACGTCTGTATGGAGAAGTACAGTGCCATGCATAATTACCGATTGATAAATCAATCGGTCTTCTTGCCTTCCTTACTGTCATCGTTAGTGAGAGTGTCGTACGACGACTGCAAATTCTCCAATTGCTTTTTCAATGTAGTGAGATCTGTGTCTTTCTTCTGGATCAACTCCTTGTACTTCTCCAATTCTTGTGGATCGTCTTCTGCAGCGGTCTCGCTGGCTGTCTCTCTGATCTTATTTTCCTTGCTTACCAAGTTTCTCAAGACCCCAGTGACAATTGCTATAGCTAAACACAAGTAAAGTACAGCACCGGTGAGATAAAGATTTCTCTGTGCGTAAAATTTACTGGCAAGCTGGTCGTAGTTCAAAGGTGGAGGGGCCTCTTGGCTTTGGGCAAAGTATGGAACCTGGCCCACCGAGAACCTCTTCATCCGGTTCAAACAGTCCAAGAACTGCATTACCAACAATGTCGTGGTCACTATTAGCCCTATCTTGAAGTTCTGTGACTTCTGTATGGCAAACGAGAACTTGACGAATTTATCCCTCATAACATGAGGTAACGGCAACAACAATACTGATAGCAACAGCATTTGGAACACTAACATTCCGAAAATCAATGACATTTGAAGACTCATATTGCACTAAATAGTTTATTTGGGGTTCAATTGATAGATACTATACTTAAAATAAAGGTAGATGACACTTTGAACGATTGCTTGTGACTTGAAACAGCCTTCCGTGTCGAATATGAATCTCAGATCGCAATCATCCTGCAGACAGTCGCTCAACCTCATCACTATTGCAAGCCCTACGTTTATACCTACTGAAGGTGCAAATGAGAACCAAAAGACATTCACCGCCACTATTATATAACTCTAGGAGATATTAATTACTAAAAAGGTGGAAATCTATAAACCAGTAACCTTTTTGGCATAGTGATACGCACAAAAGCTGAAGAGTACCATACCACAAATAATCGACCAGAACCAAGCTAAACCATCGTAGTCCTGGCCCGGCACGATACAGTTCATACCCCATAAACCGGTGACCACATTGATGGGCAAAACTATTGTTCCCAATATTGTGATTTTGCCAAGAACGTCGTTTGTATCATTGTTCACTTGAGTCATGTCTATGTTGATCTGGGCAAGATAGTTGGAATGGAAACGGGCCAACAACTTCTCGTAGTGGTTTAGCGACTGCACCATAGTGACTATATGATCCTGAATGTCGCCCAAATACATTGCGACTTCCATCTTGTTTGATCTTCCGTCCACATTTTCATTGAATCGTTTGCTAAAACCCTTGATCACATCGGCTTTGGAGCCCAATAGACGTAGAACAGACATAACCCGTTTTCTACATTCACCTATTCGCCTAAGCATATCCCCCTTTCTCTTCCATCCAATAATCTTTGAATCTGTCGATCTCGTGCTTCTGAGACTAGTATACGTCGAACGGGTACCACTGACAGATGAGCCACCACGAACCTTGTGAAACTTCGTTTCTACAACTGACTTTGATCTCTTTCGTCTATAGAACACATCCTTGGGCTGTCTGTCTTCGACTTCCCCCTCCGAGGACTCGTCATCACTTTCGTCTTCCAGATCACTTTGGCCGGAGTGCATCTTCAATATGGTATCTTCAATAGAGTTTACTTCCTCCTCTATACTATCTATCATAGGTGCAAATGAATCTGTAACATCATCTATCAACGCGTAACACAACCAATCAGATGACACAGTAAGATACTCGCGGAGCAACCTACTTCTCCTCCTGACATTGATGGGATGGGGTGTGGGAGCAAAATGGAACGTGATTATGGCATCTTTGAAAACGATCATATACATGTTTAAAGGCAGCAACTCGCCATCCCTGATTTTTTTGCCCTTAGACTTCAAGGACGTGGACTCCCTACTGTTGGGGAATACGGTGCTGCTTCTATGATTATTCTGCTCGGTAGAAAACCCAATCCTTTTTATCAATTTCCAAAGCTTTGACTTTCTATCACTATTTCCGAACAAACTTCTATGGTCAGAATCCTCAAACATGTCCTGGAGCTTGGACATTTTCTTATCATTTTCCCTTTTTCTTTGTTTACGCCTCTCATAGACAATATCGAATGAAGTGAAGCAAATAAAATAATAAGACTTGAACAATTCTACCTTCTCTCTCGTTTCACCGAGAAAAATGTCTTCTGTAGTCAATGGGTGAATTCCAAATGTTTTCGAGAGGACTTTCATCTCTTCCTCGGTTGGATTAGAGACATCTAACCAGTATGGAACAACGTTTGAATCATACGTACTATCGGCTACCGACATTGCAGGTTCTATCGGTGTAGCCGTTCCCCTTGAGCTTTGATTCACCAATGCTGATAAAGGTTGCAAGCTTGAAGATTGCTGATCCATCAAACTATTAGCATTAGCTACATTATTGGAAGCTTGATTTTTGATACTTGCTGACGACGAGCGTTTAGTTACATTATTCTGTTTCACCAATACACTTGGTTCAAATAATTCCTTCAAACCTTTATGGATTATGTCATTGTCACTGCCTGATTTCCCAGATCCCTTATCCTGATTAATCTTTTTGACGAAACTTTCGTCTGAGATCAAACCTCCAATCGTAGGACTATGTATCGTCTTCTCCAAATCTTCACGAAAGTATGTGAATCTACACTTACTTTCAGCAACGTCCCCATTCTGTGACCTTACATTTGTGCCTTGGGTGTTACCTTGAGCGTTACCTTTCGTGTTAGGATTATTCAAGATTGTAGGGATGTTATTTTTTGATTTCTCCCATGGCTGTATCGGGGTAGGTCTCACTCTAAGAGAATTATTTACCAGGTCCAACGACTCGACTTCATTTATCTGAGTATTACCCAATAGTGGAGTGGACTCCCTGACGTTTGAATAATCGAAGCTACGCTTCGTGCGAGGGGAAGCGACGGAATCAGCCTCAGGAAAATTCACATTTAATTCCTCCCCTTCACTATGGTCGTTCAGTCGCCTATATTCGTTGAATTCTTCCTTTATAAATTCCTCTAGAATTTTGAGATCGGGCCACTTAAGTGAATCGATTTTGTTTCCATCGGGATCTAGCTGATCATAATAGTCGGGAAAACACACATCGTCAAGCGAGGTCGAGTCACCAGAATGCTCAGAAGACGGATTAGACTCCCCAAACTCCAACGAGTTCAACGACAGGCTTGTCTCGTCCTGTACCTCGCCATCATGGTTTCCATTTTTGTTCTCGAGTCCATTTCGCTTCGATTCGTCATCTATCCAGGTTTGCAATTGTGCAATGCGGCTCTGCTCAGTAGCGAACTTATCCATGTCCACCAAAACGCCACTCTGTGACGGCTCCTCTGACGCAGATCTGCTTCTCTCGCTCATAAACGAACTGAGGTTCTTATTTGTGAGCGGCACTTTTCTGGCCGACTCTGGTGACTGTTGCGGTGTGGTCTTATCGTTGACTTTCTGATTCGAGATCTGCCCATGTCTAATGTATCTCGGGGTCATCATCGAGCTTCTTCTTCTCGACCGTGCCGGCGATGAATGCAAGTTGGCCAAATCGTCATATCTTCGATGGTCTATGTATGCCCCAGAACCATTCGAATTCGCCTGTCCCAAATACTCCAAGTCTGCGTTAGACCCGCTAGCCGACGAGTCTTTGCTATAGTAAGACGGAAAATTTTTTCTTCTATTCTTGCCCTTCCCCATCGTGCGTCCTCGAGTATACCACTACAACTACCCTTGTATTGTGGAATATGGGTCTAAATAAAGAATTGTTGGATCGTAAAAGTGTATTGTGATCAAAAATTCGTTAAATTGCTAATCGCCAATTGAATTTTGCAATTTTAAAAGAAGTGATCACCGATAACCTTGGGGAGGGATTGTGCGTCATAAATCGCTAACTTGGGCCCGAAACAATTGGGTCTCGGTGCTATCTGTGAATCGGTACATTTTCTTATGCTTTACCCCTTGGAAAATAGTGGCCAGGCTGTCTTTCTGGCTTTAGTTTGCTACATTAAACTCTCCGTAGAGCTTTACTCGCTACATGCTGACCAGATGGTAGTCAATTCCCTTAGGTTTAGTGTGTCAGTTTGCATTTTATGTATCGGAGGCGAACGCTTGAGATTTGCACACGGTGAGTTCCTCAAGCATATGCAAAGCTTCGTTTGTAGCCATACCTCGCATTGCAGCCGTGTTGCCTTCCTCGAGGGATGATTTGATTTTAAATGTTGCTGCTCTGTGTGTGTCGACGTTTTTGTTTCTAACGCTAAGGTATACACTTTTTGGGTCTGCAATGTCAGCTATACGGCCTCAAATGACACACTGCGAGAGGCCCGCTGCGTGTATTCTCTGCAAGATGGCTTCAAGGGCACTGCTTGGAACTTTAGGCACTTATTCGTCAATCACCTTTTCTTTTGTTTCGAACTTTGCCTCTTCCTTCACCTCTTTCTTCACCTCTTTCTTGATCTCATCCTTGAGTTTATCTTTCTCTTCGTCGTTTGCCTCGATCTTTCGCTTTCTCAAGGGAGGCCCTTCATCCTCCTCTGAGCTGTCTTGTACAGAAGGCTCGTGTAACTCCCTCAATGCTTGCTCCACCTGATGTCTCGAGTTGATCAACTTCCTCCAAGTCTCCGGAGTGAGCGAGATTCCTTTCTTTCCTGGCTTTTTATTCTTGTCCTTATCAAGGTAGAATTCTCTGATATCGACCAAGTTGATTTTATTGAATTTTTTGACAGTGATCTGTTTCTTCGAGTCCAACTCAATTATTGTTTCCTTCAGTTCTCCTGACATTTCGAAAGACTTTCTGTGAGTAATATACCTTTAATGTCAATCGATTAATTCAAGACTTGGAATACTCGTTGATTAAAAGCACAGATTATTTATATCGCGAGCTACCTATTAAAAAAATCTATCTAAAAGTCCGATTTGTTCTTTGTCATGAATCGTGCTACTCCTCGGGCTACTGTTTACCACTTTTCCATGTCATGTTGAAATACTTCTCTCCTAATCGCTTTTTCACCTCGTCAAAAAGGACGAGATCAGACAGATTGATGTCATCATTATTCAATTTGACCTGCCAGTAGCAATCGATTGCTGCTTGGAGCTCCTCCACATTGGAAACCCCTAAGACTATGGAGTGTTTCTGATTCCACTCGTAACTGTGTACATTGTTATTATTTTGAGCCGTCTCGAAGAGCCACTTTCGCAAGGCAAATCGGGTAGCAAGGTCGGCCAATTCGACTCCATCGTGCTCCTTCTTCAACTGCTGAGCAATATCATGCACCTTCTGCTTGAGCTCTTTGCTTGCGGGATGGAAGTCGTGCGTCTTCTGGGACCTTAAAAGAGACATGCTCAAAATAGAACCATTCATAAGCTTCTTCACGCCACATTTGGTAACAAAATCTTCGTAGTAATCTAAAAGTATGGTATTTTGGATGCACCCATTCGAGTACGATAAGATTGCATCCAAGGAACCAACTTCTGGCAACTTCGAACATTTCAAAGCCACCTGGAACAAAAATTCCACTGGATATCCCGAAATTCCCACGTTCTTTATGAGCCCTTCTTGCTTCAACTGCTTCAACTCTTTGACCGCCTCAATTATATCATCCTCGTCGACAAACTCAATATCGTGCATGTACACGAGATCCACGTACGACGTGTGAAGTCTTTCGAGCGAGCGCAACACCGATTTCCTGACCCATCCACGAGAGTAATCAAAATCATCAAGCCCAATTCGCCCGGCCTTGGTGCAAATACGATAGGACTCACGAGGGTATTCGTGTCTGATCTCGTCAAGAGCTTCGCCTATAAGGATCTCCGAAGGTCCGTAGTACGGTGAAGTATCAATGGTGTTGATTCCGTACTTGAAAGCAGTCTCGATGATACTTTTCACCGGCAACTTGCTGGGATCTTCGGCATACTGTGTATTAAAAACAGCACCCCCGATGATTAAAGGCGGGAAACCACCAACAACACCATCCTCGGACTTTTCTGGTTGCTCTATCGGTTTTGTAATCGTCATGTTCAATAGGTTATATGCTAATCAAAGCGGCCATACCTATGAAGTTAGCAACTAGAAAAAAAAATTCAAGATAAGGCATATTGTTACCTCACTAGCCACAGTACGATTGCAAAATGTCTAACTATATTCTTCCCACCGATAATATATATTCAACTGTGACTTTCCTGCGACTACTACAAGGTTCCGATATGACTGATATGTAACTACACCTGTCGAAACGTTATATGAAATGTATTCGTATTTGTATATTCAGTCAAAATAAATCATCTCCCTCCACCAAGTAATTTCCTGGGACCAAACCAAGTAGACCAACTCTATCGTTACAATTGTTGCCTAGCTCGCAAAAGAACCAATTGTCCTCCTGCTTGTGTATAATGTACATGTTCCAACCTTTCTTGAGGTAAAGCTCCCCACGTTGTTGTGGTTTGTAGGTGTATCTGGCTCGAGCCTTTGTCACGTAGGGTTTGTGAGATATGGGGGTGACCTTTTGGTTTGTGATGAGTGAATGAAGGTTGGTGTATGACTTTGAAGGACTCTTCAGCAATGAGCGAGGCCTGGACTCTCTGAATATACAAGTGGCCTGCAGATCGTCTTGATATCCCCCCATGTCGTTGTTGACTATAGGTTGGAACATGGACTTGGGGCGTGACTTAGGGGTATCGGAGGCTCTTACTCGAGGTTGAGAGGAGGGCTGTTCAAATTTCGTAGCCACCTCATCGTGATCGTCAATTGCAAAGTTCGTAGGCTCGAGTCTGAGATTTGGATTCAGCTTATTTCTCAACGACTTTCTGAATCGGTTGATGTCGCCGTTTCCACCTGAATTCAAGTCCTCAAGGGCTTTTGCAATGAAATCGATTGAGAAGTCCTTTGCTATCGGTACATCGTTTTTTCTCTCCGATGAACTCATTGCCCCCTGTGGAAGACTGGCCATTTCCTTGGACTTTCTATTTATTTGCTCCTGGACCTGGTTCAATTGCTGCTGCTTTCTTCTTGGTGATGCCCAAGTTCGCTCTCCGTTAGAGCTGGATGATGAGTATGTTGTGGGGTTAGAATAGTTTGAGGAACCATTACTGTTTTTGAACTTGTGTGCATAGTCGGACCCAGCGTCAGGCTCTGAAAATATTTCATGTCTGTTGTCCTCGGGGCTAGAGCTATAAGCTGAGCATGTACTCTTTGGAGCTGGCAAACTGTCTATCTCAAAAGGAACCGGAGCTCTTCTTGTAGGAGAGTCTCTCTCTGATATGGTTCCAGGAGGCGGTAAAGAGACATGCGGTAAGCGTTTCGTGGGTGATGTGCTTGGAGTTTTGAAGGCATCGACTGCTATGTGTTCTTGAGGAGTAGCAGGAGGAGACGTATGCTTCATTTCCTGAGTAGCCGAAGAATAAGTGGAATATGATCTGGACAATACAGGTGCATAATCGGGAGCGTCAAAATCTGCCATGACGAAATCTGCTTCGTTCGACTCATCCATTCCATCCATGAAATCTACGAAGTGTGGAGCATTGTATATCCTGTTGCCTGTTCCATAGTGTTCGCTGAAATCTTGAAGGTCAGATGGAGGCTGAATTTGAGCAAACACTGATCTTGCCAAATCCACAGATTGATCGTTATCAACACATAAGGTTGCAATGTTGTTGCAAAAGTTGAAGCAATTAACCTTGCATATTTGAATTCTCTCTAGGTCTATCATGTAAAAGTCCAGAAGTGCTCGAGACCAGTCTCTGTTGTACACTTCATTCATCTTCTCGTATTGCGCCAAAGCCGTCTCATATTGTTTCCTGGTAGAAGAAGTGGACAGCCTCAACTTATCTAACTTTGCTTGGTTCTTTTCTAGCTCCTTCCCCCAAGTTGTCTGTGTCATAAGTGTCAAAGATTTACTTTGCGCACAATCGGCCTGATACTTGCTCTTCGTTGCAGTTAACGCTTTCATTGCATCCTTCCTTCTGTTGCTCACTTTGCTCATATGATTGTCTATCTTGGAAACCTTCTTGTGGTACACATCATAGAATCTGTGAAGTTTATCGTAGTTCATCTGGCTGACTGACTTGATGAACTTTTGGTTGTAGTTCACCATTTGCTGGTTCTCATACTGAAGTTTGTCCAATGACTGCTTCAAAGACCCCGTCTCCGAGGAGCCCAACAATATTTTGCTGTTGAGTTTGGAAATCCTCTTGTTGTACTCCTTTTCAATGGAGATTCTTTCCTGGTAGTATCCCATCACCTCTTGTAACGTGGTTAGCGAGTCTCTTATTCGGTTGCGGATGACTTGGAACCCATCATCGTTCGGGCCCCAGAAGTTATTGATGAAATCGCTGTTCTCAGCAAAGTGTTCTCCTCTGCTCATAACTTTCTCCATATTTTATCCTAATACCACTTTGCTGAACTAGAAGAAGTAAATTATCTATCAATGGTGATTACAGTGTTCTAATAGTGAATCTGATCGAAAGAATCCTTTGTTTGTTTATAATTTCCTAAATAGGTAACCTTACGATGCTACACCTTTTAGGACTCATGGCTGCTAATGAGACGACCATCTCATCATTTAAAAATGGCTTTGGCATCCAGGGCGTTTGATCAGTGTAACGGCTGGGGCTGTTAGATAATGTAAAGGACTATAGGGTCCGGCATCGAATGATTGGGTTCCCACTTTCTTAATGGGTGTTGTCGACGTAAACAGATTTACATGAATCTCTCGTCCGCAGTCAATACTATTCACACCGGGCGAAGAGAACTTGTAGCCGACATCTGTTAGAACTCTCGTTTAGTAAGGGAAGGAGAGTCCAATTTCACTGGTTTGAGGCCTCTCCAGAAGTGTCCTCTCGCCAATTCACTGTGCAGATAAAGCCATCCGGCTGCATATTGCGTCCGTAATTATAATCATAGGAGCTATTGCGAAAATTCCTTAGACACAGAAAGCACCGCAAGGGCCGTACAGGCCATATAATAGAAAAGCTATCCGCAAAGTTGCTACCCAACGTGTTCATTCTCACTATCTACATCCTCCTCCCTGCACTGTGCTGGTCTCCAGCACAGTGCTCCTTAGTTTCGGCTTTTGAGGCTAATGCCGGAGATTCGCAATCAAGTATATATTGAAATAGAGAAGCGTCCCGTGAGTCCCCACAACAGACCAGTATTGTATCCGGTCCCCTTGTCGCCTTTGATTGCCGTTGGTCATCGTTGGCCATCTTCTGCTTGATCTGAAAGAATCCGTAATACATCGAAAGCAAGTTAGCGAGCATCTTCGTTGATCGGCAGTGGTCGGAAAAACTCCGAGGCTCTATGACTGACATCGAGAAATGAAAAACGGTTATAAGGAAATCAGTTCTGCTTTCGAAAAGTTTTCGTATATAATCTCTATTTTATTAGAGGAAACGACGTCTGGTCATCACCTAGAAGAAGCCTCTTTCGAAAAAGTATAATAGATGACATTAGAGGACATCAAACGTCTGAAGGCATTCAAGGCAGTGAACCGGGTATGGAATTTCCTCTTGTCTCAGTGGTTCTTTTGCTCCTTGGGTATATTTATTGGATTAGCATACAGGTTCCCAGAATTCGCTAAGCAGAGAGGTACTATAAGAGCAGAGTACACCATTCTGTACGGGGCTGTTGCCATTATTTTTTTGATCAGTGGGATGTCGATGCCTACGGCGCAACTCAAGGTGAATATGTTGAATTTCCAAGCACACTTGACATGTATGTCCTTGTCGTTCTTGATAACAAGCTCTATGATATATGGCTTCTGCTGTGCTATACGAGCACTGCATGACAAAAGCATTAGTGACTGGTTATTGGTGGGTATGATTGTAACCCATGCATGCCCAACCACCATCTCTTCCAATGTTGTCATGACCAAGCAAGCACATGGAAATGACGTTTTGACCTTGTGCGAGGTGCTTATTTGCAATATTCTCGGAGCTTTTATCACCCCTGCCTTATTGCAAATGTTCTTGACTGGTCCATGGGAATTTGGCAATGCGATGAACAGACCGGGAGCTTCATCTATAAGGGATCTCTATGGAGAAACCCTAAAGCAATTGGGGTTGTCGGCTTTTGTTCCTCTCTTTGTTGGTCAGTTGATACAGAATATCTTCCCCCGACAAACGTCCTGGTGCATGAAAAACTTGAAACTTTCAAAAGTTGGAACCTTCATGTTGGTCATGATTATGTGGCAGTCTTTCTCGACCGCGTTTGCACAGAACGCCTTCGAAGAGGTATCTCATATCTCCATCATCTTCCTTGTTTTCTTCAACATTGGAATCTACCTTTTTTTCACCGTCATTACTTTCCTATACTGTCGTCCGGTATTCATCTTACGATTATTCGATAAGGAGCCATCAGAAAGCTCTTCTTTCTTCTACAAGTGGTCGTACAAGATTTTTAGACCTTTCTACTACAATAGGGTGGATACGGTCGCCATCTTACTCTGTGGACCTGCAAAGACTGCAGCATTGGGTGTATCCATCATCTCCTCCCAGTACGGTTCAGGTTTTGACAGACTCGGTATATTGTTGATTCCCCTCGTGCTATATCAAGCTGAACAGGTCATGACGGCGAACGTCTTAACCACGTATATGAAAAAATGGATCTACGCAGAAGAGAAACAGACAAACGATATAGAGTCTAACAGTGACACCACAAAGAGGGCCGGGGACAATACTGGCGCACCGAAAAACGCACCCAAATCGGGTGACTCGTCCACAAACTCTGGCGAGTCTGACTCCGAGCCCGCTGCAGTCACCAGACACACCTCCGTCCAGTCGACAAAGACTGCTCGAACACACAGTTTTGACAGCATAGTTCCACCGCCAGCTGAAAGGCCGGACTTTTCAGAGTCGGCACACTAGTAACATGTCGCAGGTGCATATCTGCCCTACCTACGTGCATACATCGACACACTGTATAATATATAACATAATAATTACCTAATGGCATCAAATAGACGGTGTTTAGACTGACACCGCTGCCCAACAGCCCTACGCCCGTAGCGCTCGGCCCACCGCACTCCATAGCGTGCTTTATGTCCACGCCGTCTGCGTCCCCACATAGCCTGACGATGAACGCTAAACCCCAGAATACCCGTGTGTCTACCACCCAGCGCACGCTCTGCAGCTGACGCTTCCGTTCGGAGCCTACACCATGCCCCTAAAGTGGCCCCACATACAACTTCCCTATCGAACTCTCCATCTGGTGGGTGCGAAACTTCATTTCAGCTGATAATGTTACACAATGCCGCCTCTTTGTCGGCCTTGCTAGCCCACTCCCGCAAGAGGTTTCCTTTGCGCTACCCTTGCAGGTATTCGTCTAGCCTCCACATGCCGCACCACTAGATCGACTGATAAGCACAGCAGAGCGACCCAGATGGGTCGCTCCGCTGCTCGTCTATCATGCTGGCCACATGCGCCAGTGTCGTACACCACTCGCAAATCGGTGCCCTGTAGGCGTGCTGCGAAGGCCCCGCTACCCTTCCCTACTGTGGCACGCCACTACACCACCACACCACCACTGCGGCAGGGCGAGCGGCGGCTCGCCCTGCCGCCAGCACCTGTGTCCGGCGCTCACATCTTTTCGCAATTCTTATCTCGTGTGAAACACGACGGCATATTCTTTATCTCTCCAGCCAACTAGCATCACTCGTCTGGTCCCTCACTCGCTTCACACTACCTCTCCATACCCGTCCGCCACCCTCTGTCTACACCCTGCCTCTACGTCCTACATCCACGCCGTGTGCCTTATCTGCCTTCCTCACCGACAGCCCGAAACAACAGACAACCCGAGCACTACAACAGGCCTCCTCGCGATCGCTGCATGCCCAGCTTACTCTGCACGTCTGCATGTCTGCGATCTCCGTTGCCTCCACCTGCTCCTGCTGTTCTTGCTCCTGACCTTCTAGCTCTCGCTGTTCCTACTGCCTCCACCTGCTGCCCTATTGCCTCTACAATCTACGCTACATACCTTCCGCCGTGGCTCCTCTCGTGCCGCTCCCACACTCGCTCGCACTCCACACCCTGTGGACCTGTGTATCTCGCGGTCGCTGGATCAGCACCTGCTTGCGCAAACAGTGCTGCACACCATCCAGATAATAGTCAATGCATACTGGCAATTATTTGTGCCCGCATCCAATAGAGTAGCAGTGAGATATTAACCACAGTTGTATTATTTCTTTACTGTTCGGGAAATGAGATTGAATAGTGATCATAGTGAAATTAAATAAGCGGTTAATTTAACATTTTCTTTCGAGATTAGATTGGCGCTTACACCAAAGCTATAGGACGGTCAGAATATAGGACAGTCAGCGTATAGGACGGTCAGCATATAGGACGGTCAGCGTATAGGACAGACTCATAGTAGTAGGTGAGACTGAACAGGTAGCGTATAGCAAGAACGGTTAGCTACAGACTAGTTGCAGTTCGGCGGCACTAGATCAGTACTTAGTATTGAGAGGAAGCGGCACCGTGCTCAGAGTTGAGTGGGCAGCGGGCACAGAGGCATCGGAGGCATCGGAGGCGACACAGAGACGTTCTGAGGCTGACAGCGAGCTAGTGAGTGAGCGTAGGCGGCACAGACGACTCGACAGGTAGTGGGGAAGACGACCGGCTATTGAGTGGTACCTTTGTTACCGATAAGACCTCAGACCGGCACAGCGGACAGCTAAGAACGACAGGAGCATCTGTTAGACATAGAGCTGGGGCGTGGCGATTGCGGGCAGATAGACGGATCCAGAGAATCGGAGTCCGGCACGGCCACAGCGACGACGACGACAGCAGCGACAGCATTGCCCCAAGCATCTAAGACCGACACCAGGGCGGACTGCTAGCACCGCTTTTCAAGCACTGAATACATCAATTGGGCACCACATATCAGCATAAAGTGGCGTGAGCTCTGATAACATATCAGCTAGGAACACAAAAATAAAGAGACAGCATGAGTCTGGAATTCGGACCCATGAGCGACAGTGGTGGGAACAACTTACTGTTCTTGAAGTCGTCCGGGATGGGCCATAACAGCACCGGTGGTCACCTGCTGGTTGGCAACTTCAACAGCACACAAACACTAGATGCATTAGAGGATGCCGCAGGGATCCAAAGTCACGGGCCGATGGGAGACATAGATGTTGAGTCCTACAGCATTAACGATGAGGTTTTCTTGAATAACTATCAGTACAGTAACGATATGGGTAATGACCAGAATGACGATGATGTGTTGAGTCACATCTCATCCGCATCTTCATTGAAGAATATGACACAGATGAATCTGACACCTCAGACATCTCCGGAATTTGTGTCTTCAGGACTGAAGCGTAATTCCTTGGGAGGTTTGCCTACAAACTCGTTGGGTGTTTCATTTCAACAACCACCAGCTACACTGCCGGGATATTCACTGTCATTCGTGCCATCGCATCATGCCAGACAGCATTCTGCATCGTCATTGCCAATTGATCAACTCAATTTGCTATCAATTCAATCGGTTGGTGCATCTCAATCCTCTAAATCACCATCTCCTGATTACTACACGAACATGTATCAGCCTGAGAGCGTTGAGTCTAAGACAGTTAATCCCAAGGAACTTTTTACGAGCAATAAAATTCCCGTGTCTTATTCATCGCCATCTTTATCTACACTTTTCAAGTACGAGAATAGCTTGAACTACAAGAACTACACTACGGACAAGCTTCTGAGTAACAATCAACCTAACAACCCAAGTCACAATTCCAATGAGGAACGTATGCGGGACACGGCCTCCTCGAAAGGGAACCAAGGATCAAAGCCTACCACTAACGCAAAGGTACCTTATATTGATTTTAAGATGAATGACGAATGTTTTAACGCAATTTCATACTGGATTAATAATACTTTGCAGACTGTTGGAAATGACGAGGAAATCGATTATTCGGCTGCAGAAATAATGAACAATCCCACTGGAATAATGAAATCGAACCTTCACAAGAGAAGAAATTCAATCCAGGTATCGTATCCATCTTCATATATTAAGATAGAGGAGGAACTGGCTCCTTTGACAGTGTCACTTCCCTCTAGCCAAATCACCCCAAATGCTGCTGGTCAGAAAAAAAAGAGGAGAAAGTCTTGCAACACCATGGAGATGCCATCTACTTCAAGCATTGACATCAAGCCGTCAAGTAGACAATTGACCCCTCTCAATCTGTCAAAGGTCAAGTTGGACTCTTCGGCTGGTACTTATCAACCATCATTAACAAGTGCTAGTGTAAGGCAAAGGCAAATTTCGCCGATTAGATCTTCCAAATCATCACCTACTACAACTCCCAAGATTTATCAGAAAGATAAGTTTTCAGAATCACCCTCGCATATTGATGATGATACACCTACATTTCCATGTCCAAACTGTGATAAGCAGTTCAAGAGATCGGAGCATTTGAAGAGGCATCATAGATCTGTGCACTCCAACATTCGTCCATTCCATTGTAAGTACTGTGAAAAGAAGTTTAGCAGATCAGACAATTTGGCTCAACATTTGAAGACTCATTATAAGATGAATTCAAACGGTACAACGACAGTGATCTATGGCAATCCTAATACTCATAGTAGGAAAAAGAAGGATTGAATGATGGGATCTCGCAAATTTGGCGCAACAGACTCAGGACTACCGTTTTACCTTCCGACTAATCATTTTCACATCATGATCAGTTCACTATATTTTGAACTCACCTTTTGTTATCTGTTTTGTTTTTTGTAACTTGGTTTTTATGTTTAGTTTTTCTTTACTGGTTTCAATATATGATATAAGATAAAGTTTCCCTCCTGTGATATTAAATGATGGTGTCCGTTTATTTTCACTCCAGTAAAGACAAAAAAGCCTTGAACTGTGTTACTTCCGCTTTGACACTTCGTAGAATTTTTTCCATTTGGTGGAAAAATTGCAAAAATATGTTTTTCACAGAATCGTATCATCATACATATCACCCTAGATATTACATATGACTCTTATCTACATTTAATATGAGCTCGTCTTCTTGAGGGCGTAAGAAAAACAAGTAGGATTGTCATGAATGTGATTTTCCATGACCTACTGTGCATTTACAATGGTTCAAAAATCAAGCCGGAGTAAAAATGGACTCCAATCTCATAGTGATGCAGTACTTTTTTACACTGAGAATCGGGATTCTGTAAGCATTAGCATATCTTACAAAGCAAGCATTAGAAGGTCTGAATTGCCATCCTGGTGTTGCCCCAGCAGCCTGCAACATGAAAGCAGCCGTCTGTAGAGGTCTCGAGAATTTTCTGGCCACAAAAGCACTTTGCGGGTAACTAAAAAGATTTTCATCACTATATAAGAAGGATGAGATGCCTTATAAACTTATTGTACTCTATACTCTATTAAAGTTAGCTAGACAAGAACACTTTTTGTTTTGGGCTTATAGATTCCATATATACTGATGCAAATATCTTCAATGTTTTGGCAGTCTTAGTGAATATGAGGAAATTAAGTCTCTTCTTTCCCAGTCTGATTCGACTATGACGACAGGGTTGAAAACCGTCTTGTTCACAAACAAATCTTCTTTAAGAAGATGTGAACAGACTTATACTTGCCAGTATTTAACAGTTCTGATTCACTTCACTGCCTCATGAATTTGACTCGTGGAAGTATTTGTATCAGGATACATGAATCATTTAAGCACATTCAGAAAGAGTGTGATCTTGCAACTAATCAAATGGATACGAGATCTATTGAAGTATTTTAAGTGATGAAATATCCCATAAACGTTCGCAGTTTCCTCGGTAGCATACACAAAGAACCCATCTTAGTATGCCGGTGACCGCCAATAGACCTTCCATGGATGTCTGATTGAAATATTTCAATACGATTTTGCTATTCAATTGGCCATAGTTGCACCTGTAGCATTAATATTATCATATCAGCAATCTGGTGATGAGAATTTCCTTAACGACAGTACAAATCTTTTGTATTCGAGAGTACAAACCTATACATCATTCAACACGACCTAAAAAGCCATCTATCAGATTTTACCTTTCACGTTTGGAGTGGTCAAGGGCCATTGATAGGAACCTTCATCTGAGAAGATGTAACCACGCTTTTGTAAGAACGGTCTCAACTCTTTTGGTCCTTTAGATCCGTATGCATATGGCTCTGGAGCAGGGCATTCATCTCCCTCTATGTACTTCAACAAGGGTGTGAACAACTTCCATGAGACGTCCAACTCATCATCTCTAACGAAGTTGGAGTGATTCCCCAAGTAACAGTCCCGGATCAACGCCTCGTAAGCTTCCGGTATCCAGAACTCTTTCGAGTACCTCTTGGAATACGTCAAATCCAAGTCTGTCATTGCAGTCTCGGTGGAAATACCTGGAATCTTTGAATTAATCTTCATGTATACGGCTTCATCAGGTTGAATTCTTATGACAAGTTCGTTTGGTGGTATATCTTCGAACATCCCTCTAGCTACGGGTTTGAACTGGATTCTGACCTCAACCTTGGATTCGTCCAAAGCCTTACCTGCTCTCATGACAATTGGAACACTGTCCCATCTCTCATTCTCAATGGACAATCCCAATGCAGCATAAGTGACACACTTTGACTTTGGGTCCACTGTTTCATCATCCAAGTAACCTGGTTTGCTCCCATCTGCCGACTTTGTATATTGTCCAAGCAAGACATTTTCAGGCTTTATTGGCTTGATATTTTTCAAAACCTTAACCTTCTCGTCTCTAATTGCCTCCGGATCGAAAGAAACTGGCCTTTCCATAGTCAACAAAGACAATACTTGCAACAAGTGATTTTGCATCACATCTCTCACAATTCCGATTGAATCGAAATATCCACCTCTACCTTCTGTTCCGAAAGCCTCTTTGAAGGATATCTGGATTGACTTGATGCAATCCTTGTCCCAACCGGCGCTCAACATAGAGTTTCCGAATCTCAAAACCAACAAGTTCTTCACCATTTCTTTACCCAAGTAGTGATCTATACGGTAAATCTCTTCCTCTGAGAACAATGGTGATAATCCCTTCTGCAACTCCGTGGAACTCTCCAAGTCATGGCCAAACGGCTTTTCGATGATTAATCTGGTCCTTCCGTCTTCACGGTAAGTGTTCGCCTTCAATTGAGTGGCAACGTCAAGAAATGCCGAAGGAGGTAAGGCCAAGTAAAATAATCGCTCGCGTTTCGCCACCTTATTGTCATCCTCATACTTCTCCAAAGCAGCATCCAACGCCTTGAATCCATCTGGCTGATCATAGCCGCCTGACATGTATGTCACCAATTTCAAAAACTCGCCCACCTTCTTCTTATCGTCGTCGCTTTTGACCTTGAAGAAGCCCGAAATTCTATCCTTAAAGTCATTAATCTCAAGCTTGGACCTGGCGTATCCCACGATGTTCACAGTCTCAGGCAAATGGCCCTGCTTGAACAACCCAAACAAAGCCGGAAACGTCTTCTTCTTAGCAAGGTCTCCGGATGCACCAAACACAACAATGCTGGCGTAGTCTCCGAGCGAATCAACTGACATATTGAAATTAGTCCTTTCTTTCAGTCCTGGGGTACTAGTTCAATAATAATACTACTTTATATGGTCCAATCCTTCACTGCTATATCACTTTCAGATTGAAATTGCTCTAATGCCGTTCGTCCACTAAAATACTGACGTCTTGTGCTATATATTGGTCTACAGCTACTTCCGCAAGTATATATAGTCGATTACAAAAGCTGCTGGGCTTCATTTTCATCCATATCCAATTTCCGGTCGCTGCCACGTGACCTCACACAATCCCGTTGCTGTTGATATCCCGCTGGAGTGTTCTGGAGAGGAGCAAACGGGCCCAATTGCACGGGGCGGGACGCTGGAGTAGAGCACATCCGCCACCTGGCAGGCTCCATACGTTGCCCGCTGGATGGGGGTTCAATTGAGCTAGTCGTCGTTTTCCATCTGTTCCGATTTTCGGACTATCAACCTCCAGGCCCTATGATTAAGGATGACTAATGAGCAAAAGTCGAGCTATCTACGGAAAAATTGGGCAATGCGGTGATATCTGGGTGAAATATCCCATTGGGACACTGTTCGGGGCAATTGCAGTTTAGCGTTGTGTAAGCAGAGACATAGGCAGTCTGGGTACTTGTCATGCGCACGAAACGTCGCACAGCGAGGCATTATCGGACAATATGGCGTGGTCTATCTCAGCGGACTATCTCACTAAGCTGCAAAATGACGCAAAAGGGAGTTCTGACCAGGAACCGGTGAAGCTCGGCCGAGCAACGGGCCGGCTACAGAAGAGCAATGAGAATGTTGAACGGGTGATCCAGAGCAGAGTACGTAGAGAGGGCAGCAAATGCAGCGAATGCAGCGAGTGTAGCGGGCGCAGCTGGCGAAATCTATGGAGAGTTGACGTTGTATAGACAAGCGAGAATTATGTGTCGCTCTGGACGCAGCGATCTAATCTATGGTCATTTTACTTCAAGCGAAAGCTCGAGTGGTATACAACGAATGAGTAGTAAGATAATATATAGTGTTTATGTCGGTATACAGTCTATGGGCCGTGCTGAAGCGATGGGGGGTACGTTCAGCTCGATTCTGGAGAGTCCGAGGGCGTGGTGCGGGTATCTGATTTATCAGCAGGCGAGTGGGCCTCGTTGTCGTCTGTCTGCAAGAGCGGTCTGTCATCATCTTCGATTTGGAACATTTCCTGGTCAGGTGCATAGTCCTTGATGTTTCCCTCATGGAGTTCGTCGAAGAGACGGTCCGTTTCTCTATCTCTTTCTCTATCAAACAGAGACTCATCCTGGGAGTCGAAGTTGAGAGAGTCAGGGCGCGAGGAGTCGTCATCCGACGAATCGTCTTCTCCGGGGATGATATCAAATTCGTACTCTTCTCTTCTTCTGCGGCGGCGGCTGGCACCGGGAGTTCTGTGGTACTTCATGAGCACCAATACTGCCAAAAACCCAACTACCGCAAGCGCCATGAAATACTGACCAGTGTGGTCGCTTGTGTATTGCTTATTTTTTCCCTCATCGGCAGAGTCGTCTATTTCCGATGGTTCTGGCGACTCGGAGAGGGTGCTCAGAGTGGGTAAGGGTGTAGTCAGGGAAGCAGTTGGAGTTGCTTCCATCTCGGGTGTCGAGCTTGCGACTTCACTAGTTATGGCGATGCTCGAACTAGTCTCAACCTTTTCTTTCTCACTCTCCAATCTATCCCTCCTTACTGCTGCGTAGTCCTTGGTCAATTCGTATTGTTCTGCCTTTTCAGCATCTATTGATTCGCCGAACAATCTAAGCTGCCAATTTTCTAACGTTATGTCATTAGACCTTCCGTTGCCGAAGACTTCAAGCTTCCATTCGCCAATTCCAGTTTCTCCCCAGTGAGCAATTGACATAAATGTCCAGTTGTCAAATCCACCTGCACTGGAGTCTTCATCGCGGAAAGTGGCCAATTCACTCACTACGCCGTGGGGTGATATCAATCTTGCACCAACCCCACCTCTAAATGCTGCTCTGATAGTCACGATGACAGTAACGTGCTCCACCCGTTCAACATTGCTAACCCTCAAGTCATCCTCACTTACAGTGATCTTTGCTGTTATCCTGCTTGACTTCTGCTCAGGAGATATTTTTATCCTGGCATTGACATTGTTAACATCAGAATAATACCAGGCTTGCGGTTTGACATTTTTCCATTCTTTCGCAAAGTGGACCATGGTATACGAGTCAATCTTACCATAGCCATATACATGGGAGTACTTTCTGTTCAAGGCCGTAATTTGATAGTTTCCGTCTTCTTCATTAATAGGAACAGCGGACAATACTGAAACATATTGTACGTCTCTCCAAGTTAGGTTTGGATTCACGTGTAAGACCAATGCGTAAATCCCTGCTGCTAACGGTGCAGCGGCAGATGTTCCACCATGTTCGGCAGAGCATTGTTTTTTTATATCTGTTGTATGGATGTGCTCCCCTGAACCAGACGAATAAGTAACAACCATTACTGCAGAACACGTTTCGGAATACGTAGGGTGTAATCCCTTGTAATCGATAGCTCCCACGGTAATGGAATATATTGAGTTAGTATAACCATCAAAATTACATGAATCCTCATGTCTGCCTCCATTACCGGAGGCAAAAATATAAAGAGCACCCTTTTTACCTCTTCCCTCTTGAACACCATGTATCATTGCCTTTTTGACAATTGCTTCGGGTTCTGAAACGGTTCTACCGTCATCATAAGGACCCCATGAACAAGAATAAATGTCGTTGACATCCAAACCGTATATCATAGCCGCAGCCTCATCTTCGCCTGTCACCTTCTTAGAGAGAATTCTAATGCCACTTACTTGAGATTCGTATGCAACACCAACACCGCACACATCATTTTTAACGGCAGCGATTTCGCCAGCGCATCTTGTTCCATGATAGTCGTCGAAAAGCCTTGGAAACGGCAATGGATTGTTATCGTTAAAATCCCATGAGCCCGAGCCGTTAAAGTTGGCTTTCAAATCTGCACTTTCGTAGTCAAGTCCATCGTCCACTAAAGCACTCACTACGCCTTTGCCAGTAATTCCCTCATACCACAAACCAGAGACATTTACGTCATTCCCAGGATAAAATGTATTCACCAAATGCCATTGCTCTATGAAGGTTGGATCGTTGATTCCCAACTTCTCACTCACTTCCTTTAAAGGTTTTTGGGAAGAGTCAACGATATCAAGACGCTTTTCTAGTACATCTGAAGGCTCAACTATTTGCACTGGCATTCTTTTTTCAAGCTTCTTTGGGACCAACATGTTGATCGACTTCAATCCACTGCGCCCAATAAGCTCGTCGTACACATCAGCAAACTCGTCCGTTCTCTTTATGTGCATATGGTGGTCAGAATTCCAGTTGCCTAGAAACTCGTTATGCGGATGTTTCTTCTCGATGCTAAATACAAAGTGATCATCGAGACCCCTAGCCTGATGCTCAAATTTGTAGTCTCCGACGAATCTCTCGATGAAACGATGCAAGGGTTCACTCGACTCGGAAGTGTCCATTTCAACAACAAAGTAATTGTATTTATCGTGGTCTTTGTCCGGCAACTCCATCGCCCATACCACACAACATACCATGCTCCATGCCACGGCCAATTCTGTGAGTCTCAACTTCATGTTGTCCTCGTCTTTGGCCCGGTGATCCTCACGTTGGTCGAACTCTTTCACTCAACCTTTTCAGTCTTGACAGTTGTCCCTGCGCTTTAGATCAACTTTTTTTCCGGTAGCAATTTGGTCCAGTCTCGTTCTTATGATTAAGCCAAGCTTCACCTTCTATCTCCAAAATTCAAGGTCGACTATGATTCTGTCTCACTTCCTTCGCGTTGGTTCTATATCAACCTCTTCGATAGAATGAATTTCTGATTTAGTGCCAGTCAATTGTTGTGTGCTTATGTAATACCTTACCCGTGTCTTTGTGAATGCCTCAGATATGCCGTGGCCACATTAATGGTAGAGCAACAAAGGATAGAGCTGCAATCAAGCTCAATGCTGTGTCTCGTAGATAGAGTAGCTTCTCTGTAGTGACCGTTTTTCCTAGCCTAGTATACATTTAGCTGTATAAGGTTTTATAAGGTTTTATAAGGTTTTCGACCACGGCCGAGCAGAAAAGTCTGCAAAATTAGTGCTAGCGTAATATGGATCAACGGAAGACATTACTAGGTAGCAGAAAAGACGAGAAAGACACGATATGTGATCTGTTGGAAGCAGCTGCAGAGCACAACAGACCACACTTTTCAGTTGAGACTCCGTTGAGGGCTACGGGGAAGGGAGTTCCGGCCAGTGACGTAAGTTGGACAATATTCACCTGGTTGATGGACTAACGAGTTCAGGACGTGCATTTCTGGGGCTGCAGAGCGACGATTGCTACTACGAGCGGTTGATACAATCTCCTGCTAAAAGCATGGGTTTCGAAGTAAAGCTCATTGCGTGCTGCAATCAGGCAAATATCGACGGGCCCAAACTGTGGCATCGTATGCTATTGCATCTCATACGATCTTAGAGAGATACAGCACACACGCTGCCAGTTCTCGCTTTTGTTGGCGTTAGGCCCATCTCGCAGCACTTTTCCCGGAACAAGGCCCAAATCCACCAGGGAGTGAACATGCGCTTTTCGCAGCTTATGTTGTATGTTCGCCTCGTCCGTTCTACATTGAGTCCCATTTGCAACCGCTCGCCAGCAAGCGATTTGTCACCTCGACCAAATGTAAACCACAGCACACATGTTACTATACCACGACACATGCTTGGGAGCTCTTCTGGAGCTCTTCTTGACCTCCTCCACGATCTGTCTCTTGAGATGGGCTTGCATGTGCCTTTATCTGTTATTGTCTCAGCACCAAAGGAACAGATTCATGAATTTTCATGAGAAAATTGAATTAGAGGTGTATACACAACGGACCTCCTCGACCTGGCTATCAGAGACTCATACTATACGCTGTCAGTTTAAGGGACGATGCCTGAAAAAAAAAGAACTGATTGCAAACCGCGCTTAAGTGAGCACTTACTCTAATTGGCTAATCGTGTTCTTGACTCACAGAAAATTTTCAATTTTTTCACCTATATATACTCTGGCATTAGCTCTTCTTGAGGTGGAGTTTGTGAATTGTTGTATGATTACAATGTTGAGAGCCAGCAGACTTAACCTTGCGGGAACATTCAAGCGTTGTGGCGGCGCAGTTTACTCGACTGTGCGTCCCTCAGTGGCCCAGTTGAGGTGGAAAAATTTTAATGGAGGGGTGATGCATTACTCCACTAGATCCACTGTTGTACAGTTATTGAACAATATCGGATCCAAGAGAGAGGTGGAGCAGTATTTGAAGTACTTCACATCTGTTTCTCAGCAGCAATTTGCTGTGATCAAGGTGGGAGGTGCTATCATTACCCAGCAGTTACCGGAGTTGGCATCATGTTTGGCATTCTTGTACCACGTTGGATTGTATCCTATCGTGCTACACGGAACTGGTCCTCAGATCAACGAGTTGTTGGAAAACGAGGGTGTCGAACCAGAATACATAGACGGAATCAGAATAACCAACCCTAAAACCATGGAGGTGGTGAGAAAATGCTTTTTGGAGCAAAACTTAACATTGGTCACCGCATTGGAGAAGATGGGCGTTCGTGCCAGACCTATTACTGCAGGTGTTTTTGGTGCCGATTATCTTGACAAAGAAAAGTACCAATTGGTCGGAAGTGTCAATTCAGTGAACAAGTCGCCTGTGGAAGCAGCCATTGAGTCGGGTTATTTGCCTATCTTGACCTCTCTAGCTGAGACTCCATCGGGCCAACTCCTTAATGTGAATGCGGACGTTGCAGCCGGAGAGCTTGCTAGAGAATTCGAACCCTTGAAAATCGTTTATTTAAATGAGAAGGGTGGTATAATCAATGGGGATACTGGAGAAAAGGTTAGTGTAATCAACTTGGACGAAGAGTATGAGGATCTTATGAAGGAAAGCTGGGTCAAGTATGGCACAAAATTGAAGATTAGAGAGATACATGATTTATTACAACACTTGCCAAGATCGTCTTCCGTCGCAATCATCGATGTCGATGACTTACAGAAAGAGTTATTCACTGATTCAGGAGCAGGAACCTTGATCAGAAGAGGATATAAGCTTATCAATCGTAGCTCTTTGGAAGAGTTTGGCAATCCAGACTTGTTGAGAACAGCATTATTGAGGGACCCTGAAATCAAAGCAGGAAAAACATCTGTTGCATCTTATTTGAAACATTTGAGCACGGTCAATTTCAAGAGTTATGGCGCCGAGCAGTTGGATGTTTTAGCCATCGTTCTCCAAGAAAAAGAAATGTTTCCTAAGTTGGACAAGTTCATTTCTTCAAAGACAGGATGGTTGAATAATGTCACCGACAACATATTCAATTCACTTAAGAAGGACTACAGCAAATTATACTGGATTATTGATGAAAACGACCCAAATCTTTCATGGTTTTTCTCCAAGTCAGATGGATCATTCGCCAAAAATGGACAAATCTTGTTCTGGTATGGACTCAAAACAGATGAGGTTTCCAGTTTGATCAAGGAATTTGATTCATCCAACACCGGTTCAAGTTTGTCGTCATCTCCGGAATCCAATGTTTTCGCTTCTTCGACTCAAAAGAGAGGATACCATGTATCGAGGTCACAATTCAGAACAAGTGTCCGTCACTATACAAACCCGAACCCCCCATTGCGTAAGGGATCGAACACCAAAAAAGCAAAAGTTGCCTTGATTGGTGCTAGAGGCTACACCGGTCAGAACTTGATCAGCTTGATTGATAAACACCCTTACTTAGAGTTGTCTCATGTATCATCCCGTGAATTGAACGGTCAAAAGTTACAGGGTTACAACAAAGACAATATTGTCTACTCTAACTTGCAAGTTGAAGATATCAAGAAGCTCGAGGAGAATGAAAAAGTTGATATGTGGGTCATGGCGTTGCCAAATGGTGTTTGTAAGCCCTTTGTGGATGCCATTGAGTCGGTAAAAGGGTCAAAATCAAAAATCATTGATTTGTCTGCTGACTACAGATTCGACACTACCGGTGAATGGGTATACGGTTTGCCTGAGTTGAATTCCAGATCTGGTATCGCAGAGGCCAAGAAAATCTCCAATCCTGGTTGTTATGCAACAGCGGCACAATGTGCAATCGCCCCCTTGCTTGAATACATAGATGGTACTCCTACAATTTTTGGAGTATCGGGTTACTCTGGAGCAGGTACAAAACCATCGCCAAAGAATGATATCAACTTTTTGTCGAACAACTTGGTCCCTTATTCCTTGACCGACCATGTGCATGAAAAGGAAATCAGCAACCAGCTAGGCATGGAAGTTGCTTTTACACCACATGTAGCTCAATGGTTCCAAGGTATCTCACATACTATATCCATTCCACTCAAGCCCAAATCACTCACTTCTAGAGAGATCAGAAACATCTACCAAGATAGATTTCAAGGCGAACAGCTTATCACCATTAGCGGAGAAGCACCATTGGTGAAGGACATAAGTGGGAAACACGGAGTTGTTGTAGGCGGTTTTGCTGTAAATTCGAAGGAGGATAGAGTAGTCATTGTTGCCACCATTGACAACTTGTTGAAGGGCGCAGCAACTCAATGTTTACAAAACATCAACTTATCATTGGGTTACAATGAATATGAGGGCATTCCAGATGACTTGGTCATCAGAGGTTAGACTATATACTATTTATGAGCTTTATTTCGAACTTTTGCAATGTATATTGGGCAAGTAGATATGACACAAAAATTTCAAAAAATCAGATAGTGGTAATTTGGTAGTTATAGTAGCGATGCTCGTGCCCCCCGATAACTACGGGCTAGTTGAGCCTGGTGTCTATAGATGCTCAAAGATAGAATCAGACAACTTCCCTTTCCTTGAAACTTTAAAATTGAAGTCTTTGATAGTTTTGGACGCTGAAAAACCACCCAGACTTCTCGCCGATTTCATTGAGTCAAATAACATTGAATTGTTCAATTTGGGAGGATTGAAGATCTCCAACCATCACAGATCTGGTAACATTGTTGATAGTGGGACAAATGAAAATACTCTGACAGAAGAGCTTTCAACTTCGGAGAGCGTGGATACTAATGCAATAGGCACCATAGATATTGTCAATCTCAGTGTGAAGGGAAACCAAAGTGATCTGTGGATGTTAATCGAGAAGAATATTATCTCTGCTGCATTCGAGATCATCCTCAACAAACACAAGCATAATGTTTTGTTGATAGATTCAACGTCAACCTTGGTGGGAATACTAAGGAAGATACAAAAGTGGAATTTTAACACTATTGTCAACGAGTACAAGATTTACAGCGGAGCTTCCACTAAGAGTAGCTACTTCGCAGAGAACTTTCTAGACATTATTCAAGTGGAATTAGTGCCAAGTGAGTTAGAACAATTGAATGCTCAACTCAAGCAACAAAATCAGCATACTCAGCATCAAGCTCTTCAGAATACGAAAGAATCCAAAAAGTCATCTTCTGAACTTTTGGAGAAGAGTCCAGAGTTTTCGAGGACCTACAATAATGGTGGTATGGCAAGAAAACTATCTTTGGAGGACGACATGAACCACGATGATGACGAATTACGCACTTTAGATGATGAGGATATGGATGACGAGATTCTTTCCGCCTCACCTCAGATACCCGCAAATCTATTGAAGCTAGTAGAGAAAAGGAAACAGGAGAAATCTAGAGATCAAACAGATAATTATGAGAATGATATTATTCCGAGCACGCCAACTCAAGGTGATCGATCAAGTAGAGCTGGCAGTATCAGTAGCGACTTGGGCGTAAATATGGCACGTTCTTTTGGTGAGAGAAGGCGGTCATCGGTGGATATGTTGTTCATGCGTATGAATAAGCAGAGAATAGCTAGTTCCCCCGTCAACTCTGTGACTCTTACCAAATCATTTGAAGCTAGATCACCACAGTTTAAAAGATACAAAGAAAAAGACTTTAAGAATACGCCGCAATTATCTACCAATGAGGTGGACAAAATAAAGAACAAGTATGGCTACCACTACTACAAAAATTTGGACAAATATTCGATAAAATATGATAATATAAATGTCATTAAGTTGAAATTACCATCTGATAACAAATTGCCTGATTGGTTTATCAAGGGAAGAACATTCTGGGAAACTAGTTTTCGAAAGTTGAACGATATATAGCCGTGAAACATATCATTATGTCGAACAGATACTTAACCTCTTCTACCCCATGTAGCTCTAGACGGCGGGCCAGTTTGCTCGCTTTCTCCCTCGATATGATTCATACTGGGAGACCGGTTTAGCATTCTCTCTCTCAAGCGAGAACCCGTGGTGGAGTAGCTATTACTTCTCGCTGGAGATGGCTGGTATGGTTGAGTGTTGTACCCAGATCCCGGTATAGCTTGTTGCCTTGACCGATTGTACAAATCCTGTAATCTACTGGTAGATCTGGGTTGGTATGTGTTTTGAGGAGCACTGTTCTGTGGGGGAATATCGTCGAACGCTTCCTCTTGTCGCGCTGGCGCCAGATGCAGAGTTTGTTGTCGTTGTGAATAACTATTGTTGAAAGAATTATTATGGTGCACCGGCTGGAATTGAGACCTTTGATACTGATTGGCGCTAGTGGTGCTGCTATATGATTGTCTCCCACCTTCCTGTTGTGGTGTCTTAACAATAACCCCAAGCCATTCGGGGTATGGCTCGTGTTTCTCACTGAAGTATTTCACGAATGCATTATGAACCAACGTATCATCTTCAGAGCTTCCGTCTTTCTCTGTTTGCGATATAGAAAGATTCGAAAACTTAGTACCGTAGTTCTCACGAAGCTTAGAGAAGAATCCTGAAGACGGTGTCCCCCCACTGTATTTACTCATAGCGTTACTTCAATCGCTTTCAGTGCTTGATAGGTATTCTCCAAGCCTGTTGTACTCAATTGGTACGAAATTCAATAAATGTCGTCTGATCCTATCAAATGTCGTCTGATACTCTTGTCATCTCGATGTCGTTTTTTTGACTTATACTCTTATCACTTAGAAGAGAAGACCTAGAGATCTCCACCATTAATTGTGAATAATTACCTATAGCTTTTACTTCTCTAAAACCGTTTCGCTGTATGTATATGAGCTTCTAGTAACTCTCTCTGGCAGTCTCTGCCACTAAATCTCATTTTTCAATCATATATTGGAACTTATGTAATCACTATCACCATCTCGATGGCACGATGATTTTTTTTTTCACTTTTCAATTCTTGGGTCTTTAGTCTGGTCTTCAGTAAAATTACAGTATAATGGCATCATTTCTCATGGGCCAACCGACACTCCGTGTAGGAGCGACGGTTTTGAAGAACATGCTGTTGCTTGGAAAGCAGCTAGCTAGCTACCGCCTGCTCAAGAGATGCAATGAAAAAGCGTTTGGATCTACCAGCGGGGCTTTCAGAAGCTACTCCAATGTCATTAGCGAAACGCCTATCGTGGAGGATAACAGTAGCGTCACTTTGGAGGATTTAAAGAAGAGTGGAACATTCGATAAGTCTCTACTCGCAGCTTTGGAGGCAGCGAAGTTCAATAAATTAACTCCGGTTCAGCTGAAGTCGTTACTTCCAATTATGGAGGAAGAGAACGGATTGGTGGTGCGAGCAAAAACAGGTACAGGAAAGACCTTAGCGTTCGTTGTTCCAACTATACAAGCTGCCATAGAAGCACTCGATAAGAGTAAAAAGAGTAAGACTGATGTGTCCACTTTAGTTATCGCTCCTACCAGAGATTTGGCAATGCAAATTGAGAATGAATATAAAAAGGTGATAAATCATTTGCCGCGAAGCCTCAAACAAAAGCTTCTGGTTGCTGTGGTAATGGGAGGTAAAAGAACTGAGTTCAACAGTTACCACACACCTCCAATTGTGATCGCGACTCCCGGTAGATTGAATGACAAATTGAGCAAACCTTACTTTTCTAAACACTTCTCCAATGTTCAGTATCGTGTATACGATGAGGCAGATAGAATTTTGGATCAAGGATTCAAAGATACGTTGGACAGCATTGATAAGTACATAAATGAAGCTAGAATGCGAGAGGGGTCCAACAAAAATTCAAAGTCGATTCTCTTCAGTGCAACAATTGATAGCGTTGTATCAGATTTCGCCAAGAAACGAATTGGCGAAAACTACAATTACATCGATTGTGTCGATAAGAATGAACCTGAAGCTCACGAAAATATCACCCAAGTATTGGTGAAGACAAGAAGTGTTTATGATTCGTTTAATTCTTCCTTAAATTACATCGCAGATGGCATGAAAGGTGACAGTTTCAAGGCAATTGTATTTTTGCCTACAGTCATTGCGACGGATTGGTATTTTTCAATGCTCACTTCTGCCAGAGACAAAAACGTCCTTGATCCTGAATCTTTAAAAATTGGTTCCAAGGTATTACGTCTTCACGGAAAAATGAGTCAAGCAGCTAGAGATCGTACTGTCAGAGACTTTAGAAAATCAAGAAGTGGTGTCCTAATCTGTACAGATGTGGCTGCCAGAGGATTAGATTTCACAGATGTCAGTGATGTAGTCCAAATATGCCCTAGTGTGTCTGTGTCGGACTACATTCACAAGATTGGAAGAACAGCCAGAGCTGGTTCAACTGGAAAGGCAACACTCTTTTTGAGCGAGTACGAACAAAACTACAGAAAGGCGCTCGAAATAAGTAGGGGAATCAAGTTTGCAGAAGAATTCAAGTCAGATGACTCTGATATTCTTCAAAGGCCAATCATTAATGATATTGGAGTTTTTGAACCTGACATGGCGGAGTTCATCAAGACTTACTTGAGTTTTCAGAAGCAGGTTCAAAAAGCGTATAGACTCACTACTGAAGCGACCTTGAACGAAATTGTTGGCTTCTATCGAACGGCTATTCAAGACCCCTCAGCACGATTAAAGGTGTCAACTAGTTTCTTACAAAATGTGTATCCAGTGTCCCGTAATTTTGCAATGAGATACTTCGATGCACCTTCTGCATCTAGGAGAACGCCCTTTAACCATAGCAAGGCAAAAAGGAACTTCATGGATGTTGGCCAAAAGAAAAGATATGGCTCAAAGAAATCTTTTTACTGATCGTTCTGCGGAATTGATAGGAAACGATTTATGACCAAACGGAGCTCCCTATGAATAGAGACATCCGTTGGTATGTTTATAGATACTAAATTACATGTATATACTCCTGAATACACCGAAAAAGAAATGTCGTTGATTCTAAGTCGTGATAATTTATAAATCCAGAGAACTGTTCGAAGTTGTCGACTTCACTTCTAAGAATTGAATCTTCTTTTATTTGGTTTTATTCCACTTCTTTTGGTAGATTTCTTGGAAAAGGCACCAACCGAGTACGCTTTTCTCTTTCTTCTCTCAGGTGATAAATATTCTTCCGTTTGATTCCAATCGATGTATGCTTCTCTTGTTATAACAAGGTATAGAAGCAAACAAAACATTAACAACATGTTGAATCCACTGATTACCTTCTGAAATTTTAGTTCACGAGTCATTGAATCAAGCTTCACTCTCGAATCTCGTAGAAGGTTGCTGTATAGCTTCTCCTGAGCTTTGAATGAATTGGAATATCCATTCTGCAAGTTTTGAAAGGAATTCCTAAAATCTACCAACTGTTTAGTTATTGTGGTATTGAATGCACTCAAATAAGACTCGTATCTTCTACTTTGAGCCTTCTCTAGATTAGTGAACGCAGAAGACAAAAGTTTACTTTGCTCTTCTATGTATAAGAAGGAAACATTTGTATTCGACTCTAGAAGGGAGAGCCTCTTCATAATATTTCTGTATATGGATTCTTGGGCTGTTTTTGTTGTTGTTTGTTGGCTTTCGGCTTCACTATCGATTGCATTACAATAATCATTTGACATGACACTCTTCTCCTTCAAAAACTCGTTCAAACCTAAATAAGGTACAAGTATTTTACATTCTTCATTGATCGAATCATCCAGGACGGTGTAGTCAGAGATTGGGGTTACCTCATCTTCGTTTTTTCCTACCTCGCTATTCGGGGATGCTTCCTCCTTATATTCCTCCATCATGGTTTTACCATGAACTCTTACCAATGATATTGGGCAATAGAACTCGTTTCCATAATGACTCAAAATTTCCAATTTCAAATATCTTGCCCAAATCAAGGGATTAGCAATTTTGAAGGTTTGTACATCTCTTACGTTTGCTGCTGTGTAATGACCTAAAGTGAGCCATTCACCCTCCGGGAATCTGTCACTTACCGAGATTCTCAACTCTTTGAACATTGAACTGAAAAACTCGAAGTTTCCTACCACAACAGTGTCCACCTGAATATCTTGACATAGTTCAATGACAACAAATTTGTTAGAATTTGAGCATTCATTAAGAAGATAAGTGTCCTTATTTTCATCCAAAATCGATTTCGCCCCTTTGGAATCTTTGTTGGTTTTCATTATTGTTGCAGCACAAGTGAGAGATGCATAATTGAACTTATTCTGGTATGTAGTACCCTGTTCTTGATTATCCAGTGTTTTGGTATTGATTTCTGCGACTACCTTGTTTCTTGTCAGTTGAGTGACACTGTCGTTTCTCATCAGTGAGTCATTCTGTAACTTGCGATTCTGTGTCGATTGGGACTCCAACTGCTTTTGCTTTTTCCACTCCTCAAATGACATGAAATAGTAGTCATCCGAGGTTTCGTTCAGGTGCATCGAGCTTGCGTTGTCCTTGAGTTCGAACGTTTTTGAGCCTAGTGGTGGTTCAAGCACATAATCCGAATCATTGGCGTGAGATACGGATGTCACGATTTCTGTATTAGGGAGTTCTGTGTTGGATATGCTGTTAAGTGTTTTAGATGTAGCATCAGAAGTGATATCAACCTCATAAAAGGTCGCCCTGGAAAAATTAATGCCAGATACTCCATCTACCTGTTCAAATACTGGTGTTATAGTTCGGATAGAACAGAGCTTATCTTCATCGCATACTTCAATAGTCACGCTACTGACGCCAGAAGAAATTGACTCACTGCCAACTGCCTCACTACCGACTGCCCCACGTAATACAGTACTACACAATAGCACTACTATGCCCCATTTAAACCTTGTCATAAGATAACCAAAGTATTTAGTAAGGACATCAATTTGATCTACAGTTTTCAACTTTGAGTAACTTGATATAACGAAATGGAACAAAAGTAATGTACATAGTAAATATTAAAGAGCGAAATATGGAGTAAGTCCAATCAATATCTTCTTCTGGTAGGAAGTGTATACTTCTGAAATGACCTTTGCAATTGTTTTCTTACACTCACCTTTTGAGCACCCACGAAACTATCCACACTGACCTTGATAGCTCTGTTGAGATCATTTTGACTCACGAAGTCACTCAATCTCATCTTGGCGAAAGCTTCTGAGATTCTCAAAATACTCTCCAAGTGACGAACAGTGATGGGAAAGGAGCCTGTTGATATAGACTCTCTTCTTAACTCGGCATATACTTTGGAGACTTTATCCATATCCATCTGATGAAGTTTTGGCTGAACCTTGTATCTTGCGTAGTTGATGTATTTGACTAGAAGTTCTTGAGCTATGGGCGATATTTGGCTCTCCTTCTCTTTGTTCATTTCAGTAATCTTTTGACGTCTGCTTTTTCTCAGTTGTCTGATTGGAGTGTCCATGGCCCCACCAGCTAAATCGTCATCGTCAGCCTCTATCTCATCATCATCTTCTATATCGTCAGTAGTTGATGGATGCGATCTCATATGCGAATCAACTACAAAAGAAGCCAACCTCTCATCCAGTTCACTATCCACGATGTCTCTCACGACACACAATATGTCGAATCTAGATAGAATTGGCTCCGTCAAATCAACATTTTGAGATAAGGGCAAAGTAGAATTATACTTTCCTCCATTTGGATTTGCAGCAGCTATTATAGCACATCTGGCTTGAAGACTGGTGACAATACCAGCTTTGGAGACAGAAATGGACTGTTGTTCCATCGCTTCATGAATTGACGTTCTGTCTTGATCATTCATTTTATCGAACTCATCGATCAAACATGTTCCCTTATCCGCTAAAACTAAAGCTCCACCCTCCAAAGTCCACTCCCTAGTAAGAGGATCCTTCCTCACAGATGCTGTCAAACCGACTGCAGAAGCACCTTGACCTGTTGCGAAAACTGCTCTACTTGCTGTCTGTTCCGCATACTTCAATATTTGTGACTTTGCAGTACCCGGGTCACCCAATACCAAGACATTGATATCTCCTCTGATTGAGTGTTTACCATTAACATCCTTTGGAACACCTCCGAAAAGAGAAACGGCTAAAGCAGTTTTGATATCTTTATGGCCGTAAATAGAAGGAGCCATAGACGATATAATTTTCTCTATGATTCCTTTCTCTTGAGATAACTTTCGGAAATCTCTTTCCTCTTCTTCGGTCCACGAATGCGATATGCTATCACTGCTATAAGCTGAACTCTCCTTTCTTCTTAAAGAGTTTGCTTCTATTAACGTCGCAAACACTGGGAATCCGTTCTTAGCGTTCAAATTTCCATCGTAGTTGTTTTTATAAACTCCAGTGACTTCGACCTCTTCACCGGGCTTTGCTATATCCACCAAATCCCAAAGGAGAATGATTTCTCTATGTCTAGGCAATCTACCAGCAGGTACAGTTCCTGGAGACTCCTGAAGAGTGATTCTTTGGTAGTTACGATACAAAGTCTTCTCTGAATTGATCTTGAATGGCCCTTTCGCATGACAGTTGGTACAGAATGATACTCTCACCTCCGTGTTGGAGTCTTGCACATATGGACCCAATACAACACCACATTTAAGGCAATCGAACTTGACATACTTCAACTGGGGGAATACACCGGTTCTTCTTGTGACGACACCACTAACTTTGACCAATTGGTTCAAATTATTTTCTCTCAAATCTCTTAAATTGAGATGATTAGGAAAGTTTGTAATCCTTACATGAATCTCTTGGTGAATTTGAGAATAGTTAGGGTAATGAAGTTCTGTTGCTTCCATTGCGACGATATCGAATATTTTCAACATTTCAGCTGGAGACGTAGCCAAGAACAAAGCTAAAATAGCTTTGGAATCTGCAAGATGTTGGTAAGAAACGTCTAATGATTCGGCATTTACTTCACCCAATGTTCTGATCCTTGCACCATAAACAGACCTACCCTTATCGTCAGTATATTCTAGCAAAAATGACTTTAACTCTCTGGCAATAGATCTAGATACGGCTGGTTGAAGAATCCATTCAGTGATGCTCGAAGCCTTGATATCGGTCAAACTTTCAAGAGAAAGTTCTTCGTTGAACGGGTCAATCTCCACATCATCCAACATTTCGTCCACTTCGTCATCATATTGTCTTCTTCTTCTTCTCTGTATTGGCAAACCGTATTGATCAATATCGTCCATGTTATCCATATCATCTCCATCGTCATCCAAAAATGCCAGTTTTCTGGATCTATCGCCCCCTGCGTTTCCGAGAAGTCTATCACGGCGACTGAGCTGTTCATCAATTCTTCTTCTCTCACCCGCGTCTAACTCCTCGTATTCACCATCATCTATATTCCCCACTCCCAAGTCATAGTGGTCCTGCGTCTCGTTCTCCCTGTAATCATTCTCCATATTATCCATCAAGTCCTCACCCTCCTCTTCATCTGACGGATTGAGGTCTGTGATATCGTTGTGTATTTCTGTCTCGCTTTCGTTTTCAAAAGGAATAGCGGGTGACGAAGGTGGGAGATGTGGACTCGATGCTAATGACGGGGAAGATGCAGCGACAGATCTGTTATCCTCATCATTGTCTGCTTGTCTTTTTCTCAGGTTTCTGGACGGACTCGACATTCTCAGAAATCTAGTCTATTAAACAGCTTGGTCCAATGAATAAATCTTTAGGTACTTGTATATTAAATATCAAGTGTTTCTGAAATATTTTAGAAGATGGGTCCTTTTATGACGCGTTTAATTTAATACCCAAAACGGATAAATAATTGAAAGCCGTTATACAGTACAGTGAATGCGAGAGACACGCATCCCATCACCTCGGAGGATGCAACAGAAGTTGTTAGGTACAAATGCATCACTGCTGATCGCACTACATTCTAAAGAATACACGGCTACTGTCGCGATGGTTTCTTGAAGCAAATTCTTTGCCCCAACGACCACCAGCGCAGAGGACGCGGCCAAATGAGCAAATAGATTCTCTGTTACCATTTGCGGCAAATCGACCCTATTCACGTCAACGAACTCTTCACTTCTCTAGATTCATCCATTTCTTTACTGTCATTATAGACATCTTCTCGTTAATCTACAATCGAGGCTATATAACTTTAGATCTCAATTTTGTTAATATACAGACAAATGTTTTTATGTGGTGAGAATATAATACATAAACATGCCAAATGGGCATGCGAGGCACACAAACGGCAATATGATATGTTGCCGCGCGTGTGGCAGATACGTGATGCTTTTCAGTCGTTTAGATAGCATGGAACCCACATCAGCCTAGTCGGGACCTCTCAAAAGCACAGTCAGAGATAGTCCAACAGCACCAACATCTTCATGCATGTTGGAACCAGGCCCGTGCAAATACCCACATGGACACACATCTTCGGTGGTGTCCATATCGTCAATTTGAGTTATCTCGCCCTTGGCATCTCTTCCCTCGATGGGAATTGCAGCCGAGTCCATAGGTGTCATCATCCCATCACAGCGCAAAACTGTGCCGTTTGTCGTGACTGAAAACTTGGTGTCCGAATGCATGTCCACATCGTTGTCACCTGGTAATTCGATCTTTCTCTTCTTCCTGCTCTGTAAATCAGGTGGACTAATGTCAAGCAAATGTACTCTCATTGCAACCTTTTTAACATGAGTAGTCTTGGACGCCATTTCCCACAATTGGCCCTTAGTCGATTCAAATTCTCGTAGCCTTCCTTGTCGTTCGCTTGTTCAAACGTAGCTCACAAGATATCGGCACGGCCAAACGTTTGCTTGCTACTATATGCCTTTGCTTCATCAGTTGAAATTTTCAGTTATGGTCATCATGTTTTGTGTCACGTGCCGCGATCATGCTTCGAACATTATCAAAGCCAACATACCATCTGTACAACAGGACGATAATAGAAGTTTATCTGATTGAGTCTTATTGTTAGTTGAGTAATCATCAACACCAAAATGGGTATAAAGAAGATGTTCAAAAAGAAGGAGCCAACCGAAGAAGAACTTCGGGAGGACTTGAACAGGGTCGGTATCAGCACTAAGCTGGGTAATACTAGAGAACAGAAGTTTGGAGCATTCAAGCAGTATGCTGAAGAGAAAAAACATCAAAAGCCTGCACTAGCGCCGGTGAATCCATATCAGAATTTGGGCAATGGAAACGGAGATGGTGGAAACCCCTATGCCCAGACTGATGATGGTGGGTCTAATAACGGGGCTTCTCCATATGAACAAAGTGACTCTCCTTATGGCCAGAATGGCAACTCTCCATACGAACAAAACAACAGTTCTCCGTATGCGTCACAAAGGAACCCCTATAGTGGGGCCAGAAGAAGTGGAGCCAATGAGGCAAGAAATCCAAGCTCCTACAACAGACCGTCGGGCCAAAGCCATAGTCAGAGTGCATCTGCCCGTCAACCTACCACCAAAAACAGTCGTCCATATGATCCATACAGCCAAGCTCCTTCACTCACTAGAGAGAGTACAAGAACGGATACGAGTGACAATGCACTGCTTGATTTGAATGAGATACCGACCAACCAGATGTATGTTCAAAAGAAGCCGGTTAGACGGCCTGCAGGACAGAGAGATGACTTGGACTTGAACGATCTTCCAGAAGAAGAAGACCTCAATGTTGATATCAACGATCTTCCAGAAGAGGAGGAAGTGAACTCAGAGGATGAAGAAGTTGAGGCCATCAAACAAGACATCAGGTTTACCAAGCAGGAGTCTCTAGCACTGACAAGAAACACATTACGAATGGCACAGGAGGCTGATGCCTCGGGAACTAACACATTGGGAATGTTAGGTTCACAATCAGAACGTTTGTATGGTGCCGAGCAGAACATTTTGTTGGCAGACACACAGACAGAAATCGCCAACGAAAAGGTTAAGGAGTTGAGGCGCTTGAACAGGTCGATTTTCGTCCCTGCCTATGGAAACCCTTTCAATAAAAAGTCAAGGTTACGTCAACAAGAAGAGAACATCAAGGCAAACAAGATACAGGAGAAGTACATGAGAGAAAACAACCGCCTGCAAATGTATGCCAGTGAACAAAGAATCAAACAAGGAATAACACAAAATGTTGCCAGCTCGGAACTTCACCAGAAGTATCAAGGAGAGAAAGACCTTCAAGCAGCCAAGCGCTACCAGTTTGAGAACGATTCCGAGGACGATGAGATGGAGAAAGAGTTGGCTTCCAACTTGGACGAAATCAGTCTCTACGCTAAGAAGTTGAAGGGCACTGCCAACACAATGGGAAACGAGGTCGACACCCAGAACAACCGTTTGCGCAAGATAGAAGAAGACGCCGACAGGTTGGATATCAACGTTCACATGAACAGTGCCAGGCTCAATAACATCCGCTGAACGCATCACAGCTTGTGGAGCCGCTCTATGGTCTGCGGGCCATCTCCATGTTTTCTTCTCCTCTCCCCTCGCTCGCGGGGCTGTTTTTACACTTAATCTACGCACTTTTATTACTATAGTCCTTGTAGCCCAGGAACACCTGCCACCACTTTCCGAATACACATCAATCCGATAGCCCGCTAGTGTCACTCCAGCGCAGCGCTGCCGCGTCCTGCTGCCGTGTCTCCCCTCTCGGCTAGAGGTGATCTTCGTCACCGCAGCCAACTGGTCCACCAAGTTTCACTGACAAGTCACACACAAGAACCCTGACTCCTTCACTGTTTGGCTCTCTACTCTATCCGATGCCCTTACAACGCATGATCGTAAGGCTCTGCACCATACTTTTCACAGGGTATGGAGATGAGATCAACTGGTACTCGCCTATATGGTCGTGCAAAATGACGTCAGCATTTTGACATTGGAGTTCTTTTGTCTTCTCTACAGCTTCGCTATACAATTAGATGCGTTTGAGGGGCCATATGGGTGTTGATGTTAACAATTGGCGTCATGGATTTTCTCAGAACACTACATCACATCGTCATCGATAGGACCCGATCTGTTGTTAAGTAAAGTTGAATTTTGTAATTTGAAATACTTTAATCAAGAATTTTTCAATCCTGCAATAGCGCTTGTTTCTGTATCTCCATTATCACTTATATACAGCTAGTGGAACTCACACAAAATTAAGATTCAATTGAGTGTAGTGTTCAGATTGAGTGCACGATACAGCAGGGTGAGTGAAAACATAGCTTATGATACACGATGGAAGTACGTGCCAATTCACACCACAACATCCAGATGAAGGAGAGCTTCCTTGTGGGAAGACTTCTACTCAACTTCACGTCGATTTTTGTCTCATTGGGGGTGTTCTTGTTCGGATTTGAGCAAGGGTTGATGTCATCGTTATTGACCAATAAGTACTTCAAACTATACTATAACAACCCTCGCCCGGCCGAGGTTGGTACCATGATAGCCATCTTAGAGATAGGAGCGTTGTTCTCGTCGTTCGTAGCCGGAAAGGTGGGTGATGTGTGGGGTAGAAGGCGCACCATCCGCTACGGATCGTTTATATTTGTGGTGGGAGGGTTGATTCAGTGCAGCTCGGTGAACATCTGGAACTTGGCGTTTGGGCGGTTGATAGGGGGTGTGGCCATTGGCTTTTTAACGACAATTATCCCGTGTTATCAGTCTGAAATTAGTCCTCCTGATGATCGTGGTTTTTATGCGTGCTTGGAGTTTACTGGCAACATCTTTGGCTACTCCACTTCCATATGGGTGGATTATGCTTTCTCGTTCATAGAAAACGACTATTCATGGAGATCGCCTTTGTTCGTGCAATGCGTTATGGGGCTCTTGTTATTCTTAGGTTCTTTTGTCATAGTTGAGACCCCCAGATGGTTACTAGACCACAATCACGATATAGAAGGAATGATTGTGATTTCAGATTTATATGCCGATGGGGATGTTGAGGACGAGTCGGCCAAGAGCGAATATAGGAACATCAAGGAAAACGTATTGATAGCTCGTGTGGAAGGTGGTGAGAGATCATACAGATACATGTTCAACAAATACGCAAAGAGAGTTTCAGTAGCATGCTTCTCACAAATGTTTGCGCAACTCAATGGTATCAACATCATTTCCTACTATGCTCCAATGATCTTTGAGCTGGCAGGTTGGGTCGGTAGAGATGCGATTTTAATGACAGGACTAAACTCAATTATCTACTTCTTGAGTACCATCCCTCCATGGTATTTAGTTGATGGATGGGGTAGAAAGCCATTATTATTATCTGGTGCTGTATTAATGGGTGTATTCTTACTGATTACAGCATACTCGCTACATTTGAATAACTCCTACACACCCAACATAGTGGTAATATGCATCATTACCACAAATGCTACATTTGGTTACAGTTGGGGTCCTATTCCTTGGTTGATGAGTGAGATATTCCCTAACTCGGTCAGGTCCAAAGGTGCGGCAATGTCTACTGCAACAAACTGGTTATTCAATTTTATTGTTGGAGAAATGACACCCATTCTCCTTGACTCTATCAAATGGAAAACATATTTGATCCCATCATTTTCGTGCTTTATGTCTTTCTTATGTGTCAAGTTTCTCTTCCCTGAGACTAAAGGGCTCCACTTGGAG
This sequence comes from Debaryomycetaceae sp. ZIM 2471, assembly GCA_031081905.1. NCBI lineage: Eukaryota > Fungi > Ascomycota > Pichiomycetes > Serinales > Debaryomycetaceae > Debaryomycetaceae sp. ZIM 2471. The sequence goes on along the minus strand of JARYTF010000001.1, from coordinate 601,692 downwards.
GACATGGGATCCGTCTTCGATGACAGTTCTTCGATTTTCTCATTTCATTCCAATTCCTCCCAAAACTATGGTTCCACGTCTGATAATGATTCTAGAAGATATCAATCTTTGGAATCCGTCCCAAGTGATGCTTTCCGTCAATCCGCTGCAGCTCTCGCAAGGAACCCTGCACTGATGAGACAAGAATTCGATGGAATAATTACCGGGGTACCACCACCTCCTATGCCTCAACCAGCTCAGCCTATAGCTCCATTGAAACCAGTTAAGTCAGATGTGTCATCCGCGACTTCATCAGATGGAATTGCACCTGTTGACTCCAATGTTCCTCCACAAGAAATTGAACCTCCTTCTTTCGATCAAATTTTCGAATACAAATTGAAGGAGATCTCCAAACCTAACATATTTAAAGCTTCCTTCAATTCTATCTTCAAAACTTCACGATCTTTAAAGACTGTCGATGAAGAAAGTTCACTACTTTCCAATTGACTCGCTTCTGAGAGCTTGCTACAGGCCGTGAAACACATATAGAAAGCCAATAAAGATTAATAGCAGATTATTTTTTTATCTATTCAACTGTTGCAACAATAATTATGATTGAATATGAGTGTAAACGATATAAAAAACTCCCACGCAAATGCATTCTACTCTTGAGCTTATTTCTTCAAGTGGATGTCCATTTCTATATCAACATCTTCAGACATTTCTCTTCGTTTGTGAGCTAAGTGGATATTCTGCTTTTTCTCTTTAAAAAGTTTACCGAGTTCCCTTTCGATTTCTTTGATCAACTCATCGTAGCCACATTTCTTTGATTTCACTCTTGACTCACGTAAATATCTCTCAGCTCTATCAAATTTTAAAAGATGCAAATTTACAACACCTAGACCATAAGTTGCAAGGGCGACTGTTTGGTCGACAGTATTATTGTCTTCTGCTATGTCTGAAGGTATATGTTTGGCGAACTCCAATACAGCCTCGTAAGCCTTGACTGCAAGATCAATACATTTATCTTTACTGCCCAATAGTGCATTGTAATCATTTCTCTCCTTGGTAGAGATAGACTCCTCAATTTTAGGCATTATATCACTGTTGCTTTCAAGAGTTGCTTGGTCTTTGATCTTACTGTATTCAATTCCACTTTTCTCGCTGAACTGTCTTCTCATCGAAATCTCCTGCGACTCATACTGCTCTGCTTGAAGATATAAAAGAGAACCTAAATTGCATTGAGACAACAAAACTTTATGTGGCTCCACATCCGCAATCAACATCCATTCTGTCATATATATTCTGATGTTGGAAGCCATCGTCAAATCACCTGTTGAAAGACATATTGCTGACAACAAGTCCATTGCATTGAAGAATTCGTCTTTAAAAGGCTCCCACGCTTCGGGATTTTTCTCCAAAGACAAATCTACTTGATTATTATTCAACCTGATCTTATCTTTTTCTATTGTGGCCTTGTAGGGGTTATTATTATTTTGATCTGAAAGCGCCATATCAAGTTTCTTGAGATTATTACTTGGGCCCAACTTCTTTTGGACCTCATCGTTGGCTATCACCAAATGTGTTACCAAAATAGCTTTTGTTAATTGTGGATTCGATCTGCTAAACTCAACGAGCTTGATCACTATCCTGAGATCCTTTTGAATTAGATGACTTCTGTGGTCCCTGTCTCTGATTCTCTTAGCTTCTGCGGACCCTGGTGAAGCGGTGAGCACAGCTAAGTATAAGGTGGCAATTTCATTGTATACGAACAGAGCCTCCTCGAGCATATCTAATTTCTCGTACATTTCAGCCATCTTCAATTGAATACCCGTATATTCATCGCTTAAGCTATCCATCCCTATCTCATCACAGTGTTTGAGGGCCTCAATGTAGTGTTTCAATGCCAATTGGAAGTCGTATTCACCTCTGTCACTTTCCGCCCACAACCCCTTTCGCAATATCTTAGCCACAGAGTTTGGAAACGTGTGTTTAGGCCACCACATGTAGTATGCAAACGCAGTAAACCCTGAAAGTCCTACCACTGTATAAGCTAGTTTCTTAGTCCAGGAAGTCCGAGGAGGAGGTATATATTGTTGATACCGATATTCTGTGGAAAAACGTGACAAGGATAATCTTCCAGCACCCACCCTCGAGCTGCGGATCGCTCGACTGATCCCATTCGTACGTCCTCGTGCTAGCATTATCTCTTTACCGTGGGCTTCTCTCAGGTTCCAGTGTAATTTTTCGATACAGACTAATAGCACTTTGTGTGCACCAATTTGAGGTCCTGCATATAGAATGTCCATCTCACCAGGCAAATCTCACCATTAGGCTATGGATCACCTATCCAGCCCTACAGTCTACAAGTTTGAGTCTATTGTCAATGTCCAACATCCTTTCTGTGTTCAACCCGCCTCCTCCAGGCCCGATCAAGGGCCAGTCAGACGAGGACTGCCTTCCTTGCACAGCCATACAGTCCGCAGTATTGACCTTCGGTGGTCTCTACTTCAGCAGTGTTCTTCCCTTCAAAGACGCGAAGACGGGCAAAATTGACTTTGCGAAGCATCCTCTCTGGTGGCAAAAATCGGTGCGCGGTGCAGGCATCATCGTGGTAGGCTTGGGTGTCTACCGTGCCGGAGAAGTCTTGCTGATGGTGATCAACAGAAAGCTATTCAAGTGAACGACAGAGGTTCATTAGGCGCACAAAGTCCACTCGCCACAAAATTCCACCGCACTAGCCACAATGACGCCAGAGCGAGTTTAATCTGTACATAGCTGTCTACATTAGATACCTATCAACACTGTAAATAGTATTCCGCTCTATTAATAGCACTATCTGGTCCATGAACATCGTCTCAACCCCTAATACAAGCTGTACTGTTTCCACGACCATGTCTGGATCTATCTTCCCAATGCTGCCGTGTCACGTGCATGGTGGCTGAACAAAGCGTTCCCAGAGCGCTCCCCAAGCGCCCACAAGTGCCCCCAAGTCGCCTACAAATCAACCACATGCTCGTATCGCGTCGACGTAAGCACCGTCTCTGCAGTGGAAGCAGGCTCAGTGTGTTATAGCCTCGTGTATGTCTGTCGCGGCCAGTAGGACAGATTGATCTAAGCCTTCCCACCGCCGCGCAGCGATGCTCTCCAGCCACTCGCCAACATATCGGTAGCTACGAACTGCCGTCGTAACTCCACCGAGATAGCTTATGGATCGTATATTCCTCCGCCTTTTGTTATCCACCAACTACGCGCTCCATCGTCTCCCGAAGCGCCGAGAGCCTGTAGATTATTTGACGTAGAAGCCACCAATCCGCAAGCAGCACAGCCCTTCGAGACGCACGAGCTATTGCTCGACTGGCTCTAGTGAGATTCAATTTGTCTATATAGAGTTATGTGCACGCCATCTCTTATACTTTCCGCGCGATCTACCAGTTTAGTGTCCCGTGCGTATAGCGCTAGAACTGATTCAGCTCGCTGCTCGTAGTCCCTAGACCAATTGTTACGTCTATCCACCCAGTACAGCCACCGTCGCGCCACCGACCAACTGCCGTGCTGCCGTAATGCCAATTCCGCACCCTTTTGTTAACCATAATAGGTAACATACGCCTGGCTGCTCATCTCCTGTAATGGTCTGGTTCATCTCGCCGTGGCGGCCCACAGGCTGTTGCCGCACCAGCTGAGATCGCCAGTGGAGGCAGTAGCTGGTGACAATCTGTCGCACGCTACGACAGTTGAAATGTGAGTGGACTATTGTGTCGATGATAGTCCATACTGCGACAGGGGCAACGATAGTCAATCACAGCTGAGTTCGCTCCGACCCCAGCTGTTCGCCGTTCTTGATGCCCTCCGCGCGGTGTCCCCTGCGTAACCGTACCTCTTGACACCCCCACGGGCGTATTGCTCATATCCTCGCAGAGAATCTCGCATCCCGCCCCACATACTCGTCCCCAGGCACGACAATTTACTTAGCCTCGAGACACAATCGCACTATTGTCCGCAGCCCCCTACCGCGGTGCCAGGTGAATTTCCCCTGACAAGCGTTCCATTAGCGAGAAGCCTTCGATTGCTATAGGTCGTGCAGGGTGGCTAAACAGCTAGAGACTTATAAACAGCTCAAAACCACATCAAAAAGTGCCTTGGGCTAAAAACAAGAAGAGTTCGATCAACTCATAACCCGGATATATTGGAGATTTGCAAGATCGATCTCAGGAAACGCTAGTAGAGACCTCAGTCTATCGATGATAAAGATGGAACAACAGTATTTAAGCGTGGACTCACTGTTGGACCCTCAGCTACATAGCCGGACGGGGCACCAGCGGCTAGACAGCGGGCATGTGGGAGGAGTTGGCGGTAGCAGTCCGGGACACAAGCATGGCGACTTCGAGTTGAGTAATCCCAGTAACCCAGCAATAGCGACAGCACAGGCAATATTGGTGGGCCATGACCAACGGTATGGTGGGAGTCCGGGGTATGTGCTTCAGCAGAATCCCATGGTCACACATCTTCAACAGCTACCACCGCAGCAGATGGGGGGCATGCAACAGCAAAACAGCCACCAGCCTGCTGTGTCGATGGACCAGCTGTCTGGCATTGGCCACAGGCTGCATGGTGAGGAACATCTGCATCACGAGATGAACCACATGAACCCAATGAACCATATGAATCATATGAACCATATGAACCATTTGGACCAGAACGTCAAATTCGCTGAGATGAATCAACAAGATGCAAACGGCAAGGATTTGGTGTCGCCGATTCCGCCTCTTCATGTACAGCAACAGATGGTGAATAATTTACTGGTGGAGACCGAACCACCTATCAAGCCCCCCAGACATGATTCTATAGAATCACTGCACAGCCCAAGTGAACAAATGTTAAAATCTTCCTGCTCCAGATGTAAGAAAGATTTTGATCAACCCATCATAATCCCACAAACGCAAGACTCAATGGAGGGAAGCAAGACATTGGCTGAGCCGAAAATATATAAGCTATGTCAACATTGTCGGGATTTACAAAGGCAGAGGTCGAGACGCTGGCAAAAGAAGACTAAGGATAAGCATGGAGCTTGCAGAAGGTGTGGGTCTGAAATTCCACTTGACCAGCAGAAGTTTGTGCTTTGTCCATCATGTCGCCAGAACTTGCGAACGAGGAAAGCAAACAGGGCAGCTCAGGGGAAGTGTGTACATTGTTCGGGTCCATTGGATGCTTCCATCATTACAGGTGATGAGAAAAATTCGAAAGACAAGGACAAAGACAAGAACAGAAGTGGACAGTACAAGGTTTGCCAGCGATGTCGAGAGAACGACAAAATTAGGAGAACTAATCTCGAACGGATGGGTAATTGCAATAGGTGTGCGAGGCCCTTGGATCCTGCCGAAATGGGCAAACATAAGGTCTGTTCCAATTGTCGTAACAGAAAGAAGAAGCTGAATCTGGGTTTCAACTCAACCCCCACTCCTCAACTTGCGCAGGCGGGTACCGTGAATCTCATGAACAGCGACCATGCTGCGCTCGCGATGCTTTCCAACCCGGGTGCGTTCTCGAACGTGCAAGTGCCCCAGTACAATCAGCAATACGTACAAGCTCAACAGCAATATAACCAAGCTGTCGCTCAACAACATGCTTTCAACCAAGCCATTGCTCAGGCCCGTGGCCCGATGCTGATGCAGCAGGCCCAGGTGCAGGCTCAAGTTCAAGCACAAGCACAAGCTCAAGTTCAAGCACAAGCTCAAGCTCAGGCTCAGGCTCAAGCTCAGGCTCAATCACTCCCCCAGAACCAGGCCCAGCAGCAGGCAAGACAACACTTGTTCAACCAACAGCAAAACCTCAACAGGCCTGCTGTCAATGACTTTCAGAATGCAATGGTGGCTGCTGTTGTGCAACAACAGCAGGACTTGTCTCTGCATGGAGCAAACTAACTGAATCCTCCCAGCACAATTTGTCGGTTATTCTTTCATGATGCCAAGTCGTGGTTTACCGTGACTAAATTTAACGATTCGTTAACGATTGCCCCTTTTCTACATTGCCTACGATATCCGTCGTAGCAATTACAATCTGTAATATATCATATCATATGCTGTAATCATCGGCTTGTTATACTCCAGTCATGGAGTGTTTCTCATATATATTAAGTATTTCCTGTGTACAATAATTCAACATGTTTATGATTTTATCTGTATTTGACTAATTAAGTCTTGTAGTATCTCGCGTACAAAGGAATCCATCCCAAAGAAATTAAGTGAACCCTATTGTTTTTCTTATTTTTCAAAATTCGCTTAAAGTCCTTTCTGTACTGTAGAAAGTTTAGTGATAGATTGATTTGTTGTTCTTGTCGAGAGGTTAAGAGAGCTAATTTTATGGCATAAGTATTTACTATCCGTAAGTTAACGTTGACTGAAATTTAGTGAGGACTATTGAGTGTGAAAGACGCTGCTTTCCCGGAAAGCAAAGATAGCGAAAACTCGAGAAGAAAATAGGAGTAAGCAGATTCAATCAAACAGACTCAGGTTGGAAAGATTGCATTTGACAGGCGTTTCGAACAATCATAACAGAGGCTGAACTGGACAGTGTGTGGTTGAAGTCTCACACGCACGTTGATTTTCACGTATACATACGTATAGACGATGTATTCCAACAACAGCTCCCAGACCTCGGTCGGATCGCATAAAGACAAACAATTACCTCCTATACCCTCGCCCCTCCAGTCCCCTGTGGAGCAGAAATTGAACGCGGGTAAGGAAGGCGATGAAGCAACGATTCTTGAGACGAAGAGTTTGAAAAGAAAAAATTTCAAGAAGTTGTCACTAGACTCGTCTCCTGTGCGAGAGAAGACGGAAAAGGAATCAGATGATTGTAAATTGAATTTTGGAAATCTGCTGTTGAGACAGAAGAGAAATCAAGTAAGGCCAGCACCACTTTTAAATCTTAACAAGGACAGGCGAAGTATTAACGGAGACTCAAAAATAAAATTAAAAGATGGAAACTTGAGTATACATCAAAGCAACAGGGATATCGACCCTGATGCACATTTAGCATCGGATCATATAATAAACCAGTTTTCGGATATGAAATTGTCAAACATACAAGACAGCGCTGCAAAACAAAATAGGAAAAGGCAAACAGTTATCTCATCAATATCACCAACCCATTCAGATACAACATCACCTCATGAAAACAGGCGAAAGTCGACTTCATACGAAAAAGGATCAACTTCCCCCGAGACTCCAACAATAGCAACAACATCATCAATTAAATTGAACAATAGGGATTTGTTGACGTTGAAGGTGTTGGGATCAGGGAACTCCGGTACTGTCTCGAAAATCTTGCACGTTCCGACTCAAAAGACTATGGCAAAAAAGATAATACATATCGAGTCTAAAACGATCATTCAAACACAGATTATAAGGGAGCTCAGAATATTGCACGAATGCCATTCTCCTTTTATCATAGAATTTTACGGAGCATTCATCAATAACAATAATACTATAGTTATTTGCATGGAGTATTGCAATTGTGGATCACTAGATAAAATTTTGCCATTGTGCCAGGATAACCAGTTTCCTTTATTCGTATTAAAGAAGCTTTCCTACGCAATTCTAGCAGGATTAACTTACTTATTTGATACTCATAAAATCATTCATAGAGACATTAAGCCGAGCAACGTATTGATGACCCACAAAGGTGAATTTAAATTATGTGACTTCGGGGTTTCCAGAGAGTTGACAAATTCTCTTGCAATGGCTGATACGTTTGTAGGAACATCTACATATATGTCACCAGAAAGGATCCAAGGATTGAAGTATGGTGTGAAATCTGACATATGGTCTATGGGTCTTATGTTGATTGAACTAGCCAGTGGATCGCATGCTTGGAATGAAGATGGTTGCTCAACAGGTCCTGAAGGAATATTGGATCTTTTGCAGAGAATTGTAAACGAAACACCACCATCCTTGACAAATAAGACAAACAATGTCACCAAAAAACCATATGATGCTCAACTCTGTCAATTTGTCGACTCTTGTTTAGTCAAGGACGAAGCATTGAGGAGATCTCCTTCGGATTTGTTACAGGAGAAAGATAATTTTCTTTCAGGAGTAAATGATGGTTCATTTGATAAAAAAGTGAAACTGTGGGCAAAGAACATACGTAAGCTTCACAAAGAAAAAAACGAAGAAGATAACCAATGATGGCTCATTTATGATATATGTTATACGATGAATGCATCATTAACGCATTTACTTGTAAAAGATGTAGTGTTGAAAAGAAAATGAAGGAGGAACAGACACAAATCAATTTGCAGCAATAGACACAAAATCGAAATAAATTGCAAATGATGCAATTGATATTGCATTGATCTTCTCAGTACTGTAGTGTTTAACCCTCTAAACGTAAAATCACGGTTCAGTATGAGTAATTTCCTGAGTACTTTCAATCACTTGCCGCTTGATGAAACCGTGCTCCTTGAAGGGATTCCTGAGACGGAGTTTTCTCATACCAAGAGATACAGTGTAAACGTCTACAACAATCTATTTTATGGACATATTTGTAAGGTGTACGCTGGCCGATCTTCCAATAAGCATGAATCTGGTGCGCTGCAAGGTCGTTCTATATTGAGAGTCAGGTCTAAGTCGAGTTTCTTTGGGTCCACTAAATCTTTGGTCTTGGAAAAGAGATCTAAAATGCCAGAGAAAAAGTTCTACAAGTTTTGCGAGGCCGATGTAAGCAGAACCGTAAACGATCTGGTAGAGAGAATCGTTTTGAGTGTCACTCCTGAGGAAGAGGACCCTCTTTTCACACAAAGAGTAGTCATGTTCAGGAACACAGACGCCGGATACGCTGACACCTTGTATAAGCAACAGAAGCTTAGGTGGTGCAGCGTCAAGCCAAAAGTTGGGAGGAAGAGACAGAAGGACATTCGCTTGGTGCCACTTCTTCACACGGAGACAACACTTGTTGATTCGGACGATCCGTTGCAACCTAGTGGGAAGCTAATCGATTGTCACTCGTTTTTCGAGAGACTTTTCTCGTCGACACGTACACCAGACCCTTTGAAACCCTCGCGTCTTCTGCACCCCATAGCCGTTTGCCGCAAATCCAAACACTCTGGCTTCAGTTTTTGGAATTCGTTTTCTTCCGAAGAGAATCACTTCGAGATCGACATTAAAGAGCTTCCAGATGGACGATCTTCGCACGACTCAATGGTTTTCGTTTGCATGATCATCGTGTTGAAAAGACAACTCATAAACCAAAACACCATAGCAAGGGTCAAGCAGTACAAGACGAGGTCTCAACTTCTTCACAGAGACTTGCAGTATCGATTGCTGCACAGAATTTGAAGATTGATAAAATTGTTGTCCTGTATATAGTGTTCACGCGTTATTCATGTCTATCTCAAGACTAATTAAAACTGGAGAAGAATTGTAGACGATGATGAATCTAGACGAGTAAGTAAGCTTCTCTGGAGCTGTATAAGCTTTGTTGGTGGAATGGTACTAACAAAAATTAAGGATAATTGAGTCTATAAAATTGTGTAAGCATATTCCTGAATCTGAGGTGGAGGAATTATGCTCTAAGGCAATAGAGTTGTTGATACAAGAGGCGAATATACAGCATGTGGACACACCGGTGACAATATGCGGGGATATACATGGGCAGTTGCATGATCTTTTGACATTATTCAAAACGGGGGGAGAGTGCCCTGGCACACAGTACTTATTTTTGGGAGACTTCGTTGATCGTGGCTTCTACTCGTTGGAGAGCTTTTTGCTCCTATTGGCATTGAAAGTGAGATACCCAGACAAAATAACGTTGATTCGAGGAAACCATGAGTCGCGACAGATCACCATGGTCTACGGGTTCTACGACGAGTGTGTGCGCAAATACGGATCGGTGAACGTATGGAGATATTGTTGTGAAGTGTTTGACTATATGTCATTAGGTGCAATCATAGGAGGGAGGGGCGGCGTTTTCTGTATTCACGGGGGCCTCAGTCCTGATATAGACACAGTAGATCAGATACGCACGCTCGACAGGAAACAGGAGGTTCCCCATGAGGGAGGTATGTGCGACTTGCTTTGGTCGGACCCCGAGGACGTACCAGGGTGGGCGATCTCGCCTCGAGGAGCAGGCTTCTTATTTGGAGAAAACGAGGTGAACAAGTTTTTACACGAAAACAACATCTCACTCATCGCTCGAGCACATCAGTTAGTAATGGAGGGATATAAAGAGATGTTCAACCAGGGCTTGGTCACCGTATGGTCGGCCCCAAACTACTGCTACCGCTGTGGCAATATCGCATCTGTGCTCACAATAGACGACAACCTCAACAGGGACTACAAAGTCTTCGAGGCAAGCACTCAAGACGTCGGGCTCATACCGTCTAAAAAACCCTCTCTAGATTACTTTATATAACGTTCACGTCACATCTAAACCGAACGTTGACTTGACTAGTCTCGTCTGCAATATCCGTTTACATGAAAGAGCACTACCGTAGGTAGCCACCGGCCCGTGGCGCATCTATTCGATCCGATTGCTTCAAATCTGCTTTGTCCAACTATTGCAACCTTAGCCGCCAGGCTTCAAAAGCATGTAGGGTAGCCCGGCGAAATCGAGAAAAATGATCTGCCCCTCTTAGCAGGGATGCATGTGCTACATAAGGAGCGGAAACTTCGGACCCACGCCTATAGGCGTTCCACTTCAAGTCATAGCCAAAGCCCTAGGTATGTCCCTCGTGTATCCAGTCCTCCAACCGTCCCTTTAGTGTATCGGCTCTTTGCGAGTACTTGGATGGATGACATGCAGCGTTGCGTGTCCTTACGAGCCGAACAATTCCTGACCTGGAACTGACAACTCTTCACGGCCGGTTTCTCCGATCGCCGAAACATAACAAGGCATATTGCTTTGTGTAACTTTAATGGCGTAAACGATCTACTGAGCTCCTAACCTCGTAGCTCCTGCTAGACACACTAACTAGGGCTGGGTGTTTGTCACCCCGACAATCAAGGTGTTGCAGTGCACGCACTTCCCTACACTCTTTACGAAAGTGCATGATCTATGAAGTGTTCGAGAGTATAACCAGCACTGTCCACCCACCACCCGCGACGTGACAAAGTTCTTGGATTCCTTGGTTCGCTATTGCGCCTACCTTACTAAAGATGACTTCTCCCATTTCAGGAATGATTTGCTTGTCAGTAAAACGGAAGCGGGTTGGGTATACGCAGCCTTGCATTCTTCTGGCGGATCGTACTCGATTTTCTGTTGGTACATGCCACAAAAGACCAGTCAACGAAGAAATTCGAGCAGAAGATATGTACCTATGTTTACGCCGAAATTACGAAATTCCATCGGTCTACCGCCCGAAAAAGCGGACATGTGAGACAGGCCTTACCAGTAGCACGGTTATAGAAGGGAGACTACACCAGTGTGACGGGCGGATGGTAGAGAATAGTGACACAGATGCGGTCCTACAATCTCCTTGCGGTAGAGACCCGCTTTGAAATTGCCACAAAGACAGAAATAGAAGCTGCAATAGAAATTATGCTATAAAAAAAATGATCGGTGTTAAAAATACCTCAACATGGGTTTCATGCATCGCGAGATAAGCAGCCAGTCTTTACTCAGTCAGTGGCCAAGTATTTATAGTCAGGCAAATCTTTTTCAGACGGCCGAAGGCGAATAGTTGTCGAAAACTGAAAGTTACAAGGGAAGAAAACCCTAAGAAATTATCTTTTGCATTTCGAACAAGTCTTGGAAATTGTTAGACTCGGGAAAGGAGTTTTGAGGGAACTCACATTTTTCAGTAGGTAATATTCATTCTCCATAGCATTTCATCTAGATTACGATCCTTTTGCATTTCAGCCTACGATGAGATTGGCTTCCATTTGCATTAGTACGTTCTTGTTCGCAGTGGTGTTGTGTGCTGAGGACACCATGACCGAGAAGACCTCAATCTGGGCCACCGGTACCAACTCAGACGGAGTCACCACGGTAACGAGGTCTTATTTTACCCAGACATTCATGTCGACATACACGGCGGCTGACGAGTCCATTGCAAGCGGAGCTGTGGGCATGGGTACGATCTCCGGCACTTTGGGGGGCATCCGAGCATACCCCCAGCTGACTGTCAGCCAGAACGGAGCGGTCTCATCGAGATTGAGCAGTTCCGTATTCTCGGGAAAAACACAGTTGCATTTATCCATGATGTTGGTCACTATCGTATCCAGCGTCTTGGTCATGGTACTCATCGCTTAAGACGCATGGAACCCTTTTAACAAAAGTCTACATGTCTTTCCTGATTGTATTATAATAGAGTCCCTACTTCAGGGAAGTTCATATTTAGTTAAAGTTCGTCGGATTTTGGTTATATAATTGATGAAATTCACATTCTACAGCACGTTCCACTATCTGTATCTATGTAAGCTTGTCTGAAGACCCCTACGATTACAACGAGAGATTTACTGTTCTTGATGCAAAAAGTGACCAGAAAAAAAAAAAGGCATTGTGGATCCTTGATGGTCACGGGACCACAACCAATACGTCAAAGAAGTGATGATTCGGAATATCAAGAATCATTAGCTAGGCATTCAGACACACCCAGGAGCTCATGGCAACAGACAGAAGGCGGAATATAAATGCTGTTGGCGAGTACGAGAGTGCTTCCGGCTCTGTGGCAGGAGTCGAGGGTGAAAATGCAAGTCTCAATTCTGTTCATGATAGTGCTCTGAAGAAATGGACCTTATCAAACCCTCTTCTGTTTGCTTCCTTTACATTGGAAAACAAGGGATCGGTAGCTAGAGACCATGTAAGTATATCATACAACAAGCTTGTCTTTCGAAAACACTGCGATTCAATTCGAGACAGAAGGAGTTGTCGATGATGAACAGTACTAATACAAATAGATGGCTAATGAGAGGACATTCTTGGCTTGGTTGAGAACGTCTCTCTCTTTCATCACAATCGGAATAGGAGTGACGCAACTTTTCCGTCTCGAGAGCAAGAACACCAGGGTGGATTTGTTTGAGGCCTCTTTGCCTCTTCTAGCAGAACCGCATAGTGCGATATCGCACTACGGAAAGCTTATTGGGTGTTTATTCATAGTGTTGGGAATATTAACACTTCTCTTTGGAGTTTTCAGGTACTTCAGTGTGCAACTATTTCTTACGAACAATCAATTCCCGGCCACGAGATGGACTTTGCTCTTTCTTATTGGAGTAGTGTTAGCTATGTTGACGTCGACATTTGTCATGGTCTTGAAGACATTATGAGTCCCCAATGAAACCATATGCCGTCAAGCTGTGAGATAGACTCCAACAAAACCTCTCGTTTCCACATTTCAATCCCTTCGTTAGACAGACACCTGTTTAGGATCTCTATCTCAAAAATAAGTAATGTACATGTATGATACGCGTTACTCTCGAGGGAGAGCCTTTACTCCCACGAAATTACCTTCACTTCATCTGGATTTGACATAAGAACACTCGTTTTACCTCATCGTATGACCGGTATGATTGCTTCGACCTCGCACATACTGAGTCTCTCGTGCGTGCGCCTTGTAAAACGCTCTCTAGACCATGCTTCCTAAACACGCATCCCACAGCTTTGTTCCTTGCAATTCTGAGTGCAGCGTTTACTTTTTCATGCTCACTCGTCGATACTTAGTGGCAAGAACCAACCCACATCCTTCAGCATGCTACAATTTGCAATCCACCAGCGCCTACCAACACAATGTATTACGCTTAGGCACCATATCTAGAGCAACTGAGCCATATGTATTTACTTCGCCCAACCAGTACCACCCTTACCGACATTTTGGATATCTCAAGTCAAATCATATAGAGTATAGGCTCACAAGGTCGGCACTCTTTTCTCTCCAGTTGCAGCCATACCCTGTGTGACTGAAGTTTAATGTGTCGCACAGTATAGGGCAGGGCCCTATTCTACTTAATCACGTTTTTGTTGTAGTTACACAAAATTGGAAAGGTCGTGTGTTGACCATCTAAGGAAGTCGAAAATTCTTCATAATCATTTTCACTACAAGATTATTAGATAGTTTACACTAATCAAATCTATTAAAGTAATCATACAAAATGGTAAGTGATATATGATATGGAGGTGTACAAATACAGTGGGCTGCAGAGATGTAATGAATGATGCTTATGGTGAAGAATCAAATAGCGTTGGAAAGGACTTCTAAGTTTGCCATAGGGAAATACACCTTAAAGAAATTCAATGGCAAACTGGAAGTAAAATTATGGTGGATTACAGCGTGTCGAGTTGAGTGAGGGCAATTTCGTAGCGCCAAATGAGACGTCCCGGAGTGTTTCCTAGTGATCAATCATGTAGAGCATGCGAGAGACGCCACACGAAATATAGAAACTACCATGTTAGGTCACTGGATTGCTCCTCACACAACAGAGAAACAGTCGGCGACATTATGGACAACACATGTTCAAAGAAGCATTAGTATTCGGGCCACTTGATTTGATACACATACGCAAAGTCTATCAGAGTAAAATACTAACAAATACTAGGGTAAAGTTCACGGATCATTGACTCGTGCTGGTAAAGTTAAGTCTCAAACACCAAAGGTTGACAAGACCGAGAAGCCAAAGTTGCCAAAGGGTAGAGCATACAAGCGTTTGTTGTACACAAGAAGATTTGTCAACGTCACCTTGACAAACGGTAAGAGAAGAATGAACCCATCCCCAACTTCCCAATAAGCAGTGGGTTCGCTTCCATTAATCTAACGTTATGCGTTTACATTTCATGCTAATCTGTTGATCAATACGTTCAAAAAGATGTATAGGTATAATCAATATATCATGTATTACCATTTAATTGTAGGTTGATATTTAAGACCATGTGGGAAGCAAGAAGAATGCGTACACTCTTGACCTGATGTCAACAGTCTCTTCTTCTTCTTCGAACATAGGAGTCCAAGTGACCATATCTATTTTTTCACTCTCGAACCCAAATTGTTTACATGTTTCGAAAAATTCCATGTCTTTGTGCAAAAGATGTGCTCTATGGGGAGAAAAAACGACTAAGCATTTACCATCCTTCTTCAAAGTTTCTCTGCATGCTTTGAGTAGTTTCAAGTGCTCCGTATGATTGAATATCAAATCAGACAAGATTACAAGATCAAACTTATCCTCCTCTCTTACTGCTTGATTCTCATCGTCTACCATAAGATGTGTTACATCATTACCCCATATGTACCCTTTGACTCTGCAATTCTGAGGAAGACCACTATTCTGTATGTTATACTCTATGTTCGAAATAAGGTCAGGATCAGGATAATCTGTGCTAATCACTTCTTGGGCCTTGTTTATGGAGCACACTATTGAGGGTAAACCAGCGGCTGCACCCAATTCTAGAACACGTTTGTTTTCAATCAATGACAGAGCATGTTTATCCAAAAAGTCAGCAGTGAAAATCCCAGCGTTCCAAAGTAAATGGCCCCAGAGTGGTGATTTTCCAACCAACCTTAGCTTAAGCTTCTTAGGTTCTGCCTTCACTTTTCTCTCATACTCAACGAAATGAGATTCAGGTGGTGGTGGCCGGAAATCTGAGGGTTCCTCGAAGATATCAACCACGTCTTCCAAAAATTCTTCTGACATCTGTCGCAAGTCAAATCTATGTAACTACCTCTTCTCGGGTACTTCAGAGATGACTATAGAGAATTGATTTTGTGTCACAATATTTACACTGCATCAAATCGTCTTGCTTGTACGTAAACTCTCTCACGACGTCTTATTCTTCTCTACTTTGTGCGAGTATCTGAGCAATTCCAATGGATTCTTAGAATTCTTGTCGACTACCTTACTCTTGTCGCAAATCAACTTTTCCTCGTCATCGACACAGTAATAGTTTGGAACTGATGTTAGATCAAAAAAGACGGCACCAAACACCAGAATCTCTGACTTGATGTCAACTAGCTTTTTCCATGGTCCAGAATCTAAGTCATAGTCCCCTCTATTGTATATGGCATCCCGCTTTCTGGCTTTTGGAAATGAGGCAAACGCAAAAGATCCGAATACTTGGACTCTTTTACCCGGGTCTGCATTACAAGTTATGCTACCGCTATTAGCAAAACTGAGTGTGAGTTGGTCATTGCCTCCAGATAAAGTAGCCCCCATAAGAGCTGCTGAAGCTGTAATTGTAGGACCTATGGTCAACTGCAACCCTTGTGACCATTTGTAACTTTGTGTGTAAGATGCCCCTCCTGAGCTCAATCTAGAAGAAATACAGAAGGAAACAGGAACGCCTTCAACTTCCAGTACCTCTTTCGCACCATACTGAACCTCAGTAAGTTTGATTTTCTTTTTAGACTTCGATTTTCTGAATGGATTCAAGGATAATGATTTGGAGTCTGTATCCGCATTCACATTGTTGATATAAAAAACAGAATTGGTATTCTCGATGTATACGACAACCAACCTGGCTTTTTCGTCATCATACTCATCTTGCACTTGTTCCCAAAATCTGGATTCAAAGAGCTCTTTTTTGGATTTAAATGTTCTTGATGATAAGGCACTCGGTGTCAAATCAGTGTGAACAATCTCAGATAAAACCAATTTCAATAACACGACTGTAAGCGTTCCCAAAAATCTTAATGGCTTCATTTAACACTGCTCGATGTTAGTTGGAGTAGTAAATACTTAGGTCATGAAGTTCTAATATATATGTTTATTACTTTGTCTAATGCTATAATTGAGGCTAGTAATTTTTCGCAGCCCAAGAAATCCGAAATCGCAAGTAGCTTTTTTTTAAACTCAAGCATACAAAAAAAATCAACGGCCATAGTTTAGTGCCTTGAACTTGAGTCAGTTTTCCAATGTGCTAATTATCTCGATAATCTTGTTTTCTATGCCCTGGTTTTTGACTTGGCGTTTGAATCTCTTTAATCCGTTCGACAAGAAAGATACTTGCAACACAGAGGAGTTTTCGAAATGAAGATATGCAAGTAGAATCATGTTATATCCAACTAGGTGTTTGATAGCGACAGACTCAAGTTCCGCTATCTTTTGTAATAGTACTTTATTTCGTTCAAGTTCACTCTGATCCACTGAGAACCTCTCGAATTCTATAAAGTTGATAAGATATCCTAGAGAAAATAAGGAAATATTCATGTCTATCTCGGATTCATTTTGTTGGATAATCAAGTCATACGTACTATTCACTTGTATCAAAAGACACTTGACGTAGTCATTCTGGTAAATTGACGTAATGCTATAATCATCGTTGTGCAGATAATTGGTTGATAGAATTACCAACAACTTCAAGATACCAGCATCGATGTCGTTGTAATGTAGCTCTGACATGTTTTTCATCGTGGACTCAACTTCCGGCGTCAAGTATTTCAACGTAGGGATTGCATCACCTGCCTCGAAGTATACCTCCAAGAAGCTTATTATTGCTTTTTTCAACTCATCCGTCGCGTTTGGTGTGAGAAGTTTGCAGATGGGTGCGAAGCAACTAATCTGCCCAAAGATATGAGCTTCTTGTAATAATTTTATCACCTTCATCTGCATTTGTTCTCCCAACCCGTTGTACCTCTTTATATCGGATGAATACTTTTTGGTCATAGTCGATAAATCTTCATCTATATCAATAGCCAAGCCATGCAACACGGTTTCGAAATTAGTAATGGCTTTGAATATCTGTCTCACAATATATTCATCTCTCTCAGCAGCAATCACGAATTCATATATCACTATGGCTATTACTTTTGTGAGTAAGCTTTTCTCGGAGGATTTGATTGGACCTAACTTATCCAAAATCTTAGATATTTTCTCAACAACAGTATGGTACATGTCTGTCATCAAATTCTCTCTATCGAATGCTAGTTTATGAATCAAATCTAATAAAGTGGTTACTAGTAAAGAATTGTCTCGCAACAAGTTATCACTCTCCCTGAACACCAATCCTTCCATTATGTAAGACATGAGTTCAACCTTTTGACTTAACTTTCCCGATATTCTCAAGTCGTACACGTTTTGTTTATCCTCATTTTCCTCATCATTATGGTCTCTATCGTAATCGTGAAAGTCGCTTATTTGTTCTTTTTGAATATCTTTGTAAAAAGGCTGCTGGCCATTTTCTTCCGCCTCATCCACCAAATGCGTTCTCTCGTTTCCGTATGTTCTTTTCCTACTGGCTCTGTTCATAACTATTTCCTTCCGTGGTTGTATAGGGTGTGTTTCGGGCTCTACTTCCTTGTTCAAGTCTTGTATCAATGACTCGAGGCCGACACGAATATCGTGTTTCTGAACTTCTCCATCCTCAACAGTATTGAGTCCCTTGTGTTTCGTAATCCGGGGAACTTTTACTCCGACTTCGTCGATCTCCTCAAACAAGCTGTTCCATGCGTCTTTCTCAGATGGTGTAGTGGACGGCGATTGCACTAACCGCGAAGGAGAAGATCCTGGCAGCACCAAATCCTTCAATTGTTCTCTCACACTCTTTTTGGGTGTCTTAATGCCCTCAGTCACAAAATCCTTCGTCTTTAGAGGACTTCTCATGTTCAGGATCAACAGTGTGAATTTCTTGGGTGACGTGGTTAACGGATCGAATTGCATGCTATCTTCCACTATACTTCTTTTCTCCTTCTTGATCTGGGCGCTGCTCTTCTTCTTAATATCTGCCGACGGCAATAACTCCCACTTTCTGCCCATCAGTGGCTCTTTGTCCTGTACTATCGTTGTGAATCTGTCAATGCTATGGTCAAGACTTGATCTGTCGGTATTGTCTTCCTCCTCGCTAGAGAAGATCGAAGAGTCAGACGTCAACTTTGTGCGCTTTCGTTTTGTTCTGTCTCTGCCGTACACAGACATTATGCTTCAATTGACCCGACTGTGATTCTAGTAACCAGTATAATCGCCCAAGACTCAGACAGCGTAGTAAATCCTCAAAATCACGTGATGATAAATCAACTCAATGCGTATATAAGTCAATGTGATACAAAACGCCCGTATCTCACTTGTCGATGTACTCTCGCAACCGAGACGCCATCAAGAAGCCAGTCAAAGTCTTGTAAGTCAGGTACAGGTAGGCAGTGATATCAATTTGATATAAGCCACCTAAGGGTGTCAACGATTTCGTCCTTTTCGTTTTGCAATTCGCAAGGTCTTTTAGACACTGATTATTCCTTGGAACGTAGAGTGCTGCAACAATTCAAAAAAACACATTTCTGCGCCATTTTGTTTCCTGAAAGCCTGGAACGTTCTCCGGATCCCGCTTATTGTCTGCAATGTATTGTTGGACGTCTGTAGTCACTTTAAAAGCATTCAGCGACGGGAGCAGTGGTACACGGCTGTGTTTATATGCCGGAACTGCTAAATAGTGCAAAAGACGAAATCAAATTTCAAGAATATGAACAACGCTTTATAAACATCAAGAAAGCTTTAATCAACGAGGACCAATTAAGAGATGTCTTTGGAGAAGAAAATAAGGAATTTTTTGAAAGGGCCTAAAAAGGGGGAGACATTAGAGTTAAGAAATGGATTGGTTTCGCAATATAAACACGAACGTAAGGACGCTATTCAGAGAGTGATCCAGGCAATGACAGTAGGGAAGGATGTTTCGCCCTTATTTCCCGACGTGTTGAAGAATATCGCGACCTACGATTTAGAGCAGAAAAAGTTGGTGTACTTGTATCTCATGAACTATGCCAAATCTAATCCAGAATTGTGCATTTTGGCAGTGAACACGTTCGTTCAAGACACTGAGGATCCAAATCCCTTGATAAGGGCATTGGCGATCCGTACAATGGGATGCATACGGGTACAGAAGATGGTTGACTACATGGAAATCCCGCTCCTGCGCACGTTGAAGGATGACAATCCGTATGTGCGAAAGACAGCTTCCATATGTGTAGCTAAACTATTTGATTTGGATGCGACCGCCTGTATTGAGTTTGGTTTTTTGGATCAATTGAAAGGTTTGATTTCTGATCCCAATCCCATGGTGGTTGCCAATTCTTTGAATGCATTGTACGAAATTCGTGACATGAATACAGACCCCAACTTGGAGATTTTCACTGTTACTCAAACTATAGCGAAAAATCTTTTGATGTGTCTCAACGAGTGCACCGAATGGGGAAGAATAACCATTTTAACCACTTTGACGGATTACGAGTCTGTGAGTGATGAAGAAGCTAACCATATTGTTGAACGAGTCATTCCTCAATTACAGCATGTCAATCCATCCGTTGTTCTCAGCTCAATCAAGACTATAATTCATCATTTAGACAATATTGCCGTGACTGCTCAAAGAAATGCTATTTTGAAGAAACTTTCCGCCCCATTGGTGTCATTGGTAAGTACTGCCATTCCTGAAGCACAATACGTGGGTTTGAAGAACATAAGAATTATCTTGGAAAGATATCCCCAAGTTTTATCAAAAGAGTTGAGGGTGTTTTTTATCAAGTACTCCGATCCGTTGTATCTCAAGTTGGAGAAACTCGAAATAATGATCAGATTGGCTAATGATTCCAACAGCACATTATTATTGGGAGAGTTGAAAGAATACGCAATGGAATTCGAGCCAGCCCTTGTTTCCAAGGCAATCCTGTCGATCGGGTCCGTCGCCATCAAATTGCCTGGTGCCGTGATTAAAGCCATAAATTTGCTCAATACGTTGATCGATCAAAGAGGAGGTGAGTTAATAGTGAACGATTCAATTGTTGTATTCACTAATATATTGAGACGTTATCCTGGAAAGAACGATATGATCACATTGATTGTCCCAGTGGTGTCAAATCACATTCCAGAAATCGATCAACCAGAATCACTCGCTAGCTACGTGTGGTTGTTGGGAGAATACCCAAAGTATTTCTCCAACTTAAAAACCAAATTTTCGGACTTAATAGGTTCATTTTTGGAACAAGATACTAGCGTTCAGTTGGGAATTTTGACTGCGATAGTCAAGATCAATTTATCCTTACAGGCATCAACGTATTCCGATATTTTACAAAGTGTGCTTGAACTTGCAACTAAGGAATGTGAAAATGTTGATGTGAGAGATAAAGCGTTTATTTATTGGCGTTTATTATCTGCTTCAAACGAAAACTCACTGAAAGAAATAGCATTAGCAAAATTGCCCCCCATAAAAACGACGATTTCGACTTTCAATGTCAATGTTTTGGATGCATTGGTAAAAGAGATATCCACTCTTTCATCTGTGTATCATAAGCCGTCATTCACATTTATAGATCCAAACGCATTCAACCGAATTCTGTCTGACAGAAAGATCAAGTCTACTCATAGAGGGGAAGGTCTAGAGGACTTAACAAATTTGGCCAAACAAGAGATTATAAATAATGCTAAGAGCGAGAACCTTCTCGATTTCGATGACAATGATGATGATAACACTGCTGCTGCTAATTCTAAGAGTGGTGGAAACTCGTTGCTTGAGGAACTCAATGATTTGTTCATCACTCCCTCATCGCAACAACAGAACCAGAATAATTCACAGCTGTCACAAGTTAAGTCATCCACAGATGATATACTCAATTTGTTCAATACTGTATCCCAAAATACCGATAGAGAGAATGCCTTGCCGAATTTCGGGAATACGACGACCAACACCTCAACTACTCAAGGAAATAAGACAAACCAGGACCTATTGGATTTATTCTAGTATTATATATATAGTCTTCATCATGTGGTCAATTTTCATGGAAATTGAAAGTTTTCGTACAAACGTGTTTCTCATTGGTTTTCATATAAAAGTTATATCATTGCTTCGACAACATTCTCTCTATGATCGCACTTTTTGCTGAGTCTATTTTCTCTGAGTCGTCTGTTCTTTTGAAATGCAGATCTTTCACTTCAATTGCATTATTGTTGAATAGTTTTAGAATTCTCGTCTTGATGTCATCGCTGACATTGTCTATTTTAGCTATCTCTGACTTTTTTTCTTCGATCTGCTTCTTGAGCAACATTATTAGGCTCTCCCTTGACTGATGGGGTCTGTAGGTGTTCAAAAGATGATTGATGTTGATTAGAACGAGTTTTAGATCCTCAATTTTTATATGGAAATGCTGTGGATCAGTCGACACTATTCCCAATAACTCTAAAAAATTCAAGAGTAGTGAGTCCATCAACTTGTGAAGCTGCTCGATTTTTTGCGTTGATGATATCTCTTCATCGTTTTCCTCGTATAGTTGTCTCCATCCAGACTCTGAGAGACTAGGCAACTTGTCTTCAAAGGACCAAAGGTTGCCATATCCCCTATAGTGTGTACCCTCGGGGGTCTCTGGTGGTATGATAAACTTTAGTTTACCGTCGGGAAGTCGCTTTGTCTCGCTCTTTTCGTCCTCCGCATCCATGTCAATATCATTGTCTTCTTGTTCCCTCTTCCATTCCCTCACCCGATTGATATTCTCGTCTGTGAAAAATTTGAAGTAAGGTGGTGGAGGGGGGTAGAGTGATGAAATTATGTCTGTTTCATTGCTATTCGACATGATTTTATAATGGCCTGTGCTGTCTTCAGTGAATTATAATCTTTCAAATGTATTTTTGATATGGTTTTTTTGTGATACTCTTAGATTTCAAATCAATATAATATTCCTATCCAGATACAACATCGAATTACTGGGATAAGATAGCTGATACGCGCCATTATGAGTGAAGACAATGAACAGATGGAGATAGATAGTCGTATGTATCAACTTTTATATGGTGACTTTGCCTACTATTTCAAATAGTACTAACAAATCTAGATGTGGAAAATGAACAGGTCGCTAAACCCAAAGCAACAAAACAAAGGTTCGAGGTCAAAAAATGGACCGCTGTTGCATTCTGGTCTTGGGGTAAGTTTTCTTATGACTAGCTTGAAAACAGGGCATCATTACTAACTGGTTGTAGATATTCAGGTGGAAAACTGTGCAATTTGCAGAAATCATTTAATGGAACCATGCATTGAATGTCAACCAAACACTATCAACAACACGCAAGAGGAATGTATAGCTGCTTGGGGTGTTTGCAATCATGCATTCCATATGCATTGTATCCAGCGTTGGTTAAAGTCCAGACACGTTTGTCCACTAGATAATAGAGAATGGACTTTCCAAAAATTTGGAAATTGAATAAATCACTATAAACCTACTTTTATAGGATACTGAGGTAACGGAATTAAATGCTGTGAAAGCTATGATTTTGCTTCTTGTCATGAGTAAATAAGTATCCCGTCAGATATATACATTAATGCTAACTAAGTCTCAAGAGCGATTGATTCGTACGGACTAACCGACGCAAATTGATGTAAGTAACCATATTCAACTTCAGTTCTTTCAATCCTCCCAATATCTCCAGTTTCTTTGAAAGGATCCCAATACCGCAACTTCCTTGCAGATTTCCTTTAAATTTTTAAGCCCCGATTTGACATTTGTATCTTCCTCCGAGCTGCCCATTAGCTCAGCAAAAAATACGTATTGCCATTTTCTTTTGGATGGCCTCGAAGCAATCGATGTCAAATTGACGTTGTTTCTTTGGAAAGAAGTGAGGGCTGTGCAAAGAGCGCCAGGGTCATCATGGTTCAATGTGAATAAAATTGACGTTATGTATGAACAACGAGAGTCTGATCGATCATCACTAGAAAAGTCTCGTTTGGTGGGCTTCTCGTACCCCAAGACCAAGAACCGAGTGGTGTTTTTTGAATCGTCCTCGATGTCGCTGTACAACGTTGGCAATTTGAAAAGTTCTGCACTTGCATGAGACGAAATACATGCACTAGTGCAGGAACCATCCTGACTCACAATTTCAGCCGCTTTTGAAGTAGATGTGGTATCAACCCTCCTGATACCATCGATATCGTCTTGCGCAATGAATTTAGAAACTTGAGTCCAAACCTGGGGATGTGAATATATGACCTCGATGTCCCTCAAGTTTTTCGCTTTAGACAAAAGACTATGATGTATTGAAACGAACTGCTCGGCAACTATCTGGAAAGTTGGCTTTATGCTGCTAGACTGTGGTGGACTAGGAAGAGAGAGACTTCTATCTTGCGTTGAACTATTTGTCAAAAACCAGTCTCTCAATAAATCATAAGTAAAAACCACTTGTCCATTTGTGGAATTCTCGTATGGTACCACAGCATAATCCACATTTCGGCTATCTATAGCATCAAAACACTCTGAAATACTCTTTTGTGGATATATATCTGATCCGTTCCCAAATTGTTGAATTACTGCCTTGATATGTTAGAAAGAATTCTCTCCTAAATGCCCCGCTTAATATTCAATACTTACTTGGTGTGTATATGTAGCTTCAGGGCCCAAAAATGCTATCTTCGGGGTCATTCTATCAGGACAATTGACTGAAGAATGAGAGGATTATCAACAAAATTTCACTTAAATATCATACCCAGTACTGCATAAATAATTTTGCAACTGGTGTCTGTAGTGCTCTAGCGACGTCGAGGATTTCGTTCATTGCGATCCGACACCGCCAACGATCGATCGTCCATGTGAATTCCTCCATCCAAACACTTTCGAAGGAAGGTATTCGCACGAGACTTGACCAGTCATGAACATTTACAAGGAAGTATTGATAATTTTTCGCACGTACCATAAGATACTACGAAAGATATGCTTAATACTTCCTGGAGCTTCTACGAGTGAATCGTTGGTGGTTCTGTATTGTATTGAACTCTATAACGATTCACAAACCAGGGTAACCCAAAGATATGCAACTTCAACTATAAACCCTGTAATATGAAGTATAGAAAGAGAAATTGTATTAATACAAAAAACACTTTATATCTGATTAGTTTAGTATTCTGTGACAATAGTACCACGCTCAGAAACGTAAATACCATCCAAGAATTTACGGATATCCTTGTTTCTGACACGGCAGATTTGTTGGATATCAGCGGCGTTTTGAGAAACATCGTCCAAGGAGCTTCCGGTCAAAACCAATTCATCCTTTTGAGTGGTGGATTGTTCAATGGTGACACCGTCGAAGATCTTGACATGTCTGACTCTCTTCTCACCCAAGAAGTTTCTGATCTCGACGAATTTTTGACCTTCCTCTTCGATAACGTTGACGTTGATAGGGAAATGCGCATACACGTATCTCATCTTGTACTTGTAACCCTTGGTAACACCAGTGATCAAGTTAGAGATCAATGACTTGACAGTTCTCAAAACAGCAACATGCTTTCTGTCACCGTGGAAAACAGTGATCTTGAGAGCCCTGTTACTGACCTTGGTGAAGGTAACATCAATGTGCTTCAAGTCCTTCTTCAATTCACCTCTTGGGCCAGTCACCTTGACAACTCTAGCATCGACTGTAACATGGACACCTTCTGGGATCTCTAAGACCTGATCTGTTTGAACGTATTTCATTATGGATGCTTAATATGATTTTCACCTGAAAATTTTCCACTAGGAATTATATTTCAATATATACTGAATTTTTCAATCTCCGTATTGGGCTGAAAATTTTTCAGTCGTGCGAATACTTCAAAAGTTTGAACTTTCTGTCGGTGATAATATTTACTACGATACTGATATTTACCTAGGTCTCGTATTCATATCTCGCATCAACGTATCTAGTACGACTGAATCTGCAGCTTTCGAGACCCGAAGCCGTTTGAGCTGCCATAGGTGCAATGGACTGACCATTCGTTTTGACACCATCCATTTGAAATCTATAGGAACCACCTGAGAAACATTCTTTTTAAAGTTTGCTCCCCTGAGGTGAGGATTCCCCGAGTTGCAAATGTCAAGCAGGACTAAGTAGCATGCGTCCCCAAGACTAATCAGTTTTACCGACGCTTTTTGGTGGAATATTCATGTTGGCGTATATATTTATATACACATATATATGTTTATATGTTTATCAAAAAACTGTGCTCAGTCGCCGGTCTTGCTCTTCAACACGTTTTCAATCGCAACTGCATCCTCATAAACCCATGAGCCTTCTTCGTTGTAAGTTTTGGCGTTGTCGCACATGGTTTGCAAATCTTCGAGAAACAGCTCAAAGGAATCAAACTTGCCGCTCTTCAAGTTCTTGGTTACCTGATTGATTGAAACCGGATTTTTGATGACTTGATAGTAGTCAGCATATAGCTTTTTGGAAGGGAGGATTTTGAATGCTTCCGCTACATCGTGCCCATCTTCAGCCTTCAATGCTCCTATCTCGTTGAGAACTTCATTGCATGTGTTGAAAAGGCCGTCGACCTCTACTTCAGACTCAAACGAATCTTCTTCCTCTTTGAATCCGTTAGTCTGCGGAGTTCTTGAACGACGAGGTCTCTTTTTAGGAGCCTCCTCGCCATCGATGCTCTCGTGGGAAGCCTCCCTTGTCCTTCGGCGCGAGCTTCTCTCCTCTTTCCGTCTTATGGCATCTTCCACTGTATCCTCATCGTCATCCATAGCCATGAGCCATTGCTCCTCGGTCAATCCGTCGTCGTACTTGACTCTTTTCTTCTCTCTCATACGAGTCAACTCCTTGGTGTCCTTTTCGAAGTGATGGGAAATATCTTCAGTGAAAACAGTAGGCAACTCCGACTCTTCTATCAATCTAGTCTTATACACACCTTGCCTTGCCTGTAATTTATCATGCATTTCTCTCTCCATGTCTATCTTGGCAAAAAGAACTTTCTCATCTTCAGATCTTGCGAGAACCTCATTTAACTCGTCTTCGTCCAAAGCGTTGCTCTCCTCATCCTCGCCTTTACTGGCTTCAGCCTCTAATAATTTTTTCAAAAACGCTTCTTGTTCTTCTGCGGTGGATTTGTTATCAAACTTACCAGCTTGAATAACCTTTCCATCAATATCCAATTTCTGATGAGCACGTTCAAGAATAACTTCTTCGACCGAATCATTAGTGATTAATCTCAAAATACGTACCTCGTTCTTCTGTCCTATTCTATGTGCTCTATCTTGAGCCTGTAAATCTTGATGTGGGTTCCAGTCAGTATCGAAAATAATGACCGTATCCGCTGTTTGCAAGTTCAAACCCAAACCACCTGCTCTTGTAGATAAAAGGAAACAGAAATATTCCGAGTCTGTAGCATTGAAATCTTTCAACATATCCTGACGATCTTCAGCTTTGGTGCTACCATCCAATCGTAAGTACTTCATATCGCGCCATCTGAGGAAATCTTCCATTATATCCATGACCTGTGTCATTTGAAAAAACATCAACACTCGGTGGCCACTCGCCTTGAATTTAGGCAATATTCTGTCTAGCAATTCAAACTTTCCACTGGTTCTCCATATATAGTCATTCGTAAGCCTCGAGGAGTTCAAGACACTCTCGACTTCTTCAAAGACGAAGGGATGATTACAAACTTTACGCAATTGCATGATCTTATTGTTAAGTCCCTTGATACCTGATTTGGTATTCCCCGTATCAGCCCCAACAAACAATGCATTGTGATTCAACATTTGTTGGTAAAGAGTATACTGTAAGCCAGAGAGGTTACATTTAAGAACCTTTTCAACCTTATCGGGCAAGTCTTTTTCGACATCCTTCTTCAATCTTCTTAACAAGAAGGGACGCAAAACCTTATGCAATCTTCTAATAACCAAAAGAGATTCTTCTTCAGTCAACTCGATTTTTTCTTGAGATCCCGTATTAGCAAAAGGAGTGTTGAACCACTCATCGAAAGATTTAACAGAATTGAAAATCTTGGGAAGGGCAAAATTCAATAAAGCCCAAAGTTCTGGTAAGTTGTTCTGTAATGGAGTACCTGTCAAAATTAATCTGTTCTTAGTCTTATAATAACTCCTCAAAGTGACAGATAATTTGGAATTGGCATTCTTCATTCTATGACCTTCATCGATGATCATATGCGAATAATGAAATTTACTCAACAAAGGACGTTCCCGAATACTGTATTCATATGTCGTCAAAATTACCTGGAATTGCCCCATCCTTACTTCATTTTGTAACGATTTACGTTGCTGTTGAGATCCCTTGTAAACAATGACACGTACCGATGGTGCCCATTTCTCAAACTCTAATGTCCAATTTGTTATGGTTGAAAGAGGAACGATCACCAAAAACTTGTCTTCATGCTTTTTTTCTATTAGATATGTTATCAAAGAAATGGACTGGATCGTTTTACCCAACCCCATTTCATCTGCAAGAATACCATTCAACTTATTATTATACAACGACACCATCCATGTCAAACCTTTGACTTGGTATTCTTTCAATTTTCCTCCAACTAGTATACTTGGTTGTTCCTTTACCTCTTCCTTTATTCTATGTGCAACTTGGTAATAGTCGATCTTTTCTCTCAATTGATCGACATTATCTTCCTGAATCAAAGAAGCGTCTTGCGGATTTTCCAAGGGAATATCCGCACCTTGCTCAACTTGTTGCTCTTTAACTTGTTGTGCCAAAGAGTCCAAAAACTGATTGGTCTGTTTCAAAAGATGC
Source organism: Debaryomycetaceae sp. ZIM 2471 (assembly GCA_031081905.1). Classification (NCBI taxonomy): domain Eukaryota; kingdom Fungi; phylum Ascomycota; class Pichiomycetes; order Serinales; family Debaryomycetaceae; species Debaryomycetaceae sp. ZIM 2471. Next base: position 573,313 of record JARYTF010000001.1, on the reverse strand, counting down.
GTAATTCTATGATCCTTCGTCTGGTCAAGTAACTTCATATATGCTTCCTCATCATTAGCCTTCAAGGCCTGCAAACGTTGCTTTGCTGTCTTTTCCATTTTCTTTGATTCATCTCTCTCTGTGTTAGAGTGGAACAGAGCGATGGATCGAGAAATAAGAGTCCTTCTATTCTCTTTGCCAAACCTCACATCCATGAGACTAGTAGTTCCATCCAATATTTGACGTACCTTTTCTACGTGCAATGCATGTTCCTTTCTCTTGGCCTCCAATTTCTTCTTTTCTTCCAACTGTATTGCCAATAAGTGAGGATTTGGTTGACTGACTTTTGGTCTTAGGTACACAGATCTCCTTGTTTGTAATGTCAAGGGCAATTTACTTAGTTCAGGAACATTGGTATGTGCATTACTTGCATCATTAATTATTATATTTTTCTTCAATCCTTTTTGCTTAGCCAAAACTCTCAACGATTTGAGTTCTATTAATGCCTTTATTTTCAAATTGTCTAAATCATCCTGAATCTCGGATTCAAAATTGAATGAGCCCAAGTTGGCTGGTAGTCCTTCCAAATCTTTCAAACGATTAGAAATCTTCGACGACACTATTTGCTCTGTGTAGTAATTACCAAGAGGTGCATGCATTGGTTCGACTGATCCTAGTGAAGTGGGAAACTCAACACCCAGATGCTTCGCTCTCTCCATGAAATCATCAAAACCAGGCTTCTGATACACCAGTGACTTGAGATCTTCTAGCTTTTTATTATCCACATCGTCAGTTATCGCTTTTTTATCAAACGATCTTTGGAAGCCTTCAGGAAGATCTAAGTCCTTAGATAGCAACTGGAGACCAACAATCTGTTCATCCAAAAGCTCACTGTTAATACTGTCACCATCGTAATTCATCTCATCCTTTATTTCAGCCAATATTTGCTCTTCTTCTTCTGCAAACAACCTATGTGATTCAGCGACCTGAAACAAAATTCTCTCGATCTGTGTTCTTTGCTCCAATGTCTGATCGATGAATACCGGTTTGCGATCCCTGCTGAAATCAGATATTCCATTAGGATTTGCATCAAGATATCTCGTAAGCTGGTCGTGCTTCTGTTTGGAATCTTTGGATCTCTCAAGTAACTGCTGATACTTTTGCAAGAGTCGAGTGAGCTCCTCCCTTGTCTTGGGGAAGGCAATTTTCTCCTCAGCTTTTATCCCATCAACTTTCGATCCATCAACCTTGTCAACCGCACCCCCTTTTGTGGGGGTACTTATGCCGTTCCCGTTTCCGTTGGATATTACTGACGGTCCATTCATTCTGTTGTTGTTCTCTGTTTCTGACCAATGAAAACTCATATATCACTACGACAATCACTTTTCAAGCTACCTTGTATGTCTCTGTGAATTAGTTCTACGCACTTTTTCAATTGATTAATGGACAGATCTGATAGAAAGATATTTTTACTCTGATACAATATCGGTATACAGCACAGTGAAGTAACAGAGTTGGAAATTTTCTGAGCAAGAGTGTCGCGTTTTTGTGAGCCGGTCTACACACGACCACGATCTCTCTACAGTTACATGGATAGCAGTGTGATGAGCTGTAGGGTCGGTGGAGGCTAGGATGAGCGTTTAGATGTGTGGAGCTTCGGGTGAGCCTTCACATTGACTATTGTAAAATAAAAGAAAGAGTAAGAGAAGGTGTTCTTGTTATCAACTTTTCGTTACACAAAAGCCGAGATAGAATTTCCATCATTTAGCATGGTAAAGCTCATTCCACTTGACAGTTTTCTTCAACAATCAGGATGTTAATGTCTCGTAATATAGGAATAGCTTCAAAGACTATAGGCAGAAGTGCTTTAACCAGAGGAGTGGGCTTGAGGTTTACCTCCACAGCAACTAGCTCGGGGGAAATGGCATGGGTTGATTTTTTCAAGATCAAAAAGGTGAACAACAGAATCAATATTGGAGCCTCTGGCTTGACCACTTTGGGTGGAGTCTTGGCCACATTGGCCTATGTTGGAAGTATTGAGTTTGACGTTGAACAGCGTATTTTGGGATTCGATCCTACGATGGTGTTGGGGGGAGCTGTGTGTCTTGGTGGTCTTTTGGGGTATCTCTTGGGTCCTTTTGTCGGCAACCCCGTTTTCGGCTTGTTTTATCGTCGTCTGATGCTGGCCTTCAAGGAGAAGGAGAAGATCTTTTTACAGAGAATCAAAGCCAACAGAGTGGATCCCTCCTCCCAATCCTTTTCGAACCCAGTGCCCGACTACTACGGCGAAAAGATCTTCTCATTGAACGACTACAAACAGTGGTTGCGTGATTGCAATGCATTTAGAAGAAAGGCTAAGGAGTTTGTATAAATACCGTCCTCTTCCTTTTGTACATATATATTTGATCCAACTACAATACATAGCTTAGGATGTCTCGTTTTCCGGCTCATCTCCAGGGCCATGGCGCTCTCGCCGCACCGTAGTACAGTGTGCGCTACAACGGCCGCCACATCTACTCCGATGTGCAACGATAGGCACCGCCGTGCAACGCTAGAGCGATCTCCTGTAGCACAGCCAGAGGCTTTTTTTACTCGTTATCCTACTGATTCATCAACTTATAGTCTCATTTTGCTGTCACATGGCGGCAGCCGCCAGCTCTAGCCTGGGTGTGCTTCGCTACAGCTCGGGGTCGCCACTAATTGTCGCCACTACTCGCGGTGTCTGGGCCCCAAGCAATCCCCGACGATCCCCTAAATACTGCAATACTCCCGCCAGCTGCATGTCTTACCCTTTGTGTCCCCTGCCAGTGTCCTACTATTTGTTCCCTTCCGGTATATCCAATTCTCCGACCGAAGGGCCGGGATTGAAGATCCCGGCAAAATCTCACTAACGGCTCCTAGGCTCGACCCTCTCGCTAACGTTTGGCAGCAAAATTTCACTCGTCATTAGACTCTTCGCAAGGCAATAAAGAATTACCACCGGAATTTCGCTGCGTTGCCTATTCGAGCACTATGCAACCGGGCATTCTTCGAAGTGACGATTATTCTCCTTCTTCACCCTTTGCACCATGGAGCAATGACGGCTCCATCTGCCAGCTGGTCATCGGCTCGGAATACAATGTGTCACGTCGGGAACTCCGTAGGGTGTCCTCATCATCCTTTTCCTGGCTTTGTCTCAGTATTGAAGAAATGCGGCAATTCAGATAAATACGATGCCCGGAGGGAATAGGAGGTCGGAAGTCGGCAAAGTCGAAGCGGTGGACAAATAAAAGAGTTCCCAAAGCATCAATGTATTTTGCTGTTTAATCCAATTGATGAAGTTGTAGTTCAAATCATCATCTCGCCATATAACGTTCAACAGGTTAGTTATACGAAAGACTTATAAAGATGCTTAGAGCTCTCAAAAGTGCCGTTCCCCGGTCTCAGATATTGAAGGCTCAAGTGAAGGTATCTACCCGTCCGTTTGCTTCCGCAAGCGACTCGTTTTTACAGAGCAACAACGCCAATTACATCGATGAGATGTACTCAGCGTGGAGGGATGACCCCGCCAGCGTGCATGTGTCGTGGAATGCGTACTTCAAGAATATGGAGTCGAACAAGGTGTCACCATCCCAGGCGTTCCAGGCACCCCCAACGCTCATTCCATCTCCCGCTGACGGCGCCCCCAGATTCGTGCCTGGGTTGCACCAAACGGATGAGGACGTCGTGACCCACTTAAAGGTGCAATTATTGGTGCGTGCATACCAAGTCAGAGGTCACCAAAAGGCCAGAATCGACCCCTTGGGCATTTCATACGGTGAGAACAGTAGTATCCCGAAAGAATTGACGTTGGAGTATTATGGTTTCACTGAGGGTGACTTGAACAAGCAGATCACATTGGGTCCTGGTATCTTGCCAAGATTCGCTGATGCAGGTAAATCCGCATTAACTTTGAAGGAGATCATCGAGAATTGTGAGAACTTGTACTGCCGATCATATGGTATTGAATATGTTCATATTCCATCGAAAGAACAATGTGACTGGTTGAGAGAGAGAATCGAAATTCCACAACCGTTTAAGTACTCTTCCGACGAGAAAAGACAAATCTTGGACCGTTTAATATGGTCCTGTTCGTTTGAATCCTTTTTATCTACTAAGTTTCCTAACGATAAAAGATTTGGATTGGAAGGTGCTGAGGCAACCGTTCCAGGTTTGAAAGCATTGATCGATACTTCTGTCGAGTTTGGTGTGGAGGATATTGTTATTGGTATGCCTCATAGAGGTCGTTTAAACATGTTGTCAAATGTTGTACGTAAACCAAACGAGTCAATCTTCTCCGAATTTACAGGTTCTAAGGAGTTCGACGAAGGTTCAGGTGATGTTAAGTATCATTTGGGTATGAATTATGCTAGGCCAACCACTTCTGGAAAGCATGTCAATTTATCAATTGTTGCTAATCCTTCTCATTTGGAGGCTGAAGATGGTGTCGTGTTGGGTAGAACTAGAGCTATTCAGCAATACAAGGATGACAGTAGTGAACACAAAAAGGCTATGTCAATTCTTCTCCATGGTGATGCTGCATTCTCAGCTCAAGGTGTTGTTTATGAGACTATGGGATTTGCTAACTTGCCAGCCTACTCCACAGGTGGTACAATTCATATCATCGTCAACAACCAGGTCGGTTTCACAACCGATCCAAGATTTGCTAGATCTACCTTGTACCCATCTGATATAGCCAAGGCCATCAATGCTCCTATTTTCCACGTCAACGCTGATGACGTTGAGTCAATTGTTTTCACTTTCAACTTAGCAGCGGAATGGAGAGCAACTTTCCACTCAGACGTCATCATAGATGTTGTTGGTTACCGTAAGTATGGTCACAATGAGACTGATCAGCCCTCGTTCACTCAACCATTGATGTACAAGAAGATCGCAGAGAAAAAATCAGTTCTCGATTACTATTGTACACAATTGATGGAGGAAAAGACATTTACAAAGGAAGATATCGATGAACACAAGAAGTGGGTATGGAGTGTTTTGGAAGAGTCTTTCGACAAGTCCAAGGAATACCAACCAACATCTAGAGAATGGTTGACTACTCCTTGGGAGGACTTTAAGTCGCCAAAAGAGTTGGCTACCGAAGTTTTGCCTCACTTACCCACTGCTGTTGAGGAAGACACATTAAAGAAAATCGGTAAGGCTATTTCAGAGGCACCAGAAGGTTTTGAAATTCATAGAAACTTGAAACGTATTTTGAACACTAGAAAGAAGACAGTTGAAACTGGTGAAGGTATTGATTGGGCCACAGGTGAAGCATTGGCTTTTGGTTCGTTAGCTCTCGAGGGTTATCATGTCAGAGTTTCAGGTCAGGATGTTGAAAGAGGTACCTTTTCTCAACGTCATGCCGTTTTACACGATCAAACCTCAGAGCAAACCCACACACCTTTGAATAACTTGTCTGACAATCAGGCCGCTTTTGTGATAAGTAATTCTTCCTTGTCTGAATACGGTGTCATGGGTTTCGAATATGGTTACTCCTTGACTTCTCCAGATGCCTTAGTTCAATGGGAGGCACAATTCGGTGATTTTGCTAATACCGCACAAGTTGTCATCGATCAATTCATTGCTGCTGCAGAATCTAAGTGGAAACAAAGATCAGGAATTGTTCTTTCGTTGCCTCATGGTTACGATGGACAAGGTCCAGAACATTCATCTGGTAGAATCGAAAGATACTTACAATTAGGTAACGAAGACCAGCGTTATTTCCCTGCACCGGAGAAATTAGAACGTCAACATCAAGATTGCAACATGCAAATTGCTTATCCTTCAACGCCTGCCAATTTGTTCCACATTTTGCGTCGTCAAATGCACAGACAATTTAGAAAGCCATTAGTGCTTTTCTTTTCTAAGTCTTTATTGCGTCATCCATTAGCAAGATCTTCCTTGTCAGAGTTCACGGGTGAAACACACTTCCAATGGATCATCGAGGATCCAGAAATTGGAAATTATCTCGTCCCAAGAGAGGAGATCAAGCGTGCCGTATTGTGTACTGGTCAAGTTTATGCTGCTGCACACAAGATGCGTGCATCTCTCGAGGACAAGCATACCGCATTGATCAGAATCGAACAATTACATCCTTTCCCATTTGCTCAATTACGTGATGCCTTGCAATCGTTCTCATCGTTAGAGGACTTGGTGTGGCTTCAAGAAGAGCCATTGAACATGGGACCTTACTCTTATGTTGCTCCTCGTATTTCAACAGTCTTGGGGGAGACTGAATCTCACAAGGATCTCTCTTTGCGTTATGCTGGTCGTGATCCCTCTGCGTCTGTTGCTGCTGGTACAAAGACAATGCACACTGCTGAAGAAGAGGCGTTCTTAAAGGACGTGTTTCAAGCAGTCTAGAGGTGCTCCAGTCTCTTCGTAGAGAAAACTAGCATCCTTTATTACATGCATTCTTGTGTTTTTAGTGTTTTGACGTGAAAGACCACAATTTTTAGTGTCTTTTTGAAATAAGGATAGAACTCATCAACAGACGTCCGCCGTCAATTATAATTATATTTATTTAAACAAGTTTATGATGTATGTTTTCAAAATTTATCAGAGTTACATTGGTACTTCAATCTGATTGCAACCTTCACTTTAATCTGGTCTATGGCTTTCAGATGAGTGAGTTATTGATTCAGCTGAAAACCCGTTCACACGCTAAAAGTTCCAACTCGAGCAGTTTGTGTGCTGAGGCAGACTTTTTGACAACCGTAATCGTATATGTACGCACATCAAATGTACTTTTTTTTCTCTTGGCCTCTCGGTCAGTATCACCTTCTCCACGAGCGGATATAATAATATCATATTGCATTCAATGAAGTCATAAGAACAAATGATAAATATCTTTGTTGTCTCGTTTGGAATGGACTTGCTCTCACTACACTTCCCTGACAGCTTTGTTCTAAGCTAAGGACAGATTATACGAAGGCCGTTTTTCCGTTATAAAATGTCAAACAATTACGAAAGGTGCAAAATAGGCAAGCTCATCGCTATATTTTTCTAGCCTGGCTCATTGAAAATCATTCGTACACTTTCATGGCTACGAAGATCTGAATAACAAAGCTTCAACTATTTACGACGTATTGTATTCTGGTACTTGAACAAACTTCAAAATAAAAGTACAGAGTACTGAAGCCTTACCCCAAATTTTTCCAGGATATCCGGATTAGGTATCTATAAATTTGAACTCATGTTTAGAAGACTTAATCGTCAGATTTTATTTATTTGAGCTCGAGTCTGCTACCGGTTGTTAATACTATATAATCTGGGAAGTTTCCTTATTCTCAATTTTCATTAGTTCTTGAATGGATATTTCGCTTAGAAGAGTACATTTTCAACAGAATAGCAAGGTAGATATAGACGAAATTTGGGGCAAAAATGACATCTTCAGACTCTGCCCTATGGTATTTGGATAGGGAACAATTAGGAATCGGAGAAGTTGTAAGATACAACATAATTTATACCAGGATTGACAATTCTAAAGACAAGATATACTTCAGGTTGAAAAATATAGAGAGGAGTCCTATCAGAGCGATACAGCTATTGAATGGTCCTTTTATATTGTATTGCCACATCGTGCCCTATGGATACAACGAGCACGATAAGTTCCAACCTGATGATATAGAGAGTAATTCAGAGATCGTGTACGAAAACCAACTTCAGGCTGGACAAACATTCAATGCTGAGCTTCGACTTAATCATAACTCGTATAGAGATACCGATGCAAAGGGGCACATGCGTTTCCAGTGGTCAATAGACATAATATCCCAAATTGTTATCAACAGGCGAAGTACAATTGCATACGAGTTGATGATTGGGGATCACTTCAAAGAAATGAAGAATATAAATCATGGTCCCGTCAATGCCATGAATAAAGAGATTGAGTTAGGTTTTCAGAAGGAGAAGATATATTCACCACAAGGGCATCTCAAAAACACAGACCTTCAAATCACTAAGAAGTACACGGATGATATATGGGAACCTAATCCCAAGCACCCGGATAAACCGGTGCACTTGGTAATACTAACGCATGGAATATTTTCAAATCTTACGGCAGATATGTTGTATTTGAGAGATAGAATAACAGATTGTGAAGACAACGTCATAGTCACTGGATATAATGGTAATAGTGGCCGTACAGAACGCGGTGTGAAAAAGCTAGGTGTCGACATGGCTGAATACTTGATTTATTTTATAGAACAGTTGAAGCAAAAATACACCATCGATAAGATTTCTTTCATTGGACATTCTCTTGGTGGAGTTGTGCAACTATACGCAATTAAGCATATTCTTGTGACAAAGGGTCCAGATTACTTCAAGAAAGCTAAAATACAGCCATTACATTTCGTTTGCATGGCTAGTCCTCTTCTAGGCGTTCTAAGCGAGATGAGTTTATGGATATCTTGGTTTTTGAATATAGGGACCTTGGGGAAGACTGGTCGTGACTTAACTCTTCTGAAAAGGAAGCCTGGTATCAGGGACCTTAAAATGTCCATGAAAGGCGAGCAGCATAAAAGAGATTCCTTCAGACCGCTCTTAGAGGTGTTGCCCGATGATCCCGTCAAGACTTTTTTGGCAACATTCAAGCATCTCACTATATATGCCAATGCTGTTAATGATGGTATAGTGCCCCTCAGAACCAGTGCCCTTCTTTACTTGGATTACGAAGCTCTAGGAGACGTTACACAGATTAAAACAGACAAATCGAATGAATTGCACCACCCTCACGAGAACGACCTTCTGAGAGAGAGTACAAACATGGATGGTGTCAGTGAGATCCCTGCTGACAGCACAGACACCGAAAAGTCTCGACGCAAGGCTGTCTCCGAAAACTCAAAAAAGATCTTTTTCAGGTCCATCTCACCCAAACAAGGATTCAGCAGTCCGCTGTCTGACACAACTTTCTCCTCCAATAGCTCCTCCCCGTCTTGGCAGTCTACAAGTAAGCACACTAAGAGAGAAAGAATGCTTACAAAAATCACAGCGAAGGGCTCTGATTCTTTTGACATCACTGATGAGAGCCCTAAGGCCAAAAACGCTCCCCGCTCAGACAGGCAAAACGACTCCTTGAAGCGTCAAGACCTGACAGCCTCTTTCACGTTGCCTCCCAAGGCATCGGCTGTCGAATCTGCCTTCAGTGTCCTTTTCAGCCCGCTCCCGCCTCGTCTGTATGTCATGGATCCTAGTTCGCGCAAGGACGTCATATTCCACGACAAGTTCTACCACTTCGACAACATCCCTCTCACACACTCCTCTGTCGACTCGGAAAACGACGGCTTCTTCTCCTCTAATTGGAAGCTAAACAAGCAAGTTAAGATAGCCAAGAAATACCACACCCCCCAGTTGAACTGGAGGAAGGTGCTTGTCAATCTCCCTCCTGACGCCCACAACAGCATCATAGTCAGGAGGCGCTTTGCGAATGGCTATGGCTGGCGTGTCGTCGACCATTTGTGTTCAGAGCTTTTCACCGCTCCTGATCCTGGTGATGCCTCTACACAGAGAAACTCTACGCTTTCTACAGGGCCTAAGTCCCGCATGTCTCCACACCCTTCCCAGAAGCCAATGACCTCGGAGTCCAACACAAGCATCGACTTGTCGGATCCTTACGGTGAGATCGACGACCACCTTGGTACCAATACTTCGCGCTTCATACCACGGGTCAAGATGTAAGACACTTTGTGCCATGTTCTCGACACACGTGTGTCCCGGGTGTTATTTTCAGGGCCGCGAAGACCTTAGATGCCGGTGGTGGCTGCTTATCTAGTGTGATAAGCGTGGCATCCCTGCGTATGATCTTCATGACAGATTTGCCAGTTATAGATGATAAGTATTTAAACGGCTAGATGTAAGCAAATCAGAAATTCGACTCAGCGTAAATCATTCAAGAAGAATTGGAATAGTCAAGCAGTAGTGTAAATGTATAGTTACAATGACGTTGGAGCAGCAAATGGGAGCAGCAGAAGATTGAGGTTTGTTGTCATCGGAGCCGGACTCATAGGGCCGCGGCACGCTGAGCACGTTCGGGCGCGGGAGGACTGCGAGATGTTTGCGGTGGTCGACCACTCGGCCAAAGGCCCGTCCGTGGCGGATGCTTTTGACTCGCTCTTGTTCAAGAGCGTGGACGATATGGTACAGTACTGCGAAGAGTACGAGTGTGGGTATCCAGATGCGGCGATCATCGCCACCCCAAACCACACACACCTTTCCATTGGGATGAAGTTGGCCTCTAAGGGCGTACATCTCTTGGTGGAAAAGCCGCTAGCACCCTTGGCTGATGATTGTAGGACTTTGATCCGCCACTGCAGGGAGCAGAATGTTCATCTTCTTGTGGGCCACCACAGGAGATTCAACCCCTATATTGTAGCGACAAAAGAGCTGTTGAACAATATCGGTAGATGCGTTGCCGTCCAAGGCACATGGGCTTTGAAAAAGCCGGATGCATATTTCGAGGAGAAGCCGTGGCGCTCGTCCAAAGAGAAGGGCGGCGGAGTTCTTCTCATCAACCTTATCCATGATATAGATGTGCTTCAATACTTGTTAGGACCGGTTACACGGGTGTATGCCGAGTTAATGCCAAAGCAGAGAAGCATAGAAGGCAGCTCTTACGATGAGCTTGTCGACGAAGGTGCTGTTTTGACTTTGAAATTTGCAAATGGCTGTTGTGGGTCATTTCTATGCAGCGATAACGTTGTATCCCCTTTCCTGTTTGAAGTCGGCACTGGTGAGAATCCTAACATACCTTTCAACGAATCAGTATCGGGTTTCTATAGGATATTCGGTAGTGAGGGGACTTTATCAGTCCCTGATTTAAATTTATATCATCAACGTGGATATGGTCAAAGCAGTGGCTCATGGTCGTTACCGGTCGCTACTGAAAAAATGAAAATGAAGCATGAGATTGAGAGTCATAACGAGGAAGACTTAGAAATGTTAACACCCTCTCCTTCCCCCAACACAAAAGATTATTCAGTATTGGGGAATTCGGCGCAGAAACCAAAACCTTTCGATTTGCAAATCGAGCATTTTGTCAATTTGATTAAAGGAACCGAGATTGAAGCAAAGTGTACTGGTGAAGACGCCCTCAGTGCTTTATTATGTGTTGAAGGAATTCTCAAATCAATCGAGACCGGAAAACCCCAAGAAATTGACTCATTGAATGCATGAGCCATTTCTTCATTACTTAACATATTTAAGCTCGCTTTTGATATTTGCTTTGTTCTTTTTGACTTTGCTTTACTACCGAATGGACTCGAGTGTCTTGTACGAATCCATTTGACGAACACGTATTCAATAGTATAATATTATCATATCTCACTATATCTTCATATTAATCGTAGAAACACTTTTCAAACAACAGGATCAATCATATTTCGTTAAAAAAACCGTGATACTTATAAAGGAAGCAGTACCTGATATTAGTCGATCTTTGTCTTTGAATACTTTTTCTGTAAATAATCGAAGACTTCAACTAATTTAAACTTCCTTGTAAGTATAGTCTCTATAATTCTTCTTGGAATCCAAAAGGCAAATCGTCCTAGAATTGTCGCCATACGACCCCTATACACGTTTAAAGCTCCATTCAATTGACAAGCCTCGAAATCATTGACCACTCTGTACGCATACAATTCAGGGCTAAGCGGTTTATTCCTCCTCGCCATCTGTCTTCTCTCTACGAGAGCTTCTTCAATCAGAGGAGTGTTATATATGGAAGATGCTGGCAAGCCTCTCTTATCCTCAATGTTGGTTTCCACTCCACCTGTGACGATGTTAAGGACCTTAACCTCGAACGGTTTCATTTCAATCCTCAAAACAGCTGCGTACTGATGGATAGCTGCCTTTGAAGAAGCGTATACTGACGAAAATGGAAAGGGGACCATACCAGTGACTGATCCCGTGAACGCAATGACACCCTTTGAATTGATCAAGAAAGGAGCGAACTCCCTCACCATCCGCATTCCACCGAAAACATTCACCTCGTAACACTGTCTGAAATAATCGTCAGTGACGTCGAGACATGGAAAGGTACAAGATTGTCCGGCGTTGTTATAGAGAATATCCAAGTATCCGTCAGTGTGGCTTCTCACGATTTCCTTAGCAGCTTCAATGCTCTTGACTGATGTCACGTCCAATTCGATTGTAATCACACCATACTTTTCCAACGGCTCCATGGGTTCCAATCTTCTTGCACCTGCAAAAACCTTGTAGCCTCGCTTAGCCAACTCAATTGAGGTGGCGAATCCGATTCCGGACGAAGCTCCCGTAACTAGTGCTGACTTTTGATGGCCTTCAGGATCTTTTTCCATTTTGCTTACTGTCGGCCTCTTTAAAATTGTGGATCAATCTCAGACTTTATACATCCCCAAATTAAAATGATGGACACACTTTTCATGTGATATCTATTTTCCGGTGACATCAAGAGCTTGCTATCATGATCTCCATACCTCACAGTATCGAGGGTAGTTGCATTAAGTTACACCTTGAAGGCCCAAACCGTCACCTCCAGTCTATGTATGATAAGATTATCATCTCTTTTCGTCGAGATAGTCGCTACGCCATGCACAGTTGCCTTTCACTTATCCTATGTAATTGCCTATACGAAAACCATCGCTAGTGTGAATTTTCTCGGATAACTTCAGCTCTATGACACTCTATGACACTTTATAGCACAGCAAAAATCACTTCCTAGGAAACTCTCTGACGTGCCGCTTACATGTTAGCGAGCCGTTAAGATCAAGTGCTCCTATTTTTTTGCAACACATTTCTTCCTCAACAATTGTATAACAGCATTATAAGACAACTCAAGGAAGCTCTATAACACCTTTGGAAAGATGGAGATCACCTCCGAGACTGTAGTCATGTCTGAAGTAGACAACCAAACAGGAGATAATTGTTCCTTCACCACAATTCATGAAAATAGTGATATAACCGACGCAGAGAAAGATACCAGATATGGCGACCTGGGGTCGCATGAAGAGCAGCTAGCTCCTGAGATTATAGGACAGACTTCTCAGTATAATCACGATAATCAAGCTGTTGGAATGGAGTACAGGAACATGTCTGGTGTAATCTACGGTCAAGGAAACTGTGCAGATAAACAAGTTAACGCGAGAATGCAAGCTGGGGCCATTTTATCTGATCAAACAAAGAGCGATCACGATGGCATCCAAGCACTCAGAAACCGCTCTGCTGAGTCATTGGATTCAGAAAATGGGAATGCTACTGCGTGTTCGAAGGACTCCAATGAATCATACTTGAAGAGGAATCGATTCTTAAAAAGGGTGATATCCGACCAGAACAAGCAGCTTACGCTTAAAGACGAGAAGCTTAATCGCGTTATGACGTGCCTTAACAGGATAGCTGATAAATCACTTGCATACCATGCGAAAATGACTACTTTGAAAAATGAATGGCAGGCTATAAAAAAGGGAAGTATCCATTACCAGAATCAGATTAAATGGCTAAAAGATGAGGTGAGAGATAACAAGGTAGCCATCGAGGAATTGACTGAAGTCACCGCACGCTTGTACAAACAGCTCCTGGATCATCGTCTCAAGTCACAAGACATCCCGAATCATATCACATCTCCTTCTGGATTGACGCTTCTTGCACAACTCAACCACGATCCGATTAATAGACATCAAGAAAAGCCTGATAAATTTGAAATCCCCCAAATTGATAGTTGTGGAGTAGTTTCACTGATCGCTGGAAATCTTGTTAAATTGGTCGTAGATAAGGATATCGAAAATGATGCCTATGAAGATTTGATTAGAAAAAGGCTTTTCGATTTGCAATCATATTTATCAGATTCTGCAGCCTTTAAAGAAAATTCCTATTTCGAAAAAAACTTTTGCAATAATGATAGCTATGCAAAAATCGAGTTGCTTTTTAACGCGGGTATAAACGAGATAAGGGCCACGCTTAGAGCACAGGAGCTGTCAATCAATGGAAAGATTGATTCCATCAGACACGATCTCCTGGTATGTGAGAAAGCCGGATTCAATAATGAAGCTGAGAATAGACTGGCTGCCAAAACCACTGAAGAGCCCGAGACATGCAATATCTTAGGCAAGAATAATGAAATTTTTGGGAACAAAGTAGTAATGGATCAATTGGTTCTGCTTCTTCAGGATGATAAATCATATTTGAAGGGAATCATCAATAAAAATGAGACAAAACTAGCGGAACTACAGATATGTAATCAAAAGCGTTTAATCATGGAAGAGAGAAATAGAGAGTTAATAACCAACGTCGATATTCTCAAGAAGTCTATCACAGAAAATGGCCTTAGTTCAAGAAAGTTAGAGGAGAATCACAGATTACAGATAGCTCAAGCAGAGTCGAAGTTAGTTGAATTGAGGATGGATCTTGAAAGGACTACCCCATATATTCAAAAGTTCCATGATGCAAGCGAAAAGCTCAAGAGAACGAGCGAGAGGCTCGAGTTAGTGGAGCAAGAGAACTTAGCTGTGAGCAAAGAAAATCAAATTTATGGCGTTAAACTTAAATTTTTAGAGGGTCAAGTGAGTGAGTCTAGAAAGTCATTGATCTTGGCTGAGAACAAGAGGGTGAACGAGACAGATGCTTTGAGAACGATGAACGTCAGAATAAGTCATGACTTAAAAATTGAAAAGCAGAATCATCAAAATCAGAGACTACTTAACGACAAATTTCAGCGAATTATCAACGCACTTCCCCAGGAACTAAAAGTAAAGTGTAGATCCAAGGTCGCATTGAATGAACATGCGCTGCAAAATAGTGGACAGCTTTCGAAGCGATTTGATAAGTATTGGGAGATTGATAAACTAGATCCATTATGTACCAACATACTGAGCCATATAGAAAACACAACAGATGGTGTTCTCATTCGAGGTGAAAAAAATGAAAAAGATGCCAAAAACTCGAATGTCAAGAAATCGGCCTTGCCGCTAAACAACGTGAGCGGCTCCAAAAGAAAGCTAATTGAAAATGACGGCAGCGAGTCTAATGAAGTCGTTCATCACGACTTCAAGCATACTAAATACGGTTGACCGTTACGCCTCCTAGCTTCTTTGAGATCTATGCATTCAATAAGTCTTCTTGAACTCATCCAACAACTTATCCTCGTATAGATAATGCATAAATTTAGTTGGCTTCTGTTGCCCCTCACGTTCAACATGTAAAACAGGAACATCATAACAATATTTGTCAAACCATTTTGAATTCTCAGGCTTCATTATGTCAATTGTATTTAGTTTGATGTTGATGTCTTTCAATGAATCCTCTGCCAACGATTTGTGGAGAATTTCCTTTGCATTGGTGCAAAGCTGACAAGTCTCCTTGGTGAAAAACGTTACATTAATGCCATTATTTGTATTGGAGATGAATCTCCTATGCATCAAGCGTGCGCTCATTCCTCTGGAAGTTCCAAGCATGAAGGCAATCGATGAAGTTTCTCAGTCCGAATCCGATATATATCTGGCCGTAATCCGCAGGATCGTGGGTTCGATTCTTAGCGCAGCCGTGTAGTACATCTGGTAGATATGAGGACTACAAGAAAAGTCAGCCGATTATTAGAATCTACAAATACACAACGAACTACCAAGCACGAGCACTATATCCACTATTACTGTAGACGTAATTAAACGAGAAAAACCTTATTTTTCGCCATTTCGCTAGTGGTACTTTGAAGCAGCAAGACTTGAAACTCATTCGCTGAAAATTTCGAAAAGCTTTTCAGCGATGCGTTGAAGTCTAAGTAAATGCCACCAGAAGTTAATTAACGACATGTGCATTCACGAGTGAATATAAGGCCATTTTCTTGGTTTCTCAATTTCTCTTTGCGCCTGGAGTCAAGATTTTTTTTCCGTCTGCACAAAAGAAAATTGAGCCTGTAATAAGCTTTTCCGGCGAAGTTCCCTTTGTAGAATATCGCCGAGCTCTTTAAACGCATATCTCACCATTGCATTTGCATTATCATTCTTGTCCTCTGTCACCATACGATAGAATAAGACCTACCATTGCTACACAGATATATCATCGTATGACAATGAAAATATATGGATTGGCTAAGTTTCCCTGCCTTTGAGATAGAAGAGCTAGGTTCATTTTACGTGAAAAACGATCTTGCTTCGGAAAAACATAAACTGCAAAAGAAGGAGCGAGATGTATGGCACAAAATGCGGGCCCGAAAAATCGATGATTTTGCCATAGTCTATTCCATTTCGGCTCATTACTTCATGGTTATTGTATACTGGTATTTAAATATTTAGCTCGCCAGAAAATTTCGTCCTTGTTGTGAATCCCACCTTTTTACATCTTTGTCTTCTAAAACAATAGCTTGCACTGTATTATAATAAACGCAAGTAGGTTAGTGAGAATAATCAAATCATGAGTACACACTCAAGTTCAGCCGGTTCGATAAAATCGGAGGGATCAACGTATTTCAGCGAATTACCGATAGGTAAGGTTCAGCTTTCTGGTGTCTCCGGGGAGTATGTGATCATAGGCAAACACAAGTACTTCAGACACGAGTTGATGTCTGCTTTTGGTGGTAATTTGAACCCAGGATTGAGTCCCTGGCCAAAGACAAACTTTAATCCTGCCCCATTGGGATTAGCAGCTTTTGCTTTCACCACCTTTGTGCTATCGCTTTACAATGCTAAAGCGATGGGTATAACTGTTCCTAATGTTGTTGTTGGAACTGCTTGCTTTTATGGTGGTGCTATACAATTGATTTGTGGGGCGCTAGAAATAGTCGCAGGCAACACATTTGGTGCTACTGCATTGTCTTCATACGGTGCCTTCTGGTTGTCATTTGCTTCCATATACCTAGAGAGCTTTGGCATATCGGCTGCCTACGGTGAAGATGCAGTAATGCTCGGCAATGCCGTTGGTTTTTTTCTTCTCGGCTGGTGTCTATTCACACTAATGTTGGTTTTGACATCTATCAAGTCAACATTGGCATTTTTTTCGCTTTTCTTCTTTTTGTTCCTCACTTTCTTGTTTCTCGCCATTGGCGAGTTCACCGGAATTGAAGGAATTGCTCGCACTGGTGGAGTGTTGGGTATTATAACTGCATTATTGGGTTGGTATAATGCTTTTGCCGGAATCGCAACGCATCAAAACTCATACTTTGTCTTAAATTCCATTCAACTTAATAGAAATAAATAAGAATAGCTCGATAGAAGTTTTCTTAATGAGAGGGCTAATCGGTAGCTAGATAGATTTTGATAATACAAGCCCCACATCTCTATCTGTCAGTCAGTTATAATTCTTATATCAGAGCACAGACAATGTAGGATTGAAGATTTTCACGTGAGGGCTATATCAAAGCTTTGGCAAAATCGTTGATGAATATTAACAAATGCAATGTGGCTCTTCAATTACTTGCCCTATCTAGTGCTTTTACTTCATGTATCCTCATGCTCCAATGTCTTGGAAGTGAATGATAAGAATTTTGAAGAGGTTGTCATCAATTCTGGCAAATTATCCTTGGTAGATTTTTATGCTGATTGGTGTCGACATTGCAAGAAATTGGAGCCTACTTACCTTGAATTGGGTGATCTCTTCGAAGATTTCGAAGACATCCAGATTCTCAAAATAAATGGAGATAAGGATGGCAAGAGAATGTCTCGGAAGTACAAGCTTGAAGGATACCCTAGTATATTTTTCTTCAGGGGCGAAAACGATCCGGTAGAATTCAATGGCAAAAGAGATATCGCATCCTTGAGTAATTTTGTACAGCAGCTTTCCGGTGTCAGATTGAATAAGGAGAAGAGCCGAAACTCAATTCCTGTAGATCGTGTTCAAAACTTTAACGATAAGAATTTTGATCAGGTAGCAACTAACCAAAAGAAAAGCACTGTCATCTTTTTCTCGGGTAGTCAGGGATCAAGTCAAGAATTTGGGAAGTTGGTAAAGCTGCTTGCTAATCTTGTCTATCTAAACGATGAATCCAAAATCCAATTCGGAATGGTCGGGACTGATGATACTTCAGTGAGCTTACGATCTCGATTCAATGTGAAGGATCAACCATTATTGATTGTTGTGAACTCGCAAAGAGAAAAAATTGATGAGGCTCATACTTACAATGGCTATATCAATATTAATGACTTAGTTGGATTCATAAATGACAAGGTGGGACTACACCGTGACCCCAAGGGAAGACTCCTACCTAGCGCAGGAAGGATCCAACATTTGGATAGACTAGTAGCTCAGGCCTTATCAACAGATAAGAAGAGGGTAAAGTCTGGAGTCATGCAAGAACTTTTCGAGTTCAAGAATGGGCTCAATTTAAATTCTGAAGGATCTGATCTTACGTCACCATCTGATGACCTAGCTATGACTTCTTACTACTATAAGGTAATACTGGCTCTAATGGAAGATGGTATTGATACTCTTCAGTTCGAATTCTTACGGTTGGTCAATATATTAAAATGGGAAAAACAATTTCTCAAGAACCACAGCGCAGACTCAATGCAGAAAAGGCTCAATATTATAAATGAATTTATTTCATATTGAAAACAGAGAACGTTTGATAACTACCAGTCCACAGGACTGCATTTTTGAACCAACCTCACCTTGTCTGCCCAAACTTTTCCCTTCATAACACATTCATCGATGATGGGTCGAGCGTTTGGTGGTGAGCATTTTGCTAACCAAATGACGTTACCGGTCTCTTTGGTGTATATTATTACATTAGCAGCAAACTTGTGGCCACCCACATGATTAATATAGGCAACCTTGATACCACCAGGACGATTATCTCCGAAATCCCTAATCATGCCGAGCTCTCGGGAATAAATATCAAACTCTTTCTTCATAATTGGCGCCGTGATTCCACACCTCTTGTCGCGTGTTTTATGAGAGCATAAAAAGACATATGAATGACAGTTATCCACCTCCACCTTCACATTCGGAAACTCTCTGTAGAAATGCTTCACATCTTGTTTTTTTTCACGTCGATCAACCAAATCTTGAATAATGGTATCGAAGACTTTTTCAACTTCTTTGTTCAGAACGTTTTTTATCCACACAAAGAGTGGTAGTATCAATACATCTCCTCTCTTTTCCTGAGCATACTCCCCATCGTCCAGAGGAATCGCTAGTGAGCTTGTAGTCACCTTTATGGTCTTTATACTACTCAACCTCGTATTTGATGCCCATTTCGACACTTCATATGAAAAAGTGTCCTTATTGCCACAGGCATCGTGGCTCCAATCTGACTTCCCCGTTGAAACCGCCAAGTGCAAATCGTACTCCTTAGTTGATCCAAAAAGTGGCGTTATGTCGTCTAGCGTCATCTTGGGAAACTTGCTTGAACATCCATCGCATTCAGAGCTACACTCTGAAATGGCAAATCCTTTTTCTTGGATCTGTGCCTCGACGGAGCTGCCTCCAAAAAGCTTTTTGACCAAGCTCATCCTGCCTTCTGTCTCCGACTGCTAAGGTCTAATAGATTTTTTGCCGCCGATCCCAACCCTGTTATTTTATGGCTCCATTTAATTACTTAAAGATCGGATGAGATAGTCATCGGACTCGGGCTCGGTCCGGAGCCTGGAACATCGAGCCTTCTGGTCTCGGCAAAATATATTAGCCTGTACACGACGCATGGGTAACCACAAATATGAAATAACTGGGTATATGGTCACATGAACCAAGATTAACAAAGCTGAAGTTCAAGCAGAATCTATTTAAGTATTTGGAAGGAGTAAAAGGAAGGATCTCAGTGATTAGGAGTAGCATCACATGATTGAGCTTGATTCCGGTCCATTAACGACAGTTGATACAAAAAAGCATGAAACGAAACAGATCTTTAGAGGAACGAAGAACACAGAGGCTGAAACCATGAATGGGGATCAGATGACTGATGAAGGAGTCCAGGCTGGCAATGGAGAAGTTAAGGAGGTGATGCATATTTCGGACCAGAAAAAGCAACGGATGGAGGCGAGGGACGCGAACACCCCGTTGACGCCAACTTCGTTTAAATTGAATCGGTCAGACACTTCGGACCTGGTAAGTGACACATCACCGTCATCCATCGAAGAACATATGAACAACAACTCGGGAGCGAGGTTCAGTGAGTCTAGCGCTAAGAGGATCATAACTAGTATAGACCCGCTCCAAGTGCCTGAGGTTACATCAAGTGAGTCTACGATCAAGAGTCCCGAAAACAGGGGACAAAATAATATACCGTTTATAACCTCGCGCCATGAAGAAGGTACTGGTAGCTCTTCTGGTGCCAGGCGACATAAATCACTTCAAAATGTGGAGAGATTGAGAAGTCAGGATGAATTGACGGGTGAAACTCGTTATAGACCAACTGCGCCCATCACTAGACAGACATTCCCATTATACAATCATTCTGGGCAAGACATGATCGCAGTTAGGAGATCATCAACTAGTTCGGAGATACATCGCATGAGAAACTCAATTATGGTTAAAAGAAGTTTGAAGAAGAAGAGAATGAATACGGAGGATGACAGAGTTTTGGTAGGTAATAAAATAAGCGAGGGACACGAAAACTTCGTGATGGCATATAACATGCTAACCGGTATAAGGGTGGCTGTTTCAAGATGTTCAGGCGTGATGAAGAAACTTAAGGAGGAGGATTTCAAATCATCCAAAAAGTTGACGTTTAATATGGACGGAAGTGAGTTGACTCCATCGTCTAAGTACGATTTCAAGTTCAAGGATTACTGCCCAGAGGTGTTTAGGGAATTACGCTCACTCTTTGGTCTCGATCCGGCGGAATACTTGGTTTCAATCACAGGTAAATATATATTATCGGAATTAGGCTCTCCTGGTAAAAGTGGTTCATTTTTTTATTACTCTAGGGACTACAGGTACATCATCAAAACTATACACCATTCCGAGCATAAGCAGTTGCGCAAGATTTTGAAGGAATATTACAACCATGTGAAAGAAAACCCCAATACATTGGTTTCACAATTTTATGGTTTACATAGATTGAAGATGCCATTCAGCAAAAATGGTGTCAGAAAGGTTCATTTCATCGTTATGAATAATTTATTTCCACCACACAGAGATATTCATTTAAAGTATGATTTGAAGGGTTCCACTTATGGACGGAAAACGGTCGTTCACAAAGAAAGTGAAGTGTCAGCTTTGACGCTAAAGGATTTAAATTGGCTAGAAAGAGGTGATAAAATCAAGTTCGGGCCTGATAAACAGAAATTATTTGTTGATCAACTAGAATCGGACGTCAAACTTATGAAGAGAATTAACGTGATGGACTATTCTTTATTGTTAGGAATTCACGATGTTAAGAAGGGTAATAATGAAGAAAGGACAACAAAGTTATCGGTCTTTGATCCCAAATCAACCAATAAATATGAGTTGATTACAACCAATCCAAGAGACATAGATAGGGCAAATGATTTGCCTTCGAATGTTTTTCCTGGAAGATCAAAATATGTGTTTTATGGTCATGATGGCGGTATAAGGGCCACGTCGAATACTAATGAGCCAATAACAGAGATTTACTACCTAGGTATAATTGACTGTTTGACTAATTATTCCTTGAAAAAGAAGCTCGAAACCTTTTGGCGATCACTCAGTCATACTAGAAGTACAATTTCAGCAGTTCCAGCAAACGAATATGGTGATAGATTTTTAAACTTCATAAAAGAAGGCACCAAGATGGTGAGATCAAGCTCTTCGGAGCATTGATACCCTATATATAAGTCGGCATAGTATTGCGCCTTGCTTACTATTTTGTATTTAGCTTATTATTCATTGGGAGTTTAGTTCAATTCTAGAAGCATTTTCTTGGAGTAAGTAAAGGCCCAGGTTTGGGAATTATGCTGTAATTGAGGACATCTTCATTGAAATTCCACTATTTCGCAATGCGCAATAAAAAAATTGGTAAATGCTCCAGGAGGGGTTCGAACCCACGACCGTCGCGTTCCTCACACGACCGTGACTTATGGTATAACCAAATTGTCGTAACACGGCTATAAGCACGAAGCGCTAACCTCTGCGCCACTGGAGCTTCAAGATTTTCGTAACCTTTATCTACCAGAAGGATCGAACCCTTCAATTTTAGTGGTAATATCCACTGCGATATTCGGGCCGAATCTCAAGAATCTTTGAATTTTTGAAAGTATAAGGTGTTCGAAGATGTTAAATGTCACTAATCGTTTGAGGCATCCCTCAGTAATATACCAAAGCTATGAACACAACTACTGTAATACCCAATAAAAATTTCGTGTGGGTTCAACTGGTGATCCAACTTCAAACATTAAAGCGATGCTGCATTTCAATTGTAGCATAGATATATATATATATAATTATTTATATTTTGACCCGTAGATCGCTTCGCCAAGAAGTGGAGTGACAGACAACTCTGTCCTTGCGTAGTCATTATTATGCTGAAGAAACTCACTGAAACGATTGCTTCCGTGCTGCTTCTACGTTTGTCGCTCCAAGACTTATTGTGATCAAAATAATGTAAAGTGTGCAGCGATCAAAAGAACTAAATTATAACATCTAAGTATTCACAAGCTCAAGCATCTGACCATTGCCAGCCAAGGAAGGCTAGCCTTAGCCCAATCTAGTGGTACCTTGTTACATGTATAGCAATTTATCTATGGCTCTACAAGTTGGCAAAAAAACATTACTCCGATACCGGGAGTCGAACCCGGGTCTGCTCGGTGAGAGCGAACTGTGCTAGCCGTTACACCATATCGGATGATTTGTAGTTGATTTGAGAGCAATTGGATTGACACTCTGACCTACCAGCTGAGAACAATTCACAGCTAATCAGACATGAATGCGACAACTCATCTGAGCAACACAGTAAAAGGTAGAATCTCTCACGTATATAGAAATGAGGTCAACCAACATACAAACTTCATGAAATACTACACCGCCAACGTCTCTTTACTTGAATCAATGACCTCCTATATGGGTCAAGAGTGGAATATAGGTTCTCAACATACTTCTCTTAACTTTTTTTCCTGACAATTAATGATTGAGGTCACTATTCAACAGCCTGATTCTTTTCCAACAAATTGCTACCATTATAGGTATGCTTTGTAGCCATCTTTCAATCTCAAGCTGCAGAATATATTGCTCATTTGCCCTTCTACCCGAATGTTCCATGCTGTATCAATGAAATGATGTCAAGTAATCCGCTTGCTACTGCCGAGATCAACGTTGATTCATTTGCACATGGGCGATATCCCACACCATACGAAGTTCTACATTCACCCTATTTTTCGGTATAAAATAGTCGAGAATATGATTTTTACTTCCACCTCTGGATCGAATATCACAAGAGATTCAATTTGTGGCTATCAAACAATTACACAATACCTTCTCATCACCTTGAAGGAATCATTAGAACGTCTCCGTTTTCAGGGCAAATGAAAGAGAAAAAAGTCGACCTATTGGAGCATAGGGAGCTATGCCCTGCACTAGATGAACTGCTGAGTATGACTGATCTGATAAAATAGATGAGATTTAAAGTAGAGCGAAAATTTGATTCCATATAGCAAGTCCCTCTTTTGATCAGTAGATAGCGAATTAAAGAGATATTGTGCATGGTGGAGAGATAGGTAGCTGCAAACTTACACAATCAACCATACGTAGCATCTAGTAGCAAGTCAGAGTGTCAGTACAATATCTCAGACAACTATTACAAATCATCCGATATGGTGTAACGGCTAGCACAGTTCGCTCTCACCGAGCAGACCCGGGTTCGACTCCCGGTATCGGAGTATTTTTTTATATAGTTTTTGGACATAGAATCAGCCAATGTGAGGGCAACTCAGAAGCACCGCTTGACAATGTAAATATATTGCTTCCTATTTATCAAAGCTATTAACTGATTCTTACTTGATGGTTTAAAGTTTTATTCGAAACGGTTTATCATATGGACAATTGCTGCTCCTTTATTTTTTTACTACACCTGCCAACGATTCCAGCGTGTTGTGTAGCTAATCCCGACGAACCACCTATTGCCGAACACCGTACGTCATAAACTTAACAATTTGCTTTTCTTCACTATATATATTTAAATGAAAGAAGAAAAGAATTATCGGAGAATAGACACTTCTCTCGTCAATTGATATACGAAGAGATGACTGCGAATGCGTTGCTGTATTTATGAAATGAGCTAGAGCGTATTATCGAGAAACTTGTAATCGTCTCAAGATTACCGTCTCTCATTTTGGATTGGATGGTTTTACTTTGTTCTTCTCAGTCCCTTTATCTTTCAGTTTGTTGGTAGTTTGTTTATCTTTCTTCGTTGATAAAGAGTCTTCGCCCTTCGGTTTGACTTCATCTATCTTTGACTCCTTGAAGTCTTTATTATTCTCAGATTTCTGCGAAATTTTCTCATTTACTTCGTTTGTTTTTGATTTCTTATTGCCTTTCTTGACTTCAGAATCCTGTATATCTTTCCTCTCATCAGCCTTCAAATCCTTTGCGGAGCCCTTTGACCTGTCTGTTGGGGGGACCGATGCCTCAGTGGGTGAACTTTTCTCCGTATCGAACGTGTTTGTGGCAACCTCCGACTTCATTTCGGTATCGTCGCTGACCTTTTTATTGGATTTGACATTTTTCGCATCAGATTTCAGACCCAGGTTTGATGAATCTATTTTCTTTCCACTCGAGAAATTGTCGTTGCTTATCTTGGTTCTTCCATTTGGCTGTTCTTTTGGAGACTGTTTGACTCCATTAGGTTTTGGTCGACTGTTACCTATTGGCCGCGTTGGTCGATTAGGTTTTGGACGACTATTGATCTTTGGTCGATTAGGGTTTGGACGACTGTTGATCTTTGGTCGTGAAGTGGACGCTTTGGGAAGACTAGGATTTTTCCACCTGTTACTCAGCTGTCTGAAACGTTGGTTTTCCAACGCATGGTTATATCTTTCAATATCTGACGATTCCTCGCCATACTCAAATGCATCAAAGTATTCATCGTTCTCGCTTTCAAATTGATCCTGTTCCCTACCGTACTCGGCACAAAACTTGACCGATCCTTGAAGTGCACAGACAACATTATCATTATTGAATCCCGGTAACGATTCCAAACCAAAGTGTTTTAATTTTGACAAAGTCTTAGAATCAGGAATATTTAACTTTTCTAGTTGTGAATAGTCAAATCCTTCCAAATTGGGGTCATCGGGCAGATCATCCTCCATGGGTATCAAAACTAGCGATCTATCATCAAAATTGAGAATCTCGTTGAGCAATCCCTTCACATTGATTCTGTCAACTGTAAAATCACTTATGGAAACCGAAAGAGTCAAATAGTCATCACTTTTTATATTGCCACTCTTTATGTCTGTCTCCAAGGAATTGACAGACCAACTCGATATTCCATTCGGAATCAAGATGTTAGAACCAGAGCATACAGCTTTAGGATTATTTAAATTCCAGCCAATAATGGGAACATCGAAAGAGATTGAAGAACTCAAATGGCTAATTTTATATACGTCTTTCGTATACTCCGACATCTCCTTCTCTCCTCCGAAAAGACCCAAACCTTCTTTAATGGTAATTGAGTCTTTTACAAGAACCACGAGATTTGGACGATACATATTGTTTCCACAACCACATTTGTCAAGGTGGGCTCTGGCGAATCCGGCCCAAATTTCCCTCCCTGAGGGTATCAAATATGTATGGTCTACCCCATTAACGTTCTTCAACATCTCGTTGATGTTAATCAACAGGGTACCGCCGCGCAATGGACCGATTTGAGCACCCGGAAAGAGCTTGTTGTTAAGCCTATAGGTGAAAGAACATACACCGGTTCCACCCGCTAAGTCACATCTTAATATCTCCAAATTTGCCCAACGGTAAACAAAGTTGATATACTTGTCATGCTTATGTTGAGAACGCAAAGCATCGCTTATGAAAGGAGTCCAATTCTTTTGTTTTTTCTGTCTGGGTAAATTTTTAATTCTAAGTTCGACAACCTTGTTGTATACTTTATTATCATATTCTTTGGAAGGAATACCATCAACGTTTGCTTTTCCTTTTTGCGTTTGCCATGGCCAACATATAAACATTGATCTGTAAAAGTTTTGTCTCAAAATAGTTTGGGTATCTTCATCATCATCAAATCCCTCTAGCTTTCTATGGTGTGCATTGAAAACTATCAAAGGCTCTTCATATCCTTTCTCATTTTTCACCAAGATAATTCTGGGGTCTTCTGGACCATAGTATTTGCCGTCGGTATCATCATAATCGTGGTAGAAGGGAATCGGTAAGAAATATGGAAAGCTGAGAACTTGCATCGTCCGTTTACCTTTTTTAGAATCATCATTTTTGTTTGCTGTCGTTTCGTCAGCCAAAGTATTACTCGGTACTAGAAGTTTTGTGTTTGTAAGCTCTCTCCAATTCTTATCGAATATTTGGGCATACGTCAACGATAATATCGGTTGATTCCTTACACCTTTGGGGCTATAAATAACCCTCGATATCATTAAATGGACACCGTAATTCTTTAACCAGACAGACGACCCTGCTAGACGATACCAATAACGGTCAACCACATTGTACTTCAACTGCAACTTCAATTCATTTATGAAAAAAGGAGCCATTTCTTGGTAATAAGGTTCATCGCTGTACTCTTCCAAAAACTTTTCAAGGATTTCCACGAGCGACTTATCCAAAGAACACGGTTTGTCAATTTCGATTTCACGATCTTGCTTCAAAAGTGTATTACATTTCGCGGCGTTGAGATTAATGTTCTTCGATCCGTCGTACACAGTTATTGGATGCTTGACGTATCGAGATTTAGCTTGATTTGTCGTCTCATCCTCCTTTTTTGCTTTAATTAGTTTGGGGTTTTTCAACTTCTTCATATCAAAAACAGAAGAATATTTTTGAACAAACTCTTCAACGTTGTCTGATTTCATGTTTGCGGGAAATATTATCTGGTTTTTATTGATGCTACTGGTTTTCCCGAAGTGATACACCCTAGTCCCATAAGCCGACTTGAATCCATTTATAATAATACTATTATCATACCCCATAAGATGATATCCCAAGAATAAGACAATGATAAAGACAGCCACAGCTGTGATCTGAAACTGGGTGAAACTCCGTCTTACTATCATCTTATATGTTACATATATGGGCTCCACTATATGTCAATCGCTCTTATTCACCCTTGGATAGTCTTTCAGTTAGTTAAATTAACAAACTTTTAGTATTATAATCGCGAAATCATATGGCTGAGCAGATAAAACGACAAAAACGTTTTGTGCAATACTAAACGTGAAGCTTTTGTAGCCCCGGTGAACTTTTTGTCGAAATGGGTATGATTGAAAATTTACGGCTACCAAAGTTCAGGAACTGAGTCACTATGTTCGGCTCCTCATGGGTTGTACAAAATGTATGCTCCGTTCAGCAAAGAATATACAAAAGACTTCGAATTAGACAACATAGTTCTGGAAATGTAACCCAAATGGGAAATCGATCGCAAATTTGACACATGAAACGAGTGATTGACAGGACGAATTTTAGAATGGCTGTTTTCCCATTCACGTCTCAAACACAATGCTCCTCATATCGCATGGTTGTGTATTCTTCAAAATGCAAAATTTGAGTAAATTAAAATCTAACTCTTATATAATGATAAAAACTGCTGTATTTAGCTAAGTATTCACCACGCCGGATTGAAGCCTTGGTATTTGAAGGAAATATTTAATGACTGACGTTGCTATCGAACTTCTTGCCAAATAAACGTGTCAATTAGTTTATGACCTTTAAATCAGCAGTATCAAGACGCCTTTGACTATCACTCTATGCCGCTTCTTTATGTGATACACAAAAAATCACAAATCAGATATTCAATTTGTTAAGCTCGCTGGCTTTGATGAAAGTTCCATCATGCTGTGCAAGTGTGTCTGTGTCTTCAGGATCCATAGCCAAATCTTGGTCATTCAGTAATTTTGAGCCATCAGAAGTACGCGGCGATGGTGAATCTTCGGCAGTTGGTAAGGCACTATCACCGTAATCCAAATCTTCTTCCTCATCGACCTCAAAAGCATCACCATCAGCATGTCCTAAGAAACCCTCTTCGTGATCGATATCAGTTTGATCTCTACTTTCAGGACCCGTGCTTCCTGGAACGCTCTCTGGGTTTGAAACATCTTCATTATTCCGAGTCTCCTCGATCTCGTTCGCAACATCATCAGTCTGTGTCGTATTATCGACGTAGGTACTGACTGAATTCATTCTATCGTTTTCCGCTTCATCTCTAGAAAGAATTTCTCCTCCTTCATCTCCGTCTTCAACTTCTTGATCTTTGTCATCATCATCATCATCATCATCATCCTCTTCATCCTCATAATCAACTTCGTCAGTATAATCGTCATCGGAATCGACGTATTCGTCTTCGGTGTAGTCTTCTTGACCTTCATCAGTATAATCACTTTCATTGGTGTCAATGCTAGTGTCGTATCGCATATTATTATCTTCGAGCGACGTTTCTTGCGATTTATTCGTTCCACTAAACATCATGAAGTTTTTTAACGGCGAGGAAAAAGCAGTTCCTGACGTGGGTCTCTCTTTCAAGCTTTGAGACCTCGGTACTACATTAGCGTCCTGTAATTTTCCCTGGTTATTCGAACTGACATTAGTCAAATCACTGTCTGTTGATCCAAAAGACTTGATTGAGAACTTTCCAGGTGATTTGGGATCTTGTGGGGAGTCGTCACTCTCCAAGTCGCTCAAATCACTGAGGTTGAGGGGCTCTCTCCAATAATTAAGATCGTTGAATTTTTCATCTGCTTTTATTCCGAGCATGATCTCTTCATCAACCAAACTTCTAGGTGATCCTGGAGAATTGAGGTCGCGATTGTTTTCTTGAGTATAGTTGATATACTCATTCAACTGATTATCATTCCAATATGCACTTACGGTAGAAACTTCCTTTATGGGAGGAAAGAATTGATCAACAAGCTCCCCAATATGTAAATAGGAGGACCTATATCCTGCTAGCTCCAAAAGCTCCATATGAACCTCACCATTTGGATTAATGGTAAAAATTCGATGACTTGGTATTTTAACAGATCTGTAACTGATAGCGTCAGTTATACGGTTTCCAAACCCTGCGTAAAATGGAGTTCTTTCATCATCATCATCGTTGAAATAAAGACCTCTTATGTCCCTTAAACAAGACATTTTGAAAACTTCAGGTTTCTTGAGTATCACTTCCCTTCTAAGAGCTGCCATTGTTCTGTCTGGGCTTAGAATAACAGGGCCATGTGGCAATTTGATCCCTCCATCCTGAACTATACCCCGCAAGTATTGTCGCGTAGAGTCTGCTTGACCAACAGATCTGGCAGTCACGTATACTATATTATATCCGTTCAAATGAATGTCACTGAATAAGTTAGCAACACCTGGATGTGTCCAATCTCTGCCAAGCAAGTTTAAGACATGACCCAAAGCATCTGACTTGGTAATCGTACCATCAATATCAGATATTACAATCGGCGTTGTGGACTTCCATAAATACAAGTTAGATGTGACCTGTGAGTTACCCTCACTCAATTTGAATTTGAGCGAGTTTTCACCATACTTTAGATTCATTTTCTTTAGTTGTTCGGAGGTAAGTCTCAAAGTTTTGAAATAAGCTTTATCAGACTTGGGTACATAACCGATAATGTTGCTGTCGAGTAATGTTTTTTCTAACTCTTCACCATTCAAAATGACATCTTCGTCTGTGGTGACCTCATTTTCCGCATTCTTGTTCAATATTCTTATATTACCGTTTTCATCTTTACTGATTATCTGATCCCAGAGTATTATTTCACTTTCATCATTGTTGCTGCTGCTCAAATCATTGATCTCCTTAAAGAATATCTTATTGAATAGTTCGTCTGAATCAGCTATATTCTTCTGAGAATTGGGTTTATATCCGTCCATATCTAATACCATGTCCCCGTTTATATCAATCTTTGAAGGAATGTTCAACTTTTTCGTTATCTTGCGAGCTTTTTCAAAAGCCAACTTGGACTGGATTGTAGGATTTGGCGATTGCCCATTTGATGATGCCCTTGATGGTGACGAACTCCTCGATAAAGATGTTTCTGAGAGTCTAATCTTATCTTCTATATCATCCTCCTTGATATTCAAATCCAAGATATCTGGTTCGTACTTGTTATGTTGATAAATAGAGTTACGAGGCAGTCCTCGGGGTGATGATGAGGGGGAGCTCGATGGCGATATCAATGGAGATGTCAAAACAGACTCAGATAAATCCAGGATTTGGTCCGTTTCAAAAACAAAAAATGCCTCCCCTCCATCTCCCAACTTTATTGGCAAATCAGTCTTAACATCATTCACATAGAGATCAATTTTCTTTTGTGATGGCCTGATGATTTGAAACTTGCCAAATCGAATATGCCATGGTGAGCAATGCAAAGATCCATCAGGTTGCTCTATAACAATTATATCTATCGCCCCTGAAAGAGTGGCCGGGTTCAAAGAATTCCATTGATTGTAAACATAGTCTCCAACCTTCCCCACGTATTGCATGTTTCTCAGGTATATTCACAATCGTAGGACATATATGTGATCTTGAGAAATATAAAAGATGTGTTTTTATTTTGTGTCAAGGCAGCACATGACACCCTCAAACCCCAGATAACCTCGAAGGGTTGGAACCATATACGTATGTAGCCGAATTGATTAGTTCTCGTAACTGAAACTGAATTCTTCATGAGTTCATTGATGTGGCTTCATGTATGAGTGGGACGATTCTTCTACAAGGTGAAACCTCTTTATGCATATTTAGATATATAAGAGAAATAGCTAAATTGAACTCAATTATATGGAAGTCATGATCTTTGATCGTTGTATGTTAGTATAGAGCAGTCCTGAATTAAACATGATATGCCAATTTTGATAACAAGAAGAGCAAACCTCAAGCATACATCCACCATGGGCGTAAGAGGGAATAAATCATACAGTAAGCCATGCAAAAAAATAAAAAGAGTAAAAAAACTATCCTACGTATATTTGTCCTTCAAGACTAATATCCATATCGGCTGTACTACCTCCTGATCACTTTGCCGTTGGTTGACCTTGTAATCGTCTCTTATGCTGGCAATGCGTGCTTTAAATAAAGTAGTCCAAACAAAAAATGTGAAGCCTCGAGTCTAAAATTTTGACTCGGAGTTGAGAGTCAGTAGATTCCTAAAAGGATATATCCTATCAAATGTGCACTTATAAAGTATTACACTGGCCTGTTTTATTTCTTAACTCTTCTACTTCGAATACAATTTAACACTGAAAAAAATGATCAAGTCGCTTGTTAACGTTGGAACTTTCAGATCGCTTGTGAGACAACCCATGTTGCCAAGACTGACAACCTCGTCTTTCTTGAGGTACAACTCTGTGAATCACAAGTTGAACAAAGACTCCTTCGCTTACAAGTACCTCGAAGAAGGTCCAGCATATGTCAAATTCACCAGCGAGCATGAATGGTTGGCCCGTTTTCGTGATGACACTGTATTTATTGGTATCACTGATTACGCAAGTAATGCGTTGGGAGATGCAACGTTCATTGAGTTGCCAGAAGTTGGTGATAAAGTAGAGGAAGGTGATTCTATCGGTTCCGTCGAGTCAGTGAAAAGTGCAAGTGAAGTGTACTCCCCTGTTAGCGGTGAAATTTTCGCTGTTAATGATGCTTTAGAAAGCTCACCCCAATTAATCAATGAAGATCCAATGGGTGAGGGGTGGATTGCTCAAATAAAGTTGAGTAGTCCTGAGGCTGTTGACACCTCAGAAGATTTACTCACCTCGGAGCAATACGAGTCGTCTTTAAAACACTAGTGTGAAATAGCAAAGTGCTGAATATACTACTTTTGATCAAATACATCTAACACATATATTCACTAAATATATAATATATCAACACGTTACGGTTAACGATCTTTTACCTAGAACCGATGCATGAAATACCCACTTGTATATCACTGATTGTAAATTAGTTGAACATCCTATTATCTGTTAGAGTCTTTCTGGTGGCAGAGATACAACAATATCGATAGTTTTTGTTTAAGCTGTTTAATAAAGAAATGAATTAGGCAGAGATTTAAGCACCGTTCAACTGAAATGGACTGCAATTGGAACTATTATCACAATCAAGACAATGATCACACCCAAAATCAAGCACATTCTCATCTTTAGGTCTTTCCACCACATATCTTTTCTGACTCTGTTGGCGCCTCTTCTGAAACCTTGGGCGCTAATCGCCAAGTTATCGGTTTTGTTTTCAATTGAATCCAATCTTTCTCCTCTTTCCGCTACCTTATTGATGTTATCTCTCATGATACCCACAGTATCGTCAATTTGCTATCGCTGTTAGTCACATCCTTCATAAGATGGGCCAATCATGCTATCCCACACTTCAACTGCTTTGCCTCCTTACAAGACTACCGAATAGATACTTACCGCTTGTATAGCGGCAGTCCTGGAATTGGACTGCTCGCCTGTTGTTTGGTTGGGGATGTATGGATCGTATGGAACGGAAGAAGACATATTCCTAGGCTGTATGATAGTATATTTAACTTCTAGTTCATGGTGTAATTTTTAACGTCTCTCGATCTTAATTCATTTGTTACACAAAACCCTTTTGCTAACCTCTGAAATATTCTTATGATCTCTCTTCTGTTCACATCGATTTCATGAGATCTGATCGACACTCAGCAATCTCGACTCCTTAATTTGCATGATTTATCGCTCATAGATTACAGTACATATCGTATGCGGCATACTGGCGCCAGTGAGCAAGGTAGAATTGGAGACGCTCTCTACATTACCAAAGCCTCCAATCCCCTATCACTTGCTCCCAGAGCAGTAAGGGTGGTGCACAATTGTCGACGGCCTATTCGCAGCCACCGTGCGGGTTCCTACAATCCCGATTTCACGACTGCGTACCACCAGTGGAGAATCATCCGAGCTGCTGGCTATATTCCATATTATCTTACACAAAACCCCGATGTACGACTCGCTCATTAGTACCTATAATCAACTGTCTCGGGAAGCTGCATCGATGCCTATTGTCACCGGCTTTCAAGTTCCTCACTCCACGTCTTCACAATCGTCTCGCCTCTTCCACCACCGACCTGTCCAACGCGGGCGCTCTTCCCCGCCCTTGCCGTAGAACGAGCACAGTTTCAGTTTTGCGGTTGTAACCAAGCTCCCAGGCTTTACTGGTTTCAAATCCACCTTCGCACCGTAGACGCGTGTGCGAATTTTACCCTTTCCAGTACTCACCTGGTTTCGGCTTACAAACTACAGTTCCAGACGGCCTCGTCGTAAAGTAGAAATCGACTGATGGCAATGATGGCGTAAATCATTGTGCCCAGCCAGCAGCAGCGCCTTTGCTCTGAGGCGAGGACCTCCCGAGATACCGCTGAGATTGTGACACCTAGACCGGGTAACCCGCACGACAACCGCATTTTTCAGACCTCCTCCGACTCTAAGCTGCTCGCAGACAAGACGATTCATTGACCAACATCATCACACACCCATGTGAGCTTGGACTCATCCGCCCCCGACTACCGCCATACTGCCGAAGACTGCCGTCACAACGGACTATCGCAATTCATTTCTTTCTAGATCCTTGTACGTGGCGTTGTATGCACACTTCATTTAGCTCAAAGAATCGTTGATTCGACTATTCCCCCTTTAATCGTCAAAAGGTCTCTCGCCGTTAAAATTAACACCCTGTAAATTTTAGTTTGGAATCTTTTTTCTTTTTTCTTCCATATATATAAGTTTAATCCATTAAACTAAACATATTTATACAATCTATAGTATCTAGTCAAAATGGACGGAGGTATGTATTAGCGCTCAGCGAGTTGGGGCGGTGGAAACAAAGGCGATTGGAAATTGATATTTGGAGGTGAAAAATTGGACGACGAGGGCAAGACGGGGTGTAGACGAAACTGTCGGGGCTGGTGAGCGTGCAATC
Source organism: Debaryomycetaceae sp. ZIM 2471 (assembly GCA_031081905.1). Taxonomy (NCBI): domain Eukaryota; kingdom Fungi; phylum Ascomycota; class Pichiomycetes; order Serinales; family Debaryomycetaceae; species Debaryomycetaceae sp. ZIM 2471. The sequence goes on along the minus strand of JARYTF010000001.1, from coordinate 539,361 downwards.
GTATGACAGGAGGAATTGCTGAGTGGCAGTGATGCTTCAAGTGTGGTATAGGCGTAACTGTCTTGCTGGGCTGAATATCACCCTAGAAGCAACGATTATCATTCGACGTGTCGGTTGCCAGTCTGAGGAGAACTTCCGACGAGGGTGCATGCAGTGTGGAGGAGGAATTGTCCATGCTGATCTGCAAAGTTCTCGGACCTCTTATCGGGCTGACTTCGACTCTAATGTTGGCTGGTTCTAAATTATTAGACGCAACACATTTAATTTGATCGAGATACTGTTCCCAAGCCTAGATATACAATTTACAGTACTAATAATATTTTAGAAGAAGTAGCAGCCTTGGTTATTGATAACGGTTCTGGTATGTGTAAAGCCGGTTTTGCCGGTGATGACGCTCCCCGTGCCGTCTTCCCATCCATTGTTGGTAGACCAAGACACCAAGGTATCATGGTTGGTATGGGTCAAAAGGACTCCTATGTTGGTGACGAGGCTCAAGCCAAGAGAGGTATTTTGACTTTGAGATACCCTATTGAGCATGGTATTGTTACCAACTGGGACGATATGGAGAAGATCTGGCACCACACATTCTACAACGAATTGAGAGTTGCTCCAGAAGAGCACCCAGTTTTGTTGACTGAAGCCCCAATGAATCCAAAGTCTAACAGAGAAAAGATGACTCAAATCATGTTTGAAACCTTCAACGTTCCCGCATTCTACGTTAACATTCAAGCTGTCTTGTCTTTGTACGCTTCTGGTAGAACTACTGGTATTGTTTTGGACTCTGGTGATGGTGTTACACACGTTGTCCCAATTTACTCTGGTTTCTCATTGCCTCACGGTATTTTGAGAATCGACTTGGCCGGTAGAGATTTGACTGACTATTTAATGAAGATCTTGTCCGAGCGTGGTTACACATTCTCTACCACCGCTGAGAGAGAAATTGTTCGTGACATCAAAGAAAAGTTGTGTTACGTTGCATTGGATTTCGAGCAAGAAATGCAAACTTCTTCCCAATCTTCAGCCATCGAGAAGTCATACGAATTGCCTGATGGACAAGTCATTACTATCGGTAACGAGAGATTCAGAGCCTCTGAGGCTTTGTTCAGACCTTCTGATTTGGGATTGGAAGCTTCTGGTATTGACCAAACCACTTACAACTCCATCATGAAGTGTGACGTTGATGTCCGTAAGGAATTGTACGGTAACATTGTTATGTCAGGTGGTACTACCATGTTCCCAGGTATTGCTGAGCGTATGCAAAAGGAGATTACCGCCTTGGCTCCATCTTCAATGAAGGTCAAGATTATTGCTCCACCAGAGAGAAAATACTCTGTCTGGATTGGTGGTTCTATTTTGGCTTCCTTGTCTACTTTCCAACAGATGTGGATCTCAAAGCAAGAATACGACGAATCTGGACCTTCAATTGTTCACCACAAATGTTTCTAAGCAAATTTTATTTTTACCTATCAAAAGCTGTTAAAATAATCCTTTATTTTATTTGCTATAAAAAATTGACCTACAGTAAGAATCTAATTTGTTTTGTTTAGAAAGTTTATAGTGTTTCACCAGATTTCTTTGAAATTTATCTTAGTAAAAGGTTAATGTATTCTTGTTTTAAAGCTGACTCAAAAATTCAATTCAAAATAATGTTAAAGTTCCAATGTAGGTGTTTGACCCTTCAATCTACCCAACACGCAATCCTTCACGTATTTGACAATGAAATTGTCCTCGTGCAACATCTCAAAGCTTTCCGTAGCGTCTTTTCCAGCAAAGTTAATGATCGACTCTGCTCCACCGGGATGGTTGCTCAAAAACAGGGTCAAATCCAAAACCACATTCTTGATGATGCACCAACAATCATCAGCTTTGTTATGTTTGCTGACCTCCTCCGCGGTGAATTCTTTTGACGGTATCTCAAATTGCTTGAAGGAATCTTGATTTTTTGGTGCCGTCTTCTGTTCCGTTGTAGGTGGAGCTTGAGACGGTTTCACCTGATCCTTCCTTCCATTCGACGAGCCTCCTTTTGTGTCTGCAGACCAATCAACTACGATACTTTGAGGTTTGGCTGGATCTATGTGTAAGCTGATCAAGTTAAGTCTGTCTGTAGCACTTTCTCCAACAGTCAGAGAGCCGCCTGCCTTATTCAATTGTTGCAAAGAAAAACTAGTAGCTTCATCTGCTGCCACTTTACCAAACACTACACAAGCCAATAAAGATGATCCGCCTAGCCTATTGTGTCCATGAACACCTCCTGCGACTTCACCGGCAGCGAACAACCCTCGGAAACGCTCAACTTTATCATCATCTTGGATCAACACTTCTGTTCGATCATTTATCTTGACACCGCCCATTGTAAAGTGCAAAACTCTCGCAACAAACGAAACGTGGTAGGTAGACTTCAGTAAAAGGTCAAAAGGACAGTTTGGGAAGAATTTCTTCCCAAATTCGTCTTCTGTCTTACCTTCGAAAGCCTGATTGTACATCAGTAATACAGAATTCAAAAATTGTTCATCACAGTCTAATTCATTTACTAGCTGTTCACCAGAGATCGATTTCAACAAATTTCTTGATCTGTAATGGGCGACATGGAATTTGAGTTTTGATTCTGCTCTTTCGTTAAGAACCAAACGAATTGGTCCATTTCCTGCTTTTATCTGTTTCTCAATCTCCTCACTAACATAATCTCTGGTGCCAAGCTCATTGACAAATCTTTCTCCCTTTTGATTCAACAAGATACCACCTTCACCTCTAAGGGCTTCAGCTCCTAAAAACAAAAATCTGGGTTGTTTTTTGCCACTAATGGCATCCGTATCATTCAAATCAATCAATCCGGTAGGGTGGACTTGGACTTTGTCTAGATCAATGCCAATACCTTTATTCTTCATAATGATCTTTTGACCATCTCCCGTAGCATGGTTACCATTCGTAGATGGTAGGTCGATTATATCGGGTCTATACTTCCTCAAAAGTGAATTTTTTGTGAAATCTGCAGCGTACCCACCAGTAGCCATGATCACAGGTCCATAGAGCTCGTGTTTGCTCTTGCCCTCCAAATTTTTATACTTGACACCAAGAACTCGTTTCCAGTCCTCCGGGTCAATGATCAAATCGATGACCTGAGTCTTCTTTAATATCTTCACTCGGTCTTGCTCAGTCTCACTTAAGGACTCCAACGTCTCTAACAATTTGTATGTTATAGCCATACCTGGAAATTTAGAGTCTTTTCCTCGATGAGTTCTTGGTTGTGAATGCCCTCCTAATCGTGAAACAACAGACAAATCTAAATGAAATACCTCCTGTAACCAATGCACCGCATCTGCTGAATTATAGGTGAGAACCTTTATTAATTCAGGATTCGCCCTCTCCTTTGCTGTAGCTAAAGTATCATTGTAGAACTGCTCAACTGAGTCCTTGATAGACAAATTCACCTGTGTTCTAGTCAATGATCCATTTATTCCCGACGTTGCCTTGCCGCTATTCCCACTCAAAAATCCTTGCTTGTCAAGAAGGACAACATTACCGCCTCTCAAGTAAATTTGATGAGCTGCCGATAAACCTGCCAATCCACCACCCACTACTATGATGGGATTTACTGGAAATGTCTGATCAGTCATGTTATATGCTTACACTGTAATCTATAAATCTAGTTGCAATGTCTGTCCCTTTAAATGAGTATTACGAACTAACTAAACTCCATTGGTTATTACCCACAATCCCAAACTTTTTTGCGGGGAAAAATTAGGTTTGACATAATCGTGGGTCGCACCTCCTTAGTGAGAAATATATTGGAAAGCAAATGTTACATCCAGGAAGTTTGCTTCGTTCTGCATAAGAGCATCTTCGTTGGATTTAAGCTCTTTGTTTCGCAAGTGATTCCAAGTTGTCGAGTCACCGTATAACATTGCAGGTGACTTAGCAAGCTGGCCAGAGTCATCACACCTCTTGCAATTGTAAGTGTCATGGGTATTACATGTAGTCTCCGGTTGAAATTCAAATAATTGCCGCAAATTATCCGCACTGAAGAGTCTCTCCACGTCCTCCTTTTCGTCTACAACACAACTAGAAAGAGATAGTTTCATGGACTGTCTTTGAAAAATCTTCTCTTCTATGGTTCCGGTTGATATCATTCGATAAATAAAGCAGTCCTTTTTCTGGCCGTCTCTCCAGACTCGGGCTAACGCCTGCTGGTCTGCAGCGGGGTTCCAATCGGGATCGATGAGAACTAACCGATTGGCCCCTATCAAATTGATACCACACCCACCAGCCTTGGATGAAAGTAGAAAAATGAATTCCTGTCCATCTGGGTCATTGAATCGATCAACAAGCTTCTGTCTCTTATTTATATTCATTGTACCGTCTAGTCTCAAACACCCGTATTTTCGACTTCTACACATCTTTTCTATCAAGTCTAGCGTCTGTGTATAGTTAGATATCAAGACAATTTTGTCGTCAGTCTCGGTGTTTATCTTGTGCAAGAACCTCTCAAGAATCTGAAACTTACCACTGAGCCAAGTTTGTACTTCACGGTTTCTTCCACTTGGGTTAGTGCTTGATTGATACTCTTCTGGTATAAAAGCAGAGCTTCCATCAATGTCTTCTGGTAGTCTCAACAAATCAGGATGATTACAAAGCTTCTTTAATAAACCAATTGCTTTCAATGGCTGCGAACCAACCCCACGAAGAAGTTTCTTTATTTCAGGAGAAGTTATGAAATGCTGGTACACTTCTCTTTGCATTTTAGATAATCCAACAAACATGACGTATTCGTACTTTATAGGAAGGTATTTGGATAAGATATCATTAGTCCTTCTTATAATAAATTTAGACACTAACTTCGATAAGTCTGCTAACTTTTCGTCTCCCTTTCTGCGCTCATCGTCTGTGGCAACAGCATCTCTTCCCCTTAGGATGACATTCTCAAAATTTTTTCTGAAATCATTTCTTGTACCCAAATATCCAGGGTTAGCGAAATTTAAAAGTGAGAAATACTCGGATAAGTCATTTTGAATCGGGGTCCCCGATAGAATCACCCTTCTCTCACATTTCAATGAGTTGAGCGCTGTAAATGTCAACGAATCCCCATTTTTTAATCTATGACCTTCGTCAGCTAACATTAACCCCACTTCTGTACCAGCCAATTTGTCCACATTCCTTCTCAAAGTCTCATAGGATATAATCATTACAGGCCTAACAATATTCCGTCCGCATGCTACAGACCATTGCTGGAGAGCATGACCAAGGTCAGCAGACTTGGTACTCTTTCCATCCACTGCCAATGGAGTTAACACACCTTCTCCTAGCCATTTGGTGATTTCATTCGCCCAGTTTCTCACCAAAGATGATGGGCACACTATTATACATTTGTCGATTGTCTTCCTTCCTCTAGGACCTTGTCTGAGCAAAGTCCACATTAATGCAAGACATTGTAAAGTTTTTCCCAATCCCATCTCATCCGCCATAATGCAACCTTTTGCTTTCGGATCAATTAGACCGGCAGTAGATCTGTACAAAAATTTCACACCTGCGATCTGGTGAGGACGCAAAATCTTTGCAAGTTTTGGATCTATTACCACTGGCACGTCGGGATATCTAGCCGCCTCTTCCTCGGGGTTCTTCACGATGCCCAAAATTTCCGCTAATGATTTGTGTGTTCTGCGCCTTTTGGCTGGTCTTAAATCCGTTTCTCCATTTGCACTTTCTGCTATCTTTTCGATTTCTTCGGGACTCTCTTCGCGTTCGTGATTTGCGTCTTCCTCCTTTGGTATAATATCTATAGTAGGATCGTACAAGACTATCGCGAATTCATGTGTTGGGTCATGTAAAGCTCTAGGTGGTAATATGATCTTTCTCTTCGTCCCCAATGGTGGCGGAGGTCCTCTGTTCACTAACGTGTCTTTATTCTCATTTTCACTAGAGAAGGGAACTGTGAACGATCTCCTAAGCTTGTCCTCATCGCCATTTCCTTTACTAATCAACCTAGGATTTAGAGCGCCAATTCGTTTGGCAGAACGAACAATTTCGCCATTCTCGTTTACTGCTCCATCCGTTACCACATCTACTGAAGATTGATCCTCGACATAACTCACATTCTTCAACCTAGCTTTTCTAGGAGGCATATTAATAGTAGTTGTTTCTGCCCCTAGCGTTTGAGATCTGCTTGCAAATGGTATTTTAAATGGTTGAGATAGCCTAAAAACCCCATTTTTAATTGAAGGCGGCCTCTTATCTTTGGGAACACCTGCACCCGATCCAAGTGGTGTAGTATACTCAGTGAGTGGTTTTCTTTTCATTGAAGATGTTCTAGTGGTAGAAAAGTGTTATACACCTATTGCTTACAAACAAACAAATAAATAAATGTTTACATCGCGAAGATTGGGAGTTTCGATTTACATTTAATTTTATATACTAAAAATGGATGAGCTCTTAACTCGGGCAAGCAATCAAGCTGTCACATTTGCAATCAGGTCTGGTATATCCCTAGCTTCGGGTTTTGCTATAAAGACCGTTACCAAGTTTTTGGATAAGATACCAGAAGAAGAGAAAACAAAGATATTAGTGACTAAGAATAAAATTCAAAGGAAGATCGATGTCCTTACAGTCACAATTGATTTGATAAAGCTTGCTGCTGCAAAAGGTAATACTAGCTTGGAAAGCTCTGTTGCATTGATCAATGAATTTTCAGAGGAGATCAGTAAATTCGAGGAATCTATCAATACTATTACACAAGATTTAACCAACTCTAATGAAAAGAGGTCAATAAAGCAAGTTGAGGATTATATGAGCAACTTGCTCGAACAGATTAATGAGAACATCCCTATATTAACCTTGAGCTTGGTTAGTACTGGCATCAATTTGAGAGGTGATCTTCCAAGCACTATTTCTCCTGGTAGACTTCTACAAGCTTCTAATTGCTTGGGGATAGCAAATGAAAGGTATCAAAATCAACCACTAAAGGTGGGACCCTTATTCGATTTGGCATTTTACTCGATATTCTACAATCCCAGTAGACTCAAGTATATCAAGGAAGACGAATCTTGGGCTAATGAAGAGTTGTCATGCATATCGTGGAAGGAGGAATTCGCAAGATGTACAGGTGAAGTTTATAGAAATTCTACGAGTGACCTCAACTTTTCATACGAATTGAGAATTGAAGAAGATTTCAACGATGGCAGATATCACGAAGATTCGGCAACTCCTGGTAAGCATGTAATCGGTGTGGAAAGCCTAGTCAAACAATTCTTTACTGCATCGGGCAAGCTTTTGAGACTCGAATCACGAAACACTCCCATACTCATCCTTAAACTATCTGAAGGGAAAGGAAATCATAACTGGATTGGTCTAGGAGAAGTTTCGAAAAGTGAATTCGATGATAGTGACGAGGAAAACGATTCAGAGACTGGATCGGATGATGAAGCTGGAGATGAAGAAAATAGCAAGTCTGAGAAGACAGGCACTTCAAAAGACGAAATGAAATCCCTGACTCTTTCTCTATTAGATTACTTGCTCAGGCTCTGTAAAATAGAGCAAGTGGAGCAAAAGAGTGTTCTTGATCTCTCTGATGAACAACTTACCCTTCACATAAGAGAGAATAATGTCACATCATTAGAGAACGACAAAGAAAATTACAGTATTAAACCTGAAGTGCTGGGTAGTGAAATCACAATGCAGTCTAATACAATTAGATTGGACAATCTTGATCTTGGTAGATAGCTTTCTCTTACGTAAATATGAGCATTTAATAAATACATTTATTTTCTATTTTTCATTCCTCGATGAAATCTAGCAAACAGAATTCATCGCCATTGTGATAGACACTCTTAGACGAGTCAAGAGTGTAAATCAGTTCTTTGATCATAAAGCGGGGAAACAAAATCGTTCAATAAAGGAATGCTGAAATCAAAATCCAAAGGATCTTGATTGTCTTTGGTTGGAGAATTGGGCAAATTCTGGCTTAAGCGTTTGTCTAATGATTCGTTCTCCAGAAACCCAGTATCAGACATATCATTTTCAGTTATTCGTCCGAAATTATCCAATTCCGTTTGAGTCTTTTGTGACAGACTATCGAAAAAATCGATACTGTCTACTCTTGAATCTTTCATGCTTGTATTAATCTTGCTCCCGTCTTCAAGATCCACATTTGCTGATATTGAAGGCGAAAAATTGGTTGGATTAGATTGATTAGATAAAACGCCCAAATTGGATAAGCTTTCGAAATTCCTACTAGTATTGGTTCCAGTTGATGAAGTTGAGGCCATGGACAATACACTTTCCGGCCTTTTGGGCCTTATTGGTTGATAATGTATAGTCTGTCTTGCATTATTATGCTGTTGGTTCTTTTCCTGTTGCGTGAAAGGGTTCCCATTTATTCGAGAACTCTTTGTATTTTGTTCGTGATTTTCGTTAGATGACACTTCAGGAAAAGAATCCAAAGTTGATTGTGGAATCGACAGTAACGGTTGAGATTTGCTATCATCGAAGCTATGAGTACCGACTAGAGGAAACAAAGGAAACATATTGTCCACCATTTGCACATTTGGATCACCATTGCTATCATCGATAGCACTGTTGGTTGCCTTTCCCGGTAACGCATTCAAGTTAGTGCTTGAGGAGTCTGATGGAGAAACAGAATCCGAGTAGGAGTTTTCGTTCCTATTATTCGAATTTATATTCGAGGACGAGCTGTAAGTAGATGAGAACAAGTCAAATAATCCACTCCCTGTTTCAAAAGGCATTGGTACATCCTCCACTATACAGTGTGAAAGTAATCCCAGAGAACTGAATGATCCCCCCGATGAATTCACACCTTGGTCGTTGTTATTAATGACATCTGTTTTGATAGTCTTTTTCTTATTTTTGTCTCCCTTCTTGACAGTAGCAACACAACAAGTGCATTGACTATTCTTGTGACATGCACATGAAGCAAGGTGAGTACCCGGTGATTTACCCTTCTTACCACAAGAACATCTGGTGTGTGTATTCTTGAGCTTTCTTTGTTCTCGACAATACTGGCACTGTGATGCTGGCCTTCCTTTCGGTTTGATCATAGTTAATGGCTGATCTGTATGAGTGCAAGTTGTAACCCTGTGACCTCTGATGCATCTCTCACAAGCATACTTTACACCGTTTATGAGAACCATATTCGTACGTAAAGGAATAACAGTTTTGAATCTAGCTCAGTCCACCGTATCCGTAGTTCTGTTCTTGTCTATATTGGTGATGGATTGAAAATTTTGTATATGTAAATCGTCATTAGTCTAGTTTTCGCTAAGCTGAGTAAAACAATTTTTGCTCCTGAACAAAATTTTTGGTCGTGCACAAATCTGGGAAAAGAAATTATTTGGACCTTATACTAGAAACAGGGTAGGTAGTATTATAACTGTTGCTTCAAAGAGGGGTATAAGTAAGAGATAAGTTATTCAAAATACCTACTTCGTTAATTTCTCTAAAGAATTTTTAGATATATTTCCCTTGATCTTGTCGCCAACGAATATCTAAGTTGCAAATTTTTGATATTTGGGTCAAAATCTGTAAAATCAATGCATAAGGTTTGATGTATTCTTACGTTATACTCGCCCCCACCTCGTTGATCGGTCAAAATTTTGTTTACGGATGGAGGAGAAGAGTTCGGTCTTTCGTTCAAGTCTCCCGGATTAGAGTTTCGATACACGGTGATAGACGCACTCAAATACTCAGATCAGAGATGCTCAGGAGAGACGGTAAAGACCATGCTTTTTCCAATAAACAAGTAGAGAGCTTCAACAAGGACAGAGCTTTACCAAGGTCGAGTACTAGCACCCGCACTGTAATTAGAAACGCACTATTGTCCGAAAAGCCAGCTTGACAGTGTATAATAATTGTAGTTTGCGCAGGAATGTTACATTGCTCGAGAGCCAATCGTTATTTTCTCAGATAAGCAGAATTGTGGGGAATCTAGACACTATAAATTGAAACAGTCCCAGCAACAATTTTTAAGCATTTGACCATTGATTCTTGATGCTTAGTCTTGAAGAAGTAAAAAAACATAACACCAAGCAGGATTGCTGGGTGATAATCCATGGTAAGGCTTACGATGTTAGCGATTTTGTTGACGAACATCCTGGAGGAGCTGACGTTATTGTCAAATATGCTGGAAGAGATGCTACGAAGGCATTTGACCCTATCCATCCCCTGGATACTCTAGTCAAATATCTTCCAGAGAAGTATCATCTCGGGGAGGTGGAAAAAAAGCCCAAAACTAGAAGTCAACCCAAGCCTGTTGTACAGGCGACAAGCCAAGTACAGGCAAATGCTCTGGAACACAATGGCACTAGACAAGTCGTAGATGAGTTTGATGTTGAATACGACGAACAAGACGACTTGCTTCCCATAGAGATAGTCTCAGTAAAGGTGGAGGACGCTTCGCAAGAAGAAGAAGACGAGTATGATGATGATGAGGATGAACCACCCACCGAGGAAGAGCTCAACAGAAGGCAACTTGTGAAGAAGAAGCCAGATTTATCACATATTTATAACCTCAATGATTTTGAGTTCGTGGCCAGACATACTATGGAAAAGACTGCTTGGGCATATTATTCTTCTGGATGTGATGATGAGATTACAATGCGTGACAACCATCTTGCTTATCATAAAATCTTTTTCAAGCCAAGGGTACTTGTAGATGTAACGAACATTGACCTTTCCACTACTATGTTGGGATCAAGAACATCAGCTCCATTTTATATCACTGCAACGGCTCTCGGTAAGTTAGGCCATAAGGACGGAGAAACAGTTCTCACAAGAGCGGCTGCAAAGCTGGATATTATACAAATGGTTCCGACTTTAGCGTCATGTTCTTTTGATGAGATCTTGGATGCTAGTAACGGTACCCAGACCCAATGGTTTCAACTCTATGTTAACCTGGACCGTGAAATTTGCAGGAAAATCGTTCTTCATGCAGAAGAGAGAGGTATCAAGGGATTATTCATTACCGTGGATGCTCCGCAATTAGGTAGGCGAGAGAAAGATATGAGATCGAAGAACTTTGAAGATCTAAGTCATGTTCAGGGAGATGGCGACGATGCTGATAAATCACAGGGCGCAGCAAGGGCTATTTCTTCCTTTATTGATACTGGGTTAGCATGGTCAGATATCAAATGGTTCCGTTCAATAACAAAATTGCCTATCATCTTGAAAGGTATCCAAACTGTTGAAGATGCTTTGTTAGCCGTGGAACATGGGGTAGATGGAATTGTTCTTTCTAATCATGGAGGAAGACAGTTGGAGTTCTCCAGACCGCCTATCGAAATCTTAGCCGAGTTGATGCCCATATTGAGGGCTAAGAACCTCGCAGACAAGATGGAGGTCTACATAGATGGAGGCGTTCGTAGAGCCACTGATGTACTTAAGGCTATATGCTTGGGTGCAAAAGGTGTAGGAATTGGAAGGCCTATGTTGTACGCCATGTCCACATACGGAGACGATGGTGTAAACAAAGCGATCCAAATCTTGAAAGACGAGATGATCATGAATATGAGATTGCTTGGCGCTACGTCAATGGATGAGCTCAACGAGTCATTTGTGGATACACGTTGGTACAATAAATACGTACCAGAAGACAGATTGTATAGCAACGTCTATCAACCTTTGGCGGCTCCTTCATTCAAAGACACTAAGCTTTGAATCATAGTCTAAATACGTAGTGCAGCTTTAGCTAGTAGTGTATAGGTAAATACTGCACATTACACATAACTTAGTCAACGCGTTTTGTTGTTCAAATCAAATTGAACGATCAGGAATTGTTTTTAAAACAAGGATCAAACAATTTTATAGGTAGTCGAACAGTGTTTATTTCGAGCTCAGCAAATCTTTGAAATAACTCTTAAGTGCAATTAAGCAATTTGAAAGATTGGAATTGAAACGCCTACATTAAACCACTTGGATATTGGAGTTTCGAGCTTAATTGATTCAATCAGGATTGTCGATTGACTATTAGTACTTTAGTGCTTTTGAGCGGCTTTGAGACTATTAGTACAAAGTAGCAAACTGGAATAGGGTTCAATTGAATTGTTTGCCATTTGGTTTATTGTCATCAATAGCCCAGTTTTAACCGCCCAATTTTAGACATGGTTTCTGCCTATGACACCGGAACGTAAGTATCACGAGGAATCTATCTTTTGAACTAATCGTACTAACGCATAATAGCCGTTGTTGGTATCCTGATGACAAGAAGGGCTGGATAGGGGCCGTAGTTAAATCTAATGTTCAAAAAGGTGACAAATATCATTTAGAGCTTGTATCCGAAACTGACGAAGATACTGTCTTCAAGGTGGAGACTGCAGATTTGAGCGAAGAAAATGACAAGTTACCTCCTTTAAGGAATCCACCGATATTGGAAGCAGCAGAAGATCTCACAAGTTTGTCTTATTTAAATGAACCTGCTGTTTTGCACGCCATTAAGCTTCGTTACTCACAATTGAATATATATACATATTCAGGTATCGTTCTTATCGCCACAAATCCCTTCCAAAGAGTTGATCAGTTATACTCACAGGATATAATTCAAGCTTATGCTGGAAAAAGGAGAGGTGAACTCGATCCCCATTTATTCGCAATAGCCGAAGATGCTTATAGGTGTATGAAGAGGGATGGTGAGAATCAGACAATAGTTGTCAGTGGTGAATCCGGAGCAGGAAAAACAGTAAGTGCTAAATATATTATGCGATACTTTGCATCTGTGGAAGAGGATTCGGAGTTGGAGGCTAATATAGGAACAGAGCATAAGTCTGATATGTCTGAAGTTGAAAAGCAAATTTTGGCAACAAATCCAATTATGGAGGCATTTGGTAATGCAAAGACAACGAGGAACGATAATTCGTCTCGTTTCGGGAAGTATCTTGAGATTCTTTTCGATAAAGAAACATCAATTATAGGTGCCAGAATCCGAACATATTTGTTGGAGAGGTCTAGGTTAGTTTTCCAACCCGACACGGAGAGAAACTATCACATATTCTACCAAATACTCGCCGGAATGAATGAAGATGACAAAACCACATTAGGACTTACAATTGCCGATGACTACAAATATACAAACCAAGGTGGACAAGCACAAATAGCTGGTGTTGACGAGGCGGAAGAGTTTCGTACAACTAGAGATGCTTTAAATCTTATAGGTATTGATGATATAAAACAGTTTGAGATCTACAAGATCCTTGCTGCTTTATTGCATATTGGTAATATCGAGATAACGTTTACTAGAAACGATGCACATTTGTCCTCAGAAGAGCCCAATTTGGTTAAGGCTTGTCAATTGCTTGAAATCGATCCCGCAGATTTTAGTAAGTGGTGCGTCAAGAAGCAGATAACGACAAGATCTGAGAAGATCATTAGTAATTTGAACCACAAACAGGCGTTGGTAGCGAGGGACTCATTTTCAAAATACATATATTCTGCATTATTCGATTGGTTGGTTGATTATGTAAATCATGACTTGTGCCCTCCAAATGTTGCCTCAAAGATAAATTCATTCATTGGGGTCTTGGATATTTACGGATTTGAGCATTTCGAAAAGAACTCCTTTGAGCAATTCTGTATCAATTATGCCAATGAGAAGTTACAACAAGAGTTCAATCAACATGTGTTCAAATTAGAGCAAGAAGAATACATGAAGGAAGAGATTGAGTGGTCATTCATCGACTTTGCAGACAACCAGCCATGCATCAATCTTATTGAAAGTAAACTAGGAATTCTCTCTTTACTAGATGAGGAGTCAAGAATGCCAGCAGGAAATGACCAATCATGGATCGAAAAGATGTATCAAACGCTCGATAAGGAACCCACTAATAAGGTTTTCAAAAAACCAAGATTTGGACAAACGAAGTTCGTAGTAAGTCATTATGCGCTTGATGTAACTTATGATATGGACGGTTTCATCGAGAAAAATAGAGACACCGTTGGTGAGGGTCACTTAGATGTGATGAAAAGTTCGAAGAGTGAGATGTTGCAATCAGTCTTATCTATTATAGATAAGACTGCTTCTAGTTTGGAAGCAAATAAGGCCCCCACCAGTGCAAAAACCAAAAGCATTGCAAGCAAGAAGCCAACTTTGGGATCCATGTTCAAAAACTCTTTGATTGAATTAATGAAAACTATCGATTCTACGAATGTGCATTATATAAGGTGTATCAAGCCTAATGAGGAGAAGAAGGCATGGGAATTTGACTCTTTGATGGTCTTATCACAATTGAGAGCTTGTGGTGTTCTTGAGACAATTAGAATATCGTGCGCTGGTTATCCATCAAGATGGGCTTATGTGGAATTTGCTGATAGATATCATATTTTAGTTCCTTCTTCTATGTGGATTGAAGTCATGAGTGGTGAAACTACTCAAGAATCAGTGAGTGACTTGTGTCATAAAATTTTGGATGCTAATATCGAAGACAAAAACAAATTTCAACTAGGAAACACTAAAATATTTTTCAAAGCTGGTATGCTCGCTCACTTCGAGAATTTGAGATCGGACAAGCTTTACAAGTCTGCCGTGATTATTCAAAAGAATTTGAGAAGACACTTTTACAGGAAGGAGTATCTCAAGGCAAGGGAGTCGATTGTTAAATGTCAATCATTAATTAGAGGATTCGTTAAAAGATATCAAATCAGAAGGGACATGGAAGACAAAGCTGCAATTTTGATTCAGACTGCGGCAAGAGGATATCTTGCGAGAAAGAATGCTAAGTCTACCCACGAATCGATAATAGTATTACAGAAGTCTATCAGAGGATTACAGGCTAGAAGAAAATTCATGAAACACAGAATGGAATTCTCAACAATCACTTTGCAAAGGCATTGGAAGGGTCTTGTTGCCCGTCGTGACTACAAGAAGACTTTACAAGCGGTTGTATTGATTCAATCATGTTTCAGAAGGAAATTAGCTTACGGCGAGTTAAAACAATTGAGAGTCGATGCAAAATCTGTCAATCGCTTGAAAGAGGTATCCTATAAGTTGGAGAATAAGGTTATTGAACTCACTCAAAATTTGACGTCTAAGATTCAAGTAAACAAGAGTTTGGTTGCTGAAATAGCAAGCCTCAAGGATTTGTTAAGTCAATCAAGTTCGGCTCATGAAGCTTTGAAGACCAGGGAGGTGGAATTTAATGAGAAATTTGATTCTCAAAACCAAAGCCATCAACTGGAGATAGTAAATTTGAACAAAGAACTCGAATCCATCAAACTAGAATATGTCACTGCTGAAAAGAAAGTTGAAGAATTGACAAAAGAACAAGCTGAATTGAGACAAGAGGTCCAACGTACTATCGATGAGCTTAATCAGACGAAGGATGCACTCGTGAAGCGTGATACAATAGAAGTGGACTTAAAATCTTATATTGAACAGTTGAAACAGGAGATTGTGACATTGCAAACTCAACAGAAGAGCATTTCTGATAACAAGCGTGTCATAAGTGGAAAGAGACATAGTAGCGCTTTGTCTTGGAACTCACCAAACTCATTAGAGCAAGGTAACAATAGACCGGTGTCTGTCATTGCTGTCTCAAACGATGAAGACGCTAATGTGGAAGACATAAACGACGAATTGTTCAGATTGTTGAGGGATTCAAGACAATTACACAGAGAGATAGTGGATGGCTTATTAAAGGGATTGAAGATTCCTCCTGCTGGGGTCGCAGCAGATTTGACCAGAAAGGAGGTGTTGTTCCCAGCTAGAATAATAATCATTATTTTATCCGATATGTGGAGATTGGGTCTTACGAAAGAGAGTGAAGAATTTTTGGGAGAAGTTTTAGCTGCTATTCAACAGCTTGTTTCAACATTGAAGGATGACGACGTGATTCCTAACGGTGCATTCTGGCTATCGAATACACATGAGTTATATTCTTTCGTATCTTACGCACAACAAACCATTATCGCCAATGATACCTTATCACATGAGATGAGTGAAGAGGAGTTTGATGAGTACTTGAAATTGGTCGCAGTGGTTAAAGAGGATTTTGAATCTCTCTCGTACAATATTTACAATATGTGGATGAAGAAGATGGAGAAAGACTTAGAAAAGAAGGCAGTCTCTGCCGTGATTTTGTCTCAATCTTTACCAGGGTTTATGGCTCCTGAAAATTCGCCTTTTTTAGCAAAAGTGTTCTCGCCAGGTGTACAATATAAGATGGATGATATATTGAGCTTTTTCAACTCTGTATATTGGTCCATGAAGTCTTACTTTATTGAACATGAAGTTATGAATGAGGTTATAATTGAGCTATTAAGATTCGTCGATGCCTTGTGTTTCAATGATTTGATAATGAGACGTAACTTTTTATCTTGGAAGAGAGGTTTACAATTGAACTACAATGTTACTAGATTGGAGGAATGGTGTAAGGGACACGAAATACAAGAAGGTTCCGGCTATCTCAGCCACTTACTACAAGCTGCTAAGTTATTACAACTTCGTAAAAACACACCAGACGATATTGAAATTATTTATGAGATATGTTATGCCTTGAAGCCCATTCAGATCCAAAAGCTCATTTCCCAATATTATGTCGCAGATTACGAAACCCCAATAGCTCCAAATGTTCTTCAAGCTGTTGCGGACAAAGTGAGGGCTACAGATGGAACCAACAGCGATGACCTCTTTGAAGTCGTCTCTACAGACGGACACTTCAACGATCCTTTCAGGACTGTGAACTTGAGACCTTTCTCGAGGGTAGAAGCATATGTGCCTGCTTGGTTAAATTTACCTATAATCAGACGCATAGTGGAATTGGTAGCAAAAAACGCTTCAGTACAGGAGCATAATAGCTTGGAGAACCAGGAAAACGCAGCTGCCTATGGGGAATCAACTCAATGAGGTTTTGTATTGTATAAAGATATTTGTGTTTCAGTTCATGTAGTATCGAAAATATATGTTTATTCTTAAATGTCTTTTACAAGATCCAATAATTGTCATATTTACGTGTATGTGTGTCTGATGTAGTATTATTTCTTGACCTCCTCATCAGTCTTAGTCTTCAACTGCAAAGCATGTACACCCTTGACTTTGAGTTCTTCATCAAGGGTTTGGTATATCAATCTATGTCTTGTTGGCATGTTCTTCCCTGTGAATTCACCACTCACTATTTCGATTCTAAAATGGGATTCTGTCACATTCGAAGCTCCTCTGATTCCCGCATGATGCGCATGTTTATGGGAGTCATTGGCCACTTTTAAAAATGTGGGCAGAAATTTGTCCGAGAGCTTTTGGACAATCTCAGCCTCTATTGGACCGGGGCTTTTAGAGGTGATGACAGTTGGGTTGGGTACAACAGACATGTATCTTGTTTGTGTGTATTTCAAAGGGGTTGTTATAAACCTTTTCAACATGCCTTCGTCTTGAAAGACAAAACAAAAAAAAAATATAAATATATATTCAGAATCTAAAAATGATATTCAAGGAAGCGACTTAACAGGAACGACGATTGATATACATCAAACTCTTCTAGTCAAGTTGCTACAAAATCTCCATATGAAAATGTACATCCATATAGAGGTATAAACTACCTATATCTAACCTTTGTTTTGTTCTTCCTCGCTTCTAACTTTTCTTGCCGCTTGCTCTTTGTTTGATCATTAGTATATTCAGCAGATGAAGTATCACTTCCTCTTTTGAAGAATGGTAAGGCAAAGGTCAGTAACTTAAATATTGCGTAAATTGGAATAACAGAGTATAACCACCACATCTTGTTAGTTCCAAAGACGACCATTAGAATATCCAAGAACCACGTAATGTAGATGACATCGAACATGTATTCATAAAGGCCAGACCTAGATATATCGTCCCCAGATTTTGCTAGCTTTGTATTTCCCGTTTGAGAATCAAGAGCGAATGTCGGCCTTCCATTCTTATTGATTATGAAAAAGATAGCACATGATGGAATTGATAACAACAAATATGGTTTATAGTTTGATGGCCTTTCAAGAATCAACAAAGACAACAAGGATACGGCATTTATGATTAGGAATAACCAAAATGTGTTATTCAATACTTCGGTGTTTGATTTGGCCAATTTCTTAGCACTTTGTGATGCCATATTCACGGTGAAGAGTTATGTTCGAATCTAGTATTTTTCAATTCAAAGAAATATGAAGAAATTTTGTACGTTAGAACTACCTAATTAATCAACTCTATGTATAAAACATTGAGTTGAAAGACATCATATTTCGGCGAAGAACTATACGCAAGCTGCTTGAAAGCTTCTTTTTGATGGAGCATTGAGGTGAAAAATAATTTGGCTTAACAGATTCATATTCATTCGTTCTTCAAAGGTGGCAAGTGTACTTTCCCTAAAGAAGACTGCAAAAAGTTTTTGAAGGAAATGTTGTACAATCTTGCCAAAGATGATGGTGCCAATGGATTGAGTAGTATCTGATTGACTTTCAAGTCGAGGTGAGATACGACGGCCCTGGTAAATTGGTTCGAGTCATATCTTAGTTTCAAAAATATAGCCACCGACAAGAATACTATCCAATTCGTAGTCACATAAACAGGACTTCTGAATACATTCAAAATCAGGAAAGGGACGAAGACGAACCCGCTTATGACAAAGACTTCAGAGCTTGCCGCAATCAACAAGGCCTGTTGGTTGAAGTTGGAAGTGAATCCGTTGATGAATGTATTGATGGATTGTTGGGATGAGATAGGGATAGGCAATGAACTCAATAAGTTATTTTGAAAGTAAGTCAACGAATGAAAAAGTGAAAATATCGCAAATGAGTATAAAGCAGATGGGATGGGACCAATGATGAAACTGCTTGAGTACAATATTGTGGCAAATACAAAGTATTGAACATTCTCATCACGGATGAGTTTTGCTCTGAAGGTACTATTCTTGACCTGATTTAGCCTATGTACCCCATTGCTCTTGAAATGTATCTGCCTTATGACAATGATATAAGTGAATAAGATTGATATCAATGTCAATCTGTAAAATTTGGATGATCTGGAAAGGAAAGAGGTTACAATGTTTAATATGAAGAATATAAGACAAAGAACATGCCCCACAAACCAATAGAACTGCTGTGTTCTTGCCAATTTGTTTATTGTCTCACCGAAATGTTTAGGTTTTAGTTTGCTTTCAGATGCCATATGACTTCGATTGATGATGAAGAAGATTGATGAATAGGAGTTTTTCGAGATACTCGAATTTATTCATTTCGGGGTAACTCGCAAAATATCCGTAGATTTAGACATTCGCTTTTCTCGTGCCCTATACAAGTTTATTCCATTTTTTGATTTACAAGCCTCGAGATTCCCATAAAAGTTGCTTTATAGAGTATCTTAGTTGGAAATCAACTCACACATTACTGATTAGAAAATCATGGACTTCTGTTTTTTCCTTATTGGCTGTACGTATAATAAAGTTTAAGTGATGCTGCGCCGAGATTGTATCATTCACTATGCGGAAGTCGACTTGTGGCTAGCTCGTATCATTCTATCGAGACTTGCGACACCTTGATGAACTTTTCCACGTCTTTGTTAAGCTAGCTGACAGAGCAATCTCTCCTGTTGAACTGAAATCTAACCTGTTACTAGTTAAGGAACATAATCTGCCTTTGAAAGACATTGGAAATATACCTTGCTATTGTAGCAATTGTCACAATCAATCTGCCTTTGCTATTAGATCAATCAATTGTGTGACGTTGTTCTTCATACCAGTATTACCATTTTACTTTTCCAAGAGACTCAAGTGTAACATATGCCGTGCTTCGGGGGACATTAATCAGACTGTAATTGACAGGCTCAAACAAGGTCAACCTGTGGCTATAGGATAAGAGTTGCTCGAGTTGATATCAATGAAAATCCTCCTATGAAAGTTAAATCTGTGAATTCAAAATCCGCTATCAACATATATAGGTCAATGTCTGACACCAAATAATCTCTTTAATTCAATTTTACCTTGCCATTTCGCTGCTTCTACTTACTGAACACTAGAATATAATTTAAGCTTTTTGATTTATGTTTTTGCAACATGTAATTCATTTTAGCCCAAATTGAAGAAGTTCAATTTTGGGATCAACTAGTCGTCGTATGTGGTTAAATCGGTGTGATACCTTGGAGAGCATATCACCATTTAAAGATAGAGCTAGCGAACTGATTTACTCGAGGGCTGAAAGATTTCAGCAACAGTACTTTATCCCGTAATAGACACGAGAAAATACAATTTGTCTCAGAAGTGACCCAATAGGCCTCATGATCGTCAGAGTAATTTAACTATCAGATTTGAGAGCTACATGGAACGAAATAAGTAGTCTTCTGTATTCATATTTGATGATTTTGCTCTATTAAGCACTATCATCCAGGTTAACTGCATTTGAATGCAGAAAAAAGAAAGAAAATTAAAAATTTATGATCTTCATTGTAGCAAAACCAACAATGATAATGATGAAATATGCTATCAAAGAACTAGGAACACCTCTTGTGATAAATGTGGAAACCGTAAGGTACGGTTTTCCAAATTCGTCGGTCATACATATCGCAGTCACATTGGGAAACCCAGAAGTAGGAAGCCCCATTGCAGCAGAGCATAGAAGCGCACTGGCCATGATTAGCAATCTAGGATGAGGCTCTGGCATATCATTTCCCACCTCTGCAACTAACGGGATTATTATCAAGGCAGCAACAGTGTGAGAGACAAAAGTGGCCATGATCAAAATGAGTAATCCAAATGCGATTGTTACACCAAAGAGTGAAAAGTCATGAACCTCTTCTTGAATCCGCATTGCTATAGTTGACAAAAGTCCAGAAGAAGCAACAGCCTTCCCCAATGCTGTACCTCCCATGGCCAACAATATAATGTTCCAAGGGTAATTATTAATGTCTTCAGTATTCAAAAGCCCTGGTCCAAAAAATAATATTAATGGTATCAACGCAATGATTCCCATTTCACCGAATATGGACTCGAGTTTTGACGCTAAGCACCATAATATTATCGTAAAAATAGACACGCCTATGATGTACCACTGAACTCTTGTCAACTTTTCATCAATTGTACGTATCTTCACAATTTGGACATTGGAGGAACAATTGAAAGTCAATAGGAGAAAGAGCCAAATAAACAATAGTGATAATACACAAACAGGTAAGGCAACCACAAACCATTGACCCCAAGAAGGTTGAGGATCCATGGATCCAATAGCAATTATGTTTTGCGGCGATGCTATAGGAGAGGCCATACCTCCAATGTTGGAAGCCAAAGCAATACCTAGTATTAATGCGTTGATAAACTCTGTGCCCTTAGGAAGTGTTCTTAGTAAAGGCTGTATTAATGAAAAACATAATACAGGAGCAGCAACATTAGACACCCACATAGATGCAAATAAGGCTATCCCCATAATTGTCAATAATACGAAAGGCGGATTTGTACCAGCCCTAGACAAAATCCCTGTGGAGATCATTTTTGCAATGTGATATTTGGAAAGTGCTGCAGCTAAGGTAAATCCACCTAACAACAAAAGAATGACAGAGTTCCACATTGTTGACAATATGTATTTTGATGACTCAGGTGCATTCATAACCGAACCATCCTCATTCTTCAAAACGTTGAGCACGACTATCAATAAAGGTATGATCAAAGATGTAACGAATAATGGGATAACTTCCGTTGCCCATAACAATGAAGATGCTATCAATAATGCAAAACAATTCTTCTGAGTATCATCACTGAAGGGCGAAAAGTTCAACAATAACGTAATTATCGTTATGATGATGATAAGTTTGATTGCAGTTGGGTTTTTTAGTGACAAGTTGAAATTCTGCATTGCATCATTCTTGGACTTCTCATCTATATCATTCTCGTCTTCTAAGTTCGCTCTAGAATTTGCAGCATAGGTCTTTCTTTCCATTCCGATCATATCTCTCCAGACAGTGTTCCTCTCCCAAACGACATGCTCTCTAAGATGAATAGATAATTCAGACTTGGCTGTATCCAAATCACTCTGGTTAGTAATTAAAGCATATAACTTGATCAATGAAGTGATATTCTCTTCTAGCTTGCTAATTGTTTTTGGTTGAAATACATATGATTTCTCCAGTAGAGTCTTCAAATATTCGTCCTTGAGTTGCGTATGAAGAGATTTGTCAAACTTTTTTAAAGCCTTTTTGAAACCAGTGTGATTTAACTGAACGTACGACCTTAGTTCTGATAATGAGGTGAACAAATTGATAATCCGCTTTCTAAGAATAACCCTATTCTCAGATAGTACAAGTAGTTTAGGAGGCAAACTTGAGGACGACGCATCCAAATTACTCCATATTGCTGGTGACTTAGGCGACCTTAAATATTGGTCTATGGATTTGGTCATTTCACGTTGAATCTGATCAATTGCTTCTGATTGACCCAAAGACGCCCCCTCATGGTAGCTGTCTATTTGAGAGTCATTTCCGTCCAGATTACCAGTATCACCATAATTGTTTGAATCATTCAGCTTCGTTTTAGACACCGCCAAATTAAAATCATTCAAATCCGATGATTTCTTATTCTTGGATTCAGTATTGACTTCCTTCTCGAAGCTTTCAATATCTAAAAGCAAATCCTCGAGGGTTTTCAAAAGATAACCTTCCTGATTCTTGTAAAAGCTATCAATCTTTTTTAGTTCAGCATCTAAAGCGGTCAAAAACACGTAGGAAGGATCTTTTGTAGACGTTTGAGAGGTTCCATAACCCGTATTCATTAGGTGACTCGATTCTAAGTCATCTCTCTCATTCCGTAATGACTCCCTTTGAAGTGTATAGATCAACTTTTTGAGAGTAGTGTATGCAAGATATTTAGAGGACCATTCAGGCACAGCATTAAACTGCAAAGAATGGGAGAACTTCATACTTGACTGCCGTGAAGATTCAGGAAGGTTTACATTTTGACATCTAAAACTTATCTGTAGAAACTATCGGTACAGACACGCATAATGATAACTTCAAGCCAACAGAGGATTCAATCCGAACAGAAGCTCATTGAGGTTGGAGTCTTCCGTCCGGGTTCGATTGTAGAAATCTTGATTCTTGTTTTGAGGTTCCACCTTCAAAGTCCGACTTACAAAAAGTAGAATCTACAATTTACAAAATTTCAAGTTCAACCATTTAAATGTACTAATCACAAGAGTCAAATCGATCAAGGACAGTTTCTTCAATCAAAGAAGGGGTTACAATACAGAAGTAATCCAGAGAGAATTTGAATGTCAATGAAACATACTAAGTAGCTTTATCGCTTTATCACTACTTGATGTATTATAGGCGTGTAAGGCTCAAATTAGCACCTCGAGGCCTATCGAAATAGATAGAGATATCAAATCCTACGCTTCCTCATTTGTTAATGGATTTATTTGATCAGATAAAGACATTGATCAAAGAAATTGACACTCCAAGAACATACAGAACAATAGATAGTCAACTTTCTCACATTTCCACTGGTCGCAATTTGAACACTATCAAGAAAACTCAAGAACATCAACAACTCCTATTCTGCGGGTTTATCGTCGGATCATTATTTTTTTACATATTATCGCCCTCATTTCATCTGTTTTTTGACCCCAACAAAGACAAGCAAATGTTTAGCAAAAGACCAGATAAGCATACAACCGGCCTCATTAACTTGAGGAATGACTGTTTTGCTAATAGTTCGTTGCAAGCATACCTGGCAATGCCGGGTCTTACGGACTATTTGAATCAGTTTTTAGCTGCGTTTAACAAATTGGAGTCAATAGTTCATACTTATGACATAAAAATAGAGCAGAAAGATGACGACAAGGAATCCAAAAGGTCGAAGGTTCTCGATGTTTCTTTGCATTTGTCGCTCAGCCAGATGGTGAAAAAATTGCAATCAACTCAAATGACATCGCGTACGATTTCCGTGTGGTCTTTTCTTCATTCTTTAGAAAAGATATTCAACGCTAAAATTTCCAGATCTCAACATGATGCTCATGAACTAACTCAGCTTATCAATGAAACTTTGGAAAATGAGAATATAAGGTTAAACAAAGATATACGAATGTTGAAAAAAACGAATAGTAACGAATGGGTATTGAAGGAACTCGAGAATATCACCATTCCAGAATTTCCATTCAGTGGACTCCTTTTATCTCATATGAGGTGCCTTTCGTGCAATTATGCTTCCAAGCCGAGTTTTTCACCATTCTTGATGCTCACACTCCCTACACCTCAGAAGATTTCGTCGAAATTGGACACTCTCTTGGATGAAAATGAGTCAGAATCTATCGAGGGATATCAGTGCAGTAAATGCTGCCTTATGCGCATAGTGGACAACGAAAAGTTTATCCAAGAGAAGGAAGTATCAAAATATGACGAGGAAGAGCAGAAATTCATTAATGAAATTTTTCAATTGAATAACGACCCCCAATTCACAATCAACCAAGATATTGATCCAGAACTAGAAAAATTTATCAAAGCTTACAAAAAAGGGGGATTGGATATATCAAATGTCACGTCGACTGTTTTCCGTAAAACCCAAATCTTGAAGCCACCTAAGATATTCGGTATTCATTTGTCCAGATCGACCTTTAATGGCGTCGATGTGACTCGTAATCCTTGTCGAGTTTCGTTCGATGATAACCTTACCCTTTCAATAGGAAAGGAATTCCATGAACAACTCATACAGTTCCAAAATGTTGTGCAAGAACTGGCCCAAATAAAAAGTAAAGTTTTGACAACGGATGTTAACGATATGGAAGATGAAGAGATTCAAAGGGAAGATTTTGATATGAAAGGTGAGGAGGAAGAAGAAGAGGATGACGACGAGAATGAGTCTACTGATGTTAGCGCTTCAAGAACGAGTGATGACAACGACTCTGAAGACTCTGATGCCTCATCTCTAACATCAACCGAGTCAGATTCCCCATCAACTAAAAGTTCGAACACAATGGTCGCAGATGCATCCTCTGCGCCAAAAAGCCTTAGATTGTCCGAGTCGTTAAATAAAACCTCTATCTCGAATGCTCAAACAATGAAGTTGAAGGAGCATTTCAAGAGCTTCAAATTCAATGAAAATGACGTATATAAGTATAAGCTTAGGGCCTTGATACGTCATCAAGGATCTCACTCTCAAGGTCATTATGAATGTTACAAAAGAAAACCACTTTATGTCAAAGATAGTGAGGGTAATATCTACAAATTGTCTCCCGAGATTAATGACGATTTAACTGCAAATACGTCGGATCTGTCAGAATTGCAAAAGGAGCAAACGCAACCTGGCCTGAATGGCAATGAGACGCGGAGACGAAGAGCATCTTCGAAGACAAGCTCATTTCTGAGTCAAGATAATCCTGATGCATTATCAGGTGAGAAACCTAAGATAAATATCATAGACGAGGAAAAAGATTACTCGACGAGCAATTTACGAAGAAGGTTTTCTAATATAATGGGACGCCGCCCTTCTATATATCAAGCGGACCCTGAGAGAGCAAACATACAGGAAATAATACATTCGGGATTGACGACTCCATCAGAAGTATTGGTAGATGACCCAGAGAAGGGTTATTTTTCTCCATCGTTGGCATCCTCTGCCATCGAGAAATCAAAATCTGTCACTCCTTCAATTTTGGGCAATCAAACGAACAAAGTTAAAATGAAAAAAATACCTTCTACGATCAAATATCCTTATTGGAGAATGAATGATGCACAAGTAACAGAAGTTTCAAAGGAAGCTGTTCTTTGTGAAACCGCAACTGTTTACATGCTTTACTACGAGAGAGTTGACAGAAAACAGATTAGAAAGAAAGGCAACGCTTTTTGATTCTTGTATAGATTCTCTTATATATATTGTTCATTATGAAGAATCGTCAGAAGTCGTTCATATCGAGTTGCTATCGAACCGATATTTTATTATCGTAGATATTTTAATCACAATATTTATATCCCCGAATTTAATTTTGAGCAGCTCTTATATGCAAAACGTATTGATCACATCAATAAATTCTTTATAGCACATTGAGACTGTTCAACCATATGAACTTGGAAGATCGACAAAAGAAGCTTCCACAATTTCCTTCTGCAAATTCCTCTCAAAGAGTGACAGGGGAACGAGCTTCTGGTGGAATTAGAAATAATCTCTCTGTCCCAGCCCCCGCAACACTTAATAGAAGCAAGAAGGTAGCTCTTAAACCTGGTCATTCACCACTTGATTGGGCAAATTTGAACAGATGTACTCCTCAACACATTTTGAGGGGAGTATCTTCTCAAACAATACCACCACAGTACCTACGAATCCAAAAGGATGAGTTGAAAAAACACAAATTCATAGACGATTGTTGGACTTGTATACATGGTAAAGTATACAACATAACAAGGTATATGGATTTTCATCCCGGTGGAGTTGATGAAATAATGAAGTGCGCAGGAAAAGACGGAACATCGTTGTTCAACAAATATCATAGCTGGGTAAGTGCGGATAGAATCTTAGAGAACTGTTTTATAGGGTTGATAGACAAGTCATGATGCATTTTATATTTTGATAGTGAAGGATCGATTTTAATCAAAACGTGTCGTTTGGAGTAATCAAGCAATCCATCCTCCAATCGTGCTCTTCCAGTGGAACATAGGCTGTGAGTTGTTCGGTCAAGCCTATTCCTATCAAAAACGGTTTACGGCTAAATCTACTTTGATAATAGGTTAAAAACTCATCATAATAACCACCGCCGTGCCCAAGTCGTTTTCTGTCCTCGCTAAATCCAACCCCAGGTAATATTAAGACGTCGAGCCCGCCACTACACATTACGTCTTCACCTTCGACTGGTTCCAATAGTTTCAAAGATCCCTGTGGACTCAATTGTAAGACTGCTTCTAGCGAATCGACCTTCAAGAAGGAAAGATACTTGGATTTGCGAAACGGATCATATTCAGAATTACATCTTGGTAAAAAGACCTCCTTGTTCATTGCAAAACAATGCTTGATGATCTTCATAGTGCGCACTTCCAGATGAGGCATGTTCATATAAAGACCTATTCGTCTCGCCAGCTTGAACTGGCCAATCTCAAATAGCCTCCTCGCTATACTATTTGATTGCTCATCAATCAATTTGTTAGGCAACTGTCTCAAGTTATACTTTAAAAGTTCCCTAATTTTCTTCTTTTCCATGTCATTAACATCAAAGTAGAATGATATCAAAATGCAATAAACTCATGTCAACATGAAAACACATATACCTGCATATACAATACCACAATCAAATCAACCAGAGCAGTCTCCATCGCTATCATGCTGGAATTTGCATTTGAATTCGAGGTCAACATGTGCTGATAGAACAAGTGAGAATAATTTGCAATGCTTGCATTGCTGCTCCAGAGAAATGAGATCACCGATCTTAATAACCGTTGCAAACAACATTAAAGATATACAAAGAATCGATAACATGTTGAATCGAGTTAAGAACATCGCAATTGTAAACAAGTTGGAGCTTCTATGTTCTTTGTAACACTATCTCCTTAGCCGAAGCCTGACCATCTCGACCCACTTTGAATTAAATAAGAATCATATTGAACGAAAAAGGATCAGAGGTAAAGTGTGAAGTAGAGCAGTAATTGAACATTCTACGTGAATACTCTACTGCCACCAGAAGTGTTATGAATAATTTCGATTGTCTACGATCAAACCACCACGTAAGGACATATAAACGATCAACTAGCATCCTCGCTATTGAACGAACTACTTATAATACCCATTAACAATACTCTTCGTCGCCGTTACCCACTTAAGGGAATTTTCACTAATCAATTCAGTCGATCCCTTGGGTTTTTGAAGAATGATATGGCCAAAAAATTGGCAGAGAGGCTTCATCTTGACAGCATCTGTTTACAATTTGGTAGAGAAAATCCTCCATAACTGGCGATATTCATCAATTAGCACTCCATCCTACTTGTCACACATATAATAAACGTCTATTCGTTGATAAAATTAAAGATACCAAACGAATATATCATGGATACCACCCTCTCATATAATATTCATGTCGTTAAATGCCATTTGAAAGATTTCTAGCATTCCAATGTAATGTACACATTGAAATTAGAGAAAGAGTTTATAGCAACAAAATATGTATAAACGAAACGTCCGTGCACCCATTGCTCAGAGAGTCACAAATTAAATGCTTCGGTATCGAAATTGCTCTTATTATACAATCCGCCTTTCAATTACATACACTTGCTACTACCTAATAACTTCAAATGTCGAAATGTGTTGTTATTACTCTTCAAACACTTCTATATGTGATCAATACTATGTTGTCACCAAATGCGACTCAAATCATAAAGCACTAGGGAATGTTCCGTCAAAGGTCCAACATATCTAAATCACTTTCTAAAAAACACGCTGCAAGCCACTCTAAGGTACGAACGTAATAAACACACCTTAACAAGTGAAATATTGCACTCTAAAGAAAAACATTTCCAACTCATACTACACCAAAAATGACTTCATGACCCTAGCAATAAAACCTTTAACATTACCTGAGACATTACATCAAATCATTATATCTTCTCTCAACATTCACCTTAATATTCAATATATCATTACAGTTTTTAGGGGCAGCCATATAGTGTTACCCCACAACACTAGCAAAGAAACAAGGCATTTGAGTATCCTGTAGTTGGCAACATGAATACCATATAGTGCTAAACCTTAACTCGATACTACGAACATTTACACGAATTTAACGACAAAACAGCTATTTTTCTCACATCGGTGATTCACCAAGGGATGCATAAAAAACGGTTAAATCTATAATCCCGCCGACCAACCTAGCTCTTCCACCACAACTCACTAAATTCTCATTACAGTCTCGATAAGTAACGTAAACTGATTGTACTTATTGATAGAGTACAGTGTAACTTGTATTCTGAAATACCATTGGTCCTTCTAAGTAACATAAGACTACAGCCGATGAAAACTCTACAACCAACTTTTACTCATACTGTCGACTGTTAAATCTATGTTTCCACTTCAACAGTACAATTTGGAGGGCCATTTCTAATGACTTCTCATATCCCACTACAATCAAATTCTGCCGCACCGACAGTCTACATAAAGGTAACACTTGGGCTGCAATATTTACAAAACGTATGAGCAGCCTACTTTAGTATGGACGAAGACTACTACACCTCAGAACGGTGTCCCACTTATGAACCTATCTATATTTTCTGAAATTCCACCAAAGTATCCACTTCCATTACCATTGCTTGTACATAGAGGATACTCTCATTCTTCACGCTCCCATCATCTAAAACTCGGGATCAGCTATGGCACTATATGATCACTTGTCGTGACCATTAACTTATTGGTTAGAAATTGCTTTCAGCGACTTTTAGCAAAGGAAAAGAATCACGACAAGTAGTTAAGATTTATTATCCAACATACTTGTCTGGGATCTGTTTTTTCTTTTAGGAATTACTGGGACTGCCCAATTATTGCTAGAGAGAGCTCAAGTGATCGCAGTCATTACATAGTCGAGTACATAGCAACAAAGTATCGTTCTTCGTCACTTTTCCATTTCTACAGTTAAGGATAGTAAGTATCGATTTTTGACTGATATTATTGAGCGATATCTTCTCGCTATATTCACTGTAGGGGCTGTAGATAAATCTACAATATAAAAGACACATTTTCACAGTTACCAAAAGTTTGAGACTTTAGGAGTTTGTGAGATATAAAGATGGACAATCATGGGTACTCTTACTCGTGGTCAGAAGTAAGTCGATATTCGGGTTACGTATGAGATATAATCAGGTAAGTGGTGGAGAGGTACATATTGTTTCCAGTATTTTTGGTAGTCTTGTGACACAGTGGCATTTCCTTGAGCTTCAGCTTTTCTTGACTTACAAATTTGAAGTGGATTATGTATGCACGTCATTCTATGTTGGACTTTAACTTGCCTAATTTTAGTCACATTGCTCCTTTGGTTGGATGATGTTTAACGTGCATCTACTTGATGTGTTGATAGATTAATCAGAGAGGTACCTTTATACCTGAGTTCATCATCTACAAATTGACAGATACTTGTATAGAGATTGTGCAATTCTATCTAATAAATTACCTATTTAAATATAAGAGCTTCAGTAGAAGCCTTCTCTTTTAAGATACGACACAATCAGGTCGAGAAGAGGTTGAAGATCCTGTTCATCATGGAGACTGAATTGGTTGTCTTTTGTCTCGGCCTGCTTGTTCACGTTCACAAGTATATAGTTCGAATCACCCACAAGCTTTTGTACATCATCATTTTTGTAGGTGGTGATGACTGCGTTACCTGCTTTGACGAGTTCGTTGACTAGGAAAGGGGGTGTGTCCTTATCGGTTAATTTGGTTATACGTCTACCTCCGTCAAATTGATGTAATGTTGAATCAAGAGCGAATGAAAGATGGTCGCCCTTTTTCGAATCCGTGCCTTTTGAGTCTATCAGAACCAAAAGTCCCTGCTTTGACCTTGGTGGATTAGTTTGTCTCAAGATTGAGACGACTTCTGGATAAGAGAACCATTCGGGAATCTCGGTACCATCTTTCAATCTTTGTCTCAATTCAGTACCTGAAATATTTGCTGTCTTCACCTTAGATAAGTCAATCGTGTCTATAGGTGCATATTTGTCTTCATCTGGCAAGTATGTGACCATTCTAAACGGCTCAATTTTGATCTTATGTTTCAATTCGTCTTCTAATTTGGCAAGTAAATCTTGCGCATCATATGGACCATAGAAATCGACACCCTGCGAATTCTTTCCTGGACCCGCATGATCTCTGCCTACTATGAAATGATCCACACCGTAATTCATACGAATCAAAGCATGCCATAAAGCTTCACGATCTCCACCCATTCTCATAGCTAATGGTAGAAGTGACAATGTAGCCAAACCCTCAGGAAACTTCTTCAACACCTGTTGGTAAACCTTCACTCTGGTGTGATGATCGATATCACCTGGTTTTGTCAACCCCACAACTGGATGAATCAATATATGGCAATTGTCTCCTATATTTTCTGCAGCTCTCACAGTGAGCTCTCTATGTGCTCTATGCATTGGGTTTCTAGTTTGGAAAGCAACAATACTGTGTTGATCCCACTTCGACTTCTCGAATTCTTTTCTGAGTTCAGTGGGTGTCTTACGGAATGATTTGTAGTCGTAATGTTTTGGATAATCCAAACCTTGTATCGAACCTCCAATATAGTATTCACCCGCCGTATTGTTCAAATACTTGATAGCAGGATGTTCAGGATCACCTCTAAATACTTTCTTAGCCTCAACTTCTTTATTGGGTTTGTAGATAGATTGAATGGTCAATAATGCTAAATCATTTCCATCCCGTAAATCCTTGAGTACTAATTTGTCCCCTAACTTGTGTTTCGATGCTTCCTCATTCTCCACATCGAGTGTTATTGGCATTGGCCATAAAAGACCTTTGCCTGTCTTTGGATCGACAACCGATTTGAGGCGCATGTCATCAACTACACTTTTATAATCGTCCTCATTTAAAAAGCCTTCCAAAGGTGAGAATCCACCACTCAATATCAATTCTAAGTCACATAATTGCCTCTCTGTTAACTCCAAAGAGCTGTACTTATTTTTTTTGATCTCATCGATGAGCTTTTGTTTTATTGCTACATCGCGGATTACTAAATCCTGTAATTTACCACCGTGTGGAGCTGGTACTGGCATTTCTCTTCGATCAACCTATGGCTTCTTCCTTCTAGTATGAGAACCAACTGTATACTCTGCACTTCGAATTTGAGTTAAGATATAGATAGTTGGTAAGATCAGACAATCTCACGTGAGGTTATGTGTTCAACGGTTGCGAAATCTTGTATTTGATGGCAGCTATAATTTATGAGCAGGCCCACGCCTTCTCGAAATTGAATTGATTTCAGTTCGGACTAATCAAGGAAGACGCAATTTCAAGGGTCAGTCTTAGAACTGTTATATCAGATACTACATATACCGTAGGCTTTTATAAAGTGAATTATCACTATTGCCTTACTTTGCGGCAGTGCTATCATACCAAAAATCTTGATCCTTAATCACAATCTGAGGATCCAAGACCGCTACAGCTGGATGCAACAATAGTGTTCTAATGCCAAACAGCGACAGGATGGTTATACAATACCTCGCTTGGTTGCCTCCTCATATCCGGTGTCATATGTAATCAAGTGATCTTTTTGAAGTCCATTACTAAGCTAGCGATAATTTATTGTGAGCAAGTAACGAACGTCAAATTCTCCGTCGTGTAGGGTAATCCCGCCGGAGCAGCATTGGTAGTAATAGTGAGTATGTGGAATATTAAAGAGATATTCCCGTGCTTCGGTGCTCACAAAACCGAAATTTTTTGGGCTCGACCTTTTGTAGCGCAACGATTTTCAACGATCACGTCTTTCCCCCTGAGAATACATATAAACCACCAAGTTCCCATAATTCATCTATTATAACGAAATTAATAGATTTTTCAATTGAAGTTCTATAATATAACGATTAAATAAGATGTCTGCTCCAACGTAAGTATGGTTTCATCACAATTATGGGTCACCTTTTTTGGCATATGAAAAGCTCTTGAACCGAGCTAAGTGAACGTCGAAATAATTTATTAAAAATGACTACTGGTTCTTTTTGAGTCTATAATTATTCTTCGTTATTTCGATATTAGCATGGATGCATCTATCAGTCAAATCGGCCTCAACAGATTGAAGGCTGTTGATGGTCATTTAAGGTCCTTTTCAAATGATAAAGAGGTTACTAACAATGGCAGTGGTGATATTGGTTTAATAGGATTGGCCGTTATGGGTCAAAACTTGATTTTGAACGCAGCTGACAAGGGTTTCACTGTTGTTGCTTACAACAGAACCGTTGCTAAGGTTGATGAGTTCATGAACAACGAGGCAAAAGGCAAATCAATCATAGGTGCTCGTTCTATCGAAGAGTTGATCGCAAACTTGAAAAGGCCAAGAAGAATCATTCTTTTGGTGAAGGCTGGCTCACCAGTTGATGCTTTTATTGATCAATTATTACCTCACTTGGAGAAAGGTGACATCATAATCGATGGTGGTAACTCCCATTTCCCAGACTCCAACCGTCGTTTCGACGAGTTAAAGAAGAAGGATATCTTATTTGTTGGTTCCGGTGTTTCCGGTGGTGAAGAAGGTGCACGTTATGGCCCATCATTGATGCCCGGTGGTCACCCAGATGCATGGCCTCATATCAAGGATATCTTCCAATCTATCGCTGCTAAATCTGATGGCGAACCTTGTTGCGACTGGGTTGGAGATGCAGGTGCTGGACATTATGTCAAGATGGTCCACAATGGTATTGAATATGGTGATATGCAATTGATCTGTGAAGCTTATGACTTGATGAAGCGTGTAGGTGGATTCAGCAATAAAGAGATCGGTGATGCTTTTGGCGAATGGAACAAAGGCGTTTTGGACTCTTTCTTGATCGAGATTACTAGGGATATCTTATACTACAACGACCCAACTGACGGCAAACCATTATTGGAGAAGATTTTGGACAGTGCAGGTCAAAAGGGTACCGGTAAGTGGACCGCAATCAATGCATTAGATTTGGGTATGCCTGTCACTCTTATTGGAGAGGCTGTCTTTTCGCGTTGTTTGTCTGCTCTCAAAAGCGAGAGAACAAGGGCTGCCACTTTGCTTGATGGTCCTTCTCTTGATGAATCCCCTATAGCTGACAAGAAGAAGTTCGTGGACGATTTGGAACAAGCTTTGTATGCTTCCAAGATCATTTCGTATACACAAGGTTTTATGTTGATCAGAGAGGCTGCTAAGGAGTACGGTTGGAAGTTGAATAACCCAGCCATTGCTTTAATGTGGAGAGGTGGATGTATCATCAGATCTGTGTTCTTGGGTGAAATCACTTCTGCTTACAGACAGAATCCTGATTTGGAGAACTTGTTGTTCCATCCATTTTTCAACAAGGCTATTAAGAAGGCTCAAGGTGGATGGAGAAGAACAATTGGAACTGCTGTTCTGTCAGGTATTCCTGTCCCAGCTTTCACCACTGCCTTGTCCTTTTACGATGGTTATAGATCCGAGAAGTTGCCCGCAAATTTGTTGCAAGCACAGAGAGATTACTTCGGTGCGCATACTTTCAAGGTCTTGCCAGGTGAAGAGAATGACTTTTTGAAAAAGGGTGAATGGATTCACGTCAACTGGACTGGTAAGGGTGGAAATGTTTCTGCTTCTACTTACGACGCTTGAATTACTCAAGTTTTTCATAAATAATTTATAAACACCTGTTAAAATAAATTAGATTCAAAATGTAATACAAAAGTTATGTAATTGACCTAAGGTTGTCTGATAAGGGCTCTTAGTTTGCATCTTTGAGTGGATCTCTTCTCTTCCATTCCATGATCAAGTCATCTTTAGGGAAAATGGTAGCGAAAACCTTGATCTCTTCTGACAAAGGTGTTGGATGATGAATTAAATTGGCATTCATCACAAACTTACCGAGCATTCCTGTGAAGAGCATCAATACGTAATTTTGTCCTAAGCAAACATGAGGACCGGTTCCAAATACCAACCAGTTACGCTTGTACATGTCATCCGTTGCGTTCTCCCATCTCTCTGGTATGAACGAGTCAGGATCGGGATATATTTCAGGATCGTGTAAAGCAGGATAAAGTGTTGGAACGATCATTGAGCCCTTGGGTGCTGTATAAGTTTCAGTGACAGGGAAACTTTTCTTAACAACGTAAGGAACCATGATGACGGGAGGACGATAACGAAGGGTCTCTTTGACTACATTGTTGGTGTATGTCATTTCCCTTATCAATTCCAATGATAAAGGAACCGATGGATCATTGTTACGAACACGAAGCTGCTCCTCCCTGACTTTCTTCACAACGTCGGGACGATCTGCGGCAATTTGAAATAACCAACAAGCCAAGGATGAAGATGCATCTTGTGAGGCAAAGAGAAATGTGAAAATTACCTCTGAAATTTCTTTATTGGAAAACTCCCTCACCAAGAGTTTTGACTCAGAATCCTTCAAATGATTCTCTCTAGCACTCTTCATCAAAGATATCCATTCATCCATGATGCATGCTGAAGTACCATTTTTCTCATTAATGTGTATTTTAGCCATAGCTGCACATTCCTCAAATATCTTCATAGTTTGGTCTGCAAGTTTTTTTCCATACCAGGTTTTGGTGAATGGTATGATGATTGGAAAATTAACCAACTCTAATGCAGCAGTGATCCGGAAGTAGTGGTCTGCAATCAATGCAATCTGTTCCTCGGTGATGTAGTCACCACAGAAAGTTCTTAACGAGAGGGCACAAAGTAATTCCCTAAACTCTGGGAAAAACTCTTTTGGTTTTTCTATGTTGATAAATCTTTCGAGATAGATGTCTATGTACTTTTCTTGGACTGGGATGTAAATCTCCAAAGCCTTCTGTACGAATAATCCGTTCAATGATCTGCGATAGTCTGTGTGTGCCTTACCATCCAAAAACACCCAATTTGAAGGCCGCAAAATTTTTATTGCAACATCAACAACACAAGGCTTCACATACTTGGGCGATGCCAAAATCTTTCTTGCCAAATCCCGTGTTGACGCAATGACAACAAATTTGTGGAAGATTGAAACACAAGATAATGGGCCCGATGCCCATTTGGCTTGATACTCTTCGAACTTTGGATCAAGAGATTCTAAGAATGGACCAATAATTGGCCACACCTTAAGCTTTGGGCCAGCGATTACACCCTTTCTTATTTGGTACATTATTTGGTCATAAGCCAAGCCTACTGCAATCAAAGTAGTGAGAGCCGTTAACCATGACGATACCGTATAAAAACCTGCAAATTTGTGTAGCACTGCAGTAGCCTCGATGGGAACATTGAAAGTTTCCCCATTAATTGGAATTGTAGAGTTTTCACTCATTTTGTAAACCAATCTTGTTGTTAAAAGAATAAACTCGTATATATTTAAAGAGAAAATAGGGCAGGAATCAATTGACTATAAGGTGAGAAAAAAAAAACATCTAGTCTAAACGATCGTTTATCGCGACATCGTTCACGACATTTATTACGATATGCAATGTCTCGCGAAGCGATGAGATGAACATTTTTAGAGTTGGAAACAGATTAGTGGTCTTGATTCAATATATGCCATGGCGAAGAGGAAACAGACAAAGGCATCTCAGGATCAGAAGAAAAGGGCTAAGCTTGAGCAGGATTCACAGCTCACGCTTGGGGTATTTGGCGACGAGCAAGCCTCTGACCTAGAGGGGGGTAATGATGCCAGTGGTCAAAGCATAGAGGATTGGGATAACGAAGAACAAGATTATGAGTTGAAGCCCAGGAACTTGAAGAACAACAAAGAGATAGTTGAATCTCTTCCAATAAAGACCACGGATGGTAAAATTGAAAGAGTGGTGAGAGAGGTTGATAACTCACGACCTTTAGATCAGGATGATGTTTCGTCGGGTACTGAAGATTCAAACAATAATGGTGGACTAGAAGACGAAGAGGAGCCATCACATATTTCAGAAGCGCAAGAGTTTCACGAATTAGATCCAAAGAAATTTATAATAAATGTTAAAGAAGAAGTAGCAGAACTAGCATCGAAGTTGATCGAAAACCCTGAGGAAAACGTCTCTTGTCTCACGAGACTTAGAAAAATGGCAGAATCCAAGAACTTTGTTACGAGCCAATTAAGTATTATGGCATTGATTCCAGTTTTCAAATCGTTGGCGCCTACTTATAGGATAAGACCGCTTACGGACATTGAAAAGAAGGAAAAGGTGAGTAAAGATGTCACAAGGTTACGAAATTTCGAGCAAAATTTGGTGTTCAACTATAAATCTTATGTGGAGCATTTGGCCAAGTTATCTAGATTCTCATATCTGAGCTCACTTAATAATAAAAAAGTTACAAGCGAGCAGATCAGGTTAGGACTTGTGGCAGCAAAGGCAGCTTGTGCTTTGTGCCTGTCATCTCTCCGTCATTTCAACTTTAGAGAAGAACTTTTTTCAATTGTGTGCCGTCGTTTAAACAAAAGACCATCGATCTCAGAGGACCTAGATGTCTTCAAAAAATGTGTCCAAACCCTAGAAGAACTCTTACTCGAAGATGCTGAAAACGGTGATGTCTCCCATGATGTCGTCCGCTTGTTATGCAAATCAATAAGGGATAAGAAGTACAGAGTAGACGAGTCGGTTGTCAATATATTTTTATCCCTTTCAGTATTAAAAGACTACAATCCTCATCAATCAGACAGTAACATGCCTCAAGATAAGACGAAGAAGAAGGACAGGATTCACCTTTCTAAAAAAGAAAAGAAGATGAGAAAAGAGAGAAAGATCATCGAAGAAGAGATGAGAAAAGCAGAACAAGCGATGACTGCTGAGGAGAGAAGTCGGTATCAAGCAGATATTTTGAAAATGATTTTGAGTTTATACTTGGAGACCTTGAAGGCTGGAACTAGTTTGACTGATGACTCCATGAACCAAGCTCTGCTTCTCATTGCGCCCGTTTTGGAAGGTTTATCTAAATATGGACTGAAAGCCAACTTTGATTTGCTAGGAGACTTCTTGGAGGTCCTTCGGGAGATCGTATCTGATACAATCTCTATGCACTCCTTGGACATCGCAAAGGAGGACTTTGAGGGTGACATGTATCAAAGTCATGAGATCAGAATTATACTCTTATGCATTGCGACATCATTTTCTTTGGTATTAGAGCATATGGAGCATGGGAAACTTCCATTCGGCATCGATCTATCTAGTTTCATTGCATCTTTGCATTTGATGCTAGCAGATTTGTCGTTAGATGTCGATCTAGAATTTTCTCATAAATCCTTGAGGCTTGTCGACCCCATTTCGGGTAAGAATGAAAAGCCAGCAGTTAATGTATCTACTAAAGCTGAACTTTTGATAAAATGTTTGGATTGCATCTTTTTCCGTTCTAGAAATGGAACGTTGCCTCGAGCATCAGCATTCACAAAAAGATTGTATGTATCCACTCTTCATACACCCGAGAAGGCTTCGTTGGCTATTCTTAAATTTGTAGGGAAGCTCATGAGTAGATACGGAGAAGGGCTTAAAGGTCTCTGGGATACTGAAGAAAGAATAAGTGGTGAAGGTGTATATACCTTAGGCATAGAACAGCCAGATCGTGAAGTTGATTTAGAGAGAAACAAAAGTGACGCCGCTACCTTATGGGAGAATGTACTTCTAGACAAACATTACTCTCAAATGGTGAAAGACGGATCAAGGTCATTGATGAGAAGCAGCAAATCTGACAATAAAAATTAGCTAGTGTATATAAGCGATGAAAATATATTCATTTCGCAAATTCAATCTTTACTTCCCGTCCTCATAAATCTGCGTTAGATCGTAACACTAGAATCAATGGATAGCTTTGTGATACTAAGCATTGTGGTTCCAATTTTGATTGCCCTGATCTTGCTGGCAGTGCTTATCTTTTTTATTTGCACAATCAAAGACGGTCCAGAACATGCATATACCTTAATTAACGATAGCATAAGCACGAATGAGTTACCAAATGAATATTTGAATGATGAAGAGTCTCTTTTACACTTGGCTTATGAATTTGACTTCACTAGCTTATCTCCTGAAGAACAAAGTGCCTATTTGAAGGGAGAAGAATATACTCAACAAAATTCCCCTGATTTCACACTCACTCGAGGTAAAACTTTCTCACGAGATGATGATAAAGTGATAAAGGAAAAGGGAATAGGTGCTTTCGAATTTGAACAAGAATATCATACACGTAGACCTCGTTTCTTCGTTGCTGACAAAACAGAATTAAACTTTCACAACAACGCTGAACCTTACTCCACGGCTACATGTAGCTTAAATTTTCCACTACCAGTCAAGAACAGAACATTTTCGGATACCATATACTTCGAGACTAAGGTTTATGAATTTGATCACACTAACTTGAACGCACATTTTTCTATTGGATTGATAACCAAACCATATCCGTCTCATATAAGATTACCAGGCTACAACAGCTTTTCAATAGCATACGAATCTACTGGTAACTTGAAAATCAATAAGCCATTTCCCACACCATTACAGCAGCATCAAGGAGAGAATAGCAAGTTCAATGCTCAAGTTTTGCCATCTTTAAAACAGTCAGATGTTGTCGGCTTTGGCTATATAATACCAACGGGTACGATTTTCATTACCAGAAATGGAAAGAAAGTCATGGACATCATGAAAGGCTGTTTTGTAGATCTTTATCCTGCAGTAGGATGTTTTCTGACCAATGCCAAATTTCATGTCAATTTAGGCCAACTTGGCTTCGTTTGGATAGAAGCAAATGTTAGAAAATTCGGATTCATTTCTACCGCGGACCAAAGAAAGCTTTGGGGAGATAGAGGTGCGATAGCTCTCCCTGAGTATGAGAATGTATTGAAGACAGACTCAGACAAGATTTTGGATAGGGGAGAGGAATTACCCCCCAGATATCCAGAAGAAGAGTTAGATTTTTTCGGACGAACTGTGAAAATTGGCTCGTCCAAAGAGATAACTCATTATGAACAAGAAAAAGGGGAATCAGATTCTTTGAAGGAAGACAAAGAGTGTGTTAGCTCCTCAAAGGT
Source organism: Debaryomycetaceae sp. ZIM 2471 (assembly GCA_031081905.1). Taxonomy (NCBI): domain Eukaryota; kingdom Fungi; phylum Ascomycota; class Pichiomycetes; order Serinales; family Debaryomycetaceae; species Debaryomycetaceae sp. ZIM 2471. The sequence goes on along the minus strand of JARYTF010000001.1, from coordinate 499,775 downwards.
CACTAACGAACCAGAAGAGTTGTTAGACTTGAGAGAAAGATTATACGAACAAAATGTTACTGGAAGCACAAGCAGTTCAAAGCCCAGTATGGATTCAGTTACAAGCATCAACCCGGACCATACAGCTCAGGTTACTACATCTGGATTGTCGAGTGGTGAGAATAGTAGAGATACAGCCAGCAATTCTCCAAAACCGACTCAAAAATCCTCATCGAAACAGAAATCGAGGAGAAAGTCGAAGAAAAAAAAAGGAAATAAGAAGACCAGGAAATGAAGGATACATCCAGTGATACATTCTTCTATCGAGACGAGAGAAGAAGTAATGGGCAGTAAAGCATTGTAACAGCAGCACGACACAAGCAGCTTAATGCTCTTTTTTTTCTGTATTTCTTTTCTCATATACAACAAAGTTCATAGACACTCTAGTACAGCATGTTTGCATAATATTATACTTTTCGCGGAATATGGGTTCATTGAGACAATAGGTTATTACGCAAGATTCTTATATCATTCATCAAATTATTATTTTATCAAAATTTAACATTTTTCAAGTAAAATAAAGGTGAGGGACTAACTAAAAAGATGTAGTCAACATAAATGGCTTATGACGATTCAAAAACAGCTTTTCGCTCCACAGGCCACTAGTTCTGTCAAAAGTATACATCACTGCATGAAACAAGACAAACACAACATTTGAACTGAGTGATAGCACCTATCGTATAGATTCACTTATTGATCTTACATATTCAAGATAATTTATTGTTACATAGTTTATTGAAGTTTGATCATGATAGAGTATAAGTGATATTTCAACCACCCAGTTTGATGTGATGTGAATTACATCTTCTAAGGATTGGAATTAACATTTTTGGACACTTTAAAGTCGTCTACACCTTTTTTTTTCCTTTGTTTTAAAGTTCCATTGACTCTAATACCCTTTATCGTTATCCCAGTTTGCTCAACGGGAAACTTTCTAGGTCGCCCTCTTCTGTCTTTCTTTTGTATCAATTCTTGTACAGCTTTGTCTTTCAAAGTTCTCATATAGGTCGGTTGATAAAGTAGCTTTGACAAATCGCCATCTGCATTCAAATCCATTCTTGTATCATATATCGTGGGCCTGACTCTGTCAGTCGGTGAACTGGATTTTAGTGATTTATTCAATTCTTTGAAGTTAGGATGCGAGGAGTCAATATACTCGTTGGTACTTGGGTCTAAAATCAATTTATTGGGACGTCCTCTTTTTTTCTTTTGTTTGGGAACTGGATTATTAGCCCCAGCTCCGAGTATTTCCTCCTCTCTAGATAATGAAGAGCCCGAATCACTTTGCCTATAGCTGTCTTTAGCAAAATCTTTCACTTTTGTCATCTCCTTGTTAGAATTATAGCTTAGTTCATTTGCGTGCGTTATTGAATGCTTGGGCAGTTGATATACGTTGGTAACAATTCCGCTCGAATGTAGTCCCGTTGGCGATTGGTGGTTCATTTGAGAATGTTGATGTATATCAGACGGTGACAGCAAAGGAGCCGTCTCTGATCTCGGATATTGCATGCTTTGGTGGGGATGAACATGTGAACGAGCCAAAACTTCATATTGCTTTGGTTGAACTTGTTGAGATGAGTTGCTTGATTGTTGATTCATGAAAACTGCGTTATTTTGTTGATTCACGTTTCTCTCAGCAATCCTTTGAGTCACTCTCGATTGGGAATACTGCGGTATAGTGCTATGAAAATCATTTTCTCTTTGTAAGATATGCTGTTGATTAGATTGAACAAACGGTTGTGTATGCTTGTGTGCTTGCGGCATAGACATTTGAGAAATATAATAGTTGCCTTGAACATTCGGTATTTGATGTGGGGGGCTTTGTTGGAAATTGTGGATGTTGATTTGTTGAGGGCCTGTATGATCTTGTATCATAGCTTGTGTAGCACCGGGATGTGGTGATGTAAGTGCCGAAGGTACATTCACTGGACCTCCATTGACTCTGCTGCTCATTGAACCACCTATAGATCCCTCAACCTGGCCATGTTTTGATATATCGGGACTGCTGAACTTCGTTGCTTGAATTGCCATGCCCTTAGAGTCGGTCTTCGTATCAGGGGGCTTGTTGGGGTTTTGGCTTCCATTATGGAAATTAGGATAAGAATGATACATTGACCTCTTCTTCCTTCCGATTGTAACTGCGTTAACCAAAGTAAAAAACGAAACCCAAAATTTATCTCTCTAGAGCCACACCTCTTGTTATAGTTAGCACAATAATATTTAGCGCTTTAGAGATCAATCCTTATAGCATTTGCAACTCAGCTAAGATGAGTTCTACCTTCACGCAAATTATAAAAAAAAAAAAAATCAACGGAAAAAAAAAAAAAGGACTTGTATAGAGGCGAAGATAAAAGAATTAGGGTACTATATTGACACAAAAGTGTTAGCATTCTACCTCTATGAATCTATGGAACGATATTGCAAGATAAGCTGTGGAGAGTGAAAATATCACCATAATGGTTTAATTTGTTATTGTTAATTTCTTTGAAGGCAAGTTTGCTATCAATGAATCTTGAAAGTATTCGACAAAATTTTTTGAATCAAAGAGAGATTCGTTATACTTGACTTTGAAGTCGACAGACACACTAGAAGGTACCTGGCTCCTAATACTAGACTTCAAAGGAGCGCTTGTCGACACTCCCAATAAATCGTCAAAGGCACTGTCCAAGGAAGTAGACTCACTTGGTGAGTTGTGAAATTTGTAACGGATATCGTGGACTGAAAAACGAGACTCATAGACAGGTGGTTGGATGATATCGTCGAAAAGATCAATTTCGTGAAATGATGATGCATTGGGTGAGTTTGCGTATTGAGGGAACCTGTGAGAGTAAGTACCTTTGATCGAATTCTTCAAGTTATTTTCGAAAGACGATATGAAAGCTTCTTTGGACGACTCGGGACCCAATTCCGAAGTCACACTGAATGTTAGAATATTCTTAGGTTTGGGTTTCTCTTCTGCAGCAGAAGCCTCCTTCTTTTCCTCAGGTGCTGGAGTTGGCTTTGTTTCTGCTAAAACAACATTCGACAAATCCAAGTGTTCCCTGGATTTGATAAAGTTCGTAATCTTTATAATTGAATCTTTTTCAATAGTACCCAAATATGCAAGTATGTCACCCTTTAACAATCTGCCTTTTGGACCAGAGGCTGGAATCTTGGAGTATGCATCTTCTTCTGAAATGTGATTTTGGTGTAATAAAAGTTCAACAGCTGGTGATAATTTTTGATTAGCGTTCGCTTTATTGAAAACCTCGGGATTTCCAGAAGAGCTGGATTGTGGTTCGTCTTGCTTCAATTTGGAGCCGCCAGCTGTTTCTGACTTTTCCGGCTTCTTGTCTTCCACTTGTTTATCAGCAGATGCGGTCTCTTTCACGGTTGCTTGTGGTTCTTCTATGTTGGGCTTTTCAAGGGTCAGAAGGTCATCTCCGGGCTCTGCCAAAAAGGCGATGGGTTTTCCTACAGGTACTCCACTTGTACCTTCATCCACTAAGATTTCCCACATCACACCATCATCTTGTGCCTCTACATCGATAGTAGCTTTATCTGTTTCGACTTCCAATAATACATCACCAGCAGCAAATTCGTCCCCCGACTTGTACTTCCATGATACAACACCTCCCTCTGACATAGTGGGCGACATTGCTGGCATGTTGAAAACGCTACCTTTGCATAACGTAAGGCCACTGTGAAAGTTACGATTGGCAGCCCTCACGTAGGTTATTTTTTTGGCTAATCTCAATGTCGTAGATTTAAACATCTTGGGTTATGTTTAATAGCTATACAACAGTTCTTTACAATTAAATGACCTTGGACTGGTTTATTTGATGGTAAATCTACTTTAACACCCATCTCTTTAACGGATTAAAACTGCCGAAATCGGACGCGACATTCCCGGAGCCAATGTCGCAATCAACCGACATAAATGGCGTGTCTGTATCGAATCAAAAAGAAATGCCGGGTGACTGGCTGTATGCTTCAAGTTGAAAGCTCGATACAACGGCTTAATCTTCTAAGGACAGAAGAAACAGATAATATTCTTCGAAAAAGCAGTGTGATCAGGCACAAATTCGGAGAAAAGGAAGAGACAAGATAATATTAACTCTTTACGATTATATTTTGTGGTGCCCAAATATTTACATTCAATATAAATAAATCTTCCAGACAGACTTTTACTCGAGTGAATACTTAGGCCTACCATACACAGCACAGTATAGTTGCTCCATAAAGGGAAGTAAACAGATAGCGTCGAACAAGCTGAGAAACGCAAGATCTTTTTTGTTTGAAAAGATGCTTGAAGTTAACACAACACGAGGTGACAGCCCGAGAGAGAAGAAAGGGTTCGTTGAAAGTGTTCAGAAGGTGTTGAAGAAATATGCAAAGTTTGTTGGCCCTGGTTTAATGGTGTCTGTGGCTTACATGGATCCTGGAAACTATTCTACTGCGGTGGCTGCTGGATCAGCCTATAAGTACAACTTGTTGTTTCTGATATTGTTATCTAACTGCTTAGCCATTTTTCTACAAGCTCTCTCTGCTAAGTTGGGCGCCGTAACCGGTTTAGACTTAGCTGCTAATTGCAGAACCAACTTATCATCTAGATTGAATATCTTCATTTACATTTTAGCTGAAATAGCTATAATAGCCACAGATTTGGCAGAAGTAGTGGGAACAGCCATTGCTTTAAACATCATATTCAACATTCCTTTACTTTTGGGAGTAGTCATAACAGTGATAGACGTTTTGATCGTTTTGATGGCATACCGACCTAATGGTCCCTTACTATTTATACGAATATTTGAAAGTTTTGTTTCGGTTCTAGTGGCAGCTACGGTTGTCTGTTTTGGGATCGAACTATGGCAGGTTCATAACGATAGCTCCATCAACTTTTCGTTCACGGAGGTCATGAAAGGGTTTTTTCCAAATGAGGAGGTAATTGACATGAGTGATAGGGAGGGTGGAAACGGACTTTTCTTGAGTTTAGCTATATTAGGGGCAACAGTGATGCCCCATTCTTTGTACTTGGGATCAGGATTGGTACAATCGAGATTGAAAGACTTTGACATAAAAAATGGCTACTACAAACCATTGACAACAAAAAGGGCTATATCAGAAGCTGACTTTAGTAGGGAATCAAGCGATGTTATACAACCTTTAACAAATAAACAACACGATCAGCATATTGGTGAAAAGGAAGACGAGGAAGAGGAATGCTACAAGCCATCAATCCACGCAATAGATAACACCATGACTTATACATTGGTTGAGTTGGTGGTGTCGCTCTTCACGGTAGCTCTTTTCGTTAACTCTGCCATTTTGATAGTTTCGGGTGCCACGCTCAATCCAAATAAACCATCGACTCGTGACGATGACGAAAATTCAGATTATGAGTCGGATGGTGATGATTACAACAACGCGGACTTGTTCACAATATATCATCTTTTGTCGAATCATTTATCTACAACTGCAGGATTCGTATTTGCTCTTGCACTCCTTTGTTCGGGCCAAAGTGCAGGTGTTGTGTGTACTCTTGCTGGTCAGATGGTACTGGAAGGCTTTTTGCTGTGGAGTTTCTCACCGGTCATTCGTAGACTTTTGACCAGAGGATTAGCGATAGCTCCTTGCATAGTCGTTGTGGCATTTTCAGGAAGAGAGGGTCTAGCAAGAGCGTTGAATGCTAGTCAAGTCGTACTATCACTTTTGTTGCCCTTTGTGAGTGCTCCACTAATCTATTTCACGTGTTCCAAAAGCATAATGAAAGTATCGATATACGGGAAAGATATGAGCGGATTCGAGGACAGTATCAACATTGATACATTCACGGACTTTGAGGACAACGTGTCGAATTCTGTCGAAAGATACAAGTCAACGGAGCCAGCAATAATGCTTCAAGATTTACGAAAGTCGAATCCTTGCGCAGGTTGGTATGATTATGAACTAGAAAATGGAGAGCAGCAGAACTTTTCGTCTTTACCCAGGTCGCCATCTCAATCGTCAGCTTTCGATACGGAAATAGTTGGCAACCTCCCAGAATCACCAACGAGATCGTCATTTATTGAGGGCAGCACTTCGGATATCTCAAACGATTCGACTCATTTAATCGGTTACAAGGATATGAGTAACGGCCCTGTCACCACATTTCTTGCAATAGGTGTATGGAGTTTTATTACATGCTTGAATGTGTTTTTAATAGGAAGCATGTTGCTAGGATATGACATACCATTATAAAGATTTGAAACTCAAAAATTTCAAAAGAGTAAACGACGGATGAAACATACACTGTTATTCAGTTTTCATAGTTTATACAAGGTTTAACCAAACGTGCTTATACCTTCAGCATATAGTTTTGAATTTTTATTTCTGCACATAGAAAATGAAAAACTGAATTTTCAATAAAGGCCGAATCTATTCTAGAATCTTAGAACTTTATGGGAAGATGCCTTATGCACGAGATGTCGATAGCTTCATAGAGTCATCCTTCAAATTGCTCACTGCTTTTCCTTCGACTGCATTATCGATCACTTATTTGAATCAGCAAAAGAAGAATAAAACGGCGAAATCGGAGGACAATAAGAAAGCTAGTAACGCTGTGGTTTTCAAATGTTTCGAACCTAACGAAGGTCAGATAATTAAGTACAAGACTTATAAGTCAAAAGAGGTATCTCGATTGTTGATATTCATTGGCCCAAAGGGAGTTTCGATAACCAAAAAAAGACGTGTAAATGATGAGGATGTTGTAGCACAAGAAAAGAAGATTAAAAGGGCCAAGACCGAACAATCAACGGATCATACATTAGGAATCGCAAGTTTAATGTGTAACACCAAGTACGATATCACTGAACAATCGCAACAACCTATACAAGTTGATAAAGCAGATGCGAACCAAAAGACTGTAACGAATTTAGATTCAAACGCAAATGTGGGTAAAGCCGCACCAGTGGCATCGTCATCAAAGAACAAAAAGAAGAAGAAAAAGGGAAAGAAGTAACAAAGCATTACATCATGTAATGATTGTTCTCGTAAGAGATTTGGGCTTAGAATTTTGTATGCTTATATCATGAATGCGACATGCTTGAACCATTATTGAGTCTTGTAGATAAACTATTATATATATATATATATATATATATATATGAACAACGAAATGAACTTCCATATTCAACAACACAACAGAAAATTAAGAGAGATTCTTGGAAGATCTTCAAAAGCTCTGGCGTCAACTTTTGGAATGACAAGAGCAAAGAAATAGAGAAATGAAAATCAAACAATAAGTAGAAAAAGGTGACTATGACAATGACTAGTTAGAATTAGGAATCCGCGGACATGCTTAGACTATCTCTACGGGTGAAGTCATCAATAATGAAAGAAGCTTTTGAACTTTGACATTATGTTCTCTCGCTTTCCACTTGATCTTGAATCGGTAGACGCAATCTGCGGCCTCGATTGCAAATCAGGATATCCACCTGGGATTTTCGAACTTGTATTATTGCCACAACATTCAAGTTCAGGGATTGACGATCTACCATCTAATTGCTGCAAAAATCTAGGGTGATCAGCATTACCTCTCAAATTGGAGGAAGAGGTTATGTATGAAGTATCTGCAGTACTGGAACCTGGATTTTTTGCATGCAATTGAGATGATGACGATGGCAACATTGCAGAATTGATGAGAGAGTTGGTTGGAGTATTGAACTGTTCATCATGTTCATCGTCACGCGTGAGATCATCTTGAGTAAGCTCCGTACATAGCTCGCCTTTATTGATTGAACCGACCAGATCATCAAGGTTCCCGAATTCTGAGGTAGATGATTCAGGAATCGAGACAGCTGCAAAAGAAGAGCCAGAAGTCAAAACCTGTGTCAAATTGGCCCTGTTGTCAGCAAATTGATTATCGCTAGTGCTGTCACTCTTTGCGTAGTCTGGTGAGCTAGATTGAGAATCTCCTAATTGGCTGTCAGTACCGGCCGCGAGACTTTTGGCTGGACTCCCAACAGCTGGCAGAAACGTAGCTCTTTCGGGGTCTTCTTCCATGTCAAATTCTTGAACCTCGCTGAGTTCAGACTCATCAACATAGTTGTTCTCGATCCCATTGCTGTCGTACTCAACTTTGTACTTATCATTAATCACCCACTGCTCGTCGTTTATCACAAATTTGAAAACCAACTTTTTCTTCTCTGGAACTTTCACGATGCCAACGTATCCGTCGCTTTCCTTGACAAGGTCTTCCCCTAGAATCTTCCAGTCGTCAAAATTTCCAGTGATCTGTACCTTTTCAATATGTTCACCTGAAATTGGCCTACGTCGATGAGTTAGTACCATTTGCCTCTATCTTCTGATCCAGAGAGCCAGAAAGCGCCGTGTCCCACTCCAAGTCGAGGACAAGCCCAGGACAAGCCCGTGCTCCACGCCCGGGTCTATGCCCCCAACAAACTCGTGAACTATTTTCTTCCTGGATGCTTGTGCAGCCATCTACTTACAACTTGACCTTATAAGCGTATACCGTCATTCTTTCCAAAACACCTCTTTCAGAATCTCACTTCAACTTTCTCCTTGGGTCGTTTCAACCGTTATCGCTATGTTGATCACTTTCGAAAGGATTCCTTAGATCTATAACAGCTAATATATTATGTGTTGCTAATTAAACACCCTGATTTTGTGTCACTATGATCCCTTTTTTTGTCTGTAGGCCATTTTGGCTGTAAAATCATTATACAAAAGATCTCGTACGCCTTAGGAAATAGTGGTCAGCGCGAAATGTGTTGCCTACTCTCAAATATTCGTTGGTAGTAACAACCAGTCTTAAGGCACCGCATCGTGTGTCCTTGTTGGCGATAAGGTCACGCGGTAGAGCACGCGGTAGAGCATGCGGACGATCATGCGGACGATCATGCGGACGATCACGCGACCAAAAGAGTAACCAAAGACGGTAGTGAGGGATGTGGTCTGTTTGTCAGGGTAGTTTTCCCACAACTACAGGTTAGAGACTCGTGTTTGCATGTTACACTTTTGGCCCTACGCGTCGAGCGAGGACACCGAAGAAGGGTGAAGGGGTACTTAGGGGCAAACGGGTGCGGTGGCTTACAGTTATGGGAAGCGGTCCTTGTCTGGGGCCGCATACATGATTGACTAAGATTCCCGGAGGAAGACAGGGACATGTATTGAAAGAGAGACCCGAATGGCACAACTTTTCGGATCACATGAGCAGATCATTATATACACGACGTTGAATTGAAATACGTATCCATAAGCTGTTCTCGTTGACATATTTTGGCATTGGACAAGTGGACTTTGAGCTATTTTCACATATAGATTGATGGGAATGGCTAACAAGGGAACGAAGCGTTCGAAGGCGGGAGGAATCCCGGCTAAGAAAGGAGAAGGCTTTTTTTCCAGCGATCCTGTGGTAGATATTCAAACAGGAAAGGGTGCGGTGAGAGAATACACTATAACCACACCTACATTGGAAGCAGTGAAAAAAAGAAAGATTCAAAAGAAAGAGACTGTTTTGGTTGCATTATTGGTTTTGGCGGGATTGGCAGTAAGGCTTCTGAATCTTGAGGGTCCTGACTCTGTCGTCTTTGACGAGGTCCATTTTGGTGGATTTGCCAGGAAGTACATCAATGGTGCATTTTTTATGGATGTTCATCCTCCATTGGCTAAAATGATGTTCGCTGCTATTGCACTCATTGGAGGCTTTAAAGGTGATTTTGAATTCAAGAACATAGGTGATACATACCCCTCAACCACACCTTACGCGTTGATGAGAGGATTGTCGGCACTGATGGGGTTGGGAACCGTCTTGTTATGCTACTTTACGTTGAGAAACTCAGGATGCAGACCTATCATTGCTTTCTTGACTAGTGGCTTGTTGCTCATTGAAAACGCAAACGTTACTATCTCAAGATATATCTTGTTGGATTCACCATTGATGTTTTTCATTGCAGCTGCCGTATATTCCTTGAAGAAATTTGAAGTGCAAATACCATTTACATTGAATTGGTACAGATCATTGATCGCCTGTGGTATTTCTTTGGGGTTGGCAGTGAGCTCAAAGTGGGTTGGTCTCTTCACTATTGGCTGGGTGGGTTTGTCCTGCTTGTACCAGATGTGGTTCATCATTGGCGATCTTACGGTTTCATCTAAAAAGGTATTCTACCACGCGTTTATCAGGGGTTCCGTACTTTTGGGTGTACCTCTCATCCTATACGTTGTATTTTTTGGCGTTCATTTCACAGTCCTTTGTAATGAAGGTGACGGAAGTGCTTTCATGTCGAGTGCTTTCAGATCAGAATTGAATGGAAACACTATTCCAAGAGATATCATTGCAAACGTTGGTTTGGGATCCGTTGTTTCTATACGTCATGTAGAGACGCTCGGAGGCTACTTGCACTCTCACAATCACTTTTATCCGACAGGATCAAATCAGCAACAAGTAACCCTCTATCCACATTTGGATTCGAATAATAATTGGCTCATAGAACCGTACAACGATACGATGCCAGACCACTTTGTCCCTTTGGAAGATGGAGTTAAAATCCGTTTGAAACATGTCAATACTGGAAGAAGATTACATTCCCACGATGAGAAGCCTCCTGTCAGTGAAAGAGATTGGCAAAAAGAGGTCTCTTGTTACGGATTCGAAGGGTTTGAAGGTGACGCCAATGATGATTTTGTTGTTGAAATTGTGCAAAAGCAATCCAAGAAGGGTGACGCTCAAAAGGTTGTCAGACCAATAGAGACCATTTTTAGGTTGAGACATGCGATGACAGGTCACTATGTGTTCTCTAGTGAGGTAAAGCTACCAGACTGGGGTTTTGATCAACAAGAGGTTACCTGTGCTAGTCAAGGATTCAGACCTTTGACGAACTGGTATATCGAAACAAACGTGAATCAATTCGTTGAAGAGTCCGATAAGGAGATAATCAACTATCCCAAATTATCTTTGTGGGAAAAGATATTAGAATCACACAAGAGAATGTGGAAGATTAATCAGGGACTCGTCGAACATCATCATTGGCAATCAGATCCTACAGAATGGCCAATTCTTTATAGAGGTATCAATTATTGGGTCAAAGATCACAGGCAAGTGTATTTGTTAGGAAATGCTGTTACTTGGTGGGCTGCCTCCCTTGCGGTCGTGTCTTTTTTCATTCATGCTGGATTTTCCTTGTTTAGATGGCAAACAGGTCGTCAGATAGCTGTGGACAAGCATGTGTACAACTTCAACACTCAGACGTTCCTATTTGTGTCCGGGTGGTTACTTCACATTGGACCCTTCTTCATCATGAAGAGGCAATTGTTCATGCATCATTATATTCCTGCTTTGTATTTTGGAATACTCGCATTAGGCCATTATTTTGAGTTATTTGTGGGTTATGCTACAGCAGGGTACAAAGGCGTTCAAAAATTCTCTCACGCTGCAGTGATATTGTTTTTCTTCTTAAGTTTGGTATTCTACATTCAATACTCCTCATTGATATATGGGTCACCTTGGACTAAGCAAGATTGTGAAAAATCGAAACTTTTGAGCTCCTGGGATTTTGAATGTAACGCTTACCTTGACAATTTGTCGAATTATTCTTCATCCACACCTTCGTTCCAGGCCGATTTAACCGACTATCAGGCAGTTCCAGTTGAGGGGCAAGCAGAGAAGAACGAAGCTAAAGAGACTCCCAATTCATCAAATGATAACTTGGTTAACGATGACATTCATCAATCTGAAATGAAAGATGCTGCAAATAGCGATGAGCCTAAAGGAAATATCGAGGAAGTCGTGCCACCATTGGCGGTAGATCTCGAAGAAACAAAATAAGAATATAAACTCTTCATATATATGCCTGGTTCTCCTCGCTGCATGTATCTATATCTACTGTATTTATGCTCCAATGACATAATTAACAAATTCATTTAAATAAAAAGGCAGAGATTTAAAACATGTCAAGTCTTTCATGAGATGAAAAAGGTCGGCTCCATAGTTTTTCATCCTTCAAAGTGATATATTGCTTATGAGGAACTTGATCGATATGTATTTATATATGGAAGGGAGACCGAATAGCACGTGATTATTCTTTATGTGATGGATATTTTCTACATTCATCACCCATCAAGAATTCTTAAAAGCTAGCAAATTCTGTAATGTCTGATAAAGATATAAGTTGCAGAATATGTCGTGGCGGGGGAAGTCCATCTCACCCTTTGCTACATCCTTGCAAATGCCGGGGCTCAATTAAGTATATTCATCAGGATTGTTTGATGGAATGGCTAAGGCATTCCAATAAATCAACTCAGAAATGTGATATTTGCAACGTCCCATACAAGTTCAGAACAATATATGACCCAAATATGCCAAAGAGGATCCCATTTAAATACATATGGGCTAAGTCAGTGAATAGTTTCACCAAATCTGGGGTGAGAGCTGTCTCAATAATGTTGTACATATTTTGCTTATTGATTCAGGTACCTTTATTCTGGAAATTCATCGGTAGAATCTACACATGGGCCGTTGATGGATTCTTGCCGATACCAAGCTCCTCTTTTATAGGTGCGTTGTTGTTTGGTGAGTTAGACTTCACTAAATATGATTTACCGACAGATGCGACAAAATTGCTCTTGTTCAAGGTCAATAAGTTCTTCGATTCCACTTATCTTAGTGGAGTGAGGTACATATTCGTTTGCATTATTGTACATATAGCTATTTTCGTTGAACATGAATGGATAGTGAGGGATGAAGGGTATGCGAGAATACTACTTAAAAGGATCGGGCAAGAGCCAAGGACCAAATTAGTTGATATGTTGCAGCAAGCTTTAAATGGTGTTCGTACTGATGGGGATGAGGCTGATCCTGCCGTGAATGCTAATGTGGAAAGGCTTGAGATGATGGCTAGAGCATTGAATGATTTAAGAGAGCATCCAAATGCAAATCATCGTGTGCATGAGGAAGCATTAAGAAGAGTTATTGAGCGTGAAAATGTGAACGAAGCTAATGAAAGCGATCATGAAACGAGCCATGAACATGCTGAGATTCACAACGATGAACAAGCATTTAATGAGATGGGAAGGCAAGATGATTTAGATGTTATCATAGATAACGATATAAGAGAGGATGATTTAAACGATATTGATGAGCAAGAAGAAAACGACTTTGGTGTAGGCAACAGAGATGAATTAGATGAAGATGAGGCAATGCAAGCAGCCAATATAGGAAATGGTGATTTGTTTGATTTATTGGGTATAAAATTGAATCTCTCAACACCTATCTTTCTTATGTTTGTTTGCGATTTGATCGTCGCTGTATTCCTATTTGTTACATATCTTTTGCCTCATATGTTGGGAAATTCGTTTGTTACATTGATTGGCAAAGCTGTCTCGTTCGTCAAACCACACATCTATTCAAAAAGTGGATTAGGTTGGTCATATTGGAAGACAATTGAGCCTACAACATGGAAAGAATATGAAACATTAGGGATAATTATCAACACATTGCACTTTGATTTGGTCAAGCCAACTTTGATGACAATTCATCATTTATTCATGGACCAAAAACTGGGTGGAGTGTCTCTCGTGGAGAGATTGTTCCTCTTAACAATTGGTTATTCTTTCATTATATTCTGCGTTCGTAAAGTAATGACAAAGCTAGAAAGCGGGACGAGGCCAATCATGGGAACACCCAGAAAGATATACAAGGCGTTATTTGAGATGGCTTCAACAGCAAAAGTTTTCTTGATTTTTGCCATTGAAATTTTTTTCTTTCCAGTATATTGCGGCTGGCTATTGGACTTTTGTATAATGCCTTTGTTGGCTGAAGATTTTATTCGGATACATAAAGACGGCACAAAGACCTTGGCCTTAATTTTCACTTCACAAGTTGCGGCTTTGAGGATTCATTATGTGAGACTACTTTTGTATTGGGCTTCTGGAACACTATACATGTTACTCTTTGCACTTTTCATGGGAATGATTAGGGGTTCGATTTTGCGGCCTGGTGTGTTGTTCTTCATTAGGTCGCCAGATGATCCTAATGCTCGTTTGATCCACGACGCCTTAATGAAGCCTTTAATGTTACAGCTCTCAAGGATTTACCTCAGTGCAAAGGTTTACACATGTTTCATTATCTTTGGCATAGGCAGTGTTACGTGGGGTATGAGAATGCTAGTAATGCCTAGTAACGTTGATTACAACATTTTGTTGCCAATTCAAAACCCCTCCTCCTGGGGAATATTTGCTTCATTGATGGCAGTATCCGACATCCTGTCTCATAGGCCGTTAATTACTAAATACTGCAAGATATATTGGACTAAAGCTTTTGAGATATCATGCTACAAGCTCAGACTATCTCACTTCATCTTAGGAAGACCAATATCTCAGGAAAGAGGATACATCGTATATCGGAACGTAAAAGAGACATTGTTGGGAAGTGCAGTTCCCGATTATTCCCAACCTGTCACCTATAATTCGGCGGTTCGTATTTTTGAAGAAGATATGAATGTGAAGGCTTGCTTCATTCCAGATGGCAGCTATGTTCGTGCACCAGATAATGACACCGTATCGCGCAGGTTCATTAAGAAGCTTTTCGTTGAGGTTACAAAGGATGATAAACTAATAACACCTTTAGGAGAAGCCGAAAACGAAGACAATGAGTTTCTACTCGATTCATCCGATGATGAAATGAATAAGGAGGATGCATATGCAATCGTCTACAGACCCCCTAATTTCAAATTGAGATGTTTTGGGTTGATTGGTTTCTTGTGGGTATTCTCGGTGATATTACTCGTAGGGGTCACATTGATAAGTTTGATTCTAGGGAGACAGGTTGTAAAAGCAGTATTCGTGTTCTTCCATATCTTCAAGACATTACTGACCAACAAAACTGTTGGACCCAACGCAATGGAGAATTTCGATTGGAGACTTGCGGATGTCTCCTCAATCTTGATTGGATTCAGACTAAGTTTATTAGCATTGGGATACTGGGATACCAGGGATACTGGCGTGAATAACACTGGGGACCAAATGGGCCCAGATCGAAGAGCTAACATACCAAACATCAATCCAATACGGGAAAGACCTGAGGGAGGAGAGGCTGAGTTGACACCCTTGTTATTGACTATGAGGGCGTTGACATCTTGCACATGGTTAATTTGGATAGTATCTGTGCACAAATTCTGTGTTGATTTCCCCTTGAGACTATACACGGACGAAAAATTCGTCCCAGGTTCGAACATATCAACAGACTACCTCATAAACAAATACTCGATCGCGTTACACCTTTTCACATCCCTTTGGACAGTAGTTCCCTTCTTCTGGTATTTGACGACCCTTATCAAATTACGTTTTGGTGATCAACAATTCTTTAATGGGGCTTGGAAACATGGACTTTTTGACATTGGTAAAAGGTATTTGTTGCTACACTTACCTTCTGTATTGATAATGGCCTACAACCATGGAGGGTTCAGATTTGGGAAACTTAGTGAAAAAGATATATACATTTGGTTTTTTGTGTTACTCGCTTTTATCTTCATTGACAGTCAGAGTCAGGCCTACGGATTCTTTAAAAAGATGAGTGAAGAAGTAAAAAATGAAAAATATGTTAGAGGTAGGGCTATTGAAAATATTGACGCAAATGATGTTGATAATTGAAATGCCGGCGAGTATGTTGCATAGTATTGACATTAAAACCTAGAGAGGTTTCATAGAACATGAAAATTAAATATACGTTATATCATTAATACACATGTAAGCTTTGTAATTCCACGATCAATGGGGAGCTCCGTTTTCAAGTGTTATGTGATGCCTTTTTATATGGCTTACGCTTTTTCTTCCCTTTCTTTTCTGCCTTGGAGTTTTCTACCCCATTATTTTCATCATCGTCGTCATCATGGTCATCGTCTTTTCCATTCTCATTGTAGTTTGTTTCCTTATCGTCAAGTATTTTCTTGGCTCTCTCTATTTTCAAACTTTGGTCCAATATGTATTCATATCTAGCCAATTTCAACGGATCGTCCTTTAAAGCGAATGGCAAATCTCCTATCTTTATTCTTGTTCGTCCCTGGGCTTTGGCATATTCTTGAGACTTTTGCGAAAAATTGGAAAGAAACTCTACCAAGACTTCCTCCAAGGCGTTGACAGTGGCATCTGTTGATGTCGGCGCATCTCCCAAAGCATAAAGTAAGGCTTCTATGTCTTTGGTGAATAATCTTTGCTTCCTTCTTCTTCTCTGACTATTCAATGCATTGTAATAATTAGAGCTATATGGATTGTTGAATGCTTGCTGGCTATTGAAATTATTGAAATTATTGAAGTTGGTGTATGACATTATAATACTCTTATAATGTTATAATCCTATAATCTGTTGATCTTCTAATAAATTTTATATGATTATTAAGATTTACACGACTAACGATTAATCAAAATAGAGACAGATAGATTATGCTTTGAAAGACCCTATCGGTATTGTTAGGAAATGGTTTGAGCTTCAACAGACCATCCAATATTCTAACGATGTCATCAATCAATTTGTTGACCAGTAGTTTTGTATCTATGTATTTTAGACAACAATTTACTCTCGACAACTCATTAGCAATTTCTTCCTGATGATTGTCCATTAGCGAGCTATTGACCACAACTATTAATGGTTTGTGCAAAGTAAGCGTATCTATTATTGAGCCAGTACCAGCATGGGATATAATGAGGTCACTATCGCAGATAAATTTTGAGATATCAGAGGAGAACGGAAATGTTTCTAAAATGAAATCTTGTTCTCTTAATTCGTAGCGTTCCACGTTACCCGTGGTCAGTTTTAGCTGCCATGAATCGAGTTTCTTGAGCAATCTATGCATATGTTGTTTGTAAAACGATTCACTTACACGGTTGCTCCCCTCATGTTCGTTTCCATATTGTAAGACCACTTTATTAATTGATGTCGTTTGAGCCAATTCAACGAGAAATTCGGTATCGAGAATGAACTCTACCAAAAGCTTGAAGGTTACTGTTGCTCCTGTGATGATAGTCAACACCACCATTGCGTATCAAAGGTTTCCGCTTCAAGGAGAAAGATATATAGATATGTCGGTCTTGTAATATTTTTTTTTTCAGGTTTTGGATGAGATCAGATGGCCTTCAATTGAAATGCTACCAGGGCCTACAAGTTCATCTTGTCTTTGTTGCAGCAGAACATATCATAGCATGTGTAGCATCCAAGAAGATATTGAATAGATGATAACAGATGAGAGAGCCTTTAATATAGATGTTGCTATATAAAAGGATATATTACTATACCATTCTATGCTAATAGTATATAGTGTACTATAAATATATATGATGGTATAAATATATATACTATAGTAATATAGTTGCTATATTTATACACATCAACCCTTTTCTATGCAACCTAAAGGCAGCTGTCAAAGGTCCACCTCCTCTGTCGAATTTGTTGTTTTACCATATTCTCGAAACGACGTTCGAAATTTACGTAGTTACTGATGATTTTCGAGATTGCAAGAGGTGTTTAGGAACCGGCAAGTGTAGCCATTCTGCCTTGGACAGGCATGTATGGGTTGTGTTAAGCGTGAGCACTTCCTCGTCGTTTTCAATGTCGTCTATTCATTCGTGCGTGGTGTTTTGGTGCGGTCATGCAGCAATGTAGGGAACAAACCACCCATGTCTCATTTTAATACTTGCAACGGCAGTCCTTGGATGAACGACGGAAACGCCTGTCCAATCGAGTTACCATTGAGTCGTCAATGAATCCGGCCAAAGGTCTGATCGATACCGTTCAGTTACATGAACTTTTCTTAACCTGCACCCACTATAAAATACAGTAATCGTATCTTTAATAATTCTGGGGAAATTACGAACTACATATTAAGTTGAAAGCCTATGGCCAAAAAGAGTCAAATTATTCTAAGTCCTGAGCTTAATCCCATAATTGTAGGTGACAAGTAGACGGTCCACATTTTATTCAGCATCGTCATGAGGATTAGAAGGCTCGCATAATATTGTCATGACCCGTTTCCCATCTCGGCCTAGACGTTTCTCGGGAAATGTTATGAAATCGGATCTATTTTAAGAGTGTCCGAGAATTTTGATTTTGATGGGTCCGAAGTCCGAAAGGACGATTTGAGGCGGTCTTAGACTCGAGAAAGCAAATTAACGCGACTAACAGCACAAGTGTTGGGAGATCTTTGACTCAACCACTTTGTGACAGTCACCATATATGACCAGAGCATTCGTTTCACCAAGAAAAACCAAGGTGGGCTTTAGAACATTGTAGGTTAGACATGTCGTAGAAAGTAGAAATGTCGTACACGCATTCTTCGAAATTTTCGTGGAGTATTTTATTAATTCTGCTTGGCCATAGCTCCGACATATGTACTTTTATGTTGGTAGAGTGGTCAAATTTTTGGTTACAGAGATAGTTTCACCCAATAGTTTGAGTTCAAAGCAATAACAGGGGAGTTGAAGCATGTCTAGTATCGTCAGCAGTGAGAACGAGAAGACATTGCAATTGGATGAGATGAATGCTAGCGAAATGCAAGCCACTCAGCCAATACCTAAGAAATCACAGCAGATTAAGACAGACAAACCACGACCGCATGTGTGCACTATATGCACAAGGGGGTTCGCTAGACTAGAGCATCTTAAAAGACATGAACGATCTCATACGAATGAAAAACCATTTCAGTGTGCATCATGCGGTCGATGCTTTGCTAGACGAGATTTGGTACTCAGACACCAACAAAAGCTTCACACCAGTCTTGTCAATGGATTACGTCGGAATTCTTCGAAAGATTCAGATAGCAACGAACATATCATTGTGCTTCATAATAACACAAGTGCCAATGCTCCGTTACCCTCACAAGAACACGATACCGTGTATGCGATATCACCTGTTTCGTCACAAATTTACTCACCGCCAAAAGGAGGCGACCCTAGCTGGAGTCATAAAAACTCGAAGTTTAGGACTTCGTTACTCAATCAGTCTAATGATTATCAGGACACCCGGACTTCATCACCAAGGAACGGTATTCTTTCACCTTTGCCAACAAATTCTTGTCAGAATACACCACCCAATACAATAGGGACTTCCATTAATGGAACAGGAAGCTCTATCAATACCGATAATCAAGAGTCGTCGCCACAGAGTGCGCCTAATATTAGCAATTCCCCCACAAAAATCTCTTTAATGAAAAAATCAACTTCTAATCAATTAAAGAACAACCCCGACGTGAGCCAGGGCAAGAATTCGGGAATATTGCAGTACAGACATGCTTCTTTCTCGGCATCTTCTGGAATATCATATACAAATGTCAGGGATGCCTTGAATATTCAAAAGAACAATAAAATGAATGATGTTCCTTCTCATGTTGAGTTTGCCACACCAAGACTTGATTCCTTTGAAAACAGAATAAAAAACTCAAACAGTGGATTCGATCTTCAGGCTCTTGGTGTTGATTGGACAAAGATGGATAATATCGATTTAGGCAATCCTTATGTCTTACCCAACGACGTGCCGATTCAAGATATGTCTTTGACGGGGACGGATTTACTGATTGGCAAAGAAAGACAATCAAAGAGCATGCTGCATTATTTCGATAACAATATTGTAGCTTCTCATCAATTTCAGCATCCCAATCACCCACATCATATTAGTGGAACGACACCACTTGAATTCGGAATGACTTCATATAACGAGAGTCTTTTGAATAATATTATGTTCGACAATAATGGAAACATGAAAAATAATGCTGGGAATCAGAATAGTGATAGCGGCCAAGACGCTACCAATATACACAAATCAAAAGAGAATAATGATCTCATGAATGGTATTGGGGAAAGAAATGAGACATCATTGAAAAGAAGTCTATCTCCCAATAATATGAGTAAAAGGCACAGGCCAAGTGAACCAGTCATAGATGGTGACTGGCTAAGAGAGATGATTAATCCTCCTTATAATACCAACTTTCCATCAGCCTCTCATGAAATTGGGTTCAACTCTTTGCAAAAGTCGGATTCATTTACAAATAACAATGAAATTCCATCTTTATTTAAATCTAGGCAAATCGACTTGGTCAAGCAAATGGATAATTTTGGAAATTTTGAAGGAGATGAGGGGCTTGAAGCATTTTCCATGAATGCTCATCAACCATCCTTCACATTTATCACTAAAGAGTTTAGGGAGAAAATCATTCTGATGAGTAAATTGGTAGATTCCCAGTTTCCTCCTCTTGATGATTTGAATAACTACATCAAGCAATATGAGCTTCAATTCAACAAGTACTTTCCATTTATTCACCTTCCTTCGTTGAAAAATCCTATGGTTGACAATTTTGAGAACATACCATTATTACTAGCTATGGCTGCTATTGGTGCGTTGTATGTCTACCATGACTCAAACACACTTTTGCTATTCAACATTTCGAAACTTCACATTCAAAACTTCTTCGAAAGGGAGATCAGTCTTGACAATTTGCAGTTCAAAAAAGTTCCTCTCATGACCCATCAATGTTTGATGTTGCACATCTTCATATACATATTTCTCGATGAACCGAACATGGTGGAAGTCTCTTCGAAGCAAATGAAATCAATGGTCGGACTATTCAAATCGACGCATTTCAATCAACCATTAGAGAAATTTTTAATCCCACCACCAAAGATAACTGAAGATTCAGATATGGGAAACATTCAAAAAAATTTTGATTATTTCATCATGGCCCAATCCAGAATACGGACTATTCATTTCTTTCAATTATTACAAGTGTTTCGGAGTACCTTAGTGGGCTCACCGATAATATTCGCATCTCAAATGCTTGATTCAGGAAATTATTGCATCGATGAACAATTATGGAGATGTAGTGATTCTAGACAATGGCACAGTCGACTAGTCCAAACAAATAATGTCGGAAGTCTGATCATTGATTTGAGTAACGGTATTTCATTTTCAAACTTGACCTCAAGGTTGTATTATAATAGTGGTGAAATGAAACTCTCTTCATTCAACTTATTATCTTTGTTGATCTATATTCATGAGGAAATCGAGAATGAGGTTCTCAAATATGATCTAAATAATTTTGATTGCTTCAAATGGAGGTTGAATTCAAGGTCAAAGTTGGACAGTTTGCTAACTTCATGGGAGTCTCTTTTCATTAGAAGTGGAGGATTCACAACTATAACAAATCAAAATAGTCATCTTTTGAATTCAAGTAATGAATACAAGGTTATTATACCATTGTATCTATTTGCCAAGATAAGATTATCTGTGAACTTGGTACCGGTTATGCAAAGTTTATTGAATAAAGATTGGAGAAGATTGAATACTGAATTGCAAGCGTTGTTCAACGATTCAGAGGGCTTGAAGGAGAGTGTGGATTATTCTTTGGACATAATAAATTTGTGGGTCCATAACATATCGGTTGTTAATGACGCAAAACAAACCTCCTTGCGGACACCAGTATTCTTTGTCACTTGCATATTCGTATCCATATGTGTCATCTCAACTTATCTTAATTATCTTGAGAAAGCGGAGGATTTACGTGTTATAGACAAAATAAACTGGCTTAAATGTGAGAAGATTCTTCTTAAAGTTGAGCTGGTTTTGTCTCCCATAAATGAGTCAAATTCATATTACGAATCATTGATCAGACAATGCAACGCATCGAACTCAGCAAAAAACATTGATGTTAAAAAGTTGAGTGACATGAATGCTGACAAAGGCCAATTTAGCGCTTCAATAAGAGAGATACATCTATCGGCAAAGACTTTATATTTGGGTGTAAGAATCTTGGCGGATGCACCAGTATGGCCAATTGCTATGGGATATGCCGAAGCCTTGAAATCTCGGGCATCTGATATCAATTTCGATATATAGTTCAGTGAGTCACGTATATTTCTTGATTTAATGATTACGACCTTAGACTAAATTGTAAGCTATTCGATTTATTTAATCTCGATGTAAAGACGAAAAAGAAAAAAAAAAAAAAATTTTGGAGATAGCATCTCAACTTTATCATAGAACTCTTCAAGGTGTCGCTAAAACAATATTTGAGAAACACTTGTTCGACCCTTTCCCGGAAAGAAATTCTCTCAAGAATGACGTATGACAAGCCGAGCGGAGCTCAACTTTACGAAGCGATCGGGAAGCCCCGAACAATCGTTGCACCAATGGTGGATCAATCAGAGTTAGCTTGGAGAATATTATCTAGGAGATATGGAGCTCATTTATGCTATACGCCTATGTTTCACTCTCGATTGTTTGCAACAGATGAGAAGTACAGAGATCTGATGTGGTCAGAAATGGATGGTGAAACTGGTATAGATAGACCTCTAGTCGTTCAGTTTTGCGCTAATGATCCCGAATATTTATTGAAGGCTGCCAAGTTTGTGGAGGACAAATGCGATGCAGTAGATTTGAACTTGGGTTGTCCTCAAGGTATTGCAAAGAAGGGTAAATATGGTGCTTTTTTGATGGATGACTGGGACCTAGTTCACAAACTAATAAGAAAATTGCATGATAACCTAAAAGTACCGGTTACAGCAAAAATCAGAATATATGATGACTGGGAAAAGTCCTTGGAGTATGCAAAGATGGTTGTTGACGCGGGAGCTCAATTCGTCACTGTTCATGGAAGGACCAGAGATATGAAAGGACAAGCAACGGGGTTAGCTAACTGGGAAATTTTAAAATATATTCGTGAAAACCTTCCAAGTGGACAAGTTTTTTTTGCAAACGGTAACATACTCTATCCTGAGGATTTGGATAGATGCAAAAAGGATACGCTTTGTGATGCGATAATGTCAGCTGAAGGAAACTTGTACAATCCAGGTGTTTTTTGGACAGCAACAGACGACAAGGAAAAACAATATTCCATGGTAGATAAAATGTTAAGAGAATACTTTGAGATAGTGAAAACATGTGCTGGCAACGCTTCGAGGCATGCAATGAAAGCACACTTTTTCAAAATTTTGCATGCATTTCTCGCCGTTCATACAGATCTCAGGCCTATGATAGGTAGGACTAGCGTACATGCTTCTTTTGAAGAATGGGAGAGGATTGTCATCCAAATAGAGGAGAGAGTGGCCAAGATTAAAGAAGATCCAGCGTTTGCTGAGAAAGACTGCATCATAGAAGGTGAGCTACAAAGTTGGGGAGGAAGGTATAAAGAAATCCCGTATTGGCGGTGTCAGCCTTATTTCCGTACAGTAAACGGAGAGAAGCAAAATACCCGAGTTCTTCAAGTGGCTGCAAACAAAACACACAAGGATACGGAGTCAGTCATACCAAATGACAAGATTAAACACGGGGACAAAAAGCGGAAAGCAACAGAGGTTTTGGAATCTGAATCTTGCAAGAGGTGAAGAAAATCATGTGTACTGTATATAGATAAGCTAATACGACTTTTCCATCAAGCTCCGACAATATCGAATGTATATACTTACTCCTTGTCATGTCTGAAATTCTTTCTGCAATTAGGGTATCGGCGAAGGTAACCCCAGCCAGGTATGCCATAATTTTTCTTCATGGATTGGGTGATTCAGGAGAGGGGTGGTCCTGGCTACCAAAAGTGATAAGCGATTCCAAAATGATCAGTGAATCAGATAAGATCAATTATGTGTTTCCAAGTGCGAAATCAATGCCTATCACGGCAAACTTTGGACATTCAATGCCAGGCTGGTTTGATTTATATGATTTCGGAAATCCAAATGGCAGGCAAGACGTCGATGGAATATTGAAGACCTGTAATGTCTTAAAAGAATTGATTCAAGAGCAGGAGCACAAATACAACATACCTAAAGAGAGAATTGTGATCGGAGGCTTCTCTCAAGGTGCAGCTATATCGCTTGTCGCTTTGACCATGCTTGATTATAAAATTGGCGGCGTTGTGGCTTTGTCGGGTTTTTGTCCTATTAGAGACAAGATTAAAGAATCGTTTAGTGACGTCGATGTAAACAAGAATACACCTATATTTCAGGGACACGGTCTGGCAGATCCTGTGATCCCTTTCGAGTACGGAAAGCTCACAAATGAGTTCTACAAGGGTATAGGGTTCAATAACTCGATATTCAACACATATGCTAACGCTGGCCACACAGTAACGGAGCAAGAATTGGTCGATGTCATGAAGTTTTTGAATCTTATACTTCAGTAGATGCCTTCGTTGGATCTCAAACACAGTATATAGCTTAATACTCGGTACTTCATAGGTAAATCTTTCATTACTGCAAATGGGGTGTGCATATAGTTTTGAAAACACGTAGATATACTTTTCATAGAACTATGATACCAAATATCTACTACTCTGTTCAAGGCTGTTATGGATGGTTCGAAGAAGCTGAGTAATATATTAAAGGCTTTGCCTTCTTTCTATGGAAGTAAGAAGAGCAATAGTAGTCAATTGTCAGTGAAGGACAAGAGATACAATCAGCAGGTGGAAAAGGCATTATCTTCATTCGATTCGCTAGAGGAATGGGCAGATTACATTGCATTCTTATCTAGACTTCAAAGAGCACTTCAGTTGAGCGATGACGGCAAGACCCATAATACGGTTCAATGGATTCCTCACTCTTTTGAGGTGGCCAATAGATTGTCTTTCTGTCTATCGAGTAAACTACCAAACGGTGTTCATCAAAAGGCATTGGGTATATATCAGACAATATTCAACTCGGTCAAAATGGAAACTTTGAATTCTGAGCTTACAATATGGTTGCCTGGAATCATGCCTCTTTTGTCGTACTGTTCCATGCAATTGAGGCCATTTGTTATCGAGATATACCAGAAATCGCTATTCCCCAATATATATCCCGAAAACTTCAAGATAATTGCAAAACCTATTATATTGAGTCTTCTTCCAGGATTGGAAGATGAGAATGCCGAATTCTTTTCGGAAATTCTAGAGCTCCTCGACGATTTCAAATCGAGGTTGAATAACGATTCCTTCTTCTGGCAAAGCATTTTTCTATGCATTATTAAAAATCCCGAGAAACGACTCGGTGCCTTGACTTGGTGCAATAAAAGGTTACCAGTGTTTGTGACTATAAAGGATGAAGAAGGGAACAAATTGCTGGATGAAGCTCAAGCATGTATATCTCCCGAATCAGGCCTTCTAGTTCGGATGTTTGCAACAGCAATCAATACTTCGACTACTTTCAATCCAGCGAGTGATATAATAGTCATAAGGGGGTTCTTTTACTTACTCATCAGCAGGCTCTCTCTCGAAAGCTATGTTTTGAATGAAGTGATATCAACCAAAGATAAAGAGTTTTTGATAATGGCTTGTGCTAAAGTCACCCTCAAGAAAGATATGAGTTTGAATAGGAGATTGTGGAATTGGCTTTTGGGACCTGATCTTGACTCTCAGCATGATTCACGAAGTGTGACGGAAAGAGTAGAATATTTTGAGAAATACGGTCTTGATCTTCTCTCACAGGGTTTGTCTAAACTCATCGATCAAGAAAGTCCTTCAACTAAAGTGGATGCAATGAAGATTGCTGTATCAATCACTATGGATAAATGGGAAATAAGCCAACTTACTACTCCCAGAATTTTTTCACCTATACTAGAAAACTGTTATAAATACAGTACAAATCAAGATATATCACTACACTCTAAGAATTTTTTCAATGCAGTGGAGACTTCCTATATCTGGAAGTACATAAATCAGAAAATTTTGGATAACAATCCTGACGAATCTGATTTTTTGATTTTCATTCTTAAAACATTTGATTTCAACGAAACTGAAATGATCAATCTTCATATCCCACTTTCATTACTAACTATCCTATTGAGTCCAAGATCCGATGATTCATGGATAATGATTTTTGAATCATTATACGATCTAGTTTCTCCTAAAGCATTTTCGAAAGTTGATTTTGATCCCGATCATTCGAAACATACAAGAGATCAACTAGTCTATAAAATCGAATCATACTACAACAGTTTGACTCAAGATGGAAACAATGAATCGCCCATATCTGGGTCCAGTTTATCATTCCACATTCTCGATCGTTTGAAATCTTTGTTCATTGATAATTTAAGAAATCCTCGAGAGTCAAGTCTTTTCTCTAAAATCATTTGCGAGTTACTCCATATTGTTCCAAATGCGGACTCGTGCATTTTGAAAGACAAGAATCTCATCGACAATTTATTGACAATTCCTATATCTGATGTTAATGATGCTGATGCTGCGAGACAAAATTCGCTTCTAATATCATTCGCGGTTGCAAAAATATATACTAATATTTCAAAATCATTATCAATCAGTGAAAACAGCAAAATGTTAAAGATTCTTTTGCTGAATTTATGGACTTCCTTGATCTCTTCTGATCCGGCAAACTACCAGGTAGAGGTAGTCAGAATAATCGCGGACTTGGATATTATCTGCCCCATTCACCACATAGAAGCCGGCCTACTTCAGTTGATGATTGAATCATCGCCTCGGGATCGAGTGAAAGCATTCTCGACTTTGTGGGCACATTCGGTGTCTATAAATGAGCTAGACTCTTTATTAGCCCGACCTTTACAATTGTTGATCGATACAATATCCGATGGTTCCGATTCTTCTTGCATTGTTGGCGATTTTGTAAAAAACGTCTTCAAAAATGGTTCCGGTAATAGATTGTTGAAGTTGTTAACCGATCCACTTCTATATTTCGAGCTCTTGGGTAAATTTGAACTTAAAGAAACAGAAGACTTAGGGCAATTTGGCTATTATCTTGAGAGTCTTCTCAAAGTAATTCGAATAGACAAAAAGCTTTTGAAAGAAGCATTGACAACAGAGTTGGTTGTCATGGATAGTAACAAAAAGATTGAACTAATACATATCAACAATTGGTCTATCTCTTCATACAAATCGTTAGTTAGTTCAATCGCTTTGAAGTTCTTACAAATGAAACTCCACAGAGGACTCAGGGAGAATGATATTTCCCTTCATCGTTATCTAGCATGCGTCAACAGCTGCTTGGACATATTGAAGTATACTGTAACAGGAAATGAGCCTGATTTTGTGGACAAATTTCACATGTTGATCGACATTTGCAGTTCTTATATGGAATTACCCTGTGATAGCTCTGGAGAGATCGAGTTAACTGAAATAAACTTTCTCAATTGCATTTTCCACTTCTTGAAATTATCTGAAGACTTGAATATTAGTTTGAATCTTTTACATATTGATGAGGATGAGAAGGAGCCATTCTTGGTCAAATTTATAATTCATGGAATCGAAAAAGCTAAGACGTCTGTCTTACTTGAAAGCTGGATTTCTTTATTAACCCGCTCATTGTACATTTTCAATGATTCCGTCTTCAGTGTCCTACTTCCGTTGAACGATGCCATCATAAAACAGATCGAGCATCATTTTGATGCAATATCGCAACGGTCTAAGATTTATCGCTCAATTGAACCTGAATCATTAATTGAAACTCTACTCCATGGGTTAGAGGACTTTCTTTCCATTAGTCATAGCTTCCTAGCGACATCAAAGATGAAAGCACAAAATCAGAGTAATCCCAATAATCCCGAGTCTGGCTTTTTGGGCAACGTTATACAAGGTGTATTCCAAATAGAATCCCCAGCAATTCGAAGCAGTGAACAGAATAAGGTGTACTCAATACTCATCGCTTACCAAGATGCGGTCAAAGTATGTTATCAAATTTGGAGCTGGGCTGATCTTAAACCATCCGTTTTAACCAGATCTGATACCAGCGCAGATAAATCGATACGATTTCTCGCAACAAAGTTGAAGTTCAGAGCCAAAAAGCTTCTTGAATTATTGATTGATCTTGAACGACAAGAAGTGATTGAAACATTGATTCATGTTAGTGGCAGCTCTGATTTGGGTGT
Organism: Debaryomycetaceae sp. ZIM 2471; assembly: GCA_031081905.1. Taxonomy (NCBI): domain Eukaryota; kingdom Fungi; phylum Ascomycota; class Pichiomycetes; order Serinales; family Debaryomycetaceae; species Debaryomycetaceae sp. ZIM 2471. Next base: position 471,919 of record JARYTF010000001.1, on the reverse strand, counting down.
AAAATTGTTAAATGTCTTAAGTGGCGGGAGATCATATCTCATCTTGACTCACATGTTCAATTCGATATCTAGCAGGTGCAATCCTGGATCGTTAGAGGAAGCACAAAAATCAAGTCTACAAACATCTTTGACGCCTAAGGACATCTCCAAATTCCTCTTGTTGTATTATAAATCGCTTGATGGTGACGTGATTAAGAGCATTTGGAATACAACAAACCAGTTCTTCAAGGAGATCATCTCACATTCGGAAAACTACAATCTTATTTTATCCGATTCTTTGAGTATTTTGGCATTGATATCTTCAAAGTTAGATACAAATTTTGTAGATGAGGTTAAAAAGATCAAAAAGGAGGTGTCGGAAACTTTTCTCAAAGTTTTACATTTGAGAGTCACTGTCAAAATTACGAATAACACTTCGTCTCGTGATGAAGCTACAAAAGCTCTTGATCCAGACCAGAATGTCAATGAGGACGACTTGAATGTATTGTTGAATGAAATATTGAAAGACTTCAAGAATATCATTACAGATAGTGATAAACTATCTGCAGCCGTTAGCTCAGTAATCTCGGGTTCCATTTTACCCCAAGTCCGTGGAAGGAAGGTCGGTGATCTAAAGAGTAGTACCGTTGATTTGATCTCACTTATTGGACAATGTTATCCCAATAAAACTTGGAAATCGCTAATTTTTGATATTTTCATGGATAATTCGTACTTTACCTCACGTCTGAGATGCAAGGAGTGGGATAATATAGTGGGATTATGGATTTCATCGGAACGAGAAAAACTTTTTGAGCTCGTCATAAAAATCACACCCAGTACTCTGTCCACAACCACAAATCTTTTCGTATGGAACGAAGGAGCGGAGGTGGAAAACAAGATATTCATCTTGAGAAGAATTTCTTATTTAATTCTTATTAAGCCAAAGGATTACTTTTTAGAACACCTAGATCAATTGTTTGACCGGGTGTTGTACTCGCTCGGCATGAAATGTCCCGCCTCGTATAGAGGCGAAATCTGTGTCTTATTCAGAGTGTTGACCTTGAAATTTAGCGAACTTAACCTTTTAACGAGATGGACAATTATCACACAGGAACTTTTGGAGATATTTGGTTATGTTGAGCTGCGAACCGCCAAAGAACTTGCATCATTATCAGACAATGAACTAAAATTAGTGCTCAATGCTTGCAAGTTATTGGACCAATTGTTGATTTTGAGCTACGATGATTTCAATTTGAACGAGTGGCTTTTTGTTTCCAGCTCCTCAGAAGTTGTCAGTGGTGGCCAGCTGATAGCTTTCCTATCGATCGTGGACAGGATATCAGACAGTAACAAACTAAAACTAGTGAAGGATGATCTTATAAACGTTGAAACACCTCAAGGCGACTTGAAGCCATTGTTATATGGTGTGCACTCCATCAAGTCAATTGGAAGCTTAAGACAGTATTTTGACTCCTTAAGCTTGATCAACTACGAAAGAACCTACGGACTTTATCAAATTGATTATGATTTATTCGAATCTGATTTGCACGATGACTTAATACTGAATTCTATTTAGTGTGTAGCGCGTATTAATATTTAGTTGATAAAAAGTTTACCTTAGTAAATATAAAGAGTTCAAATTGTAACGATAACACCTTCAATGTACAGACATGTCTACCGCTTTAAGATCACTTGATTTGGACGGAGAGTCAGTCAACAATTTCTCCCACAATGGTACTGTTGGGTCTAATAAATATCGAACATCCAGCCGAAACTCTACCGTTCACGGGTCTAAGCACCTGATTGAGAGCGACGAAGACATTGACTTTGATGACACCCGTCTTGAGACACCACATCGAAGTACTCTACATAACATTTCGAGTCGAAATCTGCTTGGTGAAGCTTCCAGTCGTACGTCGGGGCATATAGTGCGCAATAAGACTGTCAAGGTTCCCTTGAACGATGAAGAACACGGATCGACACGGAAAAGAGGGCGACAACTGCCATCGTCCGCTCGTCAATACAATAAGTATCGATCTAGAAATGGTACTCCACTACGTTATCTGATTGGGATATCCAAGCAGCTGGATAGTAAAAAAGACTCAGATGACCATCAAGATACCTCAATTCGAGAAAACAAGCTTATTTCAGATGATAACAGATTCACACCTGGGAGTTTGCCTGCGATGCAAACATCTCCAATGAAAAAATCAAAGCTAAACTCCGCCGAGGCCAACTCGTACTCTCCACCATCACACCTCAAAATTAAACCATTATCATCGTTCCGATTAGCAGAACAAGAAGAAAGTACCAGACTCAATTTCAACAATCTTGATACACCGCAGAAACCAAATGATGATATCGAATTCGACTCTTCTGAATCAGGAAAGGAAGTTATTTCTGCAAGAAAGACCAGTGTAGCTCTAAGGAACGCGAGTGACGCTGAAAGAAAATTGCAAGATGAAGTCGAAGGAAAGAATGCCGAAGAAATATCACGTACAGACTTACTCGAGAGAATAAATAACACAATTAATTCCATCAAGGAAAATGAAGTATCTCCAAGCGTCTCACCATCACCGCAAACCAGAAGGGAGCAAACAATCGATGTTCCTGAAGGAAATAATTTGCTGGCGGAGGTGAAGAGAAGATCGCCAATCGTTTCAGATAGCGATTCTGTACTGAGCGGTTCACAAATCGACATTTTGAACGAATTGGATTCGCATCTCTTGAATAAGAACAATATAATATCGAGTAGGAGTGTCAGCCCTGCCAATTTGGATAAGTTTCACCCTTTTGTTGAAAGTAGAAATCCTGGTTTTACACCTGGAAGACAAGTAAAGAATACTTCAAATTTGAATAGTGAAGTTTTAAATGGCTTCCAAGACCAGCTTTGGAATAGGTCTCTCGATATCGTAGAGGGTCCAAAATATCAGAGAAAAATAAACATACTAGAAGAGTCATCCAACGAATGGTCCACAGATAATTGGCAGAAGCTCCTAAGAGTCTTGAACCTGCCTGTAATTTCAAAGGTCGATATAATCAACAGCGAATTTCTTCTCAAGGAGTTGGGGTGTTCTTCCAGAGACGAGTTGAGAACAAGGGTAGATTTCTTGTTAGAGTTCCAAAGAGTACGGAGAATTAAAACTAAGCACCACTCACGCAGAAAAAAGCATGCTTCCAAAATTACGAAGTGATGTCCATTATCGTGATATGATTATGTATTTTATGTAAAGTATGTTCTATATTTGTAACAGGAATTAAATAATGGTATCAATGCATTTAAAAGACTTGGGATAAAACACCCTTCAATGTTTCATCTGGTCTCAAGCTTTCTTTCAAGTTATCATCAGCATCTGCCCTGCTTGATTTGACTTTACGTTGTTTGAAATTTCTACGGATTTCAGGATCGTCTGACTTCTTGTCTGGATTCTTTTGACTTCTTTTCTTTTGAATTTGCAGTATCATCTTCGATTGTTCGACATTGTTGACGAAGTTCTTGTTCATCTTTTGCTGGTGAGAAAGTTCTAACGTCAACTTAGCTTGTCTTACTTCATTCTCAGTTGCAATTTGTTGGGTTAGATCGTGCCACTTGAAGCCCTTCAAATATTTTATGTTGATAACATCATCGTAGTAGTAGGAGGTCTTCTTACCTCCTAATTTGTTCCCGTTCAACGTCGCAGCACACAATTTCGCCTCTCGCTTCTTAGTGAACTCAACCCAGCCTTCAGTAAACTTCTTCTTCTTGTTTCCACCGTATTTCACACGTTTCTTATATTGAGTTGAGTCTTCAGGCTTCAAGAATAGGCGGTCGATCTTGCCAAATCGTGACAATACGGAACGTAGCTTGGTAGGCTTCATGTAGGGTGGAATGGATGTGAGATAACACACCCCTGTTTTCTTGATTTTCTTTCTCTCCTTCTCTAGTTGCTCTGGTGTGAGTTTCTTCAACTTGCCTGATTTTTCTCGCCCTACGGTATGAACTCGATCGAACACTTCTGTAGCCTCATCGAAAGACTTATTTTCGTCCTCGTCGTCTTTGTCAAGCTCGCTCTCCCGTTCGTCATTATCACTCATTCCGAAATCATCTTCACTGTCCGAATTTTTGAACTTGTCAACAAAACTGGATTTGGTCTGCTGGCGCATCGCTTGAAGGTTTTCCTCTTCAAGCTCATCGCCCTCCACGTCGTCATCAGAGAACACGTTTTCACTCTGTTCTCCACTCTCCAGTCTAGAGTCATGATCCGTCCCCTCCATTAAGCTCATTATATTGGACACATCTTTGGCACCTTTACTGCCCTCCTCTGGTTTAGCCATCCTGCTAGTTCTCTCTCTGATTTGAAGAGTGAAATAACTTTTCGTAATGAGCCAAAATTTGACATATTTATATACAGGATGGTGTTTTTCAGCCAAACGCAGCAGCAACGATATCGAAGTTGCCGTTCTACAATGTTCGAATCGAGACTACGATTAGTTTACAAAACTTTGGATTTGATGTGATGAAATCAATATCTATTCTTCAGAGTTGAAATTCTAAACCTCTCTAACTACTTCTTTGCACCGCCAGATTTTGCACCCTCAGTAGCACCAGTGATAACACCAGAGACGTACTCGGCTGCGTTAGAAACCTGTTCCTTGGCAACGTCCACGTATTTGGCAGCGGTATCTGTCAAAGTCTCACCGTCTTGGCCAACGGTCTTCTTAGCGTCGTCGTGGCCTTTCTTCACACTATCAGCCACTGTTTGAGGAAAAGACTTCTGGTTGTCTGGAACCGCATCTCCAGCAACACTATCAATCTTGTTGGTAACAGTCTCCTTAGTTTTGTCGAGAGTAGACTTCTCGCTGTCTGGGGTAACACCCTCAGCAATCTTATCTGAAATGTTTTTTCTTCCTAAGTCTGACATTGTATCGTTTAACGTAATTAGTTACTAGTTGTGTGGCTGATGGACACCTAGCGAGAAGATGCTGTATTTATACACCGCCATCGCCAACCGTAGTCATCCGCATGTGATAGTTTGCTATTATCCTGCGTCATCCTATTTGGTGTTTTGGCGCAATAATACTTATTATTTAGTGGAGATTGCTATTGCAGCAATCATCGTTTGCGAGTTCAAAATAGGTACTTATTGAGCACCGAGGACTTCCTCGATGACATAATAATGTTTGATAGAATTATGTCATTTCCTGGAGATGGTCACACGGATAGTCCGGGACAATAGTAGCTCAATGGGTGTCCGTAGATGTTGACCCCATGATCACGGCGGCCGTAGAATCGATGGACATCGAATATTCGGTCACGTGAAAGTAATGATTTTCTTTAATTTTTTCCATCAGCTCCAGCTCTAGATGAGGATTGTATCAGAGTGAGCAATGGTGAAGCGTAGACCTCTCTCCGGGAGTCTCGACCAGCGAATCAACGATTTGATATATTCGTTACTTGATGAGCAGACCGCTGAGTTGAAAAATAAGGCCGATGCTGAAAACAAGGACGATCCATTCGCTAACATAGCGTTGGCAAAAAACCTTAAGATGTCGCAGATTCTCCAGTATGTGCAACTCAAGGACCTTCAAACAAGGCGAATGAAGAAATCAGTACTTGAAAAGGCTATAGATCCTGTTTTAAAGGTGGTACGAGAGGAGGAAGCTAGCGAGCTCGATGAATTGGTAGAACAAGATTCGCATGAGCAGACCCACAAAGGGGATGACGAATTAGAGGGCACTGACGAGAAAGATCTTATGGAAGTTCAAGACAATAACTCCTTGAACAAATCTGTTGTCTCATTGTGGAATATGGGAGGAGAAAATGATGACAAGGGCACAAAGAATGAGACAGAAGATGCCGAAGAAGAAAGGAAGGTGAAAAAACGTACTAAGAGCAGCTCTAGAGTAGTTTTTAAAAAACAAAAGAGTAGTGTCGATAGAGAGCCCCCCAAAATAAGACTATCCGGTTTAGGCGGACTAGAAGGTATAACAACCCAATTGATGGAAATGATTGGACTTCCAATATTGCATCCCGAGATTTACTCGTCAACTGGGGTGGAACCTCCTAGAGGTGTTCTCTTATATGGTCCTCCTGGATGTGGTAAAACAACAATTGCAAATGCACTCGCGGGTGAGTTGCAAGTTCCATTCATCAATATATCTGCCCCTTCTGTCGTATCTGGAATGTCGGGAGAGTCAGAAAAGAAATTGCGAGAAATATTTGAAGAAGCAAAGTCATTGGCTCCTTGTATCATTTTTATGGATGAGATAGATGCTATCACACCTAAAAGAGATGGTGGAGCTCAGAGGGAAATGGAAAGAAGGATTGTGGCACAATTACTTACTTTGATGGATGAGTTGACATTAGAAAAAACAGATGGTAAGCCTGTAATTGTCATAGGAGCTACCAATAGACCTGACTCATTGGACTCTGCTTTGAGACGTGCTGGTAGATTTGATAGAGAAATTTGTTTGAATGTTCCTAATGAAGACCAAAGGTGTTCTATCTTGAGAACCATGACTAGAGATCTCAAAATGAAAGAAAAAGATGACTTTAACTTTCGTGAGTTGGCAAAGCTCACGCCAGGATATGTCGGAGCGGATTTGAAAAGTTTGGTGACCGCAGCAGGTATCGCTGCTATCAAACGAATATTCGAGAGTTTGAGTGAACAGCAGGAGATATTGGGCGAAGAATCTGACTCAGTCAAGCAAGATTTGATGGACATAGACAGTTCTGTTCCGCTAGTTCCAAATCAAATTTCAAACACTCGTTTTGAAAGCAAATCTGATTCGGAAAAATTGTCAACTATACAAAAGTTTCTCTTGAAACATCCAAAACCGTTAACTTCCACGCAACTTGAACCGTTGGCCATCTCTTACGATGACTTCATTACCGCTTTGCCCACGATACAACCCACTGCTAAAAGAGAGGGGTTTGCCACCGTTCCCGATATCACCTGGAATCACGTTGGTGCCTTGGCTCACATTAGGATGGAATTACATATGTGCATAGTGCAACCTATTAAGAAGCCTGAGCTTTTTTCCCAAGTGGGTATCACAGCTCCGGCAGGTGTATTAATGTGGGGACCCCCTGGATGTGGAAAGACTCTTTTAGCCAAGGCTGTTGCCAACGAATCTAGAGCAAACTTCATCTCTATCAAAGGACCCGAACTCTTGAACAAATATGTTGGTGAATCTGAAAGATCTATACGTCAGGTATTTCAAAGAGCTAGAGCGTCAGTACCCTGTATTATTTTCTTCGATGAGTTGGACGCTTTAGTACCTAGGAGAGATTCCTCCCTTTCGGAATCTAGTTCCCGTGTTGTTAATACATTGTTGACGGAGTTAGATGGCTTGAATGATAGAAAAGGCATATTTGTTGTCGGTGCTACAAACAGACCCGATATGATAGATCCTGCTATGTTACGTCCTGGTAGATTGGACAAGACTCTATACATTGAATTACCTACTAGTGCGGAGAAGTTGGAGATTTTAAAGACTATTGTGAAGGCGAATAAGACTCCTTTGGCACCAGACACAAACTTGAAGCTTATTTCTGAAAGCGAAAAATGTCAAAACTTCTCAGGTGCTGATCTATCGTCGTTGATAAGGGAAGCTGGTGTGCTAGCCTTAAAACGTGAATTTTTCAAGAACCAAAAGATAGGACAATTAGACCAATCTGGGTTCTACGAGGATAAAGGCGTAGAGAATACCATACAAGTTTTCCAGCAGGATCTCGAGAAGGCATTGACTACAATCAAACCAAGTGTAAGCGATAAAGATAGAATGAAATATGAAAAATTAAACAGACGAATGGGATGGAATACAATAGTGGACCCAGAGCCTAAAGATCCAGAGCGGGATGCTGGGATCGACCTTAATTGATGCATATAGAAGAACTATTAGTTTAATAAATATAGTAGTGCTTTTTTAGCTGTTGTATCAGATGTCTCGAAAGGGTAACTTTCAACACATTTTTAAATCTCAACAAAGACGGAAAGAGTGTTGTAACGTACATTTGCTATCAACGGACTCGAGATATGTGAACTAGTCTAGGTATATATATTAGGAGTCCAATACTGTAAATTTCGTAGCACAATTGTCACAGTCCTTTAAATGTTGTGTAGGTATTTGACTTTACCCGTTTTCTTGATATGTGTCTCCTGCATTACAACGAATTTCCTTTCAGTCGATGAAAGGCTGGATGAGAACTGGAAAGTGTTCGAATTGGATTTGGAAGCTGTTTCGGTAGGCGTATATGCCACCAAGATGACAGTCGGTACTCCTCCACAGTCTGTTTATGTAAGTTTTGATACGGGATCTTCTGACTCGTGGATTCGGCTGGAGAACTCTGCTTGCGAAGGCTGCGAAAATCTGGCTTCGGGGTATCTCGATGTTAGTAAATCATCATCATTCAAGCTGCGTCATAAGCCCTTTAGCGTGATATATGGAAGTGGTGAAGTCAACGGTACTTGGGCGAAGGAAGACTTCAAACTAGCTGGCAAATCAATCAAATCTTTCAAGTTTGGGGTTGCGAAAAGTCTAGCCTTGCAAGGTTTCGATGTTAGTCTTATTGGATTGGGACTAGAAGGATTTGAAAGCACGAATACTTTCACCTATGGAATACTCCACCAGGCGCCTAATACTCACGTCACCCTGAATAGACCATTTGTGTATCCAAACTTCCCCACGAGACTAAGACAGGAAGGTGTTATAAAGAAGACGACGTACTCAGTCTACTATCCAGCCAAATTAGAAACTTCTAAGCTTATTTTTGGTGGCGTGGACTCCAACAAGTACGATTCTTTGATTACTATTCCAATAATACAGAGGAGTACTGGGGACTGGTCGAGCTATAAAAAGCCCGTTCTTCTCGCCGTCTCCTTGGATCAGATAAGTTTGAATGATAAAAGAAAGTCATATCCAACTTTGGGCAAGAGCTACCCAGCGCTACTTGACACGTTGACTTATACCACATACGCACCCAGAAATACAATAAACAACATCTTAACCCTCTTAGGAGGTACTTATGACACCCTGTTGCCAGGAATTATCTACAAATGCTCTAAGAACATAAATGTGGACTTTACTTTTAGCGGCAGTACTCTTCTGGTCTCATTACTAGATTTGTCAGAGCAGGAGGGAAATACGTGCTTTCTTCCCATCAGTCCTAGTCCCGATGATTACATAGTTCTCGGGTCTGCTTTTTTGAGCCTGTTTTACACTCATTTTGACTTGGAAGTTTTGGAGATAGGGATAGGAAATTATGTCGATAAAGGCTGTAGCAAGTTACTGTCCAGTGCAAGAGGTATACCGAACTCGAAAAGAGCATTGCAATATGACTCAACATTTCGCTATTCCTCATCCGACATTAACAATTATCTGTACATTAATCCTATAAAGGATGTATTCTAATCAACAACTTACATTATGTACATCTCAGCGCTAAATGTATCTCAAAATAAATATCACCGAAAGACACGGTGGAAATTGACTAACTTAGAACTAAAACCAGACCCGCTCATCAGTGGCGCATCGTTTGAGACTATTAATTAGTCATTCATTGGCTTACTGAATTCTTGGATTCGGTTTCGACATTGACGCTCTGTTTCTTTGAAATAGAACTGCTCTCGCTTGTGTGCTCTTCAATAAGAACTGGTTCAGACATCTGACTGACATCGTATCCGTTCGCCTTCAAGTATTCTTCAAAATCCTTGTCTTCTTTGTTGACGACGTTCTGACCAACAGATGGACATAAGAATAAGGCCAAAACTGCAGCAAACATACACATAGACGAACTCACAAAAAAGGGATTCTGCATTTGAGCATCGGGTGAGGCTGCGTTCTTTTGAATGACAGGATAGATGTAGATTCCAATGAAAGCTCCGATTTTACCCACTGCAGATGCGATACCGTAGTATTGCCCTCTGATAGCAGTGGCACTCGTCTTAGATGCAAGAAGTCCTATGTTGTCACCTGGTCCAAATTCACCAAAAGAAGTGAAAATACCGAAAACGACGACGAATGCAGCAATGTGATTCTTCAAAGTTGGGTAGCAGCTAGCCATGATGAACCCAATAATACCTTGAAGACTTACTCCAACAGCAATAGCCAAACGTGGTCCTATGTAGTCAGCTGCTAATGCACCCAAGAATGCACCTGGGATGTAAAACAAGTTAAAAACAACGTTCCATCCGAAAGACACATACAAGCTTTCCCCAGTGGTTATTTGTGTTATGATGTAGGAGGAATATGTGCTGAATGAATAGGATGAGAAATCATAGATGAACCATATCAAGGAAACCACTATCAATCTAAACCAGTAGAACTTGAAAATGAGTAAGTAGGGAACTTTTTTGGCTTTCATGAAATTTGATTTTTTGAATGTGCTGCTATCGGACAACTTGAGTCTCATAAAGAAAAGAGCAATAGGAGGTATAGCACCCAATCCCAAAGTTAATCTCCATACCGGAGTCAAATGATTAGGTGTAAAGATCCATAATAATACCAACGGAACAAAGGCACTCACGATAAATCCAGTATCAATCATAAAATTGGTGAACCAACAAAAGTATCTATTACGTTTACCACTTGGAAGCTGGTTAGCAAATTCGGATGCAATCACAGAAGCTGTCGGATACTCAGCCCCGATAGCGATTCCCAAGAAAAACCTAAAAGCTGTCAAAGCTGCAAACATCCCATAAGGACTTCCATTTGCACCCCATGTAGCTGCACAACACAATATCGTGAAAAGGATCAACATGCAATTAGCAAATATCATACCTCCCTTACGTGCAATACGATCAGAAATGTATCCAAAGATCAACTGACCCACCACTATACCAATATATGCAATAGACGTAACATTAGAAATGGCGTTCGAGTTGGCGTACTCTTCCGGATACAACAATCCCAAACACGTTGACACAGTTCCAATCGAATTATTCACATATCCGTCAGAGAACAACCCAGCACCAGAGCAAAATGCCGGCCAGAGGTTCTTCATCTCAACCTTAGTAGCCTTCTCGTCGGTGTCCTGCTCGTCCTCCTCTATCATCTGGGCCTGCTTCTTGTTGAACGTAATCTCATCGCTCAAATGCTTTGTCCAGCCAAAGAACAATTCCTTTGGACTCCTTGGGAGATCTCTAGATGCCATTTTGTCTTTCAATATTGGCTTCTATTTGTTTCCCGTACTTCAAGGGCTATCACCTCTATATTATATTCAACCTCGAATTCCTATGCCGTACTTAGATAACGATAAGAGAAGACACTTTTCCTTTTTAGAATATAGTTCCCGATTGCTGATTTAAGCCGACTACCAATTGTGTATGAAACAGTCTGTGTGTGATGATCCGTAGAAGCACTGTAGTATAGTTGCCGTGTTGAGTTGTCTTATGCTAACGTCTCGGTGAAAAATTAAGCAGACAAGTCTATGTTGAAATTCCAGGTCTCGATATCTACAACTAATGCAGTTTACAATCCAAGAATACAAAATTCAGAAATATAATGACAACAGCACTGATTCTTAAACTACCAACTTCTTGCTATACAATTACAATGCAGACTTGGGGTGGGTTATATACCATGGGGCCTTCCGTAGAGGGGTCGTGGTTCGGTCATATTGAAGGCTTTCATACAGGACATGTTCCGTGTAATTTAGGCTCGTGGGTCGAGTGAAGATCCCTTGCCGATCACAACCTGTATTTCGACAGCGGTTAATCCCTGTGAGCCTCTCCCCGTGGTGGCACAGACGCTACAACAGGTTGAGAGATCCTGGCAAGGGCTTCAGTCCTCAGATCGAGGAAGGACGCTTTTCAAAAAAGTTAAAAGATCCCATATGGTGGCTCACAACTCAGTAATTCGTAGATTTTTCCAGAGAAAGCACGCACGGCTTCATTATATCGCAGGTTGAATTATACATGTACTGGGGCGCGCGGTTATGTAGACCATCGTTTGTCGTGAGATCCCAATAGCTTCCCGCTTGCTAATGTACTAATAACCGGGAACCAAAAATACTAGCGGCATCACCGCATATCTTGGCAGGGACACCAAGGTCGCAAGACACCTTTTTTGGTGTGCTCGCTGATAGAGAAAAAGTGCTCTGTTACGGTCGAAGAGATTTCACTGCAGTCCGCGGTGTCTACCAACAGTTATGATATACTAGATAGCGATGCTGTGTCCAATAAAAATGGCCTGCGCTGTGCGTCCGCTCATCAGCATGGGGAATCGGTAAGCCGATACTGGTCAATCCGGTCACGTGTGGCTGGCTACACACGCAAGCGAGCTTACAGTAAGGAGGAGCATCTGCAAACGAAGATGAAGAGACAATAAGGCACTCGAGCAGCTCGGGTGTCTTGTGGTGTATGTAGAAGTGAAAGATCGTGAGACAAGCGGAAGTTTTCGATAGTCAATGATTAAAGCTATGTAGTAATATATCTATGCCAGGTTCCATTCAACGGACCACGCCATCTGTTCTCCGGCTTTGAAGGGAACGACCTCGATTTCGTTGGTCCCGAACACTTCAGGGACAAAGTTCTCTCTCTTTACAATCAGTGCTGTATCCTTGGAGACTACGTCGTCGTCGCTGATGCCGTAGAAGGCCTTGCTATTATCCGTCACGAATTTTTTCAAGTTGCCCAATGCATCGGCAGCCTCGAAAACTTCGGCAAGATATGCGAGGGCGAAGCTCTGGGTATAGACACCGGCGCACACCCCAACATGCCTTGCCTTGGAGGAGAGTGGGTGAGGAGCAGAGTCCGAACCAAAGAAGAAGAACTTCTTACCGGACGTCGCAGCCGCAATCAACGCTCTTTTGTCCTCTGGCAATTTTGCAACTGGTTTACAAAAGTTTATGGGGTTTCCTGCCCAGCTGTCTATGGTGAGAGAAAGATGGTGTGCCGTTATGGTTGCACTGACGGTGATCTCGTCGTCTGGGACACCTTTGTTAATTCTCTCGATAGTTTCAATAGCCGCCTTGGTGGTGCAATGCTCCAACACAATCTTGAGCTTGGGAAAATCCTTATGCAACCTCTCTAATGCCGGTAAAAATTTTGGCTCTGCATTCAAAACATGGATGTCCTCTGAGGAATCCTTCACTGGAGGTCGTTCACCATGTAAGTTCAAAATTAAATTGTGCTTTTCCATAGCCTCGAAGACTGGATAGAACTGAGAGAAGTCGCTTGGATCCACACCAGCTGTCGAATTTGTTGTGACACCAGCAGGATAGCACTTCACACCCTTGATGGCACCTTTGAGAGCCGCCTCCTCTATCAATTCTGGTGTGAGCTCTTTACAGAGGTATAAGGTCATCAAAAAGGTGGTTTTGGGTGCCAACTTTTGGATCTGGTTCTTATATTCCACAGCTTGTTCTATGGTTGTCACTGGGGGAACCAAGTTAGGCATGATGTAGGCGATGGAAATTCCTCCCTCCCGGACAGTCGGGGTAATGAGTTCCATCATTGCCCCACTACGCAAGTGTACATGCATATCGGCAGTAATTCCCAAGTCTATCCTCTTCTCTGACGACATTATATACCTCTAGGACGCTCTCTTTGACGATAAGTTGATGCTTCAATTTTTCATCGCTATCTTTTTTTTTTTCCATATCCAATCTTCCCCAGTTCGATTATGTAAGAAGTGCTAAAGGTGAAATCAAGTGCCTATACTTTTATCTACTTTCTTGTTATAGGGTCTTCAAAGACCTTTGTTGCTGTCAAGGTGTCATTCTTCACAATCATTGCTGATTCTAGTACTGTTGCGTAATCAACGTTTAATGAATCTTTCAAGAAGTTAATCAACTTGACAATATCCTCAGAGGATCCAGAATTATTGAGCATGGCATCCTCGGTAGAGAGTAAGATCCACATGGATACTATTGAGTAATTCTTCAAGCTTCTGTATGTTATTCCACAAACTGGCACTAAATCTTTGTTAGTATCATGTTTTCTTTACTCTGAAAATATGAAAAGTCCTCACTTACATTGAATTGTTTCCGGACGGTAGAGTTCGTTGTTGACGGTTATTGTAATCATATCCCGAACAAAGTCCACCAGTAGCGAAGTGGACACTTTGAAGTCCAATGTTACTCCTTTGATCAATTTTTTGTCATTCCTTCTAGGTATAAGGCCAAATTGAAATATGTGAATCTTGTAGTACTCATTTTTTTCCGTTATTTTCTTGAGACGCTTCATGAACACTTTAAGGTCGTATTTGTTCTCTATCAATCTGTCTATGGTCGAGGTTTTCTTCCCCTCTGTGTCAGACACTAGCCACACGGCCCACCTGTGGTAGAAATTGAAGTTTTTAGTGGCATTACGCATAAAGTTCAATTCAAAAGCAAACGCTAATTTCTGATGGTGGTCGAGTAGAGCCATTCTGTTGCAAGGTATTCCGGGATGGGTTGAGACAAATGCGTCGTTTAGATGAGACTCCCTGGAGTGGGGTCTGGAGTATAATTTCGGTATTTGCACAGTCTCCCCGGAGGACTTGGGCTCGACTAGCATATCTGCATTTGCTTGTGCATCCCCCTCTTCGAGTCCAAAAAGATAGTTCAAGCTGTCCCTGATCTTGAGCGGAGTCACAGAGTGGCCCAAAAAGCTCTGGGAGCGAGGGCGTACAGACACGTCACCGTCGTCCTCCATGGCCATCTCGGAGCTCTGGCCCAGGCTGGAGTAATTTCTGTCCAGTATCGCACCACTCGGTGCCTCCTCCAAATTCTCAACGCTCTTCGTTAGCAGCAAAAGATGGCCGATCAAACTAGACCGTCTCAGCAGGTTTTTGTCGTTTATAGCCTTAACCTCGCCTAGCTGTTGTTTAAGACTTGACTCCTTGTCTATTTCAGTATCTTCGCCATTCACGCAGCTCTCCTCCTTCTTTAAATCTTCTCCGTGCTTGGTCGAAGAACTCACAATCTGAATATTCTTCTCTTTCGTTTTCTCTCTAAAATTTTCCGACTGTTTACTATAAGTTGGCTCCCTCAGGAACCAGCTACGCCTTCTCTCCAATGTGTTTTCTGTGTTGCTCATAGAAAGTTCGAATTTCCTTCAATTGATCACTCAACTGATATTCAATGGATGCAAAATATCTAGCGGCTAAATATTTTTGTTTTTCGC
This sequence comes from Debaryomycetaceae sp. ZIM 2471, assembly GCA_031081905.1. Classification (NCBI taxonomy): domain Eukaryota; kingdom Fungi; phylum Ascomycota; class Pichiomycetes; order Serinales; family Debaryomycetaceae; species Debaryomycetaceae sp. ZIM 2471. The sequence continues at coordinate 456,851 of JARYTF010000001.1, read as the reverse complement.
AGATATATGAAAAATATTGAAATTTGAATTCCATCACAGCTACCTCTGGCAAATCCATACTTTCTTATTCGATGGGATCCGTTTTTTTACCTCATTTACACACGGCATGGCACGTAGACCAAGCAATAATGTCAGAAGATGACAGATTGGTGATTGTGAGGTTCGGAAAGGACTCCGACAAAGATTGCATTATAATGGACGAGCATCTCTACAACATCGCAGAAAGAGTGAAAAATTTTGCTGCGATATATCTCTGCGACATCGAAGAGGTTCCCGACTTCAATGGCATGTACGAGCTATACGATCCGTGTACGTTGATGTTCTTCTTTCGAAATAAACATATGATGTGTGACTTTGGCACGGGCAACAACAATAAGCTCAACTTTCTAATACACGACAAGCAGGAAATGATCGATATTATTGAAACTATATACCGGGGAGCAACAAAAGGGAAGGGACTTGTGGTGAGTCCGAAGGACTACAGTTCGGTGAGACGTCCATAAAAATGTATATTATAAGTAGACGAAAGGACCTATTACAACATCCTATGTGTGAAAACAAGAAAAATGGCCGTAGTATTCAGTCTACTGCTCGTTATTTTGAGCGTAGAAGAAGTTAACACTGAGCAACTTCAGGTTGCCTCCGTGCTTCTTGAAATAGTCCCTCACGCCGGAGGAGGGAACACCTGTTCCCCATGTGGGTCTATCTTTAGGGGGCTCAAAGCTCTTGATAGACGGGTCTTGCTTGAACAACAAGATCACATAACGATGCTTTTTTGTCTTGGGTGGAGGTGCGGGTCCTACATACGGCAACACTTCCTTGCCCTTGCTCAAGTCTATGAGAGTGCTGAGCGCCTCTGGTGATTCGTTCTTGTCCAGGGTGGTTTTCAATGTCAAGTCTGTGATGAACCAATGTGCATATTCCGACCACTTGTGATCCCAATTGGCCGGTGCGTCGGGATCCGTCATAACAATACAAAATTTGTCTTCGGCGCTGATGTCCATCTCCTTGTCTTGGTTAGGGGAATTGAGTGTAAATTGAATTCTGGGCCTCTCCTGTGTCTCCTCCACCTTCAAAGTGTTCCCGAGTGCCACCAGGTGCTTCTCATTGAACTCGATCGTCATCAACCCGTGCGTATCGAACTTATCCACCACATCCGGGATTATCTTGTGCTTGGTGTATGCTTCGTCAAGTGACTGTGAAATGGTGATCAATGGCATCTTCGATGTAACTCTGTATGGATTCCTTATAGTACTGTTGAGCTGCGTTGCTTTTGGTGTTCTTAGTGCTGATTTCCCTAGGGCAAAGATTGTCTTTAAACCTGAGCCTCTACTTGAAAAGAACATAATAAGGAAACTCAAACAGATTGTGATCTAATTAAGTAAAGCAAGCAACTATTAAAGGGCAAATACCTTTATAACTCGTTAGGGCAATTTTTCAGCGCATGTGTAGGCTCGCCGCTTAAAATATGGGGTTATTCCGGATTCCAAAATCCGATCCAGTCCGATGTCAAAATAGTATCAGATTGTAGTACTTATACATGTTATATAGTCAAGTTTTTTTAGGTAGTATACACAAATGGACCAGAATACTGTAGTTTCAAAAGGAGAGGTAGACAGAGGTATACAGACAGAAAGAAGAGAATATAGAAAGAGTGAAAGGAAGAGAAAGAGGTCATTATTGCATTAAAAGTCGCCTTCGTAGTTCGTAGAACCAAACTCTTGAAAATTTGTAAAATTCGAATCTGTAGAGTTGTTGTTGATGTTGCCGTTCGCACGAGGCAAGGGGTTTGCTGCGAGTGGGTGGGGCTCCGGCGCGCTTTGAATGGAAGTGTTGCTGGCGTGGGGGCCAGGGTGGTGCTGCAAATGCTGGGTCTGGTTGTGGTTTGCAAGTGGAGTTGTGGATTCCGAGTGCAGATTTTGGACCTGAGCCGGGTGTGGATGGTGGATGATGGAGGAGAGCTGCAGAGGCTGCTGATGGGGGTGTTGGTGCGGATGTTGCATTCTAGGGGATTGCAGTGTCTGCGAAGAATGCGGGGGTTGGTGTGCCTGTGGTTGTGGAGGTTGCTGGTTCATCATCTGTTGCTGAAGCATTTGCTGCTGGAGCATTTGATGTTGCAACAACTGTTGTGGTGGTGCGTTGTTCATTCTAGCTGGTACACCGTGGTGAATGCTCTGCTCTGTTTTTGGAGGAGATCCCGATTTTGGAACCTGGGTGGCATTTATGAAAGTGTTTGTTCTACTCAGAGTGTATGTTTTTTTTGGCTTCTCCTCTTCTCTAGGAACAACATCTATCAAAAAGTCGAACATGTCACTCTTCGTGAGTGCTGCTGCAATGTCAGACTTTTGAAGAGTTCTTCTTTTGTTTTCCTCTGCGTGTATCCAAGCACGCATAGTAAGCTCTGTAATGAAAACATCACATCCTTTCGCAAATAGAATAGGCGCTTCAGCACTTATCATACGAACATCTTCATCAGTTTTCATTACTTTCTTGATCCTCGCAAGTGGAAGTTGATGATTCTTGAAGTCGTGGTCGTCATGTTCTATTGAGTTAATTGTCTCTTGCCAATATTGCATCATCATATCTCGGTACTTTCCTGTCAAACCTTGGCCCACATTGTTGAAAGCACCTCCAGGTTGTTGTTGTTGTTGTGCGGCAGCAGCTTCAGCAGCTGCTTGCGCTGCCAACAACTCGGCTTCATCAACAACTGTTTGTGTTGGTGTTGTCCCTTGACGTGGGGGTACATGTTGGATTTGCTGATGCGAAACAGCATGAGGGTGCTGTTGTTGCTGCTGCTGCTGTTGATGTAAACGCTCCAACTCCTCTTCGTCTAGGTAGTCACCTTCGTATCTTTCCATTTCGTTGACAGAATAATGGTTTCACTGAACGTCAGTCACCGAAGTCGAATATCCTTTCTAAATCCTTACTCCTCGAATTGTCCGAGGCCTTGAGATTGGTTGAAAGGTATGCTCTTTGTGTTTGAGATTACACCGTGATGTCGGATATGTTTGCACCCAAGCCACTTAGTCGAATATATGAGTCTTGTACTCCAGTTATTCACAAATCTTCACCCAGACTTCAAATTTTTTTTTTTTTCACTACAAGCGAAACCGGAATTTCGTTTTAGGAGCAGATTCTTAGACACATTCAACATTTTCACCTATAAAGCAGTTCGAATACTGCCAATGGATGAGAATGAAGGCATCTGTTGTCGGGGTAGTTAGTCCGAGTGCCTCATACTACGTTAGATATAGAAGTATGTATCTTCAGGTTCTTGAGTTTGCACATTGAAGTATGGCATAAGTCCGATATCTTTGATGTGTGACAGTAAACCGAAGAACGTACTACAATTTGTTTAGTAAATAGATGTACATGAGAAAAGCGTAATTATATACGACTTCGTGTTCGACAATGGCCGATGAAGGGTCACTTGCAACAACTGATACATACCATAGATGTTCGTTTATGCGGCACAGTGTTATCTAAGAAATCAAACCATCCAAGAACTGAGAACCTTCAAATGCTGGTAGTTTTTGGAAGAACCTTCCATCCCCAAACTGAGGTCTCTCAAATACCAAAAGATGCCAATAATGGCAATGTAGGCCGATATATAAACAAATCCAGTGATATAGCGGTTGAATTTCTTAGCAACCAACTGCTCCATAATAAAACCACTAACAAAAATGGCGAAATACAAGGCGGGTACATAGTGATGTAAGTATGTTACCCTTCCCATAAGGATGAAGGGAGCATAATGAAGAATCCAGCCAAAAAACGGAATCAACCCCTGTATGAGAAAACGATTCCAATTCTGATCAAAGACATTGAAATCGATAACCTGCCTCTGTCTTCGTATAGCTGTAATCACCGAATAGACGGTAAACAAGATCAAGCATAATGAAGAGAACCAAGTTATGAATGGATGACCAATCAAGAAGAATTTGATCACACCAGCGGACCATCCGCACATTCTCAACCCTGATTTCAAAATTGGCCACTCCCACCATTCTGAACTCAACTTGTCGAATTTGTCGGGGTCTGGTATCAAAGCGTTGTTTGACGCCATCATACCATAATTGAGAAGTACAAACTCTTTCCAGAATTTGGGCTTCGGGGGCACATACTTTATTGAGGGTGGCTCCAACTTATCATTCTTGTGATCTTCAATGTTCCACCAGGTGGTTTTGTCTCCTGTGAAATAGGTCTTTTTACAAATAACTTCACCTTGTTGCCAACCCCAAGCTGGATAAGAAAGTCCGGTTGTAGCTAAGTAACAACCCAAGGTTTTATGACGCAATCGAAAGTTCGTCGAGACCGGATGTACTTCAGTCAAACTCTCGTTTTGGAAATCTGGTGACGGGGAGGTTTCATGATTCTGTATTTCGATCACCCACTCATCTTTCAAGTCACTATCGTGCAAGTTAGCATAACATGATACCTCATTATGGTTTTTCAGAATGAAAGCTGGGATAGGATGGGAGTGTAATAAACACCCAGTTAATCGGTGCACCAAACGAATTGTATCTCCATCCTCCACCAATTTCGTAAGACTATACGTGTCATTCTCAGTTGGTTCATACGTGGCGAACTCTCCACGTTCACCTGCACCAAGGTCAAATTCTATTAGGAATTCATTGTTGTCATCTTTGTATCCGTATGTGGTGATTTGCTGCTGTCTTGATCCTTCTGGATATAAGTGCAGATGCGAATGTAACAAATTGGGAGAGAGTCCCTGGGACCTGAGGGTTATGAGAGAACCAAAAGCTATAGACCTAGGCCCCTCCCCAACTTTATTGTCATTCAAGGAGCTTTGCAATAGAGTAGATATCGAGCCGTCGCCTGGACCTGAGTTAGTTAATACCATGAAATGAACCTTGAATGTTGCCACATATATCAAGATAGGTATAAATATCAAAGTGGTTGCTCTCACAATCCAATGAGTTAGGTAAGTCCTCACACTCAATGAGTTCACCGACACCTGATAGAATTTAATCAATAGATCATAAATTGTGTATAAGCCAATCAACACGGTGATGAAGAGACCTACCCACTTCACAGAGCAAACACAGCCTATAAATATTCCGGTAAGAAAAAGCCATTTTATTCCGTCTGTTTGCAATAACTTGTCCTGAACTCTCAAGACATGGACTTTAACGAGTCCATAGTAGCAAATGACAGTGAAAAATAATAACATGGAGTCCAATAAAATGAATTTCGATAAAGTTAGAGAGATCATCTCGAATGTCACCATAAGAGTAATAAGCCAAGTAGTCCATTGACTGAATCCAGCACTAATCGCTGTCTTATAAGCCACCGGTGTACAAAGTATTCCAAACATGCAGTTGAAAAATCTCATCAAGACGTAGTTACAGTTCTCGGGAAATTCCAATCCACTCTCGAAAGAGAACAGCCCGTCATAATTTGCGAGGTACCCCGAAAGGCCTACTAAAAGCTTACCCAATGGAGGATGGACATCAAAGTAAAATTCACGCTTCAAGTAATGGGAACCAAACTTTCCAAAGTGCGCCTCATCCCACACAACAATGCTGGATCTGTCAAGCCTGTAGAGTCTGACAAATGCGGAAAGCGCTGTCAACAACAACGGAAATATGATGTTCTTGAATATGTCCATGTAATATTTCTTACTCTTGTCACCTTGTATGTTCAAATTCGAGGTCTTATTAATTATATCTTCCAACTCATGCTCAATTGGTTCAGAAGAGCCGCTGCGGGTTCTACGGGACATCCCGTACCCAGAACCTTCATACCTAGTGGCTCCCGAACTATATATTTTGTCTGTCATAATGAACCAGAACACCTGAGGCTTTAATTTTTCAAATCTCACTCGAATTTGTTCCATATCAATGTCTCCAGACACATCGAGCACTTTCTATACGAGTATGGACTACGACTCACATAAAAACTGAGATGCATGCCATCTGTGGACATCTGAGAATAGCCCACCGTTATCTGTACTCCACAGAGCACATGTTTACAATGCCTACATGAAGATGCAAAAAAGTAGGGTCCAGTGAGAAGATGGAGCTTGGTGCCACAGCAAGCTGGAACCACCATCAATACGTCTAGTATTCTGAGAATCAGAACGCGAAGCAGATACTGTTTAAATTTAGCTAGTGTATAGCCTCTTAGTCAGTAGAACCATCCTCGAACGGTGTAGCCCCGTCTAGTCAACTTCGATTACGGATTCACACGTATTATTTATGTTTTTTTTTCCAGATCGAATTAAACGAATGTTTTCTTTGGTTCACCCTAGTTGGTTAAATCTTTTGGTCCATTGACATTAAAAGAAGCTGAGGACGATGTCGAACAGCGACAAGGACTCGAAGGATGACATCCGTAGTCAACTTTCGGACATTCAGAAAAGATTATTTCATACAAAGGGGGACAAGTCGCGTAAGCAGCCCCTAGAGAAAGTGACTGGTCAGGAAAACATATATCATGAGGAGCTGAAAAGCAAGGCTGGCGGGGCAAAAAAGCAAAAGGTGCATCTTCCCATGGTACCATCGGCATCGCAGCCTTCTTCTAGCTTGGGGCCTGACTCCAGAGGAAATGACATGAATTTTGTGGTGGGATTGAGTGAGAATCTATTGGGCGAATGCCGGCGATTGACAGCAGAGAACCAGAAATACAAGAGCAAGTTGAAGAACGTGTCTGAGGTAGTACAGAGCCAGAATGAGGAAATCAGCCGGCTTAAGACGTCGAGAAACTTCCAAATAGTGAGCGAAAGCGACTTGAAAGATCAAAATTGGGAGTTAGAGGCTACGGTAGCCGAGTTGACGGAGCGTATGACCAGCTTGGATGCGGAAAAAGACAAGCTCGAAAAGAATTTGGCGGAACAGAGCAGCAGGTTGAGTGCCTTGGAGAAAGAGAATGATGAGTTGACGGAAAGTAATCAAAATCTATCGAAGTTGTATGAAGGCTTGAAGATTTCAAACTCCAAGGAGATTAAAGAATTCACCGCCAAAATTGAAGAATTGAACGACGAGAATGATCAACTCCATATCAAGCTAGCTGAAGATTCCAAGGTTGAGAAGGAAGTAAGACAATCAGAGTCAATTTCGGAGCATGAGACTTCAAGTGATGACGAAGAATTGGATGCTGAATCCAATATATACAGCATTCTAGTTGAGGCGGAACCAGTTGAGATGCCACAGGTGGATCCTAGTGATCCCCATTTGGAGTTGGAAACTTTGAGAGCATCGTTGACTCATTCGAACAAGACTATTGCAAAATTAAGAGGCACACTTCTCAAATTGAGAAAGCAAGAATCAAAGGAAAAGAAAACTCCAGTGAAGATGCAACCAGTAAAGCCAACAAAAAAATTGAAGCCAAAGAATGAAGCGATCAACTCCAACCGTTCCTCATATATTTCTCCTTCAAAGCGAAGTTCCAAGTTCGTGGTGCTAGATGAAGCAACCCCAGAGGAAGTTTTTCCCAATGAAAGTGGAAGATGGGAAGATTTCATCGGAGAAAACATTGAGACAAGTGATCACGAGCTGCCATCCAAGTCTTCACGGATAGGAAAAGACATTACCGGCCTTGGGGTGGAATCAACCCCAGCGCATTCTAATAGGTTAAACTATACTGTTGCCACAGGGGATCACAGCTTGCCATACTTGATAGGCTCGGATTCAGATTCAGACTCTATGACCAGCGATGCGCCAGGTGTTGCAATTTCCAACTTGATGAAAGACCGGGACTCGTCCAGCACAAAAATCGAAGAGTACGCTCAAGAGAATAATTTGATACTTATACCCTTTGAAAGATACGAGAAATTACAGGAGGAATCCATATCAGAAATCAGTGATGTACGATTGATGGAAATTGCAAAAGAAAGGGGATTCATACCTTTAGCGAAAGGGGAATACGAAGAACTCCTAGATCTGGAGCAGATGAAGAAGAAGCTTGAAACAAGTGGGCTTACTACCATTTCTACTAGAGATGTGCATGACCTTGAATCCTTCAAGTTGAAGTACAATAATATACCGATTGAAGAGATCAAAGAAAGGGCTCTCTCAAAAGGCTTCTCCTTATTGGAGAACGGAGAATTAGGAGAAATGCGTGAGAAAATCAATGCATACAACAATCCATCAGATTCCTACATATTTTCTGTATGCAAAGATCGAAAAATCACCCCGATAAGTAATGCAGAGTTGGAGAAGTACAAAACAATATCTTTTGAGCATGAAAAACCTTCCAAGGATTACTTGAGAGAGAAATCTAACGAGCTTGGTTTAATAGTTTCATCAGCAAACTACTACGATGAGCTTAGCCGCCTTGCCAACGAGCCTTCATTGCAGCACATTGAAGATAAAGCACACGTTCTTGGTCATATCGTAATCAAGAAGGAAGAATACGATTCACTAAGAGATCCTCCATTGGAAGAATTAGTATCTAAACTTGAGTTGAAGAACTATCATGCATTGAGTGAAGAAGAATTCACTGATCTTCATCGAAGGGCGGAGAATCCCCCATTAGAGCATCTCGAGACAAAAGCTGCCATTTTTAACTCGAAGGTAATATCGAATAGAGAATTTAAAGAACTTTCAGAATGTGCCAAGAATCCTTCTTTGGAATTCATTTCGTCTCACTTAGACACCATAAATCACAAATTGATGCCAAAGCAAGAATACGACTCACTTCACAAATTATCGCACGAACCTCCTTTGAGTCATATCAAGTTACAATTAGAAAGATTAAATTTAGTATCGTTGGCAGCTACTGAGTATGCTGATCTTTTCAAAAAGGCAAACAATCCTTCCATCGAGCATCTAACCAAAATGGCCACAGGAAAGCAATGTCATTTAATAACTAATAAACAACTCGAGCTGCTCAATAAATCAATCGAGTCTCCAGACTTACCGAGAATAAAGGAAACAGCAAAACAACATAACTGTGTTGTGGTAGATAAAACTGAGCACGAATCGTTGAAGCAAATAGCCCATCAGCCAACATTAGACCATATATCCTCAAAGGCGAAAATTCACGATTGTGAGGTAATTACGACAGAACAATTACAAAACTTAGAAAGGCTCACAAGCAAGCCCAGCGTCGAAGAGTTGAACGAGAGAGCAGAGCGATTCAATTGCATCTTGATAAAAAATTCCGAACTAATGGAATTGAGACAATCGATTGAAAACCCATCAAACAATTACTTGAAGTCTAAGGCCGAAAGGATTGATCACAAGATGTTATCTCGAAAGGATTATGAAACACTCTCTCAATTGGCAAACAATCCTGACTTGGAGCATACCAAAGTCTGTGCCGAGAAGTTGGGAATGGTGTTGATGCTGAAGGAAGATCACGACAGACATCAGAAGACTCTTTTGAAACCCTCTCTTTCATTTTTAAATGATAATGCAGCGAAGCATGGTCAAACATTGATCAATAGATCAGAATTAGACAACTTGAAGCTGAATCTAGAGAATCCTACCATTGAAGACCTTTCGGAGAAGGCTTTCAAAATCAACCACAAGCTATTGAATATGGATGAATTTTCGAGACTACAAGGATTAGAGACAGATCCTCAAAAGCAAGACGTAGAGAACTTGGCAATGAAATTAGGCATGAAAGCTGTCCCAGAGGAGACATTGATAAGTCTTGAAAGAAAGGTGAATGAACCGTCATTAGCCTTTTTGCATGATAAAATATCGAAGTTTGGACATACTGCTGTGCCAGTATCGGACTTGGATGAGTTAAAGAGGATGGTCAACTCACCGTCCCGAATGCATTTGGAGACCAAAGCTAAGGATTTGGGAATGAAGGTGATAAGCCAGAAGGACTATGAGGAAATACATAGAAAGGTGACAAAACCAACTAAAGAAGAGTTAGAGTCTCATGCAGAGAAGTTGAATTTGGTTTGTCTTCCTCGTCTGGATTTCGATGAACTTGAGAGATTAAGCAACAATCCCGATATAGATCACTTGAAAATGAAGCTACGCAGCCTCTCATACAGTTGTCTCGAGGACGAAAAATTCGAGGAGCTTAGAAATCTCGCGTACCAACCAAAGATGGATCATTTGCAGAAAATCTGTAATGGGTTCAACCTAGTCCTTCTAGGATACGAAGAACACAAGCAGTTGCTAAACCACAGAGAGAACCCTTCTGTTGATTGGTTGAGAGAGTCTTCAAACAAATATAATCACGAATTAGTTGAGAAAGATCATTATTCGAAATTGGAATCTCTGGTACGTGCCCCAAGCATATCGTATCTCAAGGAGAAAGCCGTAGATAATGATCATGTCGTCATATCGAAAGAGGAATACGACAATTTGCTGAGTGTAATTGAACATCCTTCCAAAGAGTATTTGGAAGAAAAAGCACCAAATTACGGATGTCAGCTCATTTTAAGTCAGGAACTCCAAAAACTCACTGAAATTGTACACAATCCTAGCACCGATCATTTATGGGAGGCTGCTTCCAAGAAGGAAATGGCACTTGTGAGTCATGATGAGCATTCACAACTATTGAAACTTAGCAATAGCCCACCCTTATTTCACATCCAAGAACATGCAAGAGGTTTCGGTTATGAGATGATGAAGAAGGAAGAACTAGAAGCATTGAAATCAATCGTTTCCAGTCCCACGAAGGAGGAGTTGAGCAACATCGCTACGAAAATAGGCTGTGTTGTGTTGGATTCAAATGAGTTTGAAAATATCAATGGTTTGGCTTTCAGGCCATCCAAAGAGCATGTGGAAGAATGTGCGGATAATCTCAATTTGAGAACGATATCAAAGCATGAGTTTGGAGTTTTGTTTGAGAATGCGAACAACCCTGATATTCAACTTTTGAGTACACATGCTAAGAAACACGGTTCCAGACTAGTCACTGAAAAAGAATACGAAAAGTTATTAAATCCTCCAAAGTACTTGCTTGAAGAGCATGTCAGAAAACAAGGCCAGGTGATGATACCGAAGAACATTCTCGATTTACTCCAGAAGAACAGTGAAAACCCTGACAGAGAATTTATCAAGACTAAAGCACGAAACGTAAACTTGGTTGCAATTGATGAAACAGAATATGGGAATTTGAAAATGAATGCAAATGAACCCGGTAAGGAGCATATTGTGGAAAAAGCTCAAGCCATTGGCTTGATAGTGCTTTCTGATAAGAAACATAAGAATCTATTAAGAAAGTTGAGCCATCCATCATTAGAATATTTAAGAGAGAAATCTGCTTCTTTGAACCACGAGATGATAGAGAGAGATGAATTGAAAAAGATGACTTCTGTTATCAATAACCCACCGAAGGAACACTTGACAAAGAAGGCGAATATGTACGGGGATATTCTTGTTTCCAAAATCAAGTATGATGAGTTAGTAAGAAACGAACAACGGCCGCTGCGCGAGTTTTTGAAGGATAAAGCCGAAGGCTATGGTTTTACTCTTATCGCGCTGGAAGAATTGAAAGTATTACTGGATTTATCCGATCAGCCCCTGATAGAGTTCTTGAAGGAAAAGGCTCTAAAGATTGGTCATATCTTGTTGGGGGTGAAGGAACACGAGAGAATAATACAAGCAATTGAATTTCCCACGTTGGACTATTTGAAGACTAAGCTTTCCTCGTATAACTATGCAAGTCTTACAATGGAAGATTATGACAAGTTTTCCGACCTAGCATCTTCCCCATCAAGGGAACATCTAGAGGAAAAGGCTGGATCAGTCGGACTAATGGTAATTCCCAAAGATGATCACTTGCGTTTGATAGAAAGATGTAATAATCCTAAGAAAGACGAGCTTACCAAATCAGCAAGAAAACTTGGCTTGGAATTGTTGAGTATCGATGAAATCACCGAGATGCAACATAGGGTAGAACATCCATCTTTGGATTATTTGAAGGTTAAGTCAACTGAACATGAACATGAGTGTATCGAGAATGCCATTCTTGACAAGTTGAGAAGTGAAGCGGATGATCCGCCTGTGGAAACAATTGAGAGAGTTTCAAAGGCCAAGGGTATCGCTTTGGTACCGCTCACCAAATTCTCTCAAATGGAACAACTGATTGAAGATCCATCTTCAGCATATTTGCAAGAGAAATGTAAGTTAGTCGGATTTGTTGCGGTACCTAAATTGGAATTTGATGAGCTAAAGCAGAAAGCTGGGGACATGTCTGAGGAACGCTTGAATGAGCTCGCAAGAAAGAATAAAAGTGTTGTTGTAGAGGAAAGTGCATACGATAAGTTGATAGATCCAGACACGAATACGGTTCTCAACTTAGCTTCTTCTATAGGATTCACGGCCATGAAAAAGTCTGAACATGAATTGATGATCAACAAGCTCACCTATCCTTCCAAATCATTCTTGACAGAAAAGGCTAGTGAATTGGGATTAAAATTGATAGAGCTTGACTACTGGAACCGTCTAGAAAGCAGTTATAACCTTCCATCACAAGAATTTTTGGAGGATCACTCAGAAAGAAAAGGTTTAAAATTGGTGAAACTTGAAAGGTATGACGAGATTCATAAGCTTGCTTATGATCCCGATGTAAGTCATATTCAGAAAGTCGCAAACAAACGAGACTTCGACGTTATTGAGAAGGCTACTTTGCACAAGCTTCGTGGTACATTTGAACACCCTCTGAAGGATTTTTTGATTGAGAAGGCCAAATTGCATGAATGTAATATAATTGACAAGGCTTCACATGAAGAATTGTTGAGGAACTCAAGGAAAACTATTGAAGAGATTGCCCAGGAGCATGACAAGCGGGCTATCAGAAACTTTGAATATGAAGAGTTGAAACGTCGTAGTGAAAGCCCAACATTTGAAGAATTAGCACAGTGTTCATCCAAATTGAATATGAAATTAATAGGAGAGGACGAATGGTCTCATATGAAAACCGAAAACAGTAAATCGTTGAAAGTCAAGGCAGAAGAACTTAACATGGTTGTGGTGCCTCTCGTGGATTACAATCAAATGGTGGATCATCATACAAATCCCACCTTGAAATATATCAAAGAAAAAATAGGCCCCCATAAACATTTCGTGATTAACCATCAAGAGAATGAGGAATACAAGCTGTTGAAGTCTAACAGCCTGAAATCTATAAGTGAGTTGGCCGGGGAGAAGGGTTTGATCACTCTAAAAGAAGAACAACACAAGGGGTTGTTGAGTCAAATAGAAAATCCTACTCTTCAGTATTTGGAAGAATGTGCTTTCAAGATTAAGAAGGTCATAATTGATAGTTCTCTTTATGATGAATTACTATCAAAATCCAAGAATCCAAATTTGGATATCATAAAGGACTGCGTAGGAAGACATGGTCATGTATGTGTTGAGAAGAGTGTATTTGATACATTGAAACACAATGCAGAGAAGTCTTTGGAATCTCGGGCTTCTGAGTCTCAAAAGGTTGTCTTGAACGAAGATGAATTCGTAGACTTACAACGTATGGTACACAATCCAACTCTAGAGACACTTCAAGATCATTCAAAGAAACTTCACAAGGTAGTGATCGATGAAGAAGCATTCACCAGCTTACAAAGAAATGCTGATGAAACAATCGAAGAGAAGGCTGCTAAACTATCTCTCTCTGTCATTGGAGTGGAAGAACTCAAGAGAATAAGAAATTTGGCCGAAGAAAGTCTTGAGTCAAAGGCAGAGAATAATCATTTGAAGCTACTCTCTACAGAGGAGTTTGAAAAATTATATGCCACATCTACCACGCCCGATTTAGAGTTTTTGCAGCTGCATGCTGAGAAATATGATTATGCTTGTTTACCGAAGAATCAACTAGAGGAAATACAAGCGGATAGTCAAGAACCATTAGGAGACAAAGCTAAAAGATTAGGAAAATCACTTGTGTCAACGGATGAATTAGTTCGGATCACGGAGGCAGTTGATAATCCTGACTTGAGCTATCTCAGAATGAAGGCTGAATCCAAATCTCACGCTCTAGTTGAAAAGGAGTATCACAAAATGCTTGAGGAAAGTTATAGACTTGATTTGACAGAGAGAGCGCTTTTAGAAAACAAGAAAGTGTTGTCACACGATGCTCATGAAGAATTGGTCAATCCCACTTATAGAAAGGTGCAAGAATTTGCTGAGAATTACAACTGTACCCTTTTACATTCAGAAGAATTAGAGAGCTTGAAAGAAAAAGCGAATGAGCCTTTAGAAAAGCGAGCAGCGGATAAAGGAAGTGTGATCATCTCTAATTCTGAATATTTGGATCTAAAAGAGAAGACAGAGAAGCCTTCTAAAGTCTTTTTAGAAAATGCGGCTGGTTCAATTGGGTGTGTTCTCCTTGGAGCTTCTGAACATAATACGTTGCAAAAGAATGCAGATCGTACATTGCATGACATTGCTGCAGAATCAAATTCAAAAGTTATATCCAATGACGAATATGATGAGTTATTAGTTAAGATTCACAAACCTTCCTTGGAAAGTATATCGAAAAGTGCGCTTGACAATGGAATGATAGTGATTCCATCTGCTGATTACGAAGATCTTAGAAAAGTGGCAGAAGAGCCTGTTGAAGACAGGGTTAAAAACAAGGGCTGTATTATTGTTGACGAAGGAGAGTACGAAGAAAATATGAGATTGATAGCAGAACCATCATTCGACTTTTTAAAGCAGAATATGGAGCTTCTAGGCTATGAGGCAGTAGAGAAGGAACGCTTAAAGATGCTAGAAGAGAGAGTTGGTATGGAATTGGATGATATAGCACGGGAATCAGGTAAGATTGCCATAGACGAGGCATACTATAATGAGATCATAGAGGATAGAAAGCGAAAGATGGATTATTCTACAATTGAGATAAATGAGGGTAATTTGGAAATCATCAAGACCAAGTTGGAGCCCCTCAATTACTTGGTTATCAAGAAGGAAAGTGAAGCAACTCAACCTCTGGAGTATGAATTACAAAAATCTACAATGAATATCGACGAAAGGTCTTCGCTGTACAATATGGATGTGTTCGAGGATGCGGAAGAGTCGTTCGTTCTTGATCGAGAAGAGCTTTCAAACAGTGCTGCAAAATTAGGTTTACTAGTGATGAGCAAGGATGACCTTTCAGCAAAGATGAAGGTCGATGAAAAAACGTTGAAGCAAGCTGCGACTGAAAGATCGTTGTCTGTTATACCGGAATCAGAACTTTTCAAATTGAAGCAACAGTTAGCTGAACTGAGCTCTGAATTGTTCAGATACAAAAAGGATAATGAGCTATCTAAGGAATGGTTATGCGAGAAGCTGCTCGAATTGAATTTAGTCTTGCTAGATAGACAGGAATATCAAAAGCTCCGTATGGCAGCAGAATCTAGCTCTACCATATCTCTAAAGAGGTTACAGGAAGAAGCAGATAAGTTGGGATATTTTGTGTTAACAAATGAAGACCATCAAATGTTGGTCGACAAACTGACTGATACAGATGACAAAGCACAGCTCATGGCTAGATGCAAACTGCTGGGTCTCATGTGTGTACCTGAATCTGCATTCATACCAACTGCAATAACTATAAAACCAGATGTGAACAATGTTGTTGTGTTGCCGAAAGGATACTATAGTAGGCTTGTTAAAAATGATTCATTATCTATTGAGAAGGTTCCTGAGGAGACTTTCAAGAAATACGCATTAATAAGAGGATATCAGAAGTTTGAGGCGACACCGCCCATGAGGACGAATACCACATTCGCAAACAACAGCCCTATAGACCGAAACAGTCCGGATTCGATGAGTAAATTTACCCCTCCGTCGAGTAGGAACTGGGCAACAGGTAACACTGGATCATCTAGTGCTAATGCAAGGCTGATAGGTCCATTGACAGCATCCAATTCCATCAGATCAAACATGTCTCATCACTCGCGGATTAGTCTCAATGACTCCTTGATCACGGCTGGTGCCTTCTCGATGGCAACAAATGTATCATTGACTGACACATCCATGATACCTGCCATAACACAGGTAGTGATAGGAGAGTATTTGTTCAAGTATTACAGGAATCTCGGTCCATTTACTTCTATAACTGAAAGCCGACACGAGAGATATTTCTGGGTACATCCCTATTCCTTGACACTTTACTGGTCGACATCAAACCCAGTTTTGTCGAATCCTTCTTCTGTCAAGATAAGAGCAGCGGCGATTGTTGGGGTTGAAAGCGTTTCCGATAATAACCCTCTTCCAACCGGTTTATACCACAAGAGTATAATCGTACATTCACAGAACAGGTCCATAAAAATAACTTGTGCTACTAGACAAAGGCACAATATATGGTATAATGCATTAAGGTACCTTGTGAACCGCAATATGGAAGAATTAACGTTCGATACAGACGAGGGTTACGGAGATGACGAAAGCGACATAGTATCCGCAAACATCAATGCAGATGATGGCAAACCGAAGGAAAAGAAACAATACGATTATAGTGATAGACACGCATACCCTCGTCCCAGAGTTACTTCTTCCCATTCGGCAATGTTAAGGACCCCTTCTCTAGCAAGATTGAGCAGGTTCGGATCTACAAAGCGCTGAGAAAATACCTAGCACACCAATATATAAAGACGTGACATAATAAATATTAAATGAAACATAGTATTATTTATAAATCATAACGACGATATAAATGGGTAACAAGTATCAACAGACTTACATATGTTTATAGACATACTCCAACGAACCCGACCAAATTTCCCAACGAAGGCTCGTGTCAACGAAGGCGTACAGGAATGAAAGGCACCCATTCATTTCGCAGCAAGCAACTGGGTGAACTCTTGGATGTCAATTTCACCGTCGTTGTTTGTGTCTGCCTCCTTTATCATCTGGTCCACGTCTGCATCGGATAACTTCTCCCCAATGGACGTCAACACATGTCTCAACTCTGCAGCACTGATCTTGCCGTCTCCGTTCCTGTCAAACACCTTGAATGCCTCTGCGATCTCAGCTTCCGAGTCAGTGTCCTTCATCTTTCTGGCCATCATGGTCAAAAATTCAGGAAAGTCGATCGATCCGTCACTGTTGATATCGACCTCGTTGATCATGTCCGTCAACTCGTTCTCCGAGGGGTTTTGCCCCAATGACCTCATCACCGTCCCCAACTCCTTGGTGGTGATTTTTCCATCACTGTCCTTGTCGAACAAAGAGAACGCTTCCTTAAACTCGGCAATTTGTTGTTCGCTTAATTTCTCTGCCTAAATCACTACGTGTTAGTCACCGTTTACCTCCTCGTTGAATTGTCCAATTTTCTTCTAGACTTAATGTTCGATACCGAAACTTTACTCCAATACACCACACTAAGTCAAAATCCACTATTACTTACCATTATTACGATAAAGTTATATATTTATCCTTATTAAGCTCTACTGACTTTGTTTATATTAGTTTTAACGCTGTCAACATTTTTTGTATGGATTAGATTACACAAAATCGAGAGAATCAAAATGGCTGGAGAATTGATAGCAACAGCATCGATAGCGTTGAAGTGGAGCCGGCGGACGTGATATCAGGCCATGGTTAGTGTGGTGCAATAGAAGAAGAGATAGATGATGGAACACCAAGAGGGCTCCCAAGGGGAGGAGGTTTACCGCAGTTTCTTGCAGAGTTTGGACGATGATCAGCTTGTGTCTCACATCAAAGACTTGAGCCAGCTGCAGCAGGAGAGAGATTTGGGACACGGGGACACCCAGGGGGTGTCCCGTGACGCTCATGGCGGCAGGATGGAGACAGTGTGGCCTGCTGGCATAGCGGGGAGCTTTGGGTCCACCAGCACGGACCCTTTTGACGATGGGCTCGATGCCGAATTGTTGCAAATGGGGATGACAGAGGACACCGGGGACGAGGGCGAGGTGGTCTGCAGCGATGACGGCGTAGACAGTGGAGCCGGCGGGGCAGGGAGACGAAAGCCGGATTTCGAGAACGACTCGTTGGACTCGAGTGATGAGGAGGTCTTTGATGTTGGCAAGCAGCATGGCTTCGGTGACTACGGCACGTACTTCCACAACAAGAGGCGCAAACAACAGGTGGCTGACGAAAAGTTTGTTCAGTGGGATAGACAGAGAAGGAAGGCGCAATTCGGCGACTCCACTAGCGGCGTCTCCGAGATCTTCAAAGGATGCACAGTGTTTGTCAACGGCCACACAGTTCCTTCCATGACTGAACTCCACAAAATGCTCATCTTGCACGGTGGGAGGTTCATATCTTTTCTCAGCAAGAAAAGTGACGCTACACATATAATATGTGATCATCTTACCCCCAGTAAAAGAAATGAGTTCAAGAACTACAAGGTTGTTAGAGCTCAATGGGTTGTCGATTCGATAAAAGCCGACAGCCTACTAGACTGGAAGGCTTATAGGTTGATTGAAGATCGTGAGTATAATCAGGCAAGCCTTCCCTTTGCTCCGCTTGACCTCAAGACGTCAACACCTGAGTCTGAAGAAGAGGAGGAGGATGACAGAGACATCGAGCCGCTCATAGAAGACAGGGAGTTGAAAGAGCTCAACATGAGCACAGATAACAAGATAATGGATGCCAAAGACGAAAGGTTTTTACAACATTTCTTCGCTAATTCACGGTTACATCATTTGAGTTTGTGGAAATCTGAATTGAGGTTGAAATTCATGAGGAAAGTGTTGAAAGAAAAAAGAGCCTCTCAGAAACATGATGATAAGAAGACATTTAACAGGAAGGTTATTTTACATATCGATTTCGATTGCTTCTTTGCTACAGTCTCTAGTTTGCGATATCCCAACTTGAGTCTTGATAAACAACCACTTGCAGTATCGCATGGCAGGGGTTCATCCGACATCGCCAGTTGTAACTATGTTGCTAGGAAGTTTGGAATTCGTAATGGTATGTGGGTTAATAGAGCGAAGTCACTATGTCCTTCCTTGGTATGTATGGATTATGATTTCGACGCATATGAGAATATCTCAAACAAATTCTATGACTACTTAATATCTAAGGGAATTTTCGATTACATTCACCCAGTCCTGATTGATGAAGCTTTAGTGGATGTGTCCTCCTACTTCAATGATGAAGGCAACTCTGAAAAAGTCATGGATCTCTGTGGGGGCTTGAAGAAGGACATCAAGAATTTGACTGGATGTGATGTTAGTATCGGGGCTTCTTACAATGTGTTATTGGCAAAGCTCACTCTCAGGAAAGCCAAGCCGAGTGGAATCTACACACTCTTCGATAAAGTTGAGGAGTTTTTGGATGACATTCCCATAAGAAATCTCCCTGGAATTGGCCCTAACATAGAGTACAAAGTTGCACAAATGAATACTGATAAAGACAAAGACAGTCTCAATTTAAAATATTTACGAAGTTTTTCTCAACAGAAATTGCAAAACTTATTTGGCCTCAAGACAGGATTGAAGCTATATCAATATCCTCGTGGAATAGATGAGTCAACTATTGCAATTGATACTGGAAATAGCAAATCCTTGCTAGGTAGGAAGTCAATCTCTGTGGATGTTAATTTTGGTATCCGGTTTGACACTATTGAACAAGTCGATAAATTTCTCATTGAGATTGCCAAAGAGTTGTGTAATCGATTAAACAAGTTGGGATTTTGCGGATCATGCTTGTCATTGCGTGTGGCGAGAAGATCTCCGGAGGCTCCCATAGATCCTCCCAAATATCTAGGAATGGGAGCGTGCAATTTTTTCTCCAAGTCGTCAAGGCTTGGTATTTCGACCGTTGATTGGGGAATCATTGGAGCTGAGTTCAAAGCGCTATACAGAATGATCAATGTACCCGTAAAGGAGCTCAGGGGTGTCGCGGTCACAATGACTAAGCTCGAGGATCTAGAAGATGTAAAGAAATCAAAGCAGTCTCTCCTTTCGTTTCCTAAGAATAGAAGCAAAGCAACGAACATCGACACGGGGACGAACTCAAACACAAACACCAGCACGACTAACAAATTGCGTACAAATATGAATATTCGACAAGGTTTGGGGATTAGCGAGCCTGATATTGACTGGGAAGTCTTCAATGCTTTACCGGATGACATAAAGAACGAGCTCAAGAACGAGATCTCAAGGCGAGGATACCGGATGGGAAGCGTATTCCAAGAGGCAACACTGGACAGATTGAATGGTCTGCCACAAAAGAATAAGAATGGACAAAAGGTATATCTACAACAGCTCATTCCCACCTCCAGGATGGAGCCTGCCAAATTTGTTAGGGTAGTGGAATCGAAGCTGAGATCGCCATCCAAATCACCTTCGAAGAAGAGAACATTGAGGGTGGAACCAAAAGAAATCGCTCATCCTCAGAAACAGGCAAGGACGAGTGAGATATACGAGTATTCGTCTTCTTTTGACCTGTCGGTGTTGAATGAATTACCGTCATCAATTAAAAATGAGGTATTGAAAGATTTAGAGTATAACAATAAGGTGAGAAACTTTAACATAGAAACCTTGAGGGAAAGAGTCACACGGAATAATGTGGCAACTGGAGACTTTCCTGCAACCACGGTAAGCTTTGACTGGATCAATAGCAAGCCTAAAAATATTCCTTCCCCAGAATTCTTGAATCGAAGGTCATTGTATCTTGACATGAAAGGCAATATTGACGGTTGGATCTCGATGTCTTTGGAACAAGGGGGCCCTCACAATGAAGATGTGATAATGTTTGTGACCTATCTCGATAGCTTGTTGCATTCGAATCATCTCAACAGATGTATCCTTTTGGTGAGGTACTTGAAAGAGTCCTTAAAATGCGAGAGAATTAGAAATGAAGTCACCAAGACAACAGCAGAGAGACAAGTAACCACAACGGAAGCGTTACAGGACTGGGATCACTACATAACAAATGACATAGTGCCATTAATTCGAGACTATTGCAAATCAAATAGAATCATCGCGGACATTTGAAAAGATCACCAAAACGACTTACATAGATTATGGACCTAAATAAACAACCTGTACTACAGAGAAAGGTTTGGCTTGTACTATCTGATGTAGTGGATAAAGTTACTGATTTGCTTCCTTCCAATCGTGGTAGGCAGTCACTCGTCTCTTCTTTACACAAAGCATATGCTCTCGACTTGAGATGTTATGGATTGGTTACAATTCTGCAAGCTAATGCTAGCAGACTTGAGACGTATCACGATAAGCGATTTGTGGAACACCTATTCAAAAACCGGAAAGAAGTAGACGAGACTTGTGAGAGTTTTGATGTGATCGAAAGATTATTGAAATCGAACAAGCTAAATCTGCGATACAGAACAGATGCTCCACATACTACAATAGAGAGTGAATCTGATTCATCTGAGGTCAACACAGAAACAGATACACTGGACGACGAAAGCATCGGCAATGATATAGAGAATCTTGATGAACAGTTTGGTCTCACCCACGATTGCTATGTTTTTCCTTTCATGGCCGACTATGTCAAGCTTGTGGCAGGCACCTCTGTCAGTGCTGCACAAACCTTGGTACGAGAACACGATAGAAACACACATAATATTGCAGTCAACTGGTATGGGGGAAGGCATCATTGCAAGAGATCCAAGGCATCTGGATATTGCTACATCAACGACATCATAATTTCGATTAGCGAACTCCGAAAAACGTTCAGCAGGGTTTTCTATCTAGATTTGGATCTACACCACGGAGACGGTGTTGAAAAAGGTTACGAATTTTCCAAAAATGTCATGACATGCTCTATTCACCGATATGATCTCGGATTCTTTCCTGGTTCGGGGTCTTTAGAGAGCTCTCTGAAGACAAAGATCAATATACCTACAAAGAAAGGTCTATCTGATTCTAACATGATGTATATTATCCAACAAATTGTAATACCTTTGGTACGACAATTTGATCCTAATGCATTAGTAATACAGTGTGGGTGTGACGGACTCGGAAGTGACGAGCACAAAGAATGGAATCTAACAATTGGTGGGTATGGAAGAATTTTGGATCATCTCATCTCTGAAATCCCATGTCCCGCGTTAATATTGGGCGGAGGAGGCTATAACAGTACAGAAGCAGCAAAATGCTGGACTCATGTTACAAAGATCTTGCTACAGATTGAAGAAGATTGGGACATGATACCCGAACACGAATACCTCGAGACTTATGAAGCGGACGGGTTTCAATTTTGGACCATGGAAAACAGGTCGCCTAAATTGATGCCCGATCATAATAACTTGCCTTATTTGAAAGGCATTAAAGACTATATTGAAAAAACAGTGTATTGAGCCTAATCCTTATAGTATTCGAATTTGTCTTTCATCACGTTGTTCCATTCATCGTCCCATCTGATCTTACTTTCTGACATAGCACCTCTTTTCAATTTGAATAACAAGACGTCATCGTAAAACACTTCGCCCAACAATTGGTATATGTCCTCTGACTTTTCCAACAAAGACTCGCTGTCAGATGATGTTAAAAGCCCGTTAACTCCATCTTTGACCAACTCGTCGATAGCAGGGAAGTTGAGCGAGATCACTGGCACCCCGCAGCCAAAAAAGTCCACGATTTTCATGGGCAAATCAATACCACTAGAAGATGTGTGTAACGAGATTCCCATCTCAGCCATGGACAAAATCACAGGGTAGTCGTCAACAGAGAGCCATCCTGTTCGAATAACTATTTTGTCTGAAAACTTCATTTCCTCGACTTTTTGCAAGAATTGTTCTTTGAGGGGCCCTTTGCCGGTGATGATCACCAAAAGCGGAGGAAGATTTCTGTACTGGATCAAATCGTACTTCTTCAATGCGTTCAAGAGGATGTTGAAGTCCTCGTCTGGCGTGAAGGAAGTCGAGCTTACTAATACCCGATAATGATCTACGTTCTTCACGTCAGCAAAGAGCTCGTGGTTTCTATACACCTCTTCCCTTTTCATTCCGTGCTCTTCAAACGGCACGAATCGGTCTGCCGGGCGATCATGCAAAGTTACTATTTTTGACTCTTGTAAACCCATGTCTGCGACTAGGAAATCCTTCATTTTGGAGGTGACCGTGATGTTGAAATCGGCAAGCCGCCCCAAGTACTTCTCGTACTGCTTGAGAATGACCACGAGCGGGTGGTACAAGTTGTTGTACTTCAAGTTCAAAATCGTGTAGTTCAAGTTGTGCCAGTCAACAATCAACTTGGTGTTCCTGCTGAAAAGGCGAATAAATAGCACTGCTAGAAGGAGAATGGGCAACGACGGCGGGTTCTGGATCATGATGTAGTCCGACCCTCTGAACCTGAAAAGAAGCCTGGTCAAAACGACGCCCTGGACGACCACCTTCTTGACCGCGTAGAGCACGAACGGAAGACCGCCCGAGTTTCTGACCACCTCGATCTCACTGATCTCGATGTTAGGGTCGGCGCTGACCTCTGCTGGCGGCGGCGACTCCACATACCCGCACAAGTTCACGTAGTACTCCAACCGCGCAAACGACTGGGCATGGTACGCCATGCGAGGCGAGTGTCCCAAGTCGCCCAACACGAACATGCTGACCACCCGCCGCCGCCCGGCGCTCATGCCCTTGCTCGCCGCAAAGGGCACCACTACGTACGCCGCCACCAACAACACCACGTAGAACACGCCCACGTACCACCCGCTGCCCACTATATCCGCCAATTTCCCGGATGAACCCCACTCTACCGACATCACCTCGCACTGCTCTGTCCTGCGACTATGCTGTGACTACCGTGACTGCTGTGACTACCGTCGCTATCCAGCTCTGTCGCTATCCAGCTCTGTCGCTATCCAGCTCTGTCGCTATCCAGCTCTGTCGCTATCCAGCTCTTCAATCTCGAGCTCACTGCGTAACACCTATAGATGCCTCGCTTGTTACCTCAGTCAGTACCTTCGTAACTCTTCAGTACCTTCGTAACTCTTCAGTACCCAGTAACTCTTCAGTACCCAGTAACTCTTCAGTACCCAGTAACTCTTCAGTACCCAGTAACTCTTCAATGCCTCTTCAATACTCCAGTATCCCTTCAATACCTCAGTACCTCTTCAGTACCTCTTCAATCTCTCAATGTCTCGCTCGATACCTCGCTCGACACCGCACTGTGTTTGTCTCGACATCTCGGTCATCTCGTTCACCTCGTTCGATGTCACCCGCCTAACGTCTTTGCTCGCAGCTACATACACACCAGCACAAAACCAACCGATCCGAGTTCCTTTGCGATCGGCAAACGGAACACTGACCGAAAGTAGTTGTCTATATGGTTTCCATATACGATGTTCTATTATTCATCATGATAATTAGTCACGATGGAACAAAATCTATTTAATAGCATAGAATGGAGCTGGTAATAGAGGGCCAATATACATAGAATACGAAAACGGCAATGAACGAGCTAGGAACAGAACCCGAGAAGGGAGAAGGCGACGGCGTGGCGGCGGACAGAGAACAGGATCAGCAGGCGATCTCGAACAGCGAGACGCCGAGCTACGAGAGCGGGTACGGCGAGCAGGACGTGGGGATGGCGGTGCTGGAGAAGCAGGGTAGTCGGGCGGCCGACGGGCCGCCCGATGGCGGATATGGATGGGTTGTTGTGTGCGGGTCGTTTTTGGTGTCGTTCAGTACCTGGGGACTCAATTCGGCGTTCAGCATCTACCTCTCGCACTATCTCAACAACAACGTTTTCGCGGGAGGCACGCGGTTGCGGTACGCGTGCGTCGGGGGGTTGTCGTTTGGGTTCGGGTTGGTGTTCAGCCCGCTAGTCAACTACTTGGAGGGGATGATTGGCACGCAGTACACGATCTTGCTCGGGGGAGTGTGCGAGTTCGCGGCGCTCATGTTAGCCAGCTTCTCCACGAAGCTCTGGCAGTTGTTTCTCACTGAGGGTCTCTTGCAGTCCGTGGGGCTTGTGATGTGCAGCTTGCCCAACCAGTCGTTGACCAGCCAGTGGTTCGACAAGAGACGACAGCTTGCAAATTCGATTGCAACCGCGGGCAGCGGTGCCGGGGGGTTGGTTTTCATCCTCTCAATGCAGAAGGTGATCGAGACCAACGGGTACAAGTGGGGGCTCCGGGCCCAGGCGATCATCGCCTTGTTCCTCATCTTCGTCGCGGTTTGCTTGATCAGGACGAAGAATTCGCATCACAAGACTGAGTTCACCTTGTATGACCTGGCGGTGGTCAAATGTACCGGTTTTTGGATTTTCATAGTGTTCATCATCATCTGTTTGCTTGGGTATGTGATTGTCTTGTTCTCGTTGGTCAATTTCACCACGTCGCTCGGCTATTCCGCACAACAGGGTTCTATTGTTGCAGCAATGGTACAATTAGGGTTTGTGATAGGGCGTCCTCTCAGTGGGCTTGTTTCCGACTTCCTAGGGCCTGTAAGTGTAACGTCCGGGGCCTACTACATGGCTGCTCTTTTAACGCTCTCTATGTGGATCCCTGCACGAAACTATGCCACAGTGGTGGCCTACGGATTGGTGTGCGGAACTTTCATCGGCGCAATATGGTCTACGTTTGCCGGAACTTTGGCACGGATCGTAGGAATGTCGAAGCTTAACGTGGCCATGGGCATTGCATGGGTTCCGTTCGGGATCACTGCCACGTTTGGCGAAATGATAGGATTAGAGTTGACATCGAGCAATTTGCACAGTCCCAAAGCCTACACCAACACAGCGATTTTCTCAGGAGTGTGCTTTTTCGTTGCTGCCACTGTGCTACTTGCCTTGCGAGGATATCTTATAGCTCGAGATAAGCTAGAAAATGATGAGTTTAACAGCGAGAAAAGAAACGCATTGCTAATAAAAGTACCTTTGAAAGACATAATCAAAGATTGCCTTACATGGCCCCAAAAGAGAGCTTAATAGGTGCTTGATAAGTGCTCTTATTTATTTATTCGACACTTTTATGTGTTACATTACATAGTAATTGATTATCAATTTGTAAGATTATAAAATCATGACCGAAGTTATTCAAGCAAAATGGGCTATATAACCTAAATCGATTACGCAGTGATGCCTGCCTCAAGAGCAACTCTTCCTTGAGGGTTAGTAACCTTAACACCCATCTTCTTAGCCTTGTCAACAATCTCGACTCTGTTTCTGGAAGAAATGTTGTGTGCTATCTCAGCAGCGTAAGCCTTTGTGTGCAACAACAAAACATCCAAATCCTTCAAGTTCTTGACCACGAAAACCTTGTGGCCAGATGGAGTCAAATGCTTGGTCTTCTTGTTAGAACCGTAACCGATGTTTGGTTGAGGGATGGTTCCTCTGAATCTTCTTCTGACACAAGAGTCAATACCCTTCTGCTTTCTCCAGTTCTCAGCAACACGGTGGTATCTGTCAGAGTGGTGTCTCTTGAACTTCTTGGTGTACTTTTTAACAATCTTTGGATGTGGTAATCTAGCAGCCACTATAATGAAGTTAGTAAAATGTCTCAATCAAATCGCCCTGAATCCAGATGGTAATCGCAATAGAACGCTAGCTGTCAGTTGTTCTCGTCTAGTCCATCGATTTCGCCCGTTGCCCGAGTCTTGCCATTATATGCTTTCGGTCGCCTTCCTCTGCGTCCCTATACTCTTGCTTTCTCAAGCTCGTGCATCCTACTCCCACCATATTCTCTTGCTTGGCCCACGAAACTTTGTATCTTCTTCTCTGCTCCTTCCTCACATCATTGCTGAAGCTACAGTAGCAACGGTCTCATCATATCTCCTTCGCTCATGGCACTCATCTCTTCTCTTCACCTCGACTAGGCTTTCAATACCAACTCTTCTCTTGAAATCACGACCAATCTGGCTCTCGTTCTTCACCCATCTGTATTGTGTGCTCTGTGGACCTCTCGGGATCCAAATACATCAAACTTTACATACTTTTGAATGTGTTAGTGAAGTAAATCTAATACCAAAATACTATAAAAATTTTCACTACTAAGAGACTCACAGGTGTATCGAAAAATCGATTGAGTGAAAATTTCAACGAATCGGTAACAACACGACCCGAAACCGGAGTTGTGACACAAAACCAGGAAAATCCGGTCAAGTTTGTGTCACAATTTGACAACCGTGCGCGGGAACGGTTATACCAGGGCAGAGCCCTAACCAGATGAGATGGCAGTCAGATTGCTGGCGCGCAGTTTTGTGTCACTAAAGAGGGGTCTCGGAGATGGTAGTGCTGCGGGCGGCTGGGCACGGCGGGGTATGGCGGATGGATAGACTCTCGGTGCGCGGGCCGGTCAATGAGCTACACCGGAACGGTAGCACGGGACGGTAGCTAGTGTCGGAACTCGGGACGTTGTGCCGAGACGGAGATCTATAGTGAGCACATTGGAAGGGGAGAACCGAGGAGTGATCAGTAGCCGGATGGGGTGGCTTTGTGGTATGGCAGCTGGCTGCAAGTAGTGGACTGCTAAATGTGCTCGGGTAATATGTGGTGTGCGGCTAGTGGTGTCAGTCCTCGAGTGACACTTAAGAGGTGATTGTAGCACTGTATAATTGGTAGCCTAGTGGCGTTAATCTTTGGCGTTAATCTTTGGCGTTAATCTTTGGCTTTAGTCTTTGGCGTTCGTCTTTGACGTTTGTGTTTTGATGTAAGTACTCCAACACTCTCTAGTGATACCGCTAGTGTTAGTAATGGTGTTAGCCCCCTACTCTTCGTAATATAGAGGAGCGTAACTGGCAGTCCCATTAGTGCGTAGCGCTCGTGCATTTGGTACTCCGAGCTCGAGCTAATGTATAACCGTACGTCGTCTTCACCTTGACGAACCGCGACACTACAGACGAGCTCGTGTAGGCAAAGTTGATGGGTGTTGGTGTGGATGTTGGGTCTGCCTAGATGCAGTGGCGGCTACAGCCGCAACGTCAGACGTTTAGACGTCTCAGACCCGCTAACTTGGCTTTTTGGAGCGTGCAGTGGCGTGCAATGGCGAGAGGCTAGCGGCGGCAGGGTGAATAAGCCAGCGACAGCTTGTCGCTGGCTCCAGTCTTTCTCGCGCAGAGGGTAATGTGCCGTTTTGGGCCAGCAAACGTAAATAGATTATATGCAATACCATCATAAGTAGCAGCCAAACAGACAACATAAAATATCGATAGCTAAATTAATAGACACAAGAGAAATAACTTCAAGCTGTATTAGGGGGGTTAGAGACAACGTTGTCTTATCAGTAATAATTATTTATTGACTAGTAGAGCGTAAACTGCAAAAAAAAAACGGATATTGCTAGTCACTTGCTTCTGGAAAATAGCGATACGATAAAACGATCGACAGACAGATAGTGTGTGAGGAAATTTAAATAGGTAGTCTTGGATTACAGGTAGAGATTATTACACCCTGGAAGACGCTATGATTCCCTCGAAGGATGCGATCACCTACTACATTTTTTTGGCCATAGTGATATGGATAGGGTGGTGGTATCTAGTCTACTTCTTGACGGGATTTCACTTGAAGTCATTCCGTATAAATAATGGAGTTCTGTTCAATGGGATATCGTTTGAGTCCAAGAGGGTCAAGGTGACTCTTGGATCATTTCGATGGCGGTTGTGGGGGAATACAAAACTAGTGATTTTTGATGACTTGGACATTTATGTGAAAGAGCCAAGTGGAAAGAAAGGCAACCCGAAGAAGCAACGCAAGAAGAGAAAAGACGTTTTTAAAATCTACCCCGAGAACATAATTGGGAAGTTCATATTCAGAATGCTCATCACTCGTGTGCCAAATGTAGACCTTGAATTGCGTCACAGCTCGATCACATTCTCGACTAGAAATGCGGTGAGAGTTGACTATCTCAGGTTCAGATTGAATTCACGGTACAGTGTGAGATATGGCGATTTGATCAAATTCAGGCCGAATCTCATTATCAGCAATGTGGTCTATACTGTTTTAAATGGACAAGAGTCCGTAGAGCCATTTGTCCTCTCAGCCGCAAGATTTGAGACAGCAGCTCTGATACAAATATCAACTGGGATAACCACCAGAATAAAACTCAAGTTACACGTCGATGAGATACAAATGCTGGTGTTCAATTGCTTGAAGGTTTTAATCGACCAAAATATTTTCGACACTAAATTGTCAACTTCACCGTCATCACCGTCACCATCCTCATCAGCATCTTCGTCGTCGTCTACTTCAAATGAGACTGATAGCGGCTCAGATTTGGGCAGGAAGCTAGTTGACATACACAAACGTTTGTACTCAGTTATTACGGACGTATCCGTGAACTTCGAGAGTGCCCAAATTATCCAGATACCGTTTGCTTCAGTGAGCGACAATAAGCCTTTGAATGTCTATTTTGAAGCACAGGCACCAAAAAGTGTTTTGAAACTTGACCTAAAGACAATATCATTCAACTATCAGAAACTTTACAAAGACGATGCTGGATTCGAAGTGTTGTTTGATCCAAAATATGATTCTCCATTTCATTTCTCCATTTCCGGCCATCTATTCAAACTAGGTTACGTGAACAAAATAGAGAATGTGAATGGGGTTGTTCTCGAGCAAACTGATGAGCTTTTCAACATACCTAATTATTCACTCACATTGAAAACGAACATCTTGGATCATCTTGCTCGGGGAAAAGGATTCAAAAACTGCGTAATGGATTTTTTCTCTTCCACGAGTACGCCAGTTCTAGATCTATCAACAGATCAATTGAGTGAGATGGTTTATAACTTCATTTTGTTGAAAAAATACCTCAAGCTAAGGAAGGTTAATAGTACCTTACAGGCCGTCTCAAGTGATGTCAATGACGATGAAGTGCGCAATGGTGAATCCACCGAAGACTCTGATGATTTCGATGATACCAAGGTTGATGTTGACGCAGAAAACAAGAGTGAGAGCAATAGAGGCAGTGGTTTGAAGGACAAAATAATTTCTCTTTTAAATGAATTCTATCCAGTTTTGAATGTGGGCTTGGTTATGGAACAACCAAGATTCATCATAAGACATTACGATAAGCATTCGAAGAAATTGCAAATTTTGAATTCTTCTTACTCTCTTCTTAATTTTAATCTTCAAACTACTGATAGTAGGGATTATCACTCAAGTTGCAACATTTTACATCCGTGTATGTACTATCATGAAAAATCAGGAATGAATTCTTCAAATTATAGAAACGAGTTGTTCAAAAGTGAAATCGTTCTTGCAAAATCGGTGGTAATGCATTTTCACTTTTTCAAGAATTTGAAGATACAAACAGATTGTGATATCAATGACCCATCACTTGACCTTTCAGACTCAGATGTACTAACTGGTATTCATCAACTTTTGGAAGATGTGACTAAAAAGGTCGAAACTGATCTTTATATCGGTATTTCAAACACATACATTTCTTCGAGGATAATGGCCATTCAAAACTTAATAAACTCTGTGGATGAGATGTCACGATCGAAAGAACCTTTGAAGTCAAAAATTTTCAACGTATTACCTCAATGGTTACTCAGTATTCAATTGAACCTCAACAACGTGAGAATAGTATTGGGTTCGCGGTCTGTTCTCATACCAAGAAACAAGTTAGACTCAACATTAGATGAAGAGTTATCATCGGGCCCGACTGGTGACCATCACAAGTTGAGACAAGTAAGATTCACGTTAGAATCGCTTAAATTTAAATTGAGTGGTCCCCAGGACAACGCGGACTTGTTGCCATCATCTTCTTCATCCTCAACATCCACGGAGACACTTACTGCTGTGAATACCCTTGATTACTGGATAGCTGATATCCTGATGAACAAATTGATGATTTCATCATGCACCAATTTAAAGGATGAGAAACACAAATTTGATCCTATTGTGAAGATTCCCGATCTATCAGTGAGCTTACACTCTAAAAGTGCTGATTCAGAAAGTCAGTTGGAGGTTCATTCAAAAATTGAACAAGTGTTTTGTAGTTATGACGAGAGCAAAGTCTTCGTTTTTTTGGGTTCTCTATACGCCATGCGTTCATTCATACTAGAGCCTGTCAACAGAATAAAAGCAAAATTGGGAAGTCAAAGCGCTAGAAGTCGCAGAAAATCAAAAGATAGAGGAGAAGGATCGTTAAGTGATTTCATTAGGGTTAAGATAGACATTTTGAAGGTGAATGTTGTGTTCAATTTGAGTGAATCATTCCGCGTGAGACTTGATGCATACGATACATTTTTGATCAAGGATTCGAATGGATTGGATGTGGGATCGGATATTTTGCGTCTATTGGTTGACTCATCTGATCTTGATGGCTCGTGGAATAGAATGGTCTGTGTCGATTCGCCACGTTCAATTTTTAAAAAGCCTTTTTCAAAGAGCAAGTTGGTCATCGATTCCAAATCTATTCGTATTTTCCAAATACATGAATTAGTTATACATGAGTTTTTTGATAACTTGTCTATTCATTTGAAGGCCGTTAAACACTTGGTCAAAATGTTGAAGACCGATGCGCACCCGGAAAGAGTGGTAAACCCATCAGAGTCTAAAGCGCCGAAAATCCCTAATATTGTGATTATGTCTCAACTTATGTCATTCAAAATGGAAGATGATCCCTTTGAATCAGAATTGAACATGATATATCAACTTGGTCTTATCGAACAGCGTAAGAGGCAGGAAATAATGACTGCTTTCGAGTCTAGGAAACTGCAAGAGGAAGAAGAAAATGAGATGATACTTGAAAATCTTCATAAAGAAATCAGTCTCTCATGGATAAGAAAGATTAATAGTTACAAACAACAAATGAGAGATGAAAGTCACCGAAATCAAAAATTTCAGTTCGGAAATGAGCTAAACTTACCAAGAAACTACAATGATGGTGTAACTCCACACTCATCACTTCCTCCATTGCTCTCTATCTACATGGAAAACTTCGTGTTGGACCTTGCGACAACAAAATTTGATCTAAAGGAAGTTCCGAAATTCATTCACGATTTGGGCCAAGGCGTGCCACTTGAATCGAAATATAGTTTGGTGTTACCTACATTCATGTCTCTAAAACTAGATGAATTGAGAGTACACATGAGAGACTATCCATTACCCCTTTTGCATGTCCCGAAGAATAATAATGGAAGTCCAGCATTTTTCATATCGGGACACATGGTTATTGCAGAGTCCTTGATAACCGCTGGTGAACATGTGAGAGATTTACCCTTCGCATTTTTCCCTGAGGTGAGAGACCCAATCAATGACAAGTATAACTCGCTACTTTTAAGAAAGTCCTTGTCTTCTGTCAAATTCTATCATGATTTGGAATGCCAGATACATTCTCAAAAACCTGCTCGATTTATTTGGGGTCAATCATATCAGTTTGGAATCCAGCAAGTGATGCTCAATTTTGATCAGTTCTCAAAGCCTCCCGTTGATCCATCTGAAAAGCTAGGATTTTGGGATAAATTGAGATTAATATCTCACGGAAAGTTGAAGATAAGTACCGTCAACAGATTGGACATTGGACTTAAAGGTTCTCGTGATCCTTATGATCTATTTGACACTGCATCCGGTTTCATTCTTTCCTTCAAAGAAAATGTGGAATGGAGAGTGAATGAAAACGATGATTCCAAACTGTTTTTCAATATAGCCTCCGATAAGGTAACATTTATGGTACCCAACTATCTTCTGAGTCCTTTGGTATCCTGGCTGGCCCCCAGTTCGAGTTTTATTTATCTACCTAAGGATAAGAATATGATTACAAGTTGTTTTGGTTATTACCTTCTAGACAAACAATCAAGCCAAACAGTGGGTCCAGTGAACTTTGATGTATGTGAAAAAAATGTTATAAATCTAAGCGGAGGTATTTTGTTCAAAGTTGGGTTTTTGTTGCAAAGAGAAGACGAAAATGGAAGACGATTGGATAATTCCATACCTCACCATCAAGTAGAGCTCTGGAATCCAAAATACACAAAAAGTGGACATGATTCATACGAAGGTTTTAGAAATCAGTATATTCATATGGCGATGTCGTTATATGCAGATTCAGAGACAAGTTACAATTCTATTCACCTATCACCTCGTGTGTTTGAGCAGTTCTTCAAATGGTGGAAATTGTTCAGCGGTAACATGCAGCTACCAATTAGACGGGGAAAAATGTTTGGTGAGTTGAAGCAGTCGAAAAAGTTTTCTCAGCATCTTTTCACAAACAAGTTTCAATTCCATTTCAAATCTCTTTTCATGTCACACATATATCGTGACGAGAACCTAGAGACAGACAACGATACAGTAGAGTGTGTCGGTATAAGGGCAAAGATGGATGACTTTATGGTTGATCTACACCAAAGAAAGGAACCAAGAATAGAAACGCATGAAGGGCTAGACAGGAATAAGAAGCTCTTGAAAATGAATTTCTCAATTGGTGAAGTACATTTATCAGGGATTGACATTAGAGCAATCAGTGCCCAATTTATTCAGAACATATACACCAATGGCTCCAACTCAAAAAGGGACCCAGAATCGAGATACCATATTTTTGACGAAGATAAGCGCTGGTTTGATATCAACGATTTTGAGGAAATATTCTTGCCCTCTTTGAAAAATAGTAACAGAAAGATCAGCGTATACCCGCTACTTTATTCTGAAAGATTCTCTTATTTGAGAGATACCGAAGTTCATGCATCGCCAGAAGCACTGAAATTTGGTAAGGAAAATACACATGATTGTCTACTATACACTAAAAATATATTCGAGCCTCAAATCAATATACTTTACAAAAGATTGAAGCAATTAAAATCTCAAATGAACAAGGGTGGAAATGATTTAAACAATCAATTGAAAAGGCGTATGAAATTCATTGAGAATGAAATTGTGTTGTGCCAGCAAAAATGGAACAAGACCAAAAGAAAGGGATCACTTGTCAGTAATGAAAGACTGGGGGAGAAATTTCATAATAAATTCATGCTTATAAGTATGTTTTTGAAATGGAACCTAAAAAGCAGAAATGCGATTTTGAGATATATTCATTTCGTGAAGGCTAAGAAAGACGCTCTCAAATGTCTTTCATACGAGTCCGTCAACATATTGAACGATATCGTTGGAACTTCTGGAGATTCGTTTGATGACCTGTCCTCAAAATCCAACATCTCCTCACGAAGGTTAGAGTCAAACAAGTTTGAAGAAAACATCTCTGGTACCAACTACACATCGGAAGACGCAATCAACAACTTCAACGAAATATTGCGTGTTGTGTTGGATGGTCAAGAAATAACTGAGGACTACTTGATCGAGATAATATCACCACAGATCCAATTACAAAGCGATGAAAAAGCAGATTCTGTTGTTTTAGTGTCAGCCCCAAGTATCGATATAAAGATCGTTTCTGTTATTGATAGTTCAACCAATGGACTTGAGGTCAATTCACAAGAACTAGAAAATCGATACGGAATCATGTTGAAGGATGCGAACATTTTCGTTTTGAATAAGAGTGACACTATAAACACAGATCAAAGCGTAGTGATAGAAAACGGGTATGGCTCAAAATCTAATTGGCCGCCTTGGCTTGGAATTGAAATATGCAAGAATGGACAGTTTGCTGGACAGGATAAATTATTGATTGAAAAGATGTCTATGCTGGTTGTCTACAACGATATCAAGCTTTTGGGAAGTAAATTGTCCCACTTAAATGACCGTGAAAGTTCAAGGGATATCGATCCAATATTCGAGATATCTAACAGCGGAAACAATAAGTTGCTAGTAGATGTTCCTAAATTTGTCATTACGCTGACCTCAAAACAATACTTCACTCTATACGTCATTGTTTTGAGTTTGCTTTTTTACACTGAACCAATGAGTAAATCTTTTCAAGAAAAGTTGGAGAAATTGAAATTCTCAATTGATTTTGAGAACTTAGACTCGATCCATGAAAGACTATCTAGTCTTCACAAGTATCATCAAATGATTAAATTATTGTCTAGGAGTTATGATTTCAGAAGCGATTTCTTAGGAAACGAAGATCTCAACGATTTCCTACTTCTTAGCCATGAAAGGGCAGAGGTAGAGTCGGAAATCTGTCTCTTAATCACGTCCATTATAAATGGGGACATTTATCAGAACGATCAAAGCAAATCAAAGGTTCAATGGTTTATCAGAGCTGATCAAGTCATTTTGCATATGCTTGAAGATGACCGCACGCCAATTTTAGATATTGCATTGGCAAAAGGTACTTACACGAGGAACATAAATGAAGATGGATCAAATAACAATCGAATAGAGATTGGAATGATGCAAGGTTTCAACTTGATTCCAAATGCCAGTTACCAGAGCTTTATTGAACCATTGAATGCACCCGATACGTCGGACGCTGAAAAGAGACTTTTAGAGATAGAGTGGACCATGAGTAGAACAGTTGGTGGAATTAAAGTGATGGAAAAATTTGAAGTCGATTCACAACCGTTGAATATCAAAATTGATGAATTAACTGGACTTAAATTGATGAAATATATTTTCCTATCCAAAAACGACAATAATGAAGACAATTCTCTGCTGGATACGCAATACAGAGACAAGGAAGCGCTTTTCGAAGTTGAAGATTCCAAAAACGAAAAACGGACGAGAGCAAAAATCGATAGTCGTGAACAAAGGGCATCAACGAAACTGTCAATGGTGAAATCTTCGAAATCTTCTTCTAAGAATTCGCTGTCTGACGACTCTTCGTCAGATGATTATGAGGACAACATTGATGAGATGATATCCAGGTCTAAAAACTTCATGAGTATCGTAACGTTCAAGTTCAATCCTGTTGCGATTATGATATCTATTAGGATGTCGAGGGGTTACAAGAAACTTTTGAATGTTCAAGATTTGCTTATCCATTTGCCTGAGCTATCCATCGAAAACGAGTTTCTCTCTTTCTTGGACTTGAGTATGGTAATGAAGAAATCAATCATCAAAGTACTAATGAAGCATAGTGGAACAGTTTTGAGAAACAAATTCAAGGTCAAGTCAAAGCTGTCAAAGCACTTGATAAATACACCTTTGAAACCCTTGAAAAGATACGTCCAATTCACGCAACTATCAGAACTCAAATCAGAGTCTGATACTATCGATCATGTAAATTAAACTATGTACTATAATACAATTAAGTCAAACCTTTGGAACTAGATACTAGCTAGCGCAGAACAATCGACCGCTATTTTTTCATATATGCACCTTTTTGCTGTTCCCATTCATTTGATTCTTCTTCCGTCTCTTCTTTCCATTCATCTGTTCATCATTCTCAGACATATCGTCTCCCCTCATTAGCAATTGTTGATCATTGATAGCGAGGTCGGCTATATTAAAGCCCAAAAGGCCGTTTATGGGTGATCTATCAAATTTCAAGGCCTTTTTAATTACTTCAGCATCTACTTCTTTGATTGTATCTGGTGCTTGCGCTAAATTTGGATCTAACAAACCCATAGGGAACTGTTTGGGAGGCAGTATTTGGTGCTTTCCTGGTAGGTCTTGTATGTGATTTTTGTATGACTTTCTTAGTTTCACCCCTTTTGAACCATCGGGCTGAACTCTTGAAAGAGACTTAGCCACATCCTCTAGACCGTAAAGTGATAGTAGATTATCCATTGGCGATGGATTTGTCAATTGGTAAGAGTCTATATTGTTAGTTGAAGTCTCTAAAAGGCATAATCATTCACGAATATGCAGATTGAATACTTACTACTCGAATCAACCAAGTAAACACCCGAAGAAGAGCTTGTTCCATCCTTCTCTTGATCTCCCATCGTTTCTTGTCAAGAAGAATTGTAGATGCTGTACAAGATTAGCGGTAGCCCAAGTGACATAAATTAACCATATTTAATATTACACAAAATATTCCATAACGGTCAAATGCTATAACTACAAAAGTATGCACATTAGCATTAGATTGAGATTCTATATGAAAGGGCACTTGAAGAACCGACCTGGATCAATGGGAGCATCGTGTCCAGGAGTTGAACTATGAAAACACACAAAAAAGAAACTCCCTTTACTTCTAATAAACCAACTTATATGATGCGATGCTATTATATCTCACACGTTGTGACTTTATTTGCCAACAACATTCCAGCCGTCGATTTCCTTGGAGTTGTCAATAGTGAGCTTGTTTACCTCGCTCTCCAAAGTCTCTTCGTCTGGCTTAGATTTCTTGGTAGCTTCCTCTGTGGCGTTCAGCTCTTCATCGGAATCGCCTTCAACAGCCAAAACATCATACGAAGACTTTTGTGGTTTTGGCTGTTCCTTCTTGTCATTATCCTCTTTCTTTGTATTCTTTTTGCTATGTTGTTCTTGAGTTGTACGCTTCGACCAGTCCAATTCGGGTTCTGGCTTCTTGGCCGTTCTACGGCTATTCTGTCTTGGAGGCAATGCACTACCTCTGGCAGAGCTCCAATCCAAATCTGGTTCCTCCTTTCTTGGTCTCCTTTCAACTCTGTTGCTTCTCTCTCTTGGTGGCAAGGACACATGCGCATTTCTTGCAGATCCCCAGTCTAATTGAGGCTCGTCTCTCTTTGGTCTTCTCTCTGGTCTGTCTGGTCTGTCTGGTCTATCACCTCTCTCTCTAGGAGGCAAAGCCCCAGAGCCTCTCGCAACTGACCAGTCCAAGTCCGGTTCATCCCTTCTCGGTCTTCTTTCTGGCCTATCGCCCCTGTCACCCCTGTCGCTTCTTTCCCTAGGTGGTAAAGTTCCAGATCCTCTGGCTGAGGTCCAGTCCAAGTCAGGATCCTCCATTCTTGGGGGTCTGTTTCCTCCAGCGAGAGGGCCAGATCTAGCTGCTCTCCAGTCCACATCGAAAACGTCTTGTCTTTGAGGTGCGGCCACGTTCACAAAGATCTTTCTTCCATTGAACTCGGTGAGATTAAGATTCAAAGCCTCCTCCAATAACTCTCTCTCGTTGAATGTGACGAACCCAAACCCCTTCAATCTCCCAGTAGCAGCGTCCAAGGGGAGCTTGACCTCTGAAATTATACCTTGCACCTGCATTCGATCCTCGAAAAACCTTTCCAATGATCCCTCACTAGCTTCCCATGGCAAGTTTCCAATTCTGGCTCTGTACGGGGGCTCATCGGGTATGGGAAACTCTGTTCTCTCTCTTCTGAACTCGTCGTCCCCTCTCGCAGACAGAAATCCGCTGCCCTCGTCTCTATTGAAACGCTGCGATGGTCCGGACGAGGAAATCGAAACTCCAATAGATGACATGTCGACCTCTTCATCAGCCCAAGACCCTCCTCCGAGTGAATCATCGGCCAAAAAGGACCCTAAATCCATTTTCACGCTTTTCTTTGGTGGTGCTAAAACTGTTAGTATTTTCCCTGCAAACACACTTCCCAATGGCCCGAAATCTGCGAACTCATTGCCATCCATAGTTACATACCCATATTGCTCGATTTGTATCTCTTCTGCTCTGAATATCCCTATATATGGATGAGATATTTGATTTTGAGTGAAACTTTTGATATTTTTTCAATTTTTTTTTATTTCATTACGCGAGCTTCTCTATTATGTAAGAAAACTGATGAAGTGAAGATATAGAAGAGATGATGGAGAAAACGTAGATCAATACTATACACAGATGCTACAAAAGCCTGTGGTATCTCGCAGGGAGTATACCCGCAAGCTGAATCGAAAAATTAGGAAGAAAAAGAATTAACAATGGCCAAGATTTCGCCCAACGATCACAGTAAGTGATACTGGGTGAATATCAGACTCTCTGATGCACGATATCTCTCTCCAGGTTGCCGCTCGACAGAGAGTTGTCGTAGGGCGACTGAGGGGTGGAGACCTGTGGAGTTCCCAGAGGGGTCTCGGTGCAGATGTCAGGGGTGGCAGCAGGAACCCTATGTGTGCCATCAGGGTTCAGATGCGATGCTCCTTCGTCTGACCGTCCGGGCAACAGAGACTCGTTTCCTGGTTGCTGCTGCAGGTTTGGCAGGCTGTCGGTGGAGGTGGGGTTATCTGTGTTTTGCGCTGCTGCGTTCTGCTGGTTGTGCTGGGCCTGATAGTGATCGTGGTACAAATGGATTACAGCCCAGTTGTATAGATCGATCTTTTTGATGCCCATCAATTTCCACCAGACTCTCTTGAAGATGTTACTGAACTTCTTATCCGCGATCTCGTTGGCTCTTTCTTCCAATCTCAAGTGCCTCAAGCCCCTTTCGTTCACGATCATCCGCACTCTCTCGCTGTTCGGGATCAATTCCTGGATCATCGCCATTAGCGAGGGATCATTTCTGAAGATCTCCAAATCAAGGAGAGAACGATTTTCTGTCAGTGTACGAGGCTGTTCCGTCGCATGATCATTGCCAGCTTCCTGGTCATTTTCGTTGTTCCCTTCCTCCTCCGGGGAGCTTGTATTTCTGGACTCGCGATAATAGCTTCGCTTGCAGAGAGGGCAGCAGGCTTTCCTGTTGACCAACCAGGGATCCAAGCAATCCGCATGAAATACATGTCCACACAATAAGCCACGCACCAAGTCACCCTGAGAAAGATTATCGAGACATATCGAACAAAATCCGGAGGTAAAGTGTAAGTCGCTGATTTTGTTGTCCGGTGATCCATTGTCGTACCGATCAAGCTGATCAAGTTCAATGTCATTGCTTCCTGCACTTCCTCTATTTGTGTAGTAAGCTTCTGCACTGCTCAGCAGGGCAGATCTTTCGTTCAGGACTGCAACATCCCTTTCATTGGTATTTGCTTTGTCGCTAAATTCTTCTCCAAACTGATCGTTTGCGGCCGGGTGGAAAGTGTCAGATTCCTCCTGAATCACACCATCTCGATTCTCCCGGTCCCTCTCCTTACCACCATCAAGCCAGCGTTCGTACGTTTGTCTAGGAAATAGGGAGTCAACCTCCTCCTGTGTAAGTCGAGTCATACGGGTATATCGCTCTTCACTCCTTCTTCTTCGTCTGCGCCTGTTTCTTATCATCCTCTCCAAGATGTCTCCTCTCACCGAGTGATGATCTCGGATGTACGCCAACTGCTCTTGAAGCTCCTGGTTAGTGGTTCTGGAGGTGACGTAACCCGGGATAGGGATATTTGCCAAAAATATGTTTCGATGGGACACCAGGTATACATGGAGCCCATACTTGGACCGCACGAAGTATCTCATCGTGAAGAATATGAACAACAAGGCAATGAGTGCCCCCGCAGCCAAAGCAAGGAAGAAGAGCACCGTTGAAGGGGTACTACCCACGAACGAGGTATTCCATCCCGAGCCCCCACTAGAACCATCCGACTCGCTCGGCGACAGAGTCGCGCTACTGAGCGCAGTTGTGCTCCTCGTCAGCATCACTTATTCTCTAGTCCACCGTTGTTACCAAGTGCACAACAAGACTTTCCAGCAGTTCTTTATAGGCCTTTCTCTGATATTACAGACTCTTTTCCTTTTTTTCCCGATCTCAGCCTCTGCTAACAATAAGAGTGATCAAATGGGCCAGATTGCTACACTATAGAAACGAATCCTAGGATCAACCTCTTTTCGACGGATCGCCTGAGTGTCTCTTCTTGGACTGTTATGGACCCCCGTTTCAACTTAAGCAACTGTTTCGATCGCTCAAGGTATAATGTTAAGATCCTCTTATCTTAACTATGGGATGAAATTTCTTTTCAAGATGAATTCGATAATGTGACAAACTTTCCGGGGGAAGATATTGATGAGATAGACAAGTGACTAGATTAATTGACAGCACAATGGAGTGCTTGGCATGTAGAACCGCACTGTAGATATGTGTCAAGTAGGCAACGCAGTGTGAGAAAGACCAGCTCGAATCCTTGCAAGGATCACTGATAAGTGGCAGGTTCGGGGATCGGAGACTAGTTGCGTCGAGACTTGTGATTATCGGCGGAGGGCCAGAGACAAGTCGAGAGGCAGTACCAGGTGGAACTGCACGATACGCAACGGTCGGTTGCCTTGGGCGTGAGGCTTCTGTGCTTTGCTACGGGTTCTGCATTCTACGGTTTCTGGATCGCTACTCAGTGCTATACATTGACAAGTAGTTAAATACAGTATTCGTTTAACTATTGAGATGTAGAAACCTATGAACAGATTTGTACGAAGTAAATAAATTAAACCCGGCAGCTTGAAGATTCAAGTGCTAGAGATTTACAAACCGCTTGATGAGGATTCCTTGTATGTGACGACGGCTTCTTCGCCCATGGCGTAAAGGACGGTGACAATCAAGTCCTTACCTTCCTCGAAGTCTGAAGCCAATTTCTCACCCAAGTCACCATCTGGGACCTTGACGTCATCCTTGGTGTCACCGTCGGCGTTCATCAAGGACAAGAATCCATCGTCAATGTCAATAAGTTGGAATTCGGATCTTCTGACATTTGGGACGTCCATATTGTGAGTGGAAGGACTCAAGTCCTCCAACTTCTTACCGGTAAAGATGTCAATGGCAACCAAGTGGACCTTGGCGTGTCCGTGCTTACCAGTCTTCGAAGTAGACATGTCAACAATCTTACATGGTCTGTTCTTGATAACAACATGTCCATTCTTTCTCAATGAAGAACATTGCATTGGGTAGGTGGTGGAAGCACCGGCATCAACCGACTCAAAAACGTGCTAGAAAAGTTAGTATTTTTACTCCAAATGGTAGGTAGTTAGGAAAGGTGATGCGCCAGCGTAATAAGTAAGAAGACAACTGTCCCGGTGTTGAAAATGTACAAATGAAGAATGCGTACAAACGAAGTCGGCGCGTGGGTCTATCTCGCTGTTTCATAGTGAGGTTGCCCATGGGCAACCTCCGCTGCTGGAAACTGGCGCAATTGTAGATGGAGACATCGCACTCTAGCTGTCCATCGGCCTATCAATTGAGACAGTAATTGCAAAAAAAGCGATACCGGCCCGGTTCAAAGACAGATTTCCAACTATGTCATCAACACCTCCGCTACAACTGCCCACCGGCATCATTACCTTTCGACTTGCAGACGTCCTGCGATCGTAGGCCCGATCAAACACAGACTTCCGACCGCACACGACGGCATTTGGCCAAGGTTTTTCGCGATTGCCCCTCATCCACGACAAAAACACCATGTCTGTCAATTCTCTTTATTCACCACTACGTTTGTGTCGGAGACCACGTTCTGTGTCACCGACACTCGATGTCTGACATACATCTCCGACAGTGGTCCTCATCTTCCCCTCGGAATCGACCTCTGTCTCGGGCGTGCAAACATTCCAGGCGCTGAACGCCCAGCTCTAGGTCAGTCTATTACTGGGCGTTATTACGAGACGTTCACCGTGCTTACTCTTCCGCCGTTTCTGTTTACACTGTGTCTATTTCTCCCTATGCACGTCATCTCGCCCATCTTTGATCTCGCTATCTTCTGTTACGCCAACGCAAACTGAATTCTCTTCGTCCATTACGTGGCGATCTCCACCAATTTCATACTACACTATAACTTGTTCAAATTCACTTACATCCAGTTCAGACATATTCTAATTGATAGCTATGGTTCTAGTTAAAAAAAATCCGGCGAAAAATTTTTCTATTTAAATGAAAAGTGGTGAGAAAGTGAACGAATGGATGATGAAATTGAACGAATGGGAGATGGCGACAAAAAAAAATAGTTCCAAAAGCACGAGCTTCAGTAAATATCAGCACGTCATTTGCTAGAACCGGCAGCTCATGTGAGAATATATCTCAGCTTTGGGCGCATTGGGGAAATCGCAAACAGGCGGCTATAGACCGCTATAGTAAATATCAGCATGTTGGTGTTACCCTGTCTTCCATTGGCTAGATGCGCTGGCGTGTTCATTACCATCTTAGGCCAGGGGAGGTACCAAGGGCATTGGATAGAGCGGCTGCGCGCTTAGCGGTACGCGGGAGGCATAGACAGGGTTGTGTGACTGCTGGGCAGAGGGGTGGCGTATAGTGGGAGCTGCGCTAGCGAGAATGGCTAGGGGGCAGCAGGGCACAGTTACGAGTCAGCTGGCGGGACATGCCGAGGAGCTTGCGACGGTGTCGGGTGGGGATCGGTGGAGATCGGTGGGGAGTGGTCAGAGCCTACTGGGACGCAAAGTATAGTACATATATCACTTTTTGTGGTTTAGTGTGCGAGCGTGAGACTAGCTCTGCTTGCCCATCGATTACATAAGACATATATAGGTAGCATGTGGGTGCAAAGACAATTGCAGACATTAGTGAGTTGTGTTGTAATGTAATACGGCGGTAGCCGCTGCGGTTGTGGGCCAGCACCAGTATTGAGAAGACAGACTCAACCAAACATCCGACTATACAGAAGGTGTGGATCAGCATTTGCTGGACGTGGGCGACCAACACCGCGCATTAGCGACAACACGGCGGAATGTGCAAATGAGCGTGTTTCTATGATAATGTATGAACATCCGCGTAGGTTTGGTTCGGTGTGTGTAGGAGACTAGCTCTTCACGGTTGCAGCCATCGGCGATCCATTCTCGCTCTTCATCTCTGATGAAGTAGAGGTGGACGATGCTCCCGTGGCGAACACCTTGCCGGTATCTGTAGAAGTACTCACTGTGGAGTTCGACTCGAGCCCCGAAATCTCTGAGTCGTCGGGTGCTTGGCTACTCAATCGAGACTCGTCACTGGGTCGTTTCTGTTTCTTTTTGGCCGACCCCGTCTCATCATCGCCAGATTCTGTTCCTCGCGACAGTTTCTCGTGTTTGATAGACTCGATGGTACTATTCCACTTCTCCAATAGCTCGGTGCATTTTTCGTGAAGCTTGAAACTGTCAGGGTACTCAAGATCGCTATCCTTCAATATGCATTTGAGTACTTTGTGAATTTTCGTCTTCCTCAAAAGGTCAACCGTCACGGGAAAATCCACAAGACGATGCAAGATCAACCTAGATACCAGAAGCTCGTCTGCACTAGGAGGGGGAAACTGACTAGGATCGCTGGGGGTGACTGGTTGATTTCGTTGGATTAATGATCGTTGTAACTTGATGCGGCATAACCATAATTGGTGTTGCTTCTCTTCCTCGGTTAAAACCTTTGAAGTCAAGTCCTTAGACTTTTCTACCCCATTTCCGTTTTTTTCGCTGGCCTTTTTCCTACTCGCGCTGTGATTCGACTCGTGATTCCTCCCGTTGTGTATCCTCGTAGGCCTACGCTTTGGATTATGCACAATTTCATTATTCTCTTTACTCTCGTCTGTGCCATCCGAGGACACATCTTTCTCATCATCTCTCTCCTCCTTGATTGTGCTCTCCTCTTTTATGTCCTCATCTTCCTCAATCTCGTCCTCCTCCTCTCCCTCTAAACCTTCTTCATTCCGCTGGCTTTCTGATGCACCATCTCCACTGTTCAAACTATCCATGAATTCGTCGAAAGACATGTCTCGGGCGACTAACAACGCGCCAGCCACATTCAAGGTTCTACCCTTCTTGACGTTTTTGGGCTTTGAAGGTACATTTTCAAGCTTCTTATTTAGCTTCTCTTCCGTCAAAGCCTCGAGGTTCTTCTCTGTCATCCAGTAATAATCACCATCTGGAATGAATATCACACAGTATTCTGTT
Organism: Debaryomycetaceae sp. ZIM 2471; assembly: GCA_031081905.1. NCBI lineage: Eukaryota > Fungi > Ascomycota > Pichiomycetes > Serinales > Debaryomycetaceae > Debaryomycetaceae sp. ZIM 2471. Next base: position 412,575 of record JARYTF010000001.1, on the reverse strand, counting down.
GTCTTCTTTTTAGCCTTCAAAACAGAAGCCGGGATGATATCCGTGGGCATCACAAACGATGGCCAGGCAGACCACCCAGACATCTTCGCTAGAACCATCTGTTTGGGCTCGAACTTGTTTTGCTTGCTTCTTTTTGGTGGCATTCTGTTGTTCTCTTCTTTCTTGTAATGTATTGAGATGAAAAGCTTTGCTATCCAATTCTCTCCTGGTGTACTTCACTCTTTAATCGGTACAATATTTGCTGTCAAAAAGCAAAGCAAACAAATCACTCTTTCAGTTGATGGCCCAACTCTACACTCTCTGCCTCCACCAACAACTGCCCTCTCTTACTATCCGGCCGCAGACTCTTTCCTTTGAGCCGTTGTCAAGCTTACCTGATATAGACGATAAACCTTGTCACCTATTTCGAATGTACAAGACGTGAATGTGCAAGCTTTGTGACCAGAATCCAGAAAAAGTGGCCTCGCTCGTAAACGAATAAGTATCGTTGGAATTCAGTGATACCCTGGTATACCTGTGGCTTCAGTAGCTGAACAGATATGTATACTTAGCGTCTTTTATAAAGGCTTCTTATTTATTGTTTGAAAGAAGGCAATAAGAATGAACCTATTGAATATTGTGAAATGTTCAGCGCACGACCATTTTTCCTTCAGTTGCAAAATAGGGTCCAGTTGGCGCCGTTGAGGTGCCTGGCAGTGTCCACGGTCCGGCCGACCAGCGAAACTTGTGGGTGTGGCAGTTCTACCTGTCCTTCTACGTTACACACGGGAAAAACGTCGCATTGTCGCATTCTCTGCTCGAGTGTTGCAACACGCTCCTCTGCGAGAGGGTGGGAATCTACGATTCTCACCCTCTACCATTTTCCGGACGTATCTCGACACACATGTTCGCTCACTGAAGCTGGTACACCTCAATTTCCGTGTGCACCCCATTTTCAGATGTCTACGCTCACCTGGCTATATCTTCTTATACACTTTTCGCATTTTTTGCCATGGGTGGAAAATTCGCAACTAGATAAAGAAAACCTACGGACAGCAAGGACACCCTGTTAAGTGTACACACATAACACAGCTGCCAGTGTTGCCCTACACCTAACACGAAATGTTATCTCAACATACCCACCCCAATAGTTCTTTCTGTCCTCCGTGGGCGAACCACAATTTTGCTTTTTGCGTCCATTTCGCACAAGGTGCAAGCATCTCCGAGCAAAACCCAGTTGAGATCTAAAGGACTTCCCGTGTAACAGTCAGATAGACGCAAAGTTTACGCATACACGCTGGCGCAGCAACTTTCCCCAGAGCACCCCAGCTAAGATAGGCGCAGAGTTTGCGGATTTTCGCCGTCGCACCCACTCCACCAGGTCTGTGCTTTGGAGTAAGTTGTTCCAGTCAAAATCACTAATTACATAAGCGGTTCAAATGCTGCGACAAAAAATTGATACTTCTTTTTGAAACAACGGTTCTCAGTCGCTTAGCACTACCGAATTTGCAATATAACGCAGTAGTGAAGACGTTGAGAGTACCTTGGGAGCTTTGAAACGTCAGATACAAAGGCTCGAAAGGGAAACATCAGTTAAGAGGCTGGATACGACGTAGGAGGAAAGCGCCCAACTTCAAGCGTTGGCATTAGATTGGAACAAGACTGGAAGGAGACCGGAGTGGTGATATTTCCATCGGCGGGTATTTCAGTTCAGGACCGATTAAATTGGAAGTTTGTGAGACTACGAGACCGTTACACGTTCGAGACGCACAAGCGGTACTCAGAGTGAAGTGACGAAGATGGAAGCGGTCAGCAGTACACAAGTGAAGCGAAAGATGAGCATCGACGGTGGGCCGAATGCGGCCGAGGTATCCAAGATCTTGAGGTTGTCATACAAGAGGAGAAAGGTTTTCGATCTGCCTGACGGATATAACGGACAGGGAAGCTTGCCAACGGACTCTCTTTTGCATTTGGCACCTCCTGACATTGTGCCCATACTACAACCTCCGATGCAGCCATTCCAATTCTTCAGCGACATCAAGCTGATGGACACAGATCCACAGATGGAGCGCCAGATAAGACTGATAATCCATAAGTTTCCCCCGCCAATACCCCCTTTTCTTCCGCCGAACGTACAATCATCCGAAGGTGGGATTATGGTCCCCTTCATATATCCTCCCCCACCGATTATTGAACCCGAAAAGCTTCCTTACTCGATTGCATCGTTTGCAAAGAAGAGCATAAGTATGGGCCGGAGTGGCGCTGTATCCCCCTTGTCGGACAAGGTATATACAGAGATTCCGCCACTACCATTCCCTCCTCCCAACTACATGCCATATCCTTTATTATCTGATAAGTCATCATTGACACCCGGTGACGTATTTGAAGACTTGCTAGATGCTCTGGAGCAGCTTCCAAGAATAGACATGGTGGTGGCCAGTGCGGCTGGATCATTGTTTGAAATCAAGACGCAGGCGGAGGACGAAGGGTTCTCAATAGAGGATTTCGAGAGTAACAAAAGCTACAGAAGAATTTTGAGGAGTAAAAGAAGCATTCTGCGTAGGGGGGCTGAAGACGCTGTCGATGGGGAGGAATTGTCAATAAGTTCTGATGATGAGTCAAAAGCGGACAAAGAATTGAACGACTATTTGGAATATGCATCGCAAATAAAGACTGATGATACTTTTGATAAGTATCAAATTAGTGCAAAGGAACAGGCGAACGAAATTGAGCTTGATACGGTACCTGAGAACTATACGTATGTAGCACCAAACTCGAGTAATATTAGAGACGGGGAAAAGAAAGCAAAGAAGGTTAGAAAGAATAGGTACGACAGCTCGCTCAAGGATTTGAACGTTAAGACCCTAGATCATCTTCCAGTGTCCCCGTACGACATCTTTGCTGACTACTCAAAAGAAGTAACACTAGCAAATGGAAGTAATAGAGAAAGTAGAAGAGAAGAGTTATTAACAAGCGTTGACAAGCTTGAGAGCTATCACAACAAGAACAGAAGAATTGCTTACGAAAGTCAAAGGTCGCAGCTTCTAGAGAAGATAAAGAATTTAAAAGACTCGAAACTATTGTTCGAAGACAGCGAGATATACGATAAGGAATTACAAGACCATGAAGAGTACATAGGAAGGAATCGGGACGAAGATTTACTCAAATTGAGGTTCGTGCATAATTACGAGCTATTGAAAAGCTCTTTCAATTTTTATAAGAGCTCGAATAAGATTTACAAAAACATGAATCTGTTGGTTTTGAATAAATTGCAGAAGCTCAAAAATTTCTTTGAGTTTCAAAAGGATTTGTTCCACGGATACTTAGATAACGAGAATCACGACATATTCGATGTGAACACAAAAGAATCCAACCACCTATTCAATGGGGTCTCTGAAAGGGATTACGGCACGGAATTGAAAGAGATTATCAACAACTCGGTGATTGAAAATGACGCGGAGAAAATGACGAGCTTCATCTCTAAAGTAAACTCAACCCCCAGTTCTATTCACGACTTCATGCCATTAATATCCTTAGAAGAATTTAGTTTGATCACGGGAGACTTGCCAAATAAAATGAAAAGTTCGAACCTGAAGGACTCGGGAAAGAATAAGCATACGTCGAATATCAAACACAGAATATTTCAAAGTCATCTATACAACCCTGCTACATCTGGATCGGAAACCAATACGTCCGATAGCACATCTCAAAGCACCCATTCTAAGCGGAGAGGAAGAAGAGGTGGTACGAGTGCGAGTGCAATCACCGATAAGCTAGTTGATGATAGCGATAAGTCTAGAGACTCAGAAACGGTACTATTGGCCAAGATCATGAAGCATTTCTCAGGACCCCAAGCTGCGAATACGGACGAGCTAACTAAAGATTTGGATTTAATGGGCATCAAGTCAAGATGGCCACCACAAGTATCCAAATAGATACCAATTAGCACTTCAATAAAATTTTTAGGCATATAATTCTTACATATATATGGTAGGGTCATTTTGGTACAGATCACTTACGTGAAGTAGTCAATTGAACATCGGTACAACAATAATAATAGAAAAAAAACTAGTAAATATAATAACACAACAAAAGCGAAGGTCCAAATTTATTAAACATGGGCAAAAAACGATTGATCAAAGTTTCTCAAATGACAAAAGGTCCTGCCAGCAAAGCATCATGAGAAGATTGGTCATTAGTATTCTTCAAATTGAGAGTAGATGGCGACTAAAACGTTGGCAAATCCAACAGCCAAAGGAATGTTACCCAAGACGGCAACAAACTCTCTGTATATGCCAAATTGGATCAAGATTTGGTTTTTGATGGCATTCAAAATTCCGTAGTAAGAGTTCAAGCTGGTCAAAGAGCCAGCGTTGGTGGCCAAAAAGAAAAACACCAAGAGCTTGGTCAAGGCAAAAACAAAGGGATCAAAACTGTAGATTCTGCTGACGATTCCCACGTCCTCTTCGTAGACAATAACCCTTCTGCTGAAGTTGACGTAGTAGGATACCAACAACGGAATCAAGACGGAGGTGAAAGCCCAGGTGGACAAGGTGGAGAGCACCTTGAACTGCAAAAACACCGTCAAGTCAGGAAGAGGGAAGTCAGACTCAGCAACATAGTTGAGGTTGTCCTTCAAGACCTGGTGGATGGTGCTGTTCTTCTTCACAGGCACCAAGGGCACGTAGGCGTACAAAAACACGACAGCCTCAGTTATCACCTGCAAGTAGTTCAACGTCACCGATTTCGACAAATTCTCCCTCAATTCGTCGTTGTAGTCCAACGTGGTTATCCCCACCTTGTCTGTGAAGTCGTAGAACTTGGAAATCAAAAGCTCGCCCTTCTCGATCACAGGATCCACGATCCACTCTTTCAAGTCCACAGGAGCCCCCGCCTCGTAGTCCTTGTCCTCCTCGTCCTTCTCCTTGTCGGTCTCCTCCTCCGCCAACGTCTCTTCCTCGGCCGTGTCCTCGGCGTCCTCCAACACGCTCTGGATCGTCAACACCCCGTCCTCAGGATGCTCCGTCACATACGCATCGAGCTTATCTATCAACACTTTTTTGGTATCTTTGGCAAGCGTGGGGATGTCGAGCTTCTTGCAAACCCCAACCAAATCAGCCTTCTTGTATCCTTGTAAATCGGCCATCTCACTGTGTTCTTGCTGTTAAATTATTTTTGTCGACCTATCTACCTGGTGTTAGATTTTTATCAACAACTATAAGATGTTCTGATCAAAACAACTACTTTGATTTTTTTTTTTAACGCTAGATATATTCCTTCTCAGAGTTGAATTCTTCACGAACATCCACGAACCACTTTACGTGAGTGTACCTAACATTTGTTTGTTTACCTTCGTTGCTTTCATTTCCTATTGTATAAGCAATTCAGCCGGTTAGCATAATTTGTTGTTGTTCTTCCTTTTGTAGTAAATTTAGCGTGTCGAACCATAGACACAAAAATTAGAGTCAAAAGGGAAATTTTGGGCAAAACAGTAGCAATTCAGCAAGACAGCCGAATCAGGTAGGTTTAGTGATCGCAGGGTGAGATCTGATACACAGCCAGAGGCGCCAGTGGTATATTAACAAAGCAAGGAAAGCGGTGCAAAAAAAGACGGACGAACACAGAGCCGATCGCGCGACGAGACGAGACAGACGATATAGACGACAGCACGCGAGACGAGACGTCTTTTGGATTGGTTAGCAGCGAGATCGAGATACGGGCACGTACGAGAGGAAAGCTGGGGTAGAAGAGAGAGAACAGCGCTGAGAGCAGTGGTAGACACAGCGGAAAGCAATGTGGAGCACTGCGATGGCGAACACAGGCCGGCGGGGCGCCGGAGGGCGGACGCTGGCAGGCGTGATGGGGCGACGATGGTTGCAGAGGGCGGCAGAGACGCCGCGGGTGAACCAGGTGGGCATTCAGTACTTGTCTGAGCAGCTCCACCGGCGAGTGTTCCCCAAAACATCGCTGCTGGACTACGCCAGACCACGCCATCCGGAGTTGCTCGAGATGTCGAAACAGCATCTACGCGACAAGGGCCTTTTGGGCAAGAAGACGCAGATCATCGACCCCATCCAGATCAAAAACATGCCACCGTTGCTTGGGGACACGTTGGATGAACATTTCCATCGCATTGGATCCAAGTATTCGGAGCCCTACTTGGGCATGGCCGAGAGGTTTTTCGACAAAGACAGCGAGATTCCTGAAGCTCCAGAGACGTGGCAATTCACGGCGGGTTGGGTGCGATACGAGCCTGGAAAACCGCCGAAGAAGGTGGATTCTCCCCTTGAAGACACACATGTGTTTGACGTTGAGGTCTTGTACAAGCGCTCCCAGTATCCTGTGATGTGTACTTGTGTATCATCAAAGGCCTGGTACGGCTGGGTTTCGCCTTACTTGGTCAACTACGCAAAGGATAAATCATATGACGATTGGGAACATTTGATTCCTTTCGATTGCAAGGAGAACTCCAAACTTTTGATAGGATACAATGTTAGCTACGATCGGGCAAGAGTTTCAGACGAGTACAGCATCGAGGAGTCAAAGGCATTCTACTTGGATGGAATGGCACTCCACGTCGCGATAAGCGGCATTTGTTCACAACAGCGTCTTAAGTGGATGAAACACAAAAAGAGCAAGAGAATCTTGGAGGAAGATGATATAGAGGTAGATGGCATAGAGAAGGAGGATAAAAAGTATTTCGAAGATGAAATAGCTCAAGACGTTTATGATGATCCGTGGCTCAACAAGGGAGCTCCCAATTCTCTTGCTAATGTGGCAGATTTTCATTGCAACATAAAGCTAAACAAAGAGGAAAGGGAGCTGTTCAGCAGCGAAGATCCGAATGATATTATCAGCAATTTTGATAATCTTATGACTTACTGCTCAAAAGATGTCATAGCTACATTCGAAGTTTCAAAAAAATTATTCCCTGAGTTCAGACAAAAAGTGCCGCATCCAGTATCTTTCGCATCTTTGAAACCTTTGGGTTCTTTGATTCTACCAACTACTCACGAGTGGGGCAATTACGTCAAAACATCTGAGAAAATCTATCAACAGAATAGAGAGGAAGTGACAGAGATTTTGAGAAAGAGAGCGAATCAGTTAATCCAATATATTATATTAAATGATGAGAACTTGAAACCCAATTTTACAGATGACCCATGGTTATCGCAATTGAACTGGTCAGAGAAAGAGATCAGGTACAAGAAAAATGGCGAGCCCGCATTGAAACAGGCTTATTTAACCGGATACCCCGAATGGTATAGAGAACTTTACAAGACCGTTGAAGTCGATGGGGAAAAAAAGCGGGAAATGAACATAACTGTGCGAAGCCGAGTGACTCCTCTCTTATTGAAATTGAAATGGGAGGGATATCCATTAATCTGGACTGACTCAGCTGGATGGTGTTTTAAGGTTCCTTATAGGGATTCAGTGGTAGAGGAAATGGAATCAAAAGGCTACACCAAGCCTAAAATGAGTAAAGAGGACTTTTCAGTATTTTTGGATGAGTTACGCGAAGGGAACGAAAACTTTGAGGTTTTCAAAGTTCCACATCCCGAAGGTCCCAACAAACGATGTACCTCTATTATGTCGAAGAGTTATTTGCAATACTTCGAAAGTGGCGTTTTAACCTCAGAGTATAAATATGCTCATGAGATTCTTTCTTTGAATTCGAAGGCTTCATACTGGATGGGTAATAGAAGTAGAATCATGGACCAATTCGTCGTATACGAGAATGACGAGAGAAAGGACTTTTTTCCCGAAGAAACAAAAACAACTAGCAACAAAGAGGTCGGATTGTTGATCCCCAAGTTGTGTACCATGGGTACCATCACAAGACGTGCCACTGAAAACACTTGGCTCACAGCTTCAAATGCGAAAAAGAATAGAATTGGTTCTGAGTTGAAGACTTTGGTAAAGGCTCCCGAAGGATACTCTTTTGTTGGTGCCGATGTTGACTCAGAAGAGCTTTGGATTGCCTCTTTGATCGGCGATTCGGTATTTAAGATCCACGGAGGCACTGCATTGGGATGGATGACATTGGAGGGAGATAAAAACGAAAAAACTGATCTCCACTCCAAGACAGCAGAGATTATGGGTATATCTAGAAACGACGCCAAAATTTTCAACTACGGAAGAATTTACGGTGCTGGAGTGAAGTTTGCCACCCGACTATTAAAGCAATGCAACTCATCACTTAGCGACGAAGAAGCTGAGAAGATTGCGAAGAAGCTCTATTTGGAAACTAAAGGTGAGGTGGGGACATCTAAATTTTTGGGATCAAGACTATATTATGGGGGTTCAGAATCAGTGATTTTCAACATGTTGGAAAAGATTGCACACGGAGAACATCCAAGGACTCCTGTATTGGGTGCCTCTATAACTGATGCTTTGACCTCCAAGTACTTAAATAAGAACAATTATTTGACGTCGAGGGTTAATTGGACTATTCAGAGTTCTGGTGTCGATTACCTTGATTTGCTTATTATGTCAATGGAGTATTTGGTCGAGCGATTCAATGTGAGAGCTCGCTTAATGTTGACAGTGCATGATGAGGTAAGATACCTTGTTCGGACTGAAGACAAGTTGAAAGCAGCTCTTCTATTACAGATCAGCAACCTTTGGACTAGGGCCATGTTCTGTGAACAAGTGGGAATATTGGAAGTCCCCCAATCTTGCGCCTTTTTCTCGGAGGTTGACATAGATCACGTATTGCGGAAGGAGGTTGATCTTCCGTGTGTAACACCATCCCAACCTAATCCAATAGCACCAGGTGAATCTTTTGATATCGTAAAGTTGCTTCATTTATGTGGCGGTGGTTCGATTTTAGGAGAGATGAAAGGCTCCGACGAAGAATTTATGAAATTCAAATACGAGCCTAGGATACCTGTCATCCCAGGTTTAGATGCAGATTCAAACGATGAAACAAAAATAGCTACAACAAAGCTCCAAATTTCCAGAAATAAGTCCGAATGGCGGAAGAATGTCAATCAAATCATAAAGCTGAGAAGGAGTCTTGAAGATGTAGATGCAAATGGCACGGAAAAAGAAGAGTTTCTTAATACGTTAGAAAAGAGCACTACTTACGGTTCAAGTAACCGGAAGAGACGGCATGAAATTCTTGAGGAGGTCGACATAAGTGGCGATGGTGATGCATTGCTCAACAGTGTCGTATCCGGGATGAGTAATGCAACTAGAAAGGGAATCAATCAGCGCGGTACCAACCATTCGACTGGTGACAAGACACAGAAAAAGCCGGCGACATACAGACGGAGCAGCGCAGAAGCCGCCATTGGTAAGCGCAGCTCAAACGCCTCCACTAAGAAGGTCTTGCAGCTAGCTTCGATCGGTGCGGGATCGACTGCAAACGTTAGAGGGACCACAGATGTGACCACAAATGTGACTACAAATGTATCCACGACAAGTTCCAAGTCCAAACTAGTGCGGCCAATCGAAAATCTTGCCAAAGGTTCTAGGAACAAAATTTTGCAGCCTACCACCAAAGTCGACAAGCCTAGCGCCGCAAATGCCAGTGTTGTCCCGCAACCTATTGTGCCCGCGAGGGACGCCAAAGTCTTGGGAGATGAAGCAGGGCGACGACGACACAATCTTTGGCGTTCCCGCGAGACATCCCTGGGACCAAGGCCGACAGCTCCGCTGTCTGGCAAACACACGGCATCCAAGATGATATTCCTGGGGACCCATCGTGACACTAAACGATCGGGTCTCGTCTCTTAATAAATCGCAATTGATGGGACCTCTGTCCCGTCATTCTTACTACAGTGCAATACCGTGCCACTGTGCTCGTCTACAATTGATTGAGACATTCTGCTCTTGATCATTGATATTTTTCCTCGGACGACTACCGTTCCTGGCCGAGTAAACGTTGTAAACACTACAAACAATTTATCCCTGGATCACCAGACACTAGCAGTCTGCTATGCGTATATAGATAATGAATATTTAACGATTGATGTCAATGTGAAACAACCTAGATAGATCGCGGGCGCTGCAGGCAGCACCCGGGGGTATGTAAGATTGAACTAGAAGCATGTAACAGCCAGTCGCAAACGCAGTCGCTATTCACCGCCAGCTCCCCGTCAACTCGACGCTAGTACTTGGGACGAACCGTCACTACTGTCACCAGTAGCCGGGGGAGAGCGCGCCAGCGCTACCGCCGGCTTTCCCTTAGCCGCCTTCACCCTACATTCCGTATTTGCTGCCAGCACCTACATATCGCTCGCATACGAAGCGCACATCAAACGCCCAATTAGTGCCCGCGATTGCCTAAATAGGGTGTCTGACACATTAGCTATGCACAACAAACAGATGCTGTAAACCTATTTATTTTTGTATCGGCGAAAATAATCCCTCTTATTGCCGGGCTCCGTCTAGGATTTGCCTCATAGGCCCATTTGGCTCAACGCACTGGGTGGAGACCTGATTGCTTAAACCACCGGGTTAATTGTCGCTATGTTCGACTTGTTGGCCCCACGCTGCTAGCGGTGCAACTTGACCCGTCTCTCGAGAAGCACACCCAGAGGTGTGCTCTAACGTGGGTAGGCTACCCCAGGCTGACCCTCGAGAGGTCGCTGCTCGCAGAGCAAGCTTCTGGCCCCTGTAGCAGCACCGCTGGCTGCAGCCACCCCATCTCTCGCACCGTTGGCCAGCAATGGCAGCGGGTAGCACGGCAACCCCTTGCGCGCCCGCCGCTCCCGCCGTCTCCACCACCACTCGGTCGCCGCTACCCGCTACCGACGCTCCAAATCTCTCGCCACTCATTGGCTGTCCGCCGTGCCGGAGACAAAGTGTCACAAAAAGCCGGCTCGCCAGCCGCTCAAATTTGTTCAATGTTAGTATAACAAATATAATATAAGCGAGAAAAATCCTTGAGTTAATTTTTAACAAGAAATTTCAACTTCTCTCTACTAATTGAAACGTTGTAAACTACGGTTTGATAGATATATACAGATTAGTGTTAAAACAAGATGTTGCCACCAGGAGTTATTTTAGTCTTTGTTCTTGTATTCTTGGCTTTCTGTGCCATTTCTGGTATCTTCATCCAGAAGAAGCTCAAGGCTAAGAAGTCTAACCAAAGATTCTAAGTGCAGAATCTGCAGACTGAGCTGGCGGACGGGAAGGAGAGGACATGCTGAGCACTGTGGAGTGCGGGGGGACGGTGCCTGAAGTGGAGCCCGAGGAGAAGGGCAGGGCCTGAATAGGCATTGACAGGATTGCAGGGAAGGACCAGCAGGAAGGGACCACGGGTGTTTGGGTCGCCATGCTTAAGTGAATTATCGAATCTGGCGGTCTGGAGACGCTGTGGGTTTTTCTCGCTGGAATTGCCGGAACTGCGCTTTGTTTATGTTTGTTGTGGTGATGGGTGCTGGTGTGGTCTGTTTCTTTTCAGGACGCTCACATACGATTGTGATACTGTGAAGGCTACAATACGAATTTTGTTTTAATACTCAAGCATATTGTTATCTATTTTATACTTTTTTTTAATATAAGGACGGGAATCCAAATTAGAGCTTTCTATGGTATGTTGGTTTGTAATCCATCTGGGCATCAAATGAGATTTTCAGATGCATTGCGACCACCATTTACACCTCAATGTAGACAGCCGGAGGGCCACGTTCGATAGCGTCTGCGAGATGGGACGATTCCACCTCTGTTACAGTTAACTCCTGAATTTAGCGATTTACTAAGATGTTCCTTTACGGATTGAAATACGGCTTGCCAATTTTGCATTGCGAATTTTTTCAGCTGTTTATCAAGATCCTCTATACTAGTCCGCACTCGACTGTTTCTTACTACTATCGTCGGTGTCGATGGTGCTCGATCCCAGTGCATACAGTGAGAATTGGTCTTGTAGTTCACTCTCGTCTTCTTGTTCATCCTCGTCTTCATCGTAGTCCTGCATCCACGAAGACTGAATAAAACCAAAGAGGGCCAACGCAGCCATTACCCACCATATCAACCAGTTGATACCATGTCTGTCTCCTATCGACATCAAGTATCCGAAAATCATGGGTCCCGAGAAACGGGCAAAGGCCGTGAAACTCATGGCGGTAGAATTGACGTAAGCACGGTTCTTCTCTGTAGCGGCTCTGTGAATCAACAACATCACCTGTGGCAAGCCCGTTGCAGTGGCCAAAGTCTTCAATGAGGTCAACACGTAGAGGAGTATGGGTGTGAATTTCTCACCAAACATCGAATTGTACCCATGCTGGGTGAAGATAGCCAAGGGAACCAAGAAATAGATCAACGGGAATATAGATAGAGAAAGTCTGAATCCATTTATGGTTCCAAGTTTTCTATCTATGATTGGGAAAATAAATAGAATGATCAACATCCCCATTATACCTGTACTGGAAAATAATGTCCCGATGTATCCACTATCCCACCCGAATCCTCCTTCGATCTTAAAGGGAAACTTGAGCTTTTCAGGGTTAAACGTAGAGGCTAAGAAAACCGGTAGGAATTCATTATAACCTATCGAGTGCAACGAAACAATGACATTTGATACCATGACACTGACGACACGTGGTGTGAATGGACTAGGTTGCTGCGCTATTGTGTCCTGCGATTCGCTCCTAGAGTACGTCTTGACAATCGCTCTTGACATTGATCTCGAAAGGAAGGGCTCTACACTCCCAACAGTGGAAGAGTCTTCAACGACGTTCGAATCCAATGATGCAGAATCACTTTCATCCATTAAAGGTGTACCCTCATGTACGAAGCCAACCTCTTCATCATCTTGTGCTTGTGAAGGAGAATAGTAATTTTGTTGCCATGGCCGCTGCCTGGCTTCGACACCGCATTTGCTAAGAAGCCAGTCTCCAAGCTCGACTCCATAGTCCCTACGGTACTTGTAAACCTCATGCGTTTCCTCGAGGAACAAAATGCCGCAGATCATACTGAACCAGAGGAAACACGCAACGACAATGTTGGATAATGCATATGGGTGTCTGTCGATGAAGCTTTCGTAGAAGGATCCGATCCCCTCCGAAACGACATCGTTGGTATCGTAGTGGTCGTCGGGCTTTGGTCTCGTGAGCAACGAAGACCCTCCTATAAGCGGACCTAGCACCGATCCAAAATTGAAAAGAAGGGGCAATGTAGAAAAAGCTATAGCTTGGTGCCTTCGCTCGGTAGCGATCTCCCCAATCATCGTCCTCAACACCGCAACATTGCCATTCAACGTGCCCTGGAGACATCTTGCGAAAAGCGCCATATAGTAGTTGCGGCTGAAGCCAAATATAAGGAGCGAGATCGATGTCCCACATAAGCCTGTGAGCAAGATCCACTTGCGCCCGACTCTGTCACTGAACTGGCCCCACTTCACACAAAAGAGAAACTGGCAAAATGCAAATGAAGATGCTAAATATCCACTATACTTTGATATGTCCTGTTTGTTCTTGGCAATATGGAAATCTCTTATCATGAAATAGACATAGGGGAACATGGAAGTGAATGCCAACGGCTCACTAAACCTTATAAGACAGATGATAAACATCTGCCTTATAGGGAATCCTTTCATCTGATCCCGAAAGGATTGCTCGTTTTGTTTTGCCATGCTGCCTAAGAAAAGACCCTTCTACTAAGAAATTTGAATATTCGGCTTATGTGAAATTTTTGATATCACTAGATGCGGCAAGATGCGATTTTAGGTGAAAAACGGTTTTTTCAACCACACCAGGCACACTTGAGAGAGTACCTACGGGCCCCATAGAATAGTGTAGAAGACGATGAGACTAGCAGGGCTTGCTATTGCCTCTATTCTTCCGGTATTCTTGTTCCCGTAGCACCAAGAGGACGCTAGCGAGCACAAGGGTGCGATCCGTGATCTCCGAGAGAGTCTGGTCGAAAAGTCTGATGGTGCCATTTTTCATCAACTTGCCCTGTAATTTGACGTTTCCGTTGTCGACGTAGGAGCAGACGGGGAAGTTGAAGAGAGGAGAGCCGTCAGACATGATTTTGTTGACGGCGGTGCGATCGTGCCTGATGATGCCCTTGCAGAGCGGGTTGGAGTCGTCGATCTCGACCTTGGCACTCTTCCCCGTCTCTTTCAAACCCAAGTTGTCACACAGGAGAACGGCTGAGTCTGACATGATGTAGGATTTGAATAGACCGTTGCCAAACGTGGACGTGGTGCCAGATACACCTGTCACACGACACTTGGTGTCTCGCCAGTGAAAATCGACTGAGGGTCTGATGCCGTTGTTGATGAGTACGACTCTTTCGCACGAACTCTGCAAGCTGAAGGTGAGTACCCAGCATGTCAAGTTGGTGGCGAGGATCTTAAAGTTGACTCTGCAAAACTCCTCCTTGCGATCGTGCCCGACGAGCCTGTTGATGACCATGAAGGGTGCGTTCTTCTTGAAAATGCTCAACACCGACGTGTTGGTCTGAAGGAGGGGCATGCCGCGCCTTTTCTCCAGAACACCCTTGAGCTCGTCCTCGTTCATCCTGCCTCTATTTATGTACGTCTCTAACGATTGCTGCGATGCGAAGAGCTGTACCCCCAGCTGCAAGAACGATGATACCACAGGCATCTCCCGCACCACCTGATACGACGCTGCGTTCTCGCCAAACAACATTGTGTTGTTGATGAGCGTCTCCTCCGATCTGCTGGTCCACAACGACTCGCCGTCCGACAATTCGTATCTGTCGCTCTCACTTCTGCTGTCTGCGAACGTGTCGCCACTCTCTGAGTTGCCAGCACCCATACTGGCCAGTCCCTCTTGCCTCACACGTCTGATCTCTCTGTATTGCCTGTTGTGTTCGTTATGCTCGTTTTGCTCGTTCTGTCCGTCATCGTTTCTCCAGCTATTCACGCTGCCCAGCCCCACCACGGTGCTAAGCGTATCATAGCTATCGTTTCTTCTCATACCCATTGGCAACACCTCCGATCTGCCTATGTTGACCTCAACACTCAATAGGGTCCATCAAAAAATTTCCAGAGCGATGCCCATCGCTCTCGCCGGCGCTCGTCCGAGACTCCCCGGTCTTAGACATCCGAAGCTCCGAAGCTTCTACAAATCTACAAACGCTACTGAGGTGTCAAGACTCTGTACGGCTGCCTTATGGGGCGCGTTTACCGAGCGCCGCGCAGGAGAAGGTGGGCTATTCGAGCCATGCCGGTGGGCCGTCGTGGTGGGTCGTGGAGGATTTAGTGGGGGTCTGGCCCCACCAAGATCTTCCCTCACCTAAGTAGTCGTAAAGCAGCTGTCAGAGACAGGAGTGAGCAGCAACTGGAGGGCGGGCCCCTATTGACCCAACCTTCGTCGATGCAGACCTCATTCGACCCTACACGCCATCGACCCACCCATATCGCAGCAACAGAGCAGTGCCCGCTACGGAGTTTAAAGGGGCAAAGGTTGTTCGAGGTGGGGCAGCTGTGAAATGGTCAAGCACGACAGATGCCCCTGTCTGGTTTCCTCCCTGCCGAGACCTGACACACGGCCTCGTAATTGTGATTTTCAAAGTCGCATGATCGCATGGGAAGAACTCCACAGGCATAGCAATGACGCCAGCAGCGCCAGCAGCAGTCATCTTGGCTTGTGTGTTCGGCTCCGTGGATGGAGATGACTCTCCACACACATTGATACGACAGCAGATGGTGGAGCTGCACTTGCTACGGTCGACATGATGGCTCTCGGAGTTACCCCAGATCGGTCACTGAGTGCGACTGATTCACAAACGAGCCTCTGCTGTGGGGACTGCTGGCAGTTCTGCCAGCGGTCTACACAACGGTCTACGCAGCAGTCTACGCAGCGGAGTATATGCTGTCCAGCCAGCGCGCTCACTGTCACTACACTCACATTGTCGTTAGCGTAGCAGCGCTCTGCGTACGTTTACGACGAAAAATGAGGGGTCCCTTATTACGGATTTTGCGGGGTTCATCAAGAGCAGATACGGCGAGATAAATATAACGTCAGATCCACCATGGGAATCAACTAGACCACTGTATATTAATAAGCTATCAGGGCTTAGTGTGTAGGACATCGAGTGATAGCGAGCAAAACGCAGGTTAGACGGGTAGCGAGTAGCCAGCGTTAGAGAGTCAGCGACTGTTCAGGGACAGATCAACAAGAAGTTGACAAAAGGTTCAGCGAAGAGGTCGAAAGCAGTTCACAAGAGGTTCAACGGTCCAAATTCAAGCCAGATGGCGACGCAGAAGAAGTACGTGTGTGCTTTTTGTGCCCGGGCGTTCACCCGGTCCGAGCATAAGCAGAGGCACGAGCGGTCGCACACCAACGAAAAACCGTTCCACTGTGTGCACTGTACGTCGTCGTTCGTGCGACGAGATCTCTTGCAGCGACACTGCAGGACGGTGCACAACATCCAATTGACAAACTCCAATAGTCCCACCACCAAACCGGCCGTGTCAACGGAGCGGATGCGGTCGCCGGTGACATGCGACAACAGCTTGGTGCATCTCCTTTCGGTGACCAAGAAACTCCAGACGCTTCTTGTGAGTTACAATCCAGAGCTCAATTTCAATTCCAACTTGAACGATAGTTTTTTGATTGGGTACACCTACATCGCGGGCCGCGATGACTTCCCCGTGTTCGACAAGATGTGCAAGGATCTTGTGGATTTCCTCAACACCAGCAATCTGAAACTGAGAAGCACAGACTTCAAGGTGTGCCTCATATACCTGATCATTGCAGCAGGTTTTGCCAACAACCAAAACGAAAAGGAGTGTGTCAACTTCTTCAACAAAAGTTGGTCGTTGTTGATCCTCAAGTTGATTCCACGCTATAACAACAACGTTTACAACACCGAAGACCAGACGGAGATACTCCGCAATCTATTTGTGCTAGCTTTCATCAACTTGCTGTTCAACTTGAACGACCACCAACCGAATCCCGTCTCCGGTGAGATCATATTTGAGTATCTCAACGAAATCAGCTACATCATCATCACAAACCTTTCGAGTCAAGCAGACCATTTGATAAATGACAACTTGCATTTATTCTGGAGCACGTACATGATCTTGTCTAGGTATTTCATCAACGCGCCTCCGCCTAAGATTTTCAAGTTCTTCTTGGAGCAGGAGGTGGCCAACAAATCTTTGAGGGAGTTAATGCGAAGTTTCACTAAATCCATAGACCAGTTGAGCTCCAAATTTGTGAAGGAAACCATAGTCATGACTTTGTACAATGAAATCAACCAACTAATCCATCACAATGAGTTATGCATTTATGATTCAAAGAACTCACTCCACAATGCAATTATACTTATCAACAAGTCCGTAAACCAAATGAAACTGAACTTTGAAATATTTGAGCTATTCAAGAAGAAGTTAATCATAGGAAGCCCACTCAAGTTTCACGACTTGCTCAACAATTACATTTTCAGCCCCAGTGAGATGTACAACTGGAACCTATTGATGATTTCGCTCAAGGAGTTCAACATCCACTTTGATTTTTCTGATTTCTATCTGCGACATTTGAACACGGTCGAGTATGACAGTTTTGAATCTGGCTTGATGTCCTTTTTCCAAGATTTTGAGATCAACAACAATTTGGTCATTGTGAGTTTCCCTTTGATCTTCAACTTGAATTTAATCAAGCTTGAAAAGAAAAAAATGAAACTCATAGACATTTCCTCGTATTCGTCAGTCGAATTGTTCGCGTTAAATGCCTTTATCATGGAGTGGTATCTAACAATGATTAAGGTTTTAATCAAGCTTTTCAGAGAGAAGGATTACAACTATGTCATGCAAAATTTGATATTCTTAGTTCTCGAGAATAGCTTCGATGATGTCAAATTGAACGACCAGTGGTTTTGGTTTTTGAAATTCAAGTTTGACACTTTCCTAGAAAACTGGCTTGACTTTTTCAATTACAACACTCATAAAATGGTAAACTTCAAAATGAATACCAAGCGATTTGTGACGAATCTAATTCGAACATCGTTGAATTTCTCTCCCACGATCGAAAATCTGTCTAACGAAATGACGAGGAGATCACATTCTATCAGCTTAGCCAGCTTGCAGTCTCAAAACGCCATTCCGAGTCCCAAGGTATTGGCAATTCCAAACGCTTTGGCTCCAAGCACATCAATACTACCACCAGACAATTACTACTCTGCATACACAACGAAGAACCCACAAAAAGTATCCTTTCCAATACCATCTGCCTATCCACTACACAATCCACATCCAAACGATGAGTTAGTTCTACCTCCAATCATCAAAAGGGAGTCGACGGCTTTCTCACAGCCCAGTACAATCGAGCTCATGGTTCCAAAGGTGGTCGATAGGTAAATTTATTGTAAATACACAATACGTGATTGTATATTGGACTTCATGTAAATCTAACGATGTCTTATCGTCTCACAATCTAGGACCTTGGATCACATTATCTAAGTGATTACTTTCCAAACCCCATAGATGTTCCATCTTGTAACTCAACTTTGTATTGTAGTTTGGCATTAAAGATCCATATAAACCCAGTATTAACTCGGTTGGCAAGCAAAATGCAAATTCTGGCACCTTCTCCGTCTTATTAGCTTCTCTTTCCTCAGCAAAAGGTGAAAGTACTTGAGCATTAGAGCATATTAACCCTATGAACTCGCCATGTATATTGAACAAGCCTCCACCAGACGAGCCGTTCCAACAAGCAGAAGATGCAATTATCAATGAGGGAGTGAATGCAGTTTTATGCGTGAATATCGGAAGCGAAAACGTTCTCGAAATGATGCCTCTCGATATCAACGGTTCAATGTAAGACCTGTTGAAAAAGAGCCCAAAGCCTACCGATCTCACATCCTCTCCTTCGTTGTGACCTTGGGCGAAAGAGACCGGTCGGTAACCACCTTCCGATAGCCTTGAAACGTTTGACAGAGACAATTTGATAAACGCAATATCCAACCCTTTTATTGGGGCAGTGATGCTATCGTCCGACGTCAATTCGAACAGATCGCCTTTTTGCATGCCAATCGTGCACTTCGCTTCAGAGGATTCAACAAAATCCCTAATTACATGAAGATTTGTCACAAGAACATCCTTCTTGAAATATACGCACGATCCCCAACTCAGATTATGCTGGTAATTTACCATTACAGGCAAGACACACATATTGTTCATACCATATGAAGGCTCTGCAGCCGCAATGGATGGAGGCTTTGATAAAGAAAAGTGTTTATGTATAGATTGCCATACTACCAGCCACGGCAATATAGCAGTTAGGTCCCCATCGTTGTTCTTCTTTCTAAGGTTCCCAAGCACCAACCCTATAGAAATATGCTGTTTCCGAATGTTTGCGAGAGCTCCCATCATATTTTCAAGATACTTGTTGTCCAGCAAATAGAGCTGAGGCAGATCTGTGTGTGATACAGCGAGGTTGATGGAGGCATTCGACGTGAAATGCGAGAAAAGTAAGGAATTTGTCAAGTTGAATGGACACGAGGAAATGGTGATTTCGTCGTCAGCTTTGGCCGTCCCAAATTCCAAAGGTTGATGCCCCTTGAGACCTGCGACATCCCACAACGAGCCATGCATTATTTCCATCAATAGCACCCGCACCCCTTGGACGTTGGCATTGAAATTGTCGTTGGGGAGCAAGCTGAACCCTGCGCTCCGCAAATGCACGAGAAAGCTATCCGTCTCGCTCCCATTTCGAACAGCACTCTCCTCCAGTATACACCTAGCCAAGTACCAATTCACACTGTCATTGCTATTAGCATCCGTACAATTCACCAATATTCGCTTGCCAGTCATAACGTTTTGCATGTAGCTGAGAGTCACCACCATCTCCCTTCGTGGCTTTCCCTCCTCGATCATCACCAAATGCACACCCGAAAACGCATCCGTATCAGCACTATCCTTCTTGTCTACTATCCGGACACATACCGGCATACCGTACCAATGGACACTCATCTTGTACCACTATATCCTATCTTGAACGAAATAATGCTTCTACTTTCGTTCCAAAAGTGTCCTAAATTTGCTGAAAAATTCACTTTATATCAAAAATAGCACCTTTATATCGAACATACCCACAGTGAGACCGATATCGTTTCCTAACAGGCTCAAAGAGTGTCTGATTATCGTATTTTCTTAAAGAAAGTGCCCTAAAGAATAGAGCTGTTGACTTTCCTGTATATGTCAACATGGAATCAGAGCCTTATGATAATCCTCATATTTCGATGTTTACATCACTTCATTAAAAGCCATAGACATAATTGAATGAGTTCTGCGCATGATAGGAGCACCTCGAGCACCGAGGTGACCAAGATAACGATCGTGCCTAAGCCTAGCCTTGATTCAGAGGAGGCGGTGGCCCAATCACCGAATTCAATATCATCCCTAAGCTCGATCAACAGTAACAACTCTACGGAGAAGTTTATAAAGAGCTTGTCGATTCAGCACTTGGATAAGGTGGCGGCCAGAGACCTTCACGAGGAGGTGGCGGTCGATTCGGGGTCGAAGTACAGTGAGATCAGACGGATAGAAAAGGAGACCCACGGGAATTTGGGGACGTTAGCGCCAGATCGGGTGGCTCCTGCGGTGGGCGGATCTGGGACCGCGACAACTTTGCCCTCTGAGAGCTTGGACACCACGGGGCCAGCGTACGGCGAGCTTGAGGGCGCGAAGGAATCAGAGTTTAATAAGGGGGAACGCGTCAAGCCAATAAAGTTCAAGGTTCGCAAGGTGTCTCAAGATTACATCAAGTCCCCCGACTTCTCCGTCAAGTCTCCCTCCACCAGCCACAAGACCGAGGACTCTGAGCGCACGAGACAGCAGCTCCAGGTGACGGAAAAGAAGTACGACCAATACAATAGTCGAATTGGCAAGATCAACAAGGAGATTGACTTTTTGACCAACTTGCTTCCTCCGTACAACGTGGAGATCGACTACGCAACCAGAACCAAGATAACAAAAGCAATCGAGAAGCTCAGAATGAAGCAGGATGAGCAAGAGAAGAAGAAGTATAGGCTAGGCATCGTCATCAGCAGATTGTGGAGAGAGCTTGATGATAGCAACATCTGGGTGAGGTCCGTAAGCAAACACTGAGGTGTCACAACACAACTGTAACATAGCCATTATATCTCATGTAATAATCTATAAACTTCGAAGAGCGATCAATATATGTCATATCCCAAAGTTGTTCTGGTCTATTGTCTCAAAGTCTCTGGCTTGAGCAGTTTCCTCCGTGCGGCTGAAACCTGGCACTGTAGCTCGATTCGGATGCTGGAAGCTCCAGATACGTGGATGAACCGGAGGGTAGAATGGTCCTACCCACATAAGTCGCTTGGACCATATCCTTATCGCTGTAATTGACATCATCTCATTTTATATATTGGTGTTATGGTTTTCTTTTGAAAAATTATCAAAACTACTGAAGAACTCGAGTTGAAGCTTACTGCCCATCGAAACTTTTATTGCTATATCAAATACTTGAGTTCTTGGTTAACTATAGGCTTGACTAATCAGAGTTTGTCTCTCAAGTCAAGTAGGCCCGCTTATAATATAGATTAAGATGGTAGATGGTTCAGAGAACTCACACTTTTATTTTTATGAGGGCAATGAGGATGAAAACAAGGGATTGAGTGAAGGGGCTCTCAGAATCCCAAAGACCAGGGAATCGAACAGTGTGAACAAGAAAAGGGACCAATTGAAGGTAGACACTAAAGTGGACAGAAACAGAGAATTTAGTGCAGCATCTACTATCGAGATGACCTCAACTGAGAGCTTGTTAGGTTATAAAGACAACCTAAACAACTTGGAGAACATATTGAAGTTTCCCATTGAATCATCCCATGCATACTCCTACGCGCACCTTTCGCCAAACTCGCTTGCATTGCGTTTGAATGTGTTGAAACGGTCGCTTGAGATTTTGAAGGATCGTCCTGTGTTGCTCAAGTCAATAAAGAAGGGACAGGAGGAGATGGAGGACCATTTCCAAGGACGCGCTAGATTACCCAGTCAGATTTCAAACGCAATGATGGATAACAGACTGAGTTTGTATACGCATTCACTGGCAAATAACAGTCAAGAGCTATTTAATGATAAGTATAGAATGCAATCCAACGCATCTTCCGCTGCATTAGCAGCACTCTTCAGGCCCCAAATGAAGAGGTCAGACAGCCTACCGATCAATCAACTATACTCAAATAAAGAGGCTCTACCACTGAGGAAAGGTCCAAGCAACTTGAATCCATTTCTTAATGATGATTTAAATGACATTATAAATTTATTACAGGAAGACAGAAGTCAGATGATGGATAACTCGGAAATTGTCTCTACCTTGCACAACATATCTCTATCAACGTATAAGAGTGATCAAGCTCATAAACAAGACATTATAAAGAACAAGTTGCTATATGCTCTATCAACACCTTTTGTTGAAAGTGCGGGTATTACTTCATCACTATTAGGCGCAACACCTGAAACTATCAACAACTATCCATCGAGTTTCAATTTCTCGAACCCGCCAACCCCACAGATATCAAATACGGGCAATAGACCGTTTCATGCAATATACTCAGGCAAGCATACTCTTCCACCATCAATTTTTACCATAGAGACAGATGATCCTTGGTCGATTAAAGCGGCCAATGACTTGGCCTGTTTGATGTTTGGAGTTCTGAAAAACACAATAAAGGCATTAAATATCATGGATTTGATAGCTCCACAATTCAGAAATTTTGTTTTCGAAAAATTACTAGGTAAAAGCTTGCGATATACAAATCATGATGACTCGACTAACAATATAATATTTGCCGGCGAAATTGTCGCAATTTCAAGACGAGGAGGTAACGACTTTGCTTGGACGTCTATGTGGGCCAAAAAGAAAGGGGATTTGATTATTTGCATGTTTGATCAAATACCGTGCGATGCATTTGATGTCATATTGACTGGATCTGTTGACTCAGGAATTGAACAGTCGCTATCGGTAAAATCAGTCCGAAATATTGCAGGGCAGCTTGTAGATGGTGATAACTTGGCAAAATACAAAACAATCGACAACATCAGCGAAACAATGGACAAGGATGTGAAGCTGACCAGAAACTCAAAGAAGGGACGAGAGGTAGTGAACGCTGAGTGCAAGAAACTCAATCAAGCTAGATACTACACCTTACAAATCAACGACGTGGAGAATATTCCATGTGCAGTTACCTCGTATCCCTTAGAGGAAAAGGACAGTGCGTATGAATTAAAATTACGGGTTCATTCTTTGCCTTATATAGCCGGAATCTTCGTCTTGGATGCGAAGACTCTTAAAATGCTATCCTGGAATAATGCCATAGCGAAGAACTTGTTTGGAAGAGGCGGCCAAGACTTACAAGATCAGAGTATAAATTACTTGATCCCTAAATTCGAGAAGATTTTGAAAACAGGTTTGGAAGAGTATAAGGAAGAATTTGAAGTAGTGCCAGGTTTGGTGTTGCCCGAACATTTCTTTAGAAGGTATGATACTCTCTTGCAGTATAGGGAAGGAAAGTGTTCAAGTCATGAAGATATTTTCTTCAACTCTCATGGGGTTGAAGCTCTCCATAGAGACGGCAAAGCGATACACGTTGATGTGCAATTGAGAGTCAGCTCAAGCGATATCTTTGTTCTTTGGATTACTTATTCCAGACTGTCAAATAAGAGCAATATATCGAAAGAGCTCGACAGACTTAATAGCGAGAAAGCTTCATCAATGAAACATCTTTCGACAGAGGCAGAACTGCCGACACGAAGATCGATGAGTCAAAATCGAAAAGCTAGCACTGTTAAACTACCTTCACAATTAGAATTGTTCGCTTCAAATGAAGAAGGTAATTTTGAATTTGCTCCAAGTGGGAACGAAATCAGCAGAAAGTCAAGTACCAGAAAACCTAAGTCTGAAACTTTGGGAATTCCAATAAGCAGATTTAACAATTCTGGTAGTATAGTGTCTGCTGTAAAATCTCTTAGGTTGAGAGACGTTTCGAATTCTAGCGATGCGAACACATTGCACACTCTGAGAAGATCATCAACAGATTCTGACGCTACAAGTGTCTCAGAGGCAGATAACTCGAAAGATCGAGATATAGGATCAGATCATAAACATGCTCCTTATATCAAATATTCCGAGGACGAGATTTTGAGATTAGAAAAGGAAGAACTCGCTGGAAAGCTTAGAAAGTCCGACAAATGGCCTCGGGAGGTTGGCGCATTTCGAAGGACTAAACAGTTTTCTGAATTCAAAGTACTTCAAGAGATGGGAGAAGGAGCGTACGGAAAAGTCTTGTTAGCTCAACACAAAGACGACAAAGAATACAAAATTATTATCAAATGTATTGACAAGGAGAGAATTCTTGTGGATACGTGGGTGAGAGATAGAAAGCTTGGTACCATCCCGTCAGAGATTCAGGTAATGGCATTCTTGAATAATGAACCTCATCCCAATATAATGAGAATACTAGACTTTTTTGAAGATCCCAAGTACTACTACCTAGAAACACCGATCTTTGGAGACCCTCCGGGTATAGATTTGTTTGACTACATTGAGATTAAGAAGGATATGTCAGAGATGGAGTGCCGGTTTATCTTCAAGCAGATTGTTCTGGCAGTTTATCATCTTCACAAACATGGTATAGTCCACAGGGATATCAAAGATGAGAATATCATAGTCGAAGAAAATGGAATAATCAAACTAATCGATTTTGGTAGTGCTGGTTACGTCAGATCTGGCCCCTTTGATGTTTTCGTTGGAACAATCGACTACGCGTCTCCTGAAGTTTTGAGGGGAGAAAAATATGAGGGTAAACCTCAGGATGTATGGGCTCTCGGTATACTATTGTACACTATGTTGTACAAGGAAAATCCCTTCTATAACGTGGATGAGATCATGGAGGGCGATTTGCGTTTTCCCTACATTATCAGTGAAAGCTCTACGAAATTGATGAAAAAGATTTTAGTCAGGGAGGTCAAGGATAGACCCATCATCACTGATATAGTAGAAGATGAATGGTTAGATATTCAAATAGTCGACTTCAATTAGCATTTTATGTATCTACAATAATGAGGATACCATTTTGAAATATAAAAATAAGTAAACGCAATTTTACTAAATACTATTGACATTTATAGATGCCCATAAAATGATAAAGATATGACAACATAATGCCCACGGATAACTACATAGAATCGAAGAGGATAGAGCTACCCTTCAGTTTCGACGTGGATACTTCTTCCTTTTCGAGGGAGGTCAATCCCATGTCGATTACAATCGAGGAAAAGATGAAGGGTTTGAATATCGATGAAGTTCCAGAGGAGTTCTTTAGAGCGAAGAGGGTAATGATCAGGCTTCAGGATAACATAAGTGAGATATTGACGACGTTAAACGCCAACTACTTCATGGTTAAAATAGAAGGGAGAGACACAGAAGGTGGATATCAAACAGGAGTCATGTACAGTCTTTTGCAAGGGTACTATGAATTGGTGTTGATTACGGACGAGTCGAGCATCAGGAGGTGTTTTACAGATGAAAATGCAAGCAAAGATATCTCGACAACCAATGATATGTATGAGTTCTGGCAGCAGATAAGGTTGCCAAAGGTGTCAAATGAGATGATCGAAGGCACCTCTTATTATCTGGCATTTTCGATGAAACCTCCTAGTTTACGTGTCGATAACAGTCCAAATAAAACGGAGCACGATGGAGTGAATCAGGCTGTCGATGATCCATATATCTTCTTATGTTCAAGGTATTACTCCATATTATATTCCTTGAATACACCATTGAGCTATTTCCCCAAGACTACGATAACAAGGTTCAAAAACTTGTGCCACAATGATAAAGAAACAGTCTTATTTGCATTCAGGAATATGGTTCTTTCTATAGGAGAGCTAGACGAACGGCACAGCGGTGAGTATGGTCCCCTTAAGTTGATGATAGAGAGTGAAAGATCGAATTTAAGCACACATAAGATTCGATATGAGCTTGAAAGTCAGCATGAGTTTATCAAGAAAAATTCAGAGATCTGGAGTAACGTGGGCAAGGGAAGCGCAAATGGGGAATTCAAGGTGCCCACACAAGGAACAAAGATCGACAACTCAGTGCATGAACGGAAGTTTAAAAACATACTTTTAGAGCTAAAAATTAGAGAAGCTCAATTGCAAATATTGATAATTTTCGAATTAGTGAATGAACTATATGACTCAGAAGAGAGTTTCATACATGATAACACAATGAGGCAGCAAGAGAAGATGAAACGATCAAAAAAGCAACGGTCCTTGGTGAGAAGAAAGAAAACCAATACACGACAAAAAGTGGTTCCAACGTTTCTAGGTATGGGTGTGAATGTGATTGAAGGTACCCAGAGTACTTATATAGCTGCCAAAAGCCTCAGCGAATATGAGCTATTCATAAGCTTGAATACTTTAGTGGATAGAATTTGTCTTTGGGACACACTTTTAGGGCACGATACAGAAAGTAAGGATAGCTCTTATGGGTTCATTGGGTATCTTTTGATACCCTTTTTCAACAAAAGGTTGCCATTTCTAGTCAAGTATATGGCAGACAAAGTTAAGGAGTTGAATATAAAAACAGTTTCTAAAACGAGAAGATCTTCGAAGGAAAAGAATGCATTGAAAAGCAATTCAGAAAATCTCCCCTCTCAAGAGCAAGACTCTTCAAACAGTATTAAGCAAGCGTCTAAGAGATTCAACAAGACTCGGGCTCAAAGTCGTAAGAGGCCCACGCTTTCAAAAGGAGACTCTTTGGGAGAAGAAGATCTTCTACCTGCTATCTCTTTGAAAAGATCGAAATCTAATATAGGCTCCGTGTCTTCCAGAAGTTTGCAAAGAAGACAGGTGAACATGTCTTTAAATCTCAAGTCGTTCAATGATTCGGCTTCCAACAAGGATGATAACAACTCTGGCGGAATTTCACTTGCGACTATTGACAATAATGAATCAATCAAGAGACAGCAGAGTATTAATGTGATTGGCAAAGCGTCTGTTGACGCTGACAAGAGGAATAGAACATCGCATCTAGTGGTGGAGGCCACTCCAATCAAACCTAAAGTTACGACTCTGTTCCAATTAGGAGCCACACCAAAAGCAGGAAGAAAACTTCAATTTGAACACATCGCAAAGACACCGGACAATCCTTATTTGAAAGCTCCGACCACGAATATTTTTAAAACTCCTGAAATAAATACAAGAGAGGTTTTGCCATCCTCTGCCTCCGTGAGAAGTTTTAATGGTTCTAAAGAGGCCATTGTTTCCTCTCCAGAAACAACAAGGAGAAAGAGCAGTATCATCCAATCACCTTTGGCACTGGGATCGATTACCAGTTCTCCTCCTCGAAGTGGATCGAATACAAAAGAAGAAATTGTAGCATCGTCTCCGGTCGATTCTGCATCAAGCGTAACAAGGAAGAGAAAGCGCCCGGGTGAGCCAATCCAATTAGAGGATTCGCCTTTTTTCAATTCGGTATTCTAGAAACTGAGCATCAGTCAAGAACTAATGGAACATAATGATAACCCTACGACGAATTTTGAATATCGAGCCAGATGTTTCGAAGAAGTCTGAGCCAGAATTCGAAATTTTACAAAGAGTTAAGAACTGTATTGCATCATGTTAGTCATTATATAAGGTACAGAAGAAATTTTCAATGAACAAATGTTGTTTTACACGTTTTCTTCACCAAAATAGATGCCTCTTATAATCTCCTTGCTCTCTGCATCTTCCAATACCATCTCAGCTAATTTATCTCCAATTCTAGACTTCAATTTTTCTTTTAATTCATCCGGCACATCATTCTCATCAACGTCCATCTCATGACTGTTCAATTTTACAGGAATTTTTAGTTTTTTGAGGGTTTCCAAAGCCGTGTTGAGTAGTATTTGACGTTCAAAGTCACTCTTACCACTATCTTCTACCACAAGGTCACACCACATTTTAAGGTTACCCACTACGACTAGCTTAATGACTTCATTATCCATATTCATGAAAGCTAACAAAGCTCCATAATGCGTACCTGTTGGTTTGGAAGAATCTAATAGGGCTCTGAGAAGGGTTCTTGTAACACGCAGTCTCAAGGTGGAATAAGAAGAGCCGTATACCTTTATGATGTGCTCCAAAAGGATTGCGGCAAACTCTCTTATTGCCAATTGCTTCTTCAATACTTCTTGACCAGCATTATCAGAAAAGTCTTTCACCGCGGGTCCTATTCTTTTGGCGAGTAGCAAAGTCAAGATACAAGGCATCAATGCATGGACATATGGTTCCAAGAAAATAGTTTTGTTGTCTGCCAAAGCTGATAGCACTTCCAACATTGTCGATAAAACTTCTATGTTCCCCAATTGGTTTGTAACCTGCTGTGCAACAAATTGAATGAAGTAAGGTACCAACTGATGCAAACCAGGATCATTTTTCAATGAATTCAAAGCAGCGAACTTTAAATGCTCCTTTTCTGGGTCTGTTGAAACTAGAACTTCCACCACCTTGTCGAAATATAATTTGAGCTCTTTTGAAAGAATATGCTTCACTAATGGTTTCACATCCAACTCTTTTTCTGCTTCTTTCTTGTTCTTGGTGGTTTCAGACACATTATTAGCCTCTTTCATTTCGTTTGCGCCTCCATTCAAGACATCCACACCAAGATACGATGATGTAGCGCCCCGCACTATTGGAGGTAAGCTTCTGATCTCTGAAGGTAATGGGTTTTGTGGGATTATAGGCTGCACACCCTCTATCGCAAGCCAATGAGCAGTGAACGTAGCTTGTCTTGGTACCTTCGGCAATTCCTGGTTCACCAATTTCTCCAACTCCATTTCCGTCTCATCAATATAATACAATGTCTGTCCACCTGCTCCAATCAATGCCTCTTTGAAATTTAACGTCTGCGAGCTGTCGTACCCATATAATGGTTCTATGTTCAAAACTCTCAAAGAGCTGTTAATATCAGACGTCATAAGAAGTTTTCGTTTTGAGTGCCTCATGAATCTGATAGCCGTCTCAAGTATCTCGTGAATTCTGTATTCAACGTCCATAGCTAGATTTCTCGCAGCATCATCCGGTAAATCTATCCCAAATGCTTCGGCTGCATCTTTCACCGTATCATACGGTGACCATAAGGTATGGGAAAGTGGTACTTTGGCACTTTGATCCATGATTTATCCCCCGATACTCTAGTGATGTTGGTTTTATACTGTTTTTCAATTGTATAGAATTCGAATTGGAGTTATACACAGTACACAATATTTTTCAAATGCCAATGCCAACGACGAGCTTTTTCTAAGCGTGGGCAACAATAGCAGTTCATTCTCACCGGAGATGTGATTGATCAGTAGTGGCTGTTTTTTGCGGGCCCACCAGCAATTTTCGATCAACTGCTATAGTTTTCTAGAAGGCTTTCAGGCAGACTTGAAATACCTCATAAGTCAATTACTGAGACGTTGTCCCTGAAGGAGATCTTGGTTGAGCTCTGCTAGTTTCATGTTCTCTTTCCGCAAGGTTTCTATCTTTTTGTCGCGTTTCGTCAATTCCTCATGTATGCGTTCAGATAAAGACACTTCTTGGCTTCTTCTGGCTTCTTCTATTATCTGATCGGCTTGCGTGGCTGCGAAGTCCACGTTGTTCTCGGCCTCAGGCTCGTGGTACTCCTCTGGATCCCAGTTGGCTCCCAATACGTGGTTCCTTATCCTCTGTCGCAATTTCTCGCTGCTGGCGCTGGCGATTTCCTCTACATCAAAGCTGCGGAGCTTGAAAAGCTCCAAACAGAGATAGTCCTGTCTGGTATCGTTGAAGTAGAGCTTCATGAAGAGCTCACTATTCGCCATAGCTGCATTTACGTAAGCCTTCTTCCACTTCGTGTACACCTTGAGGTAGACGTCCTTCACGAATCGACCATTTAGTATCGGCAATTCGTCCATTTTGAACGACTCCTCTCCATCCTTGTCGTCTTTGATTGCTCGCTCGAGCATCCTTCCATTGAGCTCAATAGCCACCGCCTCCCATGAGTTATCCTTTTCTTTCTCTGTAAGTTGAAGATGGGGCAAATATTTCAAGACCAACTCTAGCAATGGCTCCTCGATGACCTTTTTGATCTTCTTTTCGTTCTTTTCGAAAAAAGACTGATGTAGGATTGCCATTTGTACTTACACGTTGCTGTTACAAGAACTTATCACACCAAACTTCTATTTGAAGGCACCTATAGATGAGAGTTCTAACTCAGCAGCTGATACTTGTAACGACTGTATATAATATCTAACGGTTTATATATATGGGGAAGGTTCAACAATTTTGCATCTATCTTATAGACCCTTTTCGCTCTTGGACATCTTGGACATGGAGCGTAGTTTGTCCCTGCTACTTGACAACTCCTCCTTCTTTTTGTTGAATCTTTCTTCTGCTGCTCTCGCTGCAGCTTCTCTGACCAGGTCATTCCCCGAACCAGAACCTCCACCAAGCGATTGGCCACTGCTCTTCGTGTTTGATGACTGCAGTTTGTTCGCCGACGTAGTAAAAACTTCTGTGGGTTTAGACTTTGTTTGTGCGGTTATCATAGGGTGGGAATTTGGACCATACAGTTGATCCAGAGTGGAACCCAATTTTTTCTCCGTGTTCTGAAATCTGGATTTACCAGTGACTGTGTTGGACTTGCCCACTTCTGGCGATTCCTTTGAGAAGCAGGATCCCATGGCTGGCTTTGGAATATTCAAGTTTCCCTCAAAGGAAGCTGTAGAGTGTGCTACAAGAGATGCGAAGTACTTCGGATGAATGTTGTAGCCTAAAGATGATTTCTGTAACCGATTCCACAAAATCATTTATATCAGCTCTGGCAGTAATGTATTAAAAGTGCTATTTACATGGGGCTTTACGGTATTTACTATGTTCATCGCAGCATCAACAGGTTCATCATGTATGTTTGCTTTGCCTTGAAACGAATTTACTAGAGATCGCTTCGTAGTTTACGTTCGGTTTCAAGTTAGAGAATTGGAGGACATCAATAGGCACGCTATTTTTCGAGCTTGATCTACTAGACAATGAGACAATGTCCTTAAAATGGTTGTTCTTCTTCATCCAGGTCTTAATAAATCTGACGCATGACTTCTCATCTTGAATGTAGTCTTTGTACTTGTCTAAGACTGATAAATAGAAATCCTTTCTAGATTCGGAATATTCAGAAAGAATGGTGGCATCTCTCAATGCAGCCCAGTCCGCAATTGGAATATAAGAGAATCTGCTGGCATCTAGATTTGTCAACGACTCATTCCACTTGGCTAAGATTTCTTCGTTGGAGTAATCGCCAATCTCTCCCGCCTTTTTAAGACAAATTCTGAAAGACACCGGAGTTCTAGACACATCGTAGACAGAGTAGTTCTCCACTAGTTGTTCTAATACATCCTTACTATGCCAAGTGTAGTTGGTTATAATGGTATTGAGGAAGACTTCGTCGATTGGCTTCATCTCCTTGTATATGGAAATAATTTCTCTCAACTTGTTAAAAGATTCCTCATTTAACTGAGGGTACACCTTGAAGAATATTTGAAAGAATGCATTGTTCAAGATCGAATAACGTGAGTTCAACGAGTAGTTTCTGCTTTCCTTATTGTAATGGGTGACGGTAGAGCTCCAGAAATGCAACACACTGTCAAAAGGTTCTTCGAGATCATAACAGTTTTGCATCAAAGACTGAACATGAGGAACCTTCAATCTAACCTGATAGGGCAAGTCTCTTTCTATAACCTTATCGAAGAAATGTTTGGCAATCTTGATGTCCTTACACGAGCCAATGAAACTCAAGTGCAAATCTGCAAGAGATGACAAAACTTTTCTAGTGTCTTTCGACTCTGATTCATATTGTTGAAGCAAAGCCTCTAAACAGTCGAGACCCCTCGAGTAATCCCCACCTGATATTGAAATCTTTCCAATCGAAGACAACAATTCATGGTGAACCTTCTCATTTTCTTTGACATTCAATTCGTAGATCTGTATGACATCTTCAAAGGAAAACCTCTTGTTGTTGTATGCAACGGGCAATATGACGGCCAAAACTCTGTGGTCAAGGTACATTTTGCCACTCACATCACTACTCACACCATTTTCCCACAAACTGATCATTTCTTGATATTGTTGGAATTGGTTCATGGAATAAAACAAAAACAGAAGGATACCTGAATGCAAAATCCTTCCAAACTCGCCGCTGGCGATATTATCGCTCAAGTGTAAAAGGGCCGATCTGAGAATGATCTCCTCATTTTGACTGTCTCCAGAGTATTGATCGCTGTCTCTGTTCTTGTTACCCGAAAGCCTGTTGGAACGGTTGTTATAAATACAGTAGTTCAACAAGTGGACGAAATTAAACAAATCCTTTGAGGTGAACGACGACCTCAATCCCTCGTCCTCGAACGAGTTCATGATATTTTGGATGGTCACCGACAACGCTTTCCTCTCGTCAACATTTCGCTGCGCCTTGTATTGGTGAGCCAAAGCCACCTGCTCTTGAAAGTAGTTGATCTTCGATGATACTTCGTTTTCCACCACATCCTTCAACAAAGGATCACGTTGTGCCCGGCTTATAAAAGAGTCAACTTTTGCATCTAACTTACTGCTGGAAGCAACACCTGACTTGTTTCTGGCGAAATAAGTCGGTAATTGGCTTTGCGATGGCGAAGGTGAATTACCCTGTACCGATGGAACGTTTGAAGTTAACGTGAAGTTTCCCTTTCCACTTCTGACTTTCAGCAAAATAACCGGTCTCAATCCCAGTTGTGTATTCACTGAGATAAACCTAAACATAGTTCAATTTTTAGTGGTATGTCCTCGAATGAAGTTCTAATATTGCCACTAGTGGTGTAAACTATTTGAAAAAAAAAAAATTTGACCCATATATCATCACCTGACAGAGAGTATCAAGAGACTACGAGGTAGACAGACCCACACATGAGTGTGGGCAAGTGATGTAGATAATACTCTCCGGTCCGGACTACCGGTCTCAATATTGCACTAATGTAGGGATTCGGCGTTAACTATTAGCATGGTCAACCAGCTAGAGCTTTGGGTGCTAAATTCGAATTTTCATCACGAAGCCTGAGAAGATCTACGAGTATCTTATATTTTTATAGGTTGAAGGCTAGTCGAAGCTATATAGGACGAGTTTTGATGGCGAATATGAGTGGAGGCGGGTGAAATAAGACCAAAAACTCATAGCCCGACATCTTAACATGTTGTAGATCGTCTCTGCGTAGCTCCTGATGGTTGATGCAAGGGAACAATGCAGGAAGAAGCTCTTCCAGCTCTTTTAGCACACTCGGCCCTCTCCACGGACTCAGCACCCTCGTAGCACACTCGGCCCTCTCCATGCTCTCACATCAATGGAGACCACGGCTCTTGTCGAGTAAGCTAAGGCCGTAGGGGAGAGGCTCTCAGTGTGAACCAGAATCGACTATCTTGCACTGCATATGTGCGACTGATAGTTGATGTTAAATGTCAGTCGAAGAAATGCTTATCACCACCTTTTCTTTTTGAAGCTAGAGGACATTCGGAGACTTAGACAGTTAGGAATAGACGGTCTGTGAGGAATCAGGAATGCAGTATCCTACAGAAAACTCGCTACTTTTAGAGGATAGAACCAAAGGAGAGAGGGATGGCACGTATTCGAAGATCGCCAACAAGAAGGATAAGCATGTTGGAGGGAAATTGGGCACATTCGATGGGGTATTTCTTCCCACAGCATTGAATGTGTTGTCGATTTTGATGTTCTTGAGATTCGGGTTCATTATAGGCCAGATGGGGATTATGGGTGCGTTATTCTTGTTAATTCTCTCATACAGTATAGATTTGCTTACTACGCTATCGGTGAGCGCAATCTCGACCAATGGCACGGTCAAAGGTGGGGGTGCGTATTACATGATCTCTAGATCGCTCGGGCCTGAATTCGGCGGAGCCATTGGCATCATATTTTACATGGGTCAGATTCTCAATGCGTCGTTGAACGCAGTCGGTATAATTGAACCCTTGCTAGCGAACTTCGGAGAGGCAGAAGGAGAGATTTTTCCCCTATTGAAATCGGGATACTTTTGGCAGGTGTTATACGCAACCATATTGCTACTCATATGTACCAGTATCGCGCTTGTTGGCTCATCATTGGTATCTAAAACAGCCTTTTGGCTTTTTGTGATTTTGACATTAAGCACGCTTTCGATTCCCGTATCGACACTTTTTGTCAAGCCTTTCTATCCATTACCCAATGATCACGTTTATTATACTGGTCTAGCATGGTCGACTTTCAAGGAGAATCTTTGGCCACATTTTACAAGCGGAGCTGCTGGATCAGTTCAACCTCCGGGGCAGATTGAGACATTCAGAAATTTATTTGGCATTTTTTTCCCTGCTACTGCTGGTATTTTTGCGGGAGCTTCAATGTCAGGGGACTTGAGATCCCCTTCCAAATCCATCCCAGAGGGCACGTTGAAGGGCCTTTTGGTTACGTTCATTTTATACTGCCTAGTCATCATTTCCATGGGTAGTTCAATACCCCGAGATCTATTCCATAAAGACGTCACTGTTGTGCAAACCGTTAACATGAATTGGTTAATCATCATTTTCGGAGAATTGTCTACAGCTCTTTTTTCGGTCATCATGGGTGTTGTCGGAGCTGGATCTCTACTCTCAGCCATAGCAAACGATAAAATTATACCAGGACTTTCTGCATTCAAGACCCACAAAAAGTCTGCAGCCAACAAGAAGCGGTCGGAGATCATGGCGATCTTAGCATCTTGGTTTTTATGTCAGTTGTTCCTTTTCGCTGATATAAATCAAATTGCCACCTTTATCACAATGGCATTCTTGATGACATTCATCGTTACAAATTTAGCGTGCTTTCTATTGCGTTTGGGTTCAGCTCCTAATTTTAGGCCCTCTTTCAAGTATTTTGATTCTAACACCGCTTTCACTGGTGTTTGTGGATGCTTGGTGGCAATGTTCATCGTTGATGGTATTTCTGCATCTTCTGTAATCATCTTTTTGATGGCTTTGATTTTCATTATACATTACCTTACGCCGCCCCTGAAATTTGGAGATATATCACAGCTCTTGATCTACCATCAAGTTAGAAAATACCTTTTGAGGTTAAAAGTTCAGATGAGTGTTAAATACTGGCGACCTCAAATTCTTCTTCTTTGTGATGATCCACGGAGTTCTTGGAATTTGATTCAGTTTTGCAACCACCTTAAAAAGGGAGGTTTGTACATTTTGGGACATGTCGTACTTTTGAATGATGATACTGAAACCTCTAACCCCGTCCGTAAGAATAACGATGTCGACTTTGGAGTTAACGCTTTCAGAGAGATTCAAAAACAACGAAAAGCATGGTTACAACTTAGAGAAATGTCAAAAATCAAGGCTTTCATACAGATAGCTTTAGGGCCAACTCTTCCATGGGGTGTTCGTAATGTCTACCTAGGTTCGGGTCTTGGTGGTATGAAGCCCAACATTACCGTGATAGGATTTCATGATTTTATGAAGCATGGCGAAAGTGCTCCTGAGGTAATTTCTTTTAGCGAAAGGAGGAATTTGCAAGAGTTGCCTACTGACACATGCAGAAAGGAGAAAAGAGTAACAGTGAATCAATGGGTACAAATCGTTGAAGATTTAGTCACCATGCAAGCTACTGTAGCGGTTGCTGCCAACTTCAATGGTTTGAATCTACCTGAAATAATACATGAGCACCGCTTTATGAGATCTCTAACGAAGAAAGATGAGAGCCCGCATAAATACATCGACTTGTACCCAATCCAAATGTCTTCTATAAATCAATCAAAAGATGGTAATTCGTTTCTTTCTACGAATTTTGATACCTACACCTTGATACTTCAATTAGGATCGATCCTTTCTACTGTGCCTGAGTGGAAGCTCAGTAATCACACGTTGCGTATTGTTGCATTTGTGGAATATACGAATGAGATTGAAGAGGAGAAGAGTCGTATTTACGATCTCTTATCCACTTTGAGAATCGAAGCCGAGATCAAGGTTGTCTGCTTAGATGATGGTACTTTGAATAGCTATAACTATATCGTCAGAGGGTATTCGAAGACACCACAAAATCGAGTCATATTTGACAAAATCAATCATTCACTAAGAGAAGATCAGTGGTGGAAAAATCTATCCAATGCGAGGGAGACATTGAAAGATATAGATAAACAAAGAAAGGCAAGAAGAAAGCAGCTGTCCAAATTTTACCAACAGGTATCGCGAACGGGGTCAAGGACATCCTTGAGTGATAAATCTCTGAATATCAAGCCTTTGAAAATGCCCAACTTACTTTCAAGAATTTCAGGTAAAGACGAAACACCTTTAAGTATGCGTAATAGGCGTTATACTATTTCAAAATTACAAAAACAAGGGCTTTCACTCTCATTCAATATGAAGACGCAGAATTTTGGAAACTATTTCAATTATGATAACACATTTGAGCTGAGCGACAGTAGCAATACTGAAAGTGAGACTGAGAAAGATGACGATGATTACGACATTAATGAGACTGATCGTGAAGCATCGTTCTCAATCCCTACAACGAGCAAAAAAGAATCAGCAGGACATTTGCTTTCAAATCCTCAGAAGAACAATAGTACCAGAATCCTTCCCGGAAGAAACAAAGATGCCAATGATGGTTCAATTTTGGCATCTGATCAAATATCTATCAGGTCTTCTAGGTCGAATTTACGTCCAAATTTCATGTCTTACAAGATACCAGAGCTAGAAGGTAAGAATGGAGATGATGGCGAAGACGATGATGATGATGATGGCGAAAACGATGATAATGATGAGGAGACAAAACCATCACTTAGGTTTGCCAAGGATGATGAAAGTGTCAAAAGTATTGTTGA
The DNA here is from genome assembly GCA_031081905.1 of Debaryomycetaceae sp. ZIM 2471. Taxonomy (NCBI): domain Eukaryota; kingdom Fungi; phylum Ascomycota; class Pichiomycetes; order Serinales; family Debaryomycetaceae; species Debaryomycetaceae sp. ZIM 2471. Next base: position 375,765 of record JARYTF010000001.1, on the reverse strand, counting down.
AGGCACCTCTACGAAAAAGTACTCCAAATCTTCACTGTTAAAGAGAGAGAATTCCCAGACACGAGTACTAGGATCACCAAACAAGTTGGAACATTCACCTTCGACTGAAGATGGAGAAAATGACTATTTCAACATCAAGACCGCCGATTCTAAAGGACCGCTTAACAGTACCAAGGCTGGTGCTAGAACGCCTTTAATGTCACCATCTGTTATATCCAACGATGACGATATCATTCATCATATGAAGACACCACAATTTTTGGCCACTGATCTCTCAGACAATATAATACCACCTTCCCCCTTGAATATCGAGAAGGACAGGACCAGTGTTGGATCACAAAAGACTGATATTTCCGGACAAACTGCGAAACGGTCATCATCTACGTACACAGGAAAATCCGGCTCGATAGCGTCTCAAGTCACCAAGGAGGAGATCCCTTTGACACACCGACAATTGCAGCAAGAGTTGAAGAATTTGAGTTTCAACGATCTTCCTGCAAAGGGACAGCATCTCATCCTCAACGAGATGATATCCCTACACTCTCCGAGAGAAGGGACTGATGTCATTCTTTCGACCCTACCCGCTCCTTCTCTTGGCACACATTTGAATGATGGAGACTCGTTTGAGTATACGAACAACTTGGCAATTTGGTTGCACGACTTGCCTCCAACACTCCTAGTAAATTCGCAGACTGTCACCGTGACCACTGCGTTATGATTCAAACACTGATTGTTATCCGTGTGAATCCATATGCATATTCGGACTTCACCCAATCCACCATTATCGCACACATCTCTACCAATAATAACAGACATGAAGACATCACCATTCGATGATCATTGCGACCAATTGGTAAATAGAGTAATATTTGATGCTATGAATTTATCGATGTCACTACATTGACTGTCGTCAACTGTAGAAAAAGTTGAAGAAAGACATATTGCTAATATAGGCGTCATGCTCACCAGAAGATGATCAATTTGCTTAGAAGTTGCAAAATAGTGGTCTTGGTAGTCTTTTTTAAATTGTAAGCACTTCTCATCGCTTGAATTTATATGTATTTCAGATCTCGAATATCATCTTAAGAGTGAAATAGACACTTTATAAGTACAAACACAACCTTTATAGGCTATTGAAAGTTTAAGAAAACGTATGGAGAGAATAGATATAGTTCGGTTCAGCGTATAATGATTACTAACCAGGATAAGTCCGGAATTACAAAGGATGATAAGGATACAGAAGCATTATCTAAGGCTGAAAAACTCAGGAAGAGACAAGAACAGCTTGCAGCATGGAGGTTGAAGAAGGAGAAGGAAAAACAGCTTAATTCGCAAGGTACTACATCGCCTGAAACCAAGCGGGACATCAACAATTCAGCTTCTCTAGATGAGGAGAAAAAGAGAAAAGCTCAGCTGCGCATAGAGGAATGGAAGAAGAAACGGTTGCAGAAGCAAGAAACAGCCAACAATGCCGATAAAGAGAAAGAAGGTGAAGGAAAGGCTTTCAAGACGAGCTTCGGGGTGACTATCAAGAAGCCTCGAAGTGGTATAAAGCTTCTGCAGGACAAGAGACATTTATTCGAAGGAGATGATTCTGTAGAGGAGAGGGTACGACCAGTATTCAAGAAACCAACTCTCGCCCATGACATCGACCAAACGATCAACAACAACGATAGAGAGAACTACGATTTGGACGAATTCATTGAAAGCATGGCAAAATCGGAAGAGGCTCCAGAGGTCGAAAACAGATCTTCACTGGTCATAAATACGAACGAATACGATGACGATGTTGATGTTGATGACGACGACGAGAATATGTCAGAAGACGAGCAAAAGGAGCTGGATTTATTGTCGACGAAGTTACTAAAATTTCAAAATAAGGAGAAGGATTTGGATGCTGTTGACTACGATTCTGTTGAGTACAAGGAGTTCAGGAAGAATTTCTATAGGGTTCCTCAAGAACTTCAAAACCTAAATGATGAGGCCATAAACGAATTGCGCCAAGGAATGGGAAAAATTCGAGTGCGAGGAGCTGATTGTCCAGCGCCCATATCTAAGTGGTCGCATTTAGGACTTCCATCAGTGATCATGTCAACAATAGAGGAGGATTTGAAATACTTGACTCCCACACCTATTCAGTCTCAAGCTTTACCTTGCATCATGTCCGGAAGAGATTTAATTGCCATTGCCAAAACGGGCTCAGGAAAGACATTGTCATTCATAATTCCTTTACTTCGTCATATTCAAGATCAACCACCCTTAGAGAAAGGTGATGGTCCCATCGGTCTAATAATGACCCCTACTAGAGAGTTGACTCTTCAGATATATAAAGAGCTTTTAAAATTTACCAAGAAGATTAGCTTGTCAGTGAGCTGTTGTTATGGTGGTTCTTCCATCGAGTCACAAATTGCAGAGCTCAAAAGGGGAACTCATATAATTGTGGGAACCCCAGGGAGAATTATTGATCTACTCGCAGCAAATAGCGGAAGAGTGACAAACTTGCGCAGAGTCACATACGTGGTGCTTGATGAAGCAGATCGGATGTTTGATATGGGATTCGAACCACAGGTCACCAAAATATTCACTCAAATCAGATCGGAGAGGCAGACTGTCTTATTTTCGGCAACCTTTCCAAGCAAAATGGAATTCTTGGCCAAGAAGATACTAGATAAGCCGATAGAAATCATAGTAGGGGGGATAAGTGTAGTGGCTTCCGAAATTACTCAAAAGGTGGAGTTATTTGAAGCTGAGAACGAAGATGACTTGAAAGAAAAGAAAACCGAGTGTCTTTTGAAGACACTTAATACTTTCTCCAAGGAGAACACCACGAGCAAGATCTTGATATTTGTCGAAAAGCAAACTGCTGCAGATGATCTTCTTGTCAAGATTCTCTCTCTGAAGCGTGCGGCCTTAGCAATTCATGGAGGGAAAGAACAACTTGACAGGAAACATGCCATCAAAACTTTTGCATCCCCAACTAGTGGTGTGGATATATTGATTGCCACTTCAATAGCTGCCAGAGGTTTGGATGTTAAGGGATTGGATCTAGTGATCAACTTTGATGCTGCAAATCACATGGAAGACTATGTTCACCGTGTTGGCAGAACAGGCAGAGCTGGGAACAAAGGTGTTGCAGTTACCTTCGTAAGCGCAGAGCAGGAAAGGCAAATTTACGACTTGGTGAAGGCTATGAAGGCCAGCAAAGTGCCCGAAGGAGACATTCCAGAAAAGGTAGCAGAGATTGGGCGTATGTTTGAAGAGCGCGTTAAGAACGGGAAGGAAAAGCTGAGCTACGGGTTTGGAGGTAAAGGTCTAGAGAAGCTCCAAGGTATGCGTGATACCAATCGGGATCTCCAACGAAAGGTATTCGCGGATTCCACCACTACGATATCGAAGGACGTATCTGACGAGCCAGCTGCAGCTGGCTCGTCAGCCAGTAACGTCGAAGCGCTGTCAAGCAAGACGGATCAGGCGCACGGTCTCCCAGACTTCGACATCATCGAGGGCCGCGCCCCAGAAACATCAGGCCCCGACATGTGCAAGTTCCACTCCAGAATCACAATCAACGACCTCCCCCAGCGGGCCAGGTGGAACGTCGTCAACAGAGAGAGCCTCTCCAAGATCATCGAGGCCACGTCGACCTCCATCACAAACAAGGGCCAGTACTACCCTCCCAACACCAAGGCGCCCAAGCCAAGCTCCAGCGCCGCACCCCCCAAGCTCTATTTGTTGGTCGAGGGCTTGACCGATGCCGCAGTGCGCCAGGCCAACAACCTCATCCGCCAGAAGATGCTCGAGGGCATCGACATGGCTGCTAAGGACGACCACATGGCTCCTACAGGAAAATACGTGGTCTAGTCGCACAACGACAACCTACATCCCTGATATACACCCCTGATCTACATCCCTGATCTGCGTCCCTCAATCTAGCATGGCGTGACTCCTGTTTACGGATCTTATTAAGTTGTTGTCCTCTTAACCAGCTGTCAACACAACTTGGTTGCTGCTCGCTGTAACCGTTATCGTCGGAGTTAACTTTGACACTATTCGTCACTTTCAAATGTTAATTCCGTTACCCCATAAAATTACACTTCCTCGGTATTGATTCATATATAACTACCTTTTATATAAGTATATAGCTAAGACATCACAGCGACGATCAAAGAAGAGTTTTCTATTCGATATCGCAGAATAAGAGAGCGCAGCTGTACTAGAAGTTCCGCATATAAGATAATGGGAGAATTTAATCCAAACGACTATCAATACGAGAAGTTCATCGTGAGCGAGATCGAAGAAGGGGTCCGCCACGTTCAGTTCAACAACCCCAAGAACCTCAATGCGTTCAACGAGAAGACGTGGAGAGACTACGAGGCGATACTCACGAAGCTAGACAAGGATGAGAACACGGCCGTGATAGTGATCTCTTCGACGGTGAGCAGAGCGTTCTGCAGCGGGATCGACTTGAAGTACGCAATGAACTTGATGGAACTGGACGACGACAAGCCGGGTAAGGAGAAGTACAACGCGTTGTATCTGCACCTCAAAGACTTCCAGTGGTGCATCGGCACTGCGGCAAGAATCGAGACACCGACCATTGCGTTGCTCAATGGGATCAATTACGGGTTGGCCATCGACTTGGCCTCCTCCTACACCGTGAGGGTTGCCACCGCAGACAGCAAGTTTTCGATCAAGGAGATTCAGGTGGGGTTGACTGCCGATATGGGCACCTTGCAGAGAATGCCGCGTTTGGTGAACAATGTGTCTCGCTTGAACGAGCTCACATTGACAGGGGAGATATTTAAAAGCGATGAGGCCCTTTCGCTTGGCTACGTCAGCAAGGTGTTCCCGGATGTGGAGTCCGGTCTCGCCTACGTCAAGTCCCTTGCCCTGAATATTAATGGCTACCAGAACTGGGCCGTCAAGGGTACCAAGGTCTGTATCCAGCAAATAATAGAAGGTGTTTCTGCAAGGGAAAGTCTAGAGTACGTCGCAGAATTAAACTCCCGTAACCTCACTGGCTTCGACGTTGAGTCGATTCCCAAGGCGAAGTTCTGAACCTGTCCAACCTCTTCACACACTTTGATTCTTTCGTGTCTACCAGTGAGTTCTTATCAGCATCGTACAGGTTTCGAGAAGACACTACACATTCAACCGCTCGATTGCACAGGCTTTGATCTACAAACCTCTATTTATTCTAAGTATGTAAGCAATGCACGCTCACCTGAACCCTCTGCGCCAGTCGTCCATGTGTAGTATTAAACCCCCGACGTATCTTACAGCTAACCCCATCACTTGTGAGAGCCATCTCTGAAGTTGACATTTCCGGGTAAAAGAGTTTTCGATCTACATCAATGTCGAGATTTTTCAGCTTGGTGGAAGGGTTCCTCATCTAGCAGTCGATATAAAACCATAACATGAGGAGGTTTCAGCATCTCTCTAGGTCCCCAACTCTGTATCTTCAGAGAAGATTTGGATCTTCATTGGTGTTAAACTTGAGCGAAGATTTGGGAGCTATGCAGACAAAGTCAGCTCTTCCCAAGACTCTTCCAAAATCATTCACCGTTGGAGATATGATACTGGACAGCCCGTCAGCAAGGTTTTTGAAGGTCTTCGGAGCAGCCGACGTACCCGAAAACTTTGGGTCTGAGCCTGAGAGACTGAGCAGAAGCCACGAGGTTAAGAAACGCATTTATCAAATGATTAAAGCTAGAGACTATGATTCACTATTGGAGCTTTTTCTCCACATGACCGCAAACAGTTTGGACCTGCTCAAAAAAGAGGAGGTCATCAGTTTATCCGAGCTTTCCTACTACATACGACAGATGATAGAGTATCAGGTCGGTTTGATCAATGAGGCTGCCAACAGTAAGTTGACATCCAGACACTCGACATTTTCGAAAAGAAAGTTCTCCGAAGCCAACTATTTCAGAGTGAGGATAAGGAAGCTTTATGAGAACTTGTTGTATGGGAACTCGAGAGAAAGCATGTATGAGCGTACCAAGCGGGCAGATTTATATAACTCGAACAATCTTACTGGATTCCAATTGAGCATAGCTGATTACGAGAACTTGATATATTTGGAATTGCGGAATCATAAACTAGACTTGGCATCAAAGTGGTTCTTACGCTTAGAAAAGCAATTTGAGAATCATCAAGAGTTAATGACCCGCTCGATGTGGATCATGAAGCTTCAAACATACTGTGGTGGCCTCCCTAGTACTTGGAAATCAAATTCAAGAGACCAATCAGCACAGTCGCATAATCCATTGAAGTCCAAATTCAAAGCTTCTGTCCCGTTTGGCCAAATCTTGAACGGTTTCTTCGAAGCGCAAAACAGTCTCTCGGGTGACAAAATGAGCATAGACACTCAACTTGGAGAGACTTTGATATATTGCATTGGACATTCTACACAATTAGATGTTCTTGAAAAGTTTATCGAGAGGGTGTGGGGAGTGTCGTTCACAGAAAAAAAGGCCGCCACTTCTCATCTTCCTTCTGTCAATGATCCCTCATATCCCAATATAAACATTCTTAAGGCTATTGTTATCGCGTATTCGTACAATGGCGAGTTCTTCAAGGCAATGAGATACATAAATGCATTTCAAGAACTTTATGATATTAATTTGGCTAGTCCTAAGTCCAAGAACTTCTGGGAGCATGTATTTCAAATGTGCAATCGGAGTACATCTTTTAACGAGGACACCGCATTGCATTATTTCTTGCTGAAAACGTCCTCACGACATATCAGCGAAAAGACCTCCTTGGTCGAAATTCAAAAAAATGCAGACTTCGACTACGAGGGCTATCTCACCTACATCGATGACTTAAAGGCACAAAGAGTGACAACGTGCTCCGAGTTGTGGCTGCTCTTCCTCAGAGAGAACGGGTTTTACTCATCCAGAATAACAAGAATATATCTCAACTTTTTGAAGGAGGAGTTGGAGCCATTGGAGTCTATTGAGTCGAAGTACTACGACTTGATGCATTACCTAGACCGTCAGTATACACTATACCATGTATCTGATGGCTCATTCAACCGCTCCTCCACCAATGCAATAAAATACACCAGCATTCTGGTCACAAATCTCTACGAGCTGGCTCTCCGTGACTTTGTCAATCACAAGTTGAAAGCCACATTGAGGGGCCAATGTCAACCTTTGATTGTTGAATGGTCATTAAATGAACCCATGAAAGCACGCCTTACAGAGTGGCTAAGAGATGAGGTGCTTCCAGAATACAGCGAGATGCTAGAGAAGAAGAGAGAGGAAGTCATGATATCCATGAGAACTGAAGAGAAGGATTCGTTCTTGGGTATAATGTAGCGTATAGTAGTTAACTATCATAGAATATATATGGACGTGCAATTACCGAATTAACACTTGTCCAGTTTTATCGTTGAACAATCTCAAACAAGATCGTGCAATAGTAACTGTACTGAAATAACAGCATTGGACAATGGCAGCTGAGGGATTAGAGAAGATAACAGAGGTTCCTGTGGAATTTTTAAAGGACGGAAGCGCTTTCGTCAGAAAGTGTCAGAAACCTGACAAGAAGGGTAAGTTTGCAAGATAGAACATTCGAGTGAGCTTTCATCGATACTAACAATTTAGAATACTTGAAAATCATAAGAGCAGTTGGTGTTGGTTTCATAATGATGGGCGTTGTTGGATATGCTGTCAAGTTGTTGCACATTCCAATCAGGTACCTCATCGTCTAGACGTGGACATACCTACGGATGTTGACGTTATACGCGAGGAGATACAAGTAGCCTCCGACGGTAATTGCAAAACACTAGCCGGTATTCAGGATGATTCTGGGGATGAACGTTGCTATTGCTGATGGCAATCTCTGATAGTGTTCAGCAATGGAGAGATCAATAGTAATGTTGGTACGTTAAAACTTCATATATGACCGACCTTTAGTAATATAGTTCATTTGAATGAAAAAGGGATTGCATATCCATTCTCACCACAACCCCTTAGTGTCTCTTCTCGCTACCTGAGAGGGAGTGGTCAGAACCTTAGTAGCATCGTATAGTCATCAGAACGAGCCGATGATATTCGTCCACCTGATTTGGCACGTGACTTCATTACTTAAATTTTTCACATTTTGTAGCAGAGACAGATGGACTATACTCGACCTCGAAGCTTTTCTGAATTAGAGCTCCTAAGTACGATTTGAATATGTCTCAGACTTCTACATTTGTCAAGAAGTTGGCATCGAACAGTCGTGGTACGAGAGAGGCTGCTTTGGAGTCTTTGAAGAGCTACCTCAGCTCTCGAAAATCATCTCAGTTGAGCCTTTTGGAAACAGAAAAGCTTTGGAAAGGATTGTACTATGCTATGTGGTATTGTGATCGTCCAGGACCACAGGAGAAGTTAGCGGAGAGCTTGGGCTGTCTCTTCAGTGAGGTTGTACCCAAAAATTTGCATGCAAGATTTGTAGAGGCCTTCTGGGTGGTGATGATTAAAGAGTGGCCCTCAATAGATCAATGGAGAATCGACAAATACTACATGTTAATCAGGAGGGTTTTAAGACACAGTTTCAAGCTCCTCATGAACAATAAATGGGACGAACAGTTGGTGAATGATTTCGTGGACACTTTGCAGAAATTGCCCTTAAGTGGTGAGAAGAATGTCAGTGTAGCTTTGCCTTATCATCTTTGCGATATTTACCTCGATGAGTTGGAATTCGTCATATTCGAGAAGCTTGATGAAGACGAAGACGATTCAAGTGACGAGAAAGACAGCGAAGACGGTGTCAGCGATACAAAAAGAGAGATCATCGATCAAACGCCTGTCGACAGGTTAATTTCCCCCTTCTCCAACCTCAGTACCAATGCCATCTTGAAGACAATACGTGAGAAGTGCAAAAATGAAGTCTTGGGTGATGAAAGATTGAGCAAGTGGGGTGTTGATATCGCGGACGCTGAAAAAGCTCAGAAAACCGAAGAGGACAGTGATGAAGAGTGGCATGGGTTCAGCTAGCGAATCCTTGTTTGTATGAATATAGGCATGTAGAAATAGAATTTTAGCATAGTTGATCTTAATTTGAAGATGATGGTATCGAACGCAAAATCGTATTTTGAATTTTTCAACCACCTTGAAATATTCTCCAGAGTAGATGAATGTAAAAGCTCGTATGTCCGATAACAAAGGCAAGGGATCCAATCCTTACATACCCAAGTACATAGTTCAGAAACCATGGTATCGACTGAATGAAAATGGGGAAGAGATAGAGAATGAAGACTACTTGGCACATCAGAGGAAGACAGATGAGATAATAGATTACAGTATGCCTGTTCCAGGCAAAGGCATAAAAGATGAGTGCAAGACCGGCAGCTCAGAAGTGATTAGAAAAGGGGAGGACTATGACTCCAAGCGTGATAGGTGGTATGGATTCGACATGGAAGAATGGATAGCAGTCAAGGATAACTGGGACAAGGTAAAGAAAAGAAGATTGGAGGAGCAAAATGAACGAGAGGATTCTGACGACACTGACTACGAACTTGAACTCATCGAGTTTGGCCTTGATGAAAACGCTTTGAAAACTAACTACAAGGAAAGTCCGATGGAAAAAATGATAAGAGATAGACAAGATATTCCAGCGTATATTCGAAGTATTTCATCTGCACAAAAAATTCAGTATGATTCTCAAAAGGGTTTACCCAAAGATCTTGGAGCTTATATTATCAATGATGGAGAACAGTTCATCAAAAAGTCAGACGAAGTTACTGACCTTAAATCTATTCAAAAATTTGCCTGGGATGAAAACGAAAAATATCAGCAGTTGGTGGATAGTAAGAAACTTGCTGATAGAATAAAAAATCCTAATGATAGTGATGACAACGATGAACAAGATACCGGTGTGAATGTCGATTTGAACTTGGAAGCCAATCCCACTTTAATGAATAAAATGATGAAAGAAAGAAAGGAGGCGGAACGAGAAAAGGCTTCACAGAAAAAGAAGAGCTTGGTGGATAGGTATGGTGGCCAGCAGTTTTCCAATAATGATGATACTTCAGGAGTGAGGGAGACGGGCATTTGAGTTTTGTCCATCTTCAATGATGCGAAATGTGGCACATTTGTCACAGAGATGAACTATGTCGACTTCAACTCTTTTTGTTGTGAAGAGCGGATTTTGAGGTGGTTTTTGTCGATCTTCCACGCAGCCCACAGATTGTACCTCACTGATTTTTCGTCCACTAGCTCCAAAATGTCGGAACAGCCGTCTCTAATGACCTGTCTCAAGAGGTCTACGTCTTTCCCATCATTAGTCATGAAGCGTAATCGGTTGAATTTTATCAACTCGTCTAGGGGTATAGCTCCCGAACTCTCGTCAAATAACGATCGAAGATAAATATCCTTGCATAGATTTTCTGTTGAAAAATAGTAGTGTAGTTGCTCTTTTATAAGGTGATTCAACCCTAGAGACTCATCAACGCTTGCTGTTGCATACGTCAGAGGACCGTGTGACTGAAATATTCCATGGTCCTTGTACGTATTGTACCATTGCTTCATATCGACAACTTTCCAGGGCTTCAGCAACTGTCTGAGAGTTTGGCTACCCCATATTGAAACGTCGTTCTCCAGACTGCCGTTTGCCGGCAGAACACCTGCAGAAAGTATGGAGCTGTCTTCAATACCAGTTTTTAGCGCAGTCCACGCATCGCTGACTTCATTGTCAAAGACAGGCTGTGGCCTGCTTCGATGTTTCAGCCGCCTTCTGGCGCCTCGGTTGGACGACGAACGCACCAGAGGAAGCTGCCTATTTGACGCATTTAGTTTGGCACTTGCTGTAGGGTAGTGAGAGCGATCATTATCAGCTCTTTCGACCTTTCGGGGACCCCCGCTCGTCTCCCTCCCCTGTTTTGACCTATATGCGAAGGACTGGCTGTATGAGCTCCATCCTTTGTTTCCCGATTTATTACTCCATCCATTGTAATGGTGTTGTCTCTGGGTGTGCAACGGCTGCGAAAACGGGCCGTGCAAGCCCGCAGCTGCGTCTGGTTGGTTCTCATCGTTCAGTTGAAGCCGCTCAAGCGCCAGACATGGCGCTCCCGCCACATCACTCTGTCTGTTTTCATATCTGAGGTCTGTCTTGTGCGACTGCGGTAACAACTGGTTCGAAGACCACGCATTGACAGCCGGAATAGGTGCTGGAATGAGATACTTTACCATCCCGGTTTGCTTGTGTGATCTCTCTGTCCGTATTAATTCTCGCTCTGCTTGCGATGCTCAATAGAGCAGTTTCTCCTAGAGGGCGTCAATCAGTCTTGTCTGCGTCTGTGACCCCCGTCCCGTCTAATTATTCTCTTCTATATACCCTCGATACACTATGCTGTTTGTGGCAAAAGTTGCAAAATGTTCAAAGTGACACAAAACATCCGCTAGGCCTCTGTCGTGTTTATCGCTACTAGTCTACAACCCTGGCAAACACTCTCAATATTCCCGCGTCATAAAGGTGCAGGTTTGCTGCCATCGCTGCGACTATCGCTTTGACACTTAGAGCCTGCCTCCAGTGCTCTAGAACCCATTCGTCTGCATTCAGACTAGGCGTAGACCCACACGTTGGGCGCTATGCGCCCCACGAGTGCGGCCACATGGCCCGCGACGTGTAGCCTCAGGGAAGCGCTCTCTCGCTAGTGCCTCGGTAATCCCGCCATGGCTAGCGCGCCCGGTAGTGGCGCGCCCTTGCAAATGGCTGCAATAAAGTCGCACATGGATGCTAATTAGACCCACGTGTGCTACGGTTCCCTCGTGTGACAATATACTTGGACTCTGGCCCCACAACGTGTTAGCAGCTGAAGTATATATCAAGAACTCTTGCGACAATTGCGAATGAATTGTTGTTGGCGGTAAAGAGTTTGGTGTCGAAAGAGTATAGGCTATCGTGTGAGGGTACGGTGCGAGTATACAGCGATAGGACATAAAATACGGTATCGATACATTGATATAATACGGTGATCGATAAATTGATAGACACATTGCTGAGAATCAGTGTAGGCACAGTGAATAATAAGGCCACAAGCGACGTAAGGCGATACGGCAATAGACAGCTATACGAGAGGATCAGAGGACCAGGAGATTAGCTGAGGATTCGAGACCAGCTATAAATAACATAGAACTCTGAGCCAAGCGTTCGAGTCCAGAAGTATCGAAAGTCGTCGATTTGAAGATCGGATCGGCACTGCCTTGGGAGAACAGACATTTCAAATAGAATAAAGCGATCGTCGTCGAGAGAGAAACGGGGTCTTAAGGATACTAGACCAGGCAGTCGAATCTGGCAGATCAATCCATTTTGCACTAACAATTGATCGCTAATTGCGAGCAGCCACATTTGATACCTCCTATACTTGCCATGACAAATCAGCAGAGCCTTCCCAACCCACCGGTTCTCAAAACCACCATGATCCACATCAACAAGGACGTTTCGTCGGATCAGGACAATTACGAGCTTCTCACCAATGACTATTCGCTGAAGAAACTGAGGTCTTCATCAAGCGTTGACAATGGCAATGTCGTGGACTACTTTAACACGCTGAAGAGAAAACGGAGGAAGTCCTCCAATGCTTCGGATTCGGGTCTGGTGGAGATGCGCAAAACCAAGGCCAAACAAGTTCACTCTGTCATCGAGAAAAGAAGAAGAACCAAGATCAACAGAGAGTTCGAAGCATTGAAGTATTTGATACCAGCATGTCGCGGCTTCTCTCCCCCTAATGGCACCAAACAAGCTAGCCAAGCGACCAACAATAGTCGTATTGACGGAATGTACAAGCTCACGATATTAAAGTCGTCGGTTGAGTACATTCTCTATTTGCACCACATAATCCAGAAGCAGCATGAAAAACTCAAGGGACAAGACAATTACAACTTCGATATCAACTTCTCAGAAGTCCCGTTAGATGTGAATGGATATCGGGACATTGACAAAGAGTTCAACTTCAAGAAGCTTGCAAATGAGTTCATGTCCCGCAGCTTGCTGCAGCCGCAGCAGAGAAGCCTGAGCTCGTTTGCTGTAACCAACGAAGAAGACGAGGAGTACAGCAGCAGTCAGGTAGCATCTCCAAACGTAACACCCACAAACGAGCTGGAAGTATCTTCCATAGTAAGCATGCCAAACAAAGCTTCCAACATTCTGGCCATGTTCTCGGAGCCTGCATTTCAAAGCAAAAACGGATCTACTAATGCACCGCTCTCGAGCGGTATATCTCCACTAACAACAGGATTGTCGTCGTCAGTGTCTCCCAACTTCTCGTTACCTGCTCCTGCCATAAGATTGACTGAAACAGGAAACAAAGTGGATAACATACCGCGCCAGAAATGTTCCCATAAGGACGAGTACGACAACCAATCGAACAGTGGGGATGTGTCTCCAGATAGCGATGTCACTGATAAAGACATCTCGCGGATGTTGCTTTCCTTGAGGAAGTCGAGTATAGATAACTTATTGAACTGAATGACGTTTTCCTTTATTTGATTCTATTGTATAGATTGTATTTACATTTGATGACCCGGTAACAACTCGCTCTCTATCAAAAAGTTGACATATTCATCGATCACGCTGGGCCAGGCAGACAACTCATCATACTCGGAGAGATTTTCTGGGTCCTTCTCTATTATATCTTTATAGAATAGATAAAACATGTTCCAGCTGTCTCTCGATATGTTTCTCTTGTATACTCTACTTATGAAGTCCTCCCATTGCTCTAATCTCTCCTGGATTGCTGCCTTGTTGCCGTTCTCGGTGGATATGTTAGATGTCAAGAGAAGCCTCCAGTACTCTGTCGCCAACTCAAAGCCAAGCAACTTCTGGTTCTGATTCTCCATCAAAAACCCAAAGGCGTAGTTGTATAGCTTCTCAAACCCTGTCCTGTCGCCTATAGTTGATTCATGAAACGACTTGATGAACTTGCTCATCTCGCCAAGAGTCAGAATACGTCTCTCGGCCCACTTCTCCAAAAACTCTTCTCGTCTAAATATCCCCATCCGGGGACTACCCAAGAAGTACGACAACGTCAAACTGGTCAAATCGTCGGGGTTGATGTCAAGGTCGTCTAGATATCTGATTGTGCCGTCTACGTCGATCACCCCGTCGTCGTCCCCTGATCGGTATTGCTCATACAACTGTACTAGCTGGTCCGGAATCTTGATACTGGCTCTCTTCGCCTCCCTGCTCTTGCTCAAATACTCATCAAGTGCTCTGTCCAAATTGTACCCATGTGCATTGAGAAGCTTCGTGGCCGTGGACCGATCCACCCCCGTTATCTCGATGAATTGCTGCTTAACTTTGGTCATGGATGGCATTTTGGCTCCAAACTTCTTGATCTCACTCTTCTGTTTTATCAAAGTTGGCCAAATTGTGCTTAACCCAGGTACGTAGTCTCTATATTAAATCCGTATTCAATCTTAGGTCCCCAGATATCGAATTTGATTTTCAGGTTTACAAAATCAAAATCATTTACTCTTGTTTATAAGCACCAAATCAAATCTATACAAGAGCAAATGGCGGAAGTTCCCATATCTAAGGAGCTTATACATTCCATAATACCGTTACCTAATCTCAATGATTTAGATAATACTCTGAATGACTTGGAAAATGATGTTAACTATTTGTTGAACTGGTTGATGACTTCGGATCCAACAACGAAGTCCATTGAGCCAAGCAGCCGGGTGAAGGTGGCGATACGCAACTGCCTCAAGGATGAAGACAGCCAGATGGAGTTCACTAAGTTGTATATAAATTCGGTCAACTCCAACTTCAAGAATTATATGAGGTTCGAGGGAATGGAACTCCAGGAGATTGTAGAGTACATCAAAGATGTCAAGGCCTACTTTGATGGCTACTTGGCACGTCTCAATTTGAACGCTATTTGCAGGGATATGTTTCAAAGGAACCTCAATTCGCTCATATACACTTGCTTGAGGAAGCAATGCGACATAACCGGCCGCTTGTGGAGCTACTTGGGGGATCACTTGTTTGACCATGGGCAGGAGCAAGACCAAACACTTGAGACGTTGGCCGTTCTCAGCAGCATCAACATGAACGATGAGCTCAACTTCATAATAGTGGGTTTGTCCATACGAAATATAAAGGATTTTGTAATCTCGAATTGTTCTGATGTTTGGGATAAGCCATTGCTTTCTTATATCAACGACTACATAAGACTAAAGATCTGTCCCAAGTTCAACATACTAGTGAGCATCACCTCTAATAACAAGGTCTACTACAACAACTTGATGAAAATTGCCCATGATGAGTTGGTATCCTTGCGTATTGGCGAGATATTTCAAATTATTCTCCATTATCCGGACAGTAAAGTATGTCTTTACGAATTATACCACTGCTTGAGTCTCAACCAGCATAGTCAGGCGAACGATAGCGATGTTCTCGAAACAGAGAGCACCTTTTCGCTACTCAATTATTCCTTGAATAGTAAGTCGTATCAACGAGCTAAGTTGGTGGAAACTTTCATACAATCATGCCATGAGAATCTTTTGCACGCCGGGGCCGATACTGTCGACGTCATTACGAGCTATACGAAGACAATAAACTCGTTTTTGATAATAGATCCTAGGGGGGTGTTGTTGGACAAGGTGGTGCGGCCCATTCGCCGATATTTGAAGACTAGAGAGGATATCATTATCAAATTAGTTCATGGACTTTTGAGCGATGATGAAGACAACGAACTTATTGAGCTTGCCCGTGATTTAAGAAATACAAGTGCAACTCACATAAGGGGAAAGAGTGGTCATGTCGATGATTTAATTGACTTGAAATGGACGCCTGACCCAATAGATGCCCTTCCCGATTTCAAGAGAGCCAAAGTTACTGACATAATAGAGTCGCTTGTCTCGATTTTTGACTCCAAGGAGATTTTTGTTGATGAGTTTACGAAACTATTTGGCGACAGACTCATCAATTTGCATAGTTACGACACCAGGGAAATTAGCGAACAACTAGATTTGCTTAAATTGAGATTCGGCAAGTCCGAATTCAACACTTTAGATATCATGATTAGGGATGTCAGAGAGAGCAAAATTACGAATGAAATACTCAGTCTGGAATTCATTGCAAAAAACATCAAATTCCATTCGACAATCTTATCTCACCTTTACTGGCACACAGTCTTGGAAAACTTGGAGGACTCCAAGTTTCAGGTCCCAGATATAATACAAAGAAGATTTTCAGAATACCATGACAACTTTTCGACATATAGAAGGGGAAGAACTTTAAAAATGGTGCCCCAATTGGGTTTGGTGAAATTACAACTCACACAGAACAATCGGTCAGTTTCGTTTGAGGTGACACCTGACAAAGCTTCCGTTATCTATTTGTTCGATGATGTGACAACAGGCTTGTCGCTAGATCACATAGCTGATTCTCTAAAGATGACGCCCTATCTTGCCTCGAGAGTTCTTCAATATTGGGTCAAACAAGATATTTTGGTCGAAGTATCTAGAGATTTATACTTCGTCAATGAGTATCCAGAGGCTTCGCATTTCCAAAGCATTAATTCAGAGATAACCATGACAAATTCCAACACGCCTCAAGAAAGTGTTGACAATATTGATGCTACGACGATAGTGCTAAAATCTTACGTCAAAGAGATTATGACGAATTTCGGTGAATTGTCATTTGATAGAATAAAACATCTTCTTCATTTAACTGTGCCAAAAGAAAGTGCAAACATGGAAACCGTCTCTGACCTGAAATTGGAGGAGATTTTAGATAGGTTAGTTGACATCGATGAATTAACTATTCTGAAGGGTCGCTATAAGTCGAAAAAATCTGACTGATCATTTGATTGGAACTATACATATTTAATTAATTGATATTGCCATTTACTGATTTCGCAATCTCAATACCAGATAACTTCTGATTGTAGCTGGGATTGGGTTGCCATTTCCTTGTTGACTTTATTTCATCCATAGCATAACCTGGAATACGAATGTTCCAGTTTCTCTCTAAATGCAATTGTACATCGCGAGAATCTATAGTGTCTGCTTTTCTGTGCTTCGCTAGCCTACAGGCAAATCCTGTTACAGAAGAAATAAATTCATCTGCCAAGTCAAGTAAAAGCTCTTCAACATCACCATCGATAGTTGTTTTGCCATCGCCCTCGTCAGCACCAATAGTATTCACTAGCTCTGACAATTTCCTTTTCGTAAGCACTCTTCCTGCATTATCAGGTATCGACGTACCAGACGTAGTTGTTGCCAAATCGTATGTTGGCATTCTTGTGATTGCAGGACTGCCTAATATTGGACCCATACCACTGGACATACCTCCAGTCAAGGTAGGTCTATTATTGTTACCATTGGCTTTTAAGGTAACGACTGTTGGGGGCTTCACATTGATAGTGTTCGAAATCGGAAGAGACGCAACGCTAGGTTTTGTTATTCCTGACAAATTTACTTGCGGCCCATATGTTGGATTCTGTGAAGTTTTACTTGGTGTTGCACTTGCATTTGTACCAGGCGGTGATACGGACTTACCATTCTTTGCTGTATTTTGTGGATTAGAAGCGTTGGAGACATCTTGCGGCTGTACTGGGGTAGAAACACTTTGAACACCTTTGTCAGAGGGTATATTCGGAGGTGATGTAGCCATCCTTTGCTGAGGTTGCAATTGAGAAGGGGTGTCCTGAGATATGGTGGGGGTGGCCAAGTTCTGAGCCGGAACTGATCCTGGGACTGATGCTGAAGGATTGTTCGCTCTCACTTGTTCTGTAAGTTGGTTTCTCATGTAGATTGCGTACTTTTGATACCCTGAATATTTCGACCTGAGCTCCGTAAGCTCTCTATCCAATGCCGCTACCTGTTCCACATTTGATTCTGTCTTTTTCCTTGCATCCAATTGCTGAATTCTTCTATCAAACTCAATCAATCTAGCCTTCACCAAGTTGAATTTTTCTACAGTTACAGTGTTTTTATCCGCTGCTTGCATGTTTGGGGTTGAAACACCGCTCGCTGGAGATTGATGGGCTGGCTGTCCGACCATATTCTGTGGCATCCCCTGCTGCCCCAAACTAGATGGGTCTTGTCCTCCCATATTAGGTACGCGCTGAGGCATCACTCCTTGAGACGGTGTTGGACCGCTCAGACTGGGCACTTGCAGCGTTGGATCTTGTTGAGCCGCCTTTTGCTGAGCCTGGTATTGCAAAAGAACCTGTTTGATGTTCTCGGCCATTGCATAGTGTCTCTGTGCTCTTGCTCTATCATTTCCTGCTGCTTTAGCCAACTCAACTTCGTTTCTGAATCTTTGAACTAATTGTGCTGCTTGTGCTGGTTGAATATTTATCGGCCTAGAATTGCCTCTATTCTGGTTATTTGATCCAGCACCGCCAGATGGATTCTGATTACCTGCTTGATTCATGGTATCGATCACAGATAGTAATAAAGTATGGCTAATCTAAGTCAAATTAAACAATGCTCAATATTGTAAGTTGGAAATTTTGATCAGTTCTAAGTGACACAAAATCGAAGCCCAGCTACAACGACGACGTTTGAATGGTCTATAATGTTTATATGATCTATAAGTTCTGGTATGAACTAAAGCGCAAAGCACCTCTCGACACTCTTGTCGTTGTTTCCCCACCAGTTGGGCATCTCTATCGAAAAAAAGACAGAAAATAGTAAAAATATTAACAACGTGGATAAGTTGTAGCCAGTATCGAACGCAGCTGCTAAGATGTAATTGTAACGTTTCCACAAGGCAAACCTGTATCTATATCCCCAGTACATCGTGATGGTGCCACCAATAAACCTTGAAAGATAACCGGATGATATGTTACCATAGAAATTACTCATGCTCGAAAAAAAGACAGTTGTGTTCCACAAGTTAAAGTTTAGACGGGAATTTGGGTAGCGATGATGAAGGGCATAGAGAATAGCGGGGGTCACTATACCAACGATGAACCCATAGGGCAAGTAGGGAAACCTTGTGAAGAGTCTCTCAGGTCCAAGAACAACGTATTGGATTGCATTTGTGTGACTAGATGCTATTTCTTGAGCCGTCCATTGATGCAAAGGATCGACTTTTGAACCGTCTATGTAGTGCCTTTTAGTCTTGAGCACCCAGTTCAATGCTAGATAATTTATAGGAATTCCTATTACTTCGCCAAAAAGCTGTGAAAAGAAGACTGCTCTGGGAGGAAGGTGATTATAGAAAGCCAATTTCATGCATTCCAAGTGATATTGAGCTCTATACCATGCATTTCCCGATATGCATCCAAAAACCAACGCGCCCACTGGATGTTTATGACTGGTATTTTGGATGAGATAGCCATACACGAGCTCGTTGAATGTCCCAATTGCTAGTTGAAAATTTGATAGAGCATACAACCACGCTAACGGAGTCACTATTATTGAACCCATCGCCAATGCTATTACACAACACCACCATGGCATGAACATATTCCCGGTTAAGAATATCACTGATAATGTCGTGAATGAGCAAAGAAACATTCCGATGTACCATGTCTTAGGCACGTCCGGATATGCGCTATTGATCTTATTCAATCTGTCTGTGTATATCTTAGAAGTACCGAAGTTCTTGAACGTTGCCTTGAACTTCGGCAAACCGAACAAAACCACCCATACTATACCACTTGAGTACGCAGCATAACCGAAAAACATATTCCACACCCGTTGCGCTCCCAAGTACACTGGCCCGAGCCTTTCGTAAGCGGCTTGATCCAACTTCAAGTCTTCAGTTAATAACTCATTAGTCGGATACATTTTTCCATTTGCCAAAAATAACCCATTTGACATAAGACCATGCTTTAAAGAAACGACGTCTGTGAACTTTACCAACGGGATCAAAATATAGGCTGCCAATACGAATGCAATGAATTGGATCACTTGAATCCAATATGGATACAACATTATTGAAGATGTTATATTTGCCCAGTCCAAGGAAATATTGAGAAATCCCATTCCACCAAGACCGGAACCAATGAAATTGACCGTCTCATTGTATGGGGCGATCCAACAAAGTATCGCCAAAGAAGACGTGAATGGGAATAAAAACTCGGGTAGAAATTGCCAAGAGCAAATTGCAACTAATACCACGAAGAACACTTTCATCTGCTTCTTGCCCTCCTCAGACTTTCCAGACTTCTCTTGCGATTGAAACAAAGTTGTTTGCATTAATGCCTGAGGCCATGTATATTCTGGATCATAAAGCAAGAGATCTTTTGCTATTGCAGCATACGAGTAGCCCACAAAAACAATCGACCACATAAAAGGTAAAGCAACAAAAGGACTCACTTGCACTCCAAAATAAAGGTCTGCCAATGAGATAGCACTAGTAGCCATATTTCCTGTAGCCCCACTGTTTGCCGTTATTGTCACCATGGCGGTCTCTTTGATTGACCATGGCCCCGGGTTTAAATCTATCTTGTACCCGAAAACCAGAACACACTTTTTTGGCAACACTTTAGCTAGCCACAAGCCAGCCCAATGGGACGCTATTTGGACAAAAAATATAGAATATGGAGCTGATGTGGTTCTGAATGAGTTTACTGTATCTATGAACGCTCCGGGGGCAATAAAAACCACAGAGAGTAAAAAGTATCGAAACGTGAGCACCGGAATCGAGGGATCGTCTTCAAGGGGCACCGAGTCCCTGATGATCTTTGGTAAATTTTTAACATCGCTAGCCATTTCTCCATCGTCCTGGCTCTCAATGCTATCATACTGTCCTCGGAAGCCGTCTCCCACTTTGACGTTGTTAGAGTCACTAAGGCCTTCAAGCAATGGCCCATCTTCCCTCTCCATGTTCGGAAGCCTCGATCGGGGTATCTCTTCTGTTGTTTCTTCCGTCATTCCATCTGAAATTCCTTCGATAGTCTATATTACACTCGAATCCGCTCTAAGTGGCACCGGAGTCATCCACAGCTCTTCGGTTTTTTTAAGATATCGTGAAATCTTTAGATCGTTATCAATATTCACGTGACCTTGTCTTGCAACAACCTCTCTACGATAGCGACGATATCATTAGTGCCTCCACGATGTGATTGCAAAGGGTCTGAAAGTATATCCTCTATAGCATCGTCGAGCAACTCTCTAATTTTCTTAATGAGAACACCATTTTTACACCAGGTTCTGATTGGTAGCCAGTTGTCAAGAACGATTCCGGGCACAGAGGCTCCAGATAAGATCAAAGAAGAGATATCGTAGTTGATTTCACCACCGAAAAGGAGGACGGCGATGGTGGATGTAGGAGTGATGGAGCGTAGGTAGAGCTTTGTCGTATGATGTGACGAAGTGTACGCAGCGAATGGTAGTTTCAACAAAAGGTTGGACGATTTGAGAGGCACGTTGGGCAGAGCATAAAGTTCCTTTGCCTTTTCAACGTCAACACTTCCGTCTTCTTTGAAGTATTCATCATAAGCTGGGGTGAGAGTTTCTGGTCCAGAGGTGGAAATGAAGACCGATGAGGGGTGGATGAAAGCTCTGGAGGCTGGGAGGGCCTCGTTCGAGTCTTTTGGCTGGATATTAAACTTTATACGTTTGATATACTCGTCATTTCGAATCCAAAATTTAGTAGCTCTTGCTTCAGGGTCGATTTCTATCGCTCCATTAGACGATTGGAAGTATTTTGGATCGGGTAGTTGAACCCTAGTGATGTTGGGGTGGTACGATCCTGCTATAATGGCTCTAATTATGTTGGGGTTGTTAGCGTTCCTATTCATCGCTGCGTAGTATTTATTATCATTAGCGGAAGAGTATCCAACAGGAAGGAAGCCTATTTCTTTTAAGATGGAGATATACTGCAATCTTGTAGAGCCGATCTCCCTCATAGAAATATAAGAGAGGAAATTACCAGAGATAAAGTTCTTGGTATTCGACCCTTCATTTCTCATATTCTCATACTCTTTGAAGACATTGACAACTGCAAACAAATCGCCTTGATTTCTTGCAAACTTCTCTTGAACCGCCTTGATGGCATCTCTCTTCTCAAAGCTGTTGATGAATGGGCTTCCTGTTGAAGACACAGATGCAACGGTTAAACAAAAGTCGATACAACCAAATATACAACCCATTATCAAAATCTTTCCGCTTTGAAGATCGGACGGAATGAGAGACAAATACCTACCCAAGTTCGTAAGAGAGTCTCGATTTAGAGCTCCTATGTCTTGCAAGAATGCTTCTGATTTATGTAACAATTTTTTATCAGGAACATCAATACCTTCTTCCAAAAATGAGTCAACGTTATTGATTCCCATAGATTTTGTAACTAAGTAAAGATTTTCCAATCGAACTCTCTTGATCTCAGGTATTGGTTGGGGCATCATATTCAGCTCTGTGTCATGGGAGTACAAATGATAGCAGGTTCCACTTGTGACACGCCCAGCACGGCCCTGTCTTTGTTTCGTTTCTGCTCTGGAACACCAGTTTTCAATCAACTTCGTAGTGTTTATCGTAGGATCGTAATGCATTGTTTTGGATCTTCCAGTGTCAATTACAACGACACAATCTGGGATCGTAATTGAAGTCTCAGCAATGTTCGTAGAAATAACGATCTTTCTAGAGCCACGAGGGGGGTATTTGAAAACCTTTTTTTGATCTGCTTGCGACAATGCAGAGTGAAGAGGCACGCACCAACATTTGGCACCATTCGAGCTAAAGACTTTTTCAAGTGCTCCAATACATTGATTTATTTCCATGATACCTGGAAGAAAAATAAGGATCGAGCCTGTCAGATTTCCATTCAGTAGCCTATCGTCGACTTGGGCTGATAGTTTGGCTATCAAATCGTAATTGATATTTCCACTCTTGAAAAAGTTCGAGTCCGCCTTGGGCCTTAACACTTCATCATCTAGTTTCACGGTGTAGTCTAAGTCCTCCAAAATGGAATCTAAATAGTGATTCTCCACTGGAAATGTCCTGCCTTCTATATGAACATGAGTCACCGGAAGTTTGAAAAAGTCCTTGAACATATTTGTATCAATTGTAGCAGACATTAGTACTATTCGTAGATTGGGAAACTTGTTCATAATTCTCTTCAAAATAATCAATAGGAAGTCACTATCAACCGACCTCTCATGAACTTCATCAATGAAAATGTACTTGATATCATCTAGCATCGTATTACCTTCCTTACTAGACAAAAATGATTGTAACATTCGCAAAAGCACACCCGTTGTGACAAACGTTATTTTCGTGCTGTTCCTGGTCTTGTTCTCTCCCCTAATTATGTATCCGACTTCATCGCCCAACTGTCCGCATCTTTCTTCGGTAATGGTTTCAGCTAAACCAATTGTAGATATACGTCTAGGCTGTGTGCACAATACAGTTGATCGGAAGTCGTTTTCCTCGTATAAGTTGTCCAAAATGAACTGAACAATTTGAGTTGATTTCCCTGAACCGGTCTCTCCTGTAACAATTGTGACCTTATTATTGTTGATGATAGAAACGAGGTCTTCTCTTTTCTTCCATACTGGTAACTTTTCCCTTCTCTTTAATGATTCCAATCTATTCTTCGAATTGATCTGCGACAAGTATAGGTTTCTCATCTTGTTTACTTCCTCCATCAGAAGTCTGTCGGATCTACCTCTTGTTTTTTTTTCCTTCTTCTGCTTGTCCCCGACGATTGAACTGGGTTTCAAGGTTGGAGATACATGATTCTCTATCAATGGGCCAGGATCGTCTATTATTTGATGGATGTTTTGTTCAAGCCATTCGATTATTGAAAAGACAAAACAGCCACCAAGTAATTGGCTGTCCAAAATGAACCTACAAAGTTTCCTTATGACAGCAAGTTTGATATAACTGGCGAGCCTGAACGATTTATCACGTACGACTAATTGAACTCCTGGTATATCATTTGGATATAAATCACTTTTGAATAACTTCACCTCTAGCAAATCATTTTTGAGCTTATGAGCATTCAAAACAATCGAAACGACTCTCTGATCCGAGTCCTCTGGACGCAAAATCTTGTTGGTACCTATCATTTCGATACCTTGGATTTCGTCCTCCCAACTATCAATGGCTACATCTGTATCTTCTGGTATGAAACCCACCAAGCTTTTAGTCAACTTCACACACGCTTTGACCTCGTCATTTTCACTTTCCTCCAATGTTTTTGAAATCTCGTCCTCATCAAAACCAGATTCTCTGAGTCTTTTGATTTGATTCTCTTTTTTAATATTCTTCGAGATTTTTAAATATACTCCAGAATCTTCTTCCTTTTTTAAAAACATGGGAGGTAGATCATCCTCTGGAATATTGAAGAGTAGCCAATCTAGCGAGTCAAAAAAGTTGGACGTATATACAAAAGACTCCTTGACATGAGATTCACGAAACCCGACCTGGCTCAACAAATTAAAACACTTACTTCTCTCCGATTCTGACATTGTACTACCGCCGCTGTTCTTTCTCCATCTTATATGCTCTTTTATTGACCTTTCAATGAGCACACGAACATCTGGAGCGAAGTCAATGAAGGGAGATCTCTCCCACACCTTTCTCGGAAAAGAGGGATACCCTTTCAAAGACTCCATTGCCAAAGCATCTCTCTTTGGCTTCAGTTTAGACACACTTGTCGACGATATACTAATTGTGGGTTTCTTTAATTTTAGGTTGTTCTTATCTTTGATCTCCCGTTCTCTTTGTACCCTCTTTTTTTCCTCAACTTGCATCAAGTAAACTGCAAAAGGATCAGCATTGTATATTCTATCGTGCGAATCCTTGCTCGTCTTCAACGATTCCAATCTTTTTATCTCTAAGTCCGTCCAAAAATCTCTGAATATCTTGGGAAGAATCATTTTCATATTCTTCATGTAATTGATTCTATGAAGAGCGTATGTTGCAGCATAATGCCTAGCCTCGTTCGTTGTCTCCTTCGGCTTATAGCAATCTGCCTCTGGAATCATCTTGACGTGAATCGTCTCGGTTGTCTTGGGATTGGTCCAACTGAGGTTCACTATTCCAGTGAAGCCACTATTCGATTTCTTCATATCAAAGATAACTTTACCCCATTTTTGTTTCTGACAATGCTCGTGTAAAAGAGTAGCAGGCAACTTTCCGGTCCAACCAAAGTTATCTCCAATGGCCAACCCTCTTTGAGGCTTCTTCTTTTCATCTTCATCTGCTGCTGACTTATCTGAGTCCTTCAGAGAGCTCTTCTCGTCCGTTTTTTTTCTACCATTTGATTTCTTATTTGGCTCCTTGGGATCTGGGTCTTTAACCTCCTTCTTCTTGCTATTCTTGGCCATGAAATCGTTGTTTAAGGTCTGCAAAGCATCGATAAATTTTGTGAAATTTTGGGGAATTGTTCAAATTCTCCAAGGTTTTGAAAAATCTGTCAAACTGATATTCATATTTAAGTGCCAATATCGAAAACAACGAAAACAACGAAAACACAAATCACAGAGAGCCCAATGTGTCGTAGAACAGGTGTTCGACTTACAATGTTGATGAGAAAATGTAATCATTATATGTAATATAAATCACAAATCATATAAATATATATCTAGATCATTAATGTAGTATAATATTGGGTGTATAATGATGCAAAGAAACACAGAAATTAATTGGATGTTTCTCACACCGGAGTGTCGTACATGTCAAGTCCTTGGAAGTCACTGCCCTTGAACGTATCGGAGGGGACTGAGTCGACAATGTCGAATTCATCCATTAGATTTTCAAATTCGGAGAAATTACAATTACCAGTCGGATCCAAATTGAAATGGCTTCTTTTATGTAAATCGTCGGTGTTGTCGCGACTCTTGGGTAACGGTTTCGCAACTGAGGACTGATGGTTGTGGTGATGGTTGCTATGATGATGGATATTATGGTGATTGTAATGATGTCCCAACTTATAAATATGGTCGCCATTCTTTAGCTTTTGTGGGGGAGAAGTTGGTCTGCTAACACCTCTTTTGGAACGCGAGACTGCGATTCTTTGGGGTTGTGATATGGTGGTCTCTCTATCCGGTGTAGAGAGGTCAATGCCAATCCTGGAATCAATGCCTTGTGACTTCATTTGCTTCGTTAACGACGTTAATTGGTTATCGGATGCAATAGCATCGATGGGGTCCTTATTGTACATGAAAAAATGGTTGGGTGTGTCATGAATGTCTGAACTCGGTGATTCAATGTGACCTTGCAGAGAATAGGGCGAGTTGGCGTCGCTGTCAAAGTCGGACACGGGAGCCTCCTTGACTGTAGACGTGATGTTCTCGGGCATCACCAACGCATTGCCGACGAAAAGGTTTGTGGACTGATACCCTCCCAAGGAGAACTCCTTGAAGTCCAATTGTTCTGTGATGCTTACGCCCGATACTGGAGAAAAATCGGTGCCCTGCTCTCTGTGCAAGCTTAAATCCGTATCGTCAGACGGAGCCCGCTCCAACCTCTGAACGCTGGACTCCGGAGAGTCCACCTGTCTCAATGGTGGCGCCTCAGCCGGCATCTTCAGCTTGTGGTCTGCAAACGATTTTGCAGCCTTCTCCACGTTGTTCTCGTTGTCGATGGCAAGGTCCGCTGCAATCTCAGCACCCTTCTCCCACTCCATGGGAAGGTTGTGCATGAGCCCGTTCTCCCGCATCAAGTAGTTGACCGTCTCGTTGATCGAGATCGCCCCCTCATCGTCCGCAAGCTTGTCCAAAAACTTCAAGTGCGGCCGCGCCAACGCCACGAGCTGCTCCAACGACTTGCTGAGCAACTCGAGCCGCGTCTCCAAGAGCTCCACGTACCCCGGCGGGTGCGATTTGTCCTTCTGCTTTTTCTTCTCCACAAAAACACAAACCTTGTTGTCTTGCACGCAACGGCTGCATGGCTTGACTCCGTCGCATTTAGTTTTCTTGATCCTACACAGATCGCATGCTCTGCCTACCCTTTTTTTGCGGTGCTGGTGATCCAAGTGCGAATCGTCCAGTCCGACTCCCGGCGTGCCATAGCTATCGCTTGTCATCTCCATTATCTGTCAATACTTTTATCACACCTGCTGCTGGTCCATTGGCTGTCGTCCTCCAACGCTCTTTTAACTATGCCAATCCGTTTAGGCAAGCTTTCGTAACTTTTCGCACGCTTTTAAAAGTGCTGCAGAGTGCTGATTAATCCACTGCTCTTCTCGCAAAGCTTTTGCAAGGCTTTGTTATGCTAGCGTTCTGGCTTGCTATTGCTCTGACGCCCTCGCAATTTGGTCTGCCTGAACAAGGTCTGATGCTGATGCTGGTGCTTGGTTGCTGGAAGCGTTAGATCGCTGCCACTGTTCAAGCACTAGTGATAGACACGGCTGCGCTAATTAGAATAAATACTCAGAATACCTAAGTTGTACAGAAATCCAAGTATCGAGTACGAAATGCACACTCGGATTCGATGAACTATGCCCAAATATTAGCCGTCCACATCACACTATATATACCATTATGTTTATTCTGTGGGTAGAACACGGAACCTGAGCGTTTTTGTTCCAGCCGATTGCCGCTTCCGAGTGCTCGGGTTTTACAGAATTTATTCCCGAGTTCCCATATCGAAGCGTACAGAAGTTTGCTGGGCCAGGCCGTTATTACCGAGTGGCAGGAAGTCAACATTCGCAATGACATACGACCGTCAGGGATGCTGGCACAGAGCGCCAAGCCAGTATGCTGTTAGAGAGGGCAGAGGGAGAGCAGAGAGGCGAGGTGGGCGATCAGCGGGGAGCGTGGAGCAGTTGTGCTGGCGTAGCAGCACAACTGCACAGCAGTGATCGGCAGCCCTCGTAAGACGATGAGTAATTATGAGAGATTTATAATTTTGTACTATGTGGTATCACCGTGATTGCCAAGTGATTAGTGATCGGTCGCTAATGATTAATAAGGACGCACTTTCGCCTGACACTGTTTGGCCACGCGGGATGGACGTAAGGCTAGACGTTAGTGGCAGCCGATTCACGAACGATGACTTCGTAGCTTCGTAGTTGGATTGATCTGGCAGATCGGGTGGGAGACACTTCCGATTGAGATCCCATGCGTGAAAATAGCAGCACAGACAGCAAATCGCACACCACAAAGTTGCTCAGCGCAATACTGTGTCTGGCATGGCATATGTGTGTCTGAGAATGAGACACTAGTAGATGTAGGCGCCGCTTTCACAATAGGGCCCTCCCGGGTATAACGAACACCGATGCCCATCGCAAATAAATTCCGCAAATAGCAAACCCGGACTCCTGCCTGCACCCAGAACTCGCTACCGTGTTTGCAACCGAAGCCACCGACCACGTCGGTGGCTTTCACACTCCAGCAGGCTGCCGCAAGCATCGGTGCTGGCGAACGGAGAATGCTGTCACAGCTGCCAGGAAGCTCGTACAATCCTCCTGGTTCTCAGATCCACCACGCATACTGCAATGAAGGCTTATCTGCCTCAGTAGACGGCTACATGATTCCGCTTGTAAATGGCTACACGGTTACGATTGTAAATGGCTACTCTGCCCGCCGGCCCAGACAGCTACAGCAACGAGATTCTGGACTCTGAGGTGTCGGTCGGCTACAGAGGGGATGGTTGCGCGAGCATGCCTCGACCTTGGCTGGTGACCGACTGGAGCGGCTGGCGGCGTTCCAGCCGATTCCACACATGAGTGACATGCCGACTCCACCAGTGACATCGTTGTGCAACGGTTCGCTCGGAGACGGCACGTATGCGGACTACCGGTGTCTGGAACAGCACGCCAGGGTTCTATTGAAAAGCATGCCGGCTCAACGTAGCAGAGAGTAGACCCACAAACGGTCCCAGCCATGACAACGGCTGTCAGCGCCCAAAGACAATCGAGTACTATCGAATAAAACCGCATTACATGTCACCCGGGGGGTTCTGCGGGGTGTTTTGCCTAGAACGCTCCAGCGCGCAGTGGAGAATGCCCGGCCGCTGCCCAACTTTTGCAACCTTGCCCATCAACACCTCTGTGTCAGGGCAGCAGTGCTCAGGTGGTGCGAACCGCGCGCCATGTGACGTGGCACCTGACACGGCACCTGACCAACTCGTACAGGGAGTGCGCGCACCAGCCAACCCTCAACTGCTCGACAACCGTACTGGTTCTGCCACCCAGCTGCCCATGCCAGTGGTCGCCGTGTGTGCTCGTTGCAGCACGTCTCATCCTGGCCACCTCGTGCAACCCCTCCCTCATCCCTCATGCAACCACCTCTTTGGCCACCGCGTCGTCGTCCCACCTCTCTGGTCGTCTACCCTCTGGCCACACCACCTCTGGCCACACCACCTCTGGCCACACCACCTCACGCAACACCCGTCACCGTGCGTCGGTGTCTCATCTGACGTCTTCGCTAGCCCACGGTACCACCCGCACCGACTCCTGCCCCGGCGTCGGAAATACGTCCCCCTCCCTCTTCGGTATTAGCCTATGAATCGCGCTCCCGAGCCCTCCCTAACGCCTGTCTCCCTAACCCCCCCAGCTCGCGCGCACCCACGCTCCCTACATCCACGCTCCCTACACCCACACTCCCCCTCCTCCCGCACCCAACACCCGCACCTCCTGATCCCATCACACCACCTGTCAGCTCGGCCTCGGAGTTCTGTAGTGCGCGCCCAATGCCTCGCCGGGCACCGTCTCCTTACTTTTCTCCAGTAGTGCGCCGATCCAAAATGGATCTCTTCGCCCCGGCGGATGAGTAACTTGTCATTTACAGTAGCTAATATATAAGGAGCAATATTCTTCCAGAAATTAGCCGCCCACCCATATATTTATTCTAACTAGTATACATATTATTAGAATTCTATTTGTTAGGTCAACTAATTCTTAGACTACAGAAAGTAATTACAATTGACAATGGCTATCACTATTGGTATTAACGGATTTGGACGTATCGGACGTTTGGTGTTGAGAATTGCTTTGAGCAGAAGCGACATCAAGGTTGTGGCTGTCAACGATCCATTCATCGCACCAGAGTACGCAGCATACATGTTCCAGTACGATTCCACACACGGAAGATACAAGGGCGAGGTCAAGTCCGAGGGTGACAACTTGGTTATCGACGGCCACTCAATCAAGGTTTTCGGCGAGAGAGAGCCAAGCAACATTCCATGGGGCAAGAGCGGTGTCGACTACGTGATCGAGTCGACTGGTGTTTTCACCACTCTCGACGGTGCTCAAAAGCACATTGACGGTGGAGCCAAGAAGGTTATCATCACCGCTCCATCCTCCGACGCCCCAATGTTCGTTGTCGGTGTCAACGAGAAGAAGTACACCCCAGACTTGAAGATCGTCTCTAACGCTTCCTGTACCACCAACTGTTTGGCTCCATTGGCCAAGGTTGTCAACGACAAGTTCGGAATTGAGGAGGGTTTGATGACCACTGTTCACTCCATCACCGCCACCCAAAAGACCGTTGACGGTCCATCCCACAAGGACTGGAGAGGAGGTAGAACCGCTTCCGGTAACATCATTCCATCCTCCACCGGTGCCGCCAAGGCTGTCGGTAAGGTCATCCCAGAGTTGAACGGTAAATTGACCGGTATGTCTTTGAGAGTCCCAACCGTCGATGTCTCCGTTGTTGACTTGACCGTCAGATTGAAGAAGTCTGCCACCTACGAGGAAATCTCCGAGGCCATCAAGGCTGCTTCCAACGGTGAGTTGAAGGGTGTCTTGGGTTACACCGAGGACGCTGTTGTCTCCACCGATTTCTTGGGTTCTGACTACTCCTCCATCTTTGACCAAAAGGCCGGTATCTTGTTGTCCCCAACCTTCGTCAAGTTGATCTCTTGGTACGATAACGAGTTCGGTTACTCCACCAGAGTTGTTGACTTGTTGGAGCACGTTGCTAAAGCTTCTCAATAGGGGTCTCCTAGTCTGACCGTGAAGCTGCTTTTGTAAAGGTTTGTGTTTTTCTTGACCGATCAAGGGCGTCCTGGTGGGGCTAGAAGAATATATAGCAATAACATGGATATTTTACGATTATTTCACAGTGTAGTTGCATCAGTGTGCTAGTGCCGCTGGTTCCGAGTAAAACTATGGCCTCAATGCTTCGTTAGACGGTGTTGGTGCTCGCCAATGGCTGGATGAATATATTTGATGTAACTATATGATAAACGCGATGAAATCATTATACTTTATTTTATCTTACTCAAGCTTCAAATGAATGATAACATCTTCTTGGATAAGACGTTCAAGGCTTACAAGTCTAGCACTATAATACCCACACTCACCAAGGACCAGATCGACCTTATACTTCTGAGTGTGTCTAAGATAATGTTCCGTAGTTATCGAAATCAAAACAATGATATCATACCCAAATACCAGAACCACGATGAGATTTTGTCGAACTTGGACTTGATCGATCAAGAGAAAAGATACGGGCCATACATAATAAGATATATACACTTGCGACATCCAGACCTGACGCTCTTGTCTCGGCAGACGCTAATTTTTGTATCTGATCCTGCGACCTCAAAGAACTACAACACGCTCGTGCTAAGTAAAATCTCACAGAGCCTGGGGAGCAACATGCTTCTCTCGCTCATACAGCAGTTGGACTTGGACTTGCAAGAGCCGCTTATAGTGAAGGATTACAATGCGGGTCACGACTTCATCAAAGACACCATCAACGAGCTTTTCGAGATCGTCGCCCATCTTCCAGAGACATATATAGAGCAGTTCACAGGCAACGTCCAGCTTGTGTACTCGCAGAAATCGGGCTCAATCAACTCCAACCTCAGGCACATCGTTATCGATGTGCCCAAGTCGGACATATCAAAGTTCGAGCATGGAGATGGACCCTTCCACATCATCCATCTTATCAACGACTTTCTCTACCAGTCCTCCACCATAAACTTCGACAAGCTTGCCATAACGAAGTTCACGTCCAGGATCATCCAGCTTTCTATCGACGGAAAGCTCAAGATCGCCAAGGACTGTGTTGACGACCTCGACACGATTCTCCAGACTGCTTCCAACAACCTGCTCACGTCGCCAATTCCGTCACATCCCTCGGTCAAAGACAGATCCTCTTTGGTCTGGTTCATTCTAGGAGCCATCTACAATGCATTCTGATGCTACACACATCTACTTCGTCATATATACTTGTAAATTCGTCTACAAAGTCATCCATCTTTTACTATGCTTGCATGAAAATTTGAAAAAGTCACCATATAAATTTATAAACACGTATATATCTTTATCCTTCTGAATTGAAAAATTGAACGATTCTTTAATTTTTTTCATCGTAAGTTGTTGTTCAATATGGCTTCGTCGGGAGTAGGAGCACCTAACAAAGGTGGGATACGTAGAAGACACGGAAAAGAGGAAATAGCACAAGTTCCAGAGGGAGATGATGAAGAAACGTTGAAGAGAACTCAGTACGACGAGACGCAACTGTTTGTCGAGTCATTGTACAAGTTGGAAAGCATACTAGCACCGGTGATATTCACTGTCATTTCGTTTGCTGTGAGATTCTACAAAATTGGTATCAACAATGGGGTTGTGTGGGATGAGGCCCATTTTGGAAAATTCGGATCTTACTACTTGAGACACGAGTTCTATCACGATGTTCACCCTCCATTGGGGAAAATGTTAATTGGTTTATCGGGATACCTTGTGGGTTACAACGGATCGTGGGACTTCCCGTCTGGTGAGGACTATCCCGAGTATATCGACTACACCAAGATGAGAATGTTCAATGCGACATTTTCAGCCTTGTGTACTCCGTTTGCGTACTTCACGTTCAAAGAAATCGGTTTCGGAATTCCCACCACCTGGTTATTCACTTTGATGGTCACGCTCGAGCTTTCCTACGTGACATTGGGTAAATTTATCTTGTTGGACTCTATGTTGTTGTTTTTCACGGTGGCTACAGTGTTCTGTTTCTGCAGATTCCATTCATTCAACACAGAGGAGAAAACCTTTACCAGAAAATGGTGGAAGTGGCTTCTTTTGACTGGTTTTGCTATTGGATGCACATGTTCGGTCAAAATGGTGGGTCTCTTTGTCACTACCTTGGTAGGCATTTACACCATCGCAGATTTATGGATCAAGTTTGGAGACAAAAGCATGAAATGGAAAGTCTACTTTTACCACTGGGCTGCTAGAATTATTGGATTGATTATCGTACCCATGATCATTTTCATGGTATCCTTCAAAGTACATTTTGACCTACTTTATAAAACTGGAACTGGAGACGCCAATATGTCCTCTCTTTTCCAAGCTAACTTGTTGGGGTCCGATGTCGGGGGAGGCCCAAGGGAAATAACTATGGGGCACTCCGTAGTCACATTGAAGAATCAGGGATTAAGTGGTGGATTGCTTCACTCACATATCCAAACTTTCCCTGAAGGTTCAAAGCAGCAACAAGTCACCACTTATTCACACAAGGATTCTAACAACAATTGGGTCTTCCAAAGAGCAAGAGATCAGGACTTCTTTGACACAGAGACTAATAAGAACATCGAGTATGTCATCGATGGCATGCCAGTCAGATTGGTTCACCCCATGACTGGACGAAACTTACACACTCACGAAATTCCGGCTCCTTTGTCAAACCACGAGTATGAGGTTGCCGGATATGGAAACTTGACCATAGGAGATTCAAAGGATAACTGGATTGTTGAAGTCGTTGAGCAATGGGGACCAGAGGACAAAATGAGATTGCACCCTTTGACCACTTCTTTCAGGTTGAAGAATGCTGAACTCAATTGTTATTTGGGTGTAACTGGTGCAAACTTACCAGCTTGGGGATTCAGACAAGGTGAAGTTGCATGTTTCAAGAATCCATTCAGAAAGGATAAGAGAACCTGGTGGAACATTGAGAAGAATGAGAATGAGCTCTTGCCTCCTGCAACAGACGAATTGAAGCTTCCAAAGACACGTTTCATCAGAGATTTCATCCAGATCAATTTGGCCATGATGGCTACCAATAACGCGTTGGTGCCCGACTACGAGAAACAAGATGATTTGGCGTCGGAGTTCTGGGAGTGGCCCACCTTGCATGCCGGTATCAGAATGTGTTCTTGGGCTGACGAAAAAGTAAAGTACTACATGATTGGCTCGCCAGCCACCACATGGCCATCCTCTGTTGGTGTCGTGGTTTTCGCTCTTCTAGTACTCTACTATTTGATCAGATGGCAAAGACAAATTGTCGATTTCCCATCGTCCACGCCTCAAAAGCTTCGTCTTTTCGTCATGGGAGGGATATACCCGATGTTTGGCTGGGGTCTCCATTTCTTGCCGTTCGCCATAATGGGTAGAGTCACTTACGTCCACCATTACGTCCCTGCGTTGTATTTTGCAATGATGGTGTTCTGCTACGAATTAGACCTCTTCACCGGACGTTTCAAGACTTGTTCGTCGCCCGTTGGAAAGATAGTCTACGCCGCCATTTATGCAATTGCATACGCAGCGGTGATTGGTGCGTTCTGGTACTGGAAAGACATCTCTTTCGGCTTGGTTGGCCCCAAAACTGACTATGCTCATCTCGATTTATTACCTTCCTGGAGAATTGCCAATGACAATTACCAGTGATATAGCCACAATTTCAGATAAAGACATGTCGAACTCACACTGCGATCTATAATCTCATACTACGATTCATAAACTCCATTCATGGGTCCATGACGTTCATAGAGTGAAGCCAAGTCTTGCAATAGTAATAATTGAGTTTCGCACTACTATATATATATAAAATTAAACCAGTGATCTTTTATGATTTATAAGCTCTATACTATTACACATATTATAATGATCAGAAGCATAGCGACAAGGCCTATAATACTCCGACATGTGAGTAGACAGGGGGTGGCACTACGTGGTGTGATAGTGCCGTTAAGGCAAAACTACGTCAGATTATGGTATTCTACTGAGGGAGCAGCAAGAAAGTTTACACCATCACCCTTTGCTTCGCCGCAGGCAGCACCGGCAAAGCAGGAAAAGGCCACAGAAGTGCCACAGGAAGACATAGATGATTTCAACATCACCAATCTTATACACGGAGAGACCGATTTGGGTTTGGCGATCACAAAAAGAGCCAGGGACAAGTTAAGCAAAATAGCAGAGGACGACAAGAACCCAAATTCTGCTCTCAAGATCGGCGTCGAGAGTGGAGGATGCCATGGATTTCAGTATAACCTCAGTATATGCGATGTGAAGAAAGAGCTCGAAGACGACGATGAACTCTTGGTGTTTAAAAGAGAAGACGGAGGTAACGCTCAAGTGGTAATTGACGATTCATCCTTGGAGATTCTTCAAGATTCGAAAATTGACTACACCAAGGAGCTCATAGGAAGCTCTTTCAAAATAGTAGATTCTCCCTACACTTCTACAGCATGCGGGTGTGGAGCGTCTTTCGATTTTGACTTTGAGAAGCTTCAGAAAAAGAAAGAGAAGGGAACATAAAGTACCGAAACTCAGAAATACATTGCATCCATCGTGCATCAGACAACTATTCTTTTCATAATGAACTGTTTTCACTCGAAGAGTGGCTTGTCTACATTGAGCGTTAAAATACAAATTAAAATATCGTTGTGAATAGAAACAGTAGAGGCCAATCACGACAATCCTATAGCATTATTCAACATGAGGAAAGAGAAATAGCTGTATATCTGCAATTTGAACTTCTCTCGACATTATTCACCAGTGATCAATGTAAAATATCGTTAATGCCTTCAATGCTTTTGTTCGCATAAAATTTAACATCAACATCATCATCCTTTTGCAAAATTTCCAAGTTGGACATTACCTCGCGTTTTATGCTGTCGAAATCGGAGTCTTTTGTTTTGGCTAACTCCTCCATTATGACTAGATAAGACTTGGCGACATTGAATCTAATGTTAGGAACTGAATCATCAACCAAGCTGTGAACGAAAGGTAATATTTTACTGACAGTAATCTCCTTGTCTATTACTGTGGCCAATTTCGTAATTGAGAACAAGCAGGTAATTCTAATTATGAAATTGGAGTAATCGATTCTTTCGTCCTCATCTATCTTGTCATCGTCATTCAATAAACGACCAATTATCTCTTTGTCAGCCCACTTGGAGCCAAATATTGTAGTCAACTCCTTCAAATTTCCCACAGCGGCGTCTCTTATGGCAAAAACGGGATCCCATAACCACGACATGCACAAAGTCAAGAGCTCGTCATTGAAAAATGATTCACCCAATTGTTGGGCCAATTTCGGAATGTACTCAATGATCGCCAATCTAACTCTCCACTTGTGGTCTTGTGCCAATTCTGTTATAGCGGGTAACAAACTGGTAGAAAGCAAGTTGATACCAATGGTTTCGTTGACAATGGATAAGTCAGAAATGACATTCAATCTTACGTCCGGTGACTCGTCCTTAAGCATGGTCAAAAAGATGGGCAACAACTTTTCAATTGTAGCTTCCCTTTCTAAGATTGGCGACAAGCCAGTTATTGTTGAGGCCAAAGATGATCTAACATTCTCTTGTGGATCTTGACTCAATTCGTGCACAATAGGAATGATGCTATTCAAAATCGAACTTCTAGTTTCAGATTTATCGTTCAACAAATGGCAAAAATCGGGCAATTGTTTGGCAATCGCCTTCCTCACCTCTCCTTCATTATCTTGCATCAATGATATGAATGGATCAATTAGTTTGTGCAAATCGTCGTTGACAAAGTTCTTGGATATTTTACTGAAACGGTCTGCTGCTGTGTATCTCACTCTCCAGCTTTCGTCACCAATAAGCTTCAATGTGCTGACCAAAAATTCTGAGTTGTGGCTGTAATCCTTAATATTCTGGAAGTATTCTAAGATGGTGATGAGATTGTCGATACTGAGGAACTTGACCGAGTCTTGGTCGTCGTTGATCAAATGCTGGAACATCTGGGAGATAACCTCCCAGTCGTTACTGTTGATGGGCTCGAGAGGCTTTTCGTACGTGAACTTGCTGATCAAAACGGGCAAATTTGTAGCTGCACTCCTTCTTACCATAGGCGAGTCGTCAGTGATCAATTTCAAGTACATGCTCAAAAGATCCTTCCTCACAGATGCCGTGACCTTAAGGATAACCGACTTGTACAAACCGCAACTGGCGATTTTCTTGGAAAACCAGTTCCCCTGGCTCAATCCCTGCACCAAGTTCAAGAAAATGCCATTTAATTCCTCATCGGTCAATTCCAAACTGATTTTGTTCAACGACTCAATCGCCTTGTCTCTCACAATCGGCTCCTCCATGGATGCCAAAATCAACAAAATCTGAATCAACGGCTCGCAGTTCTGGTGCCCGCCAATGAGCGGGATGAAGTTGCCCAATTTAGATGCCAACACAGCGAAAACCTCCTCCTCGTCGTCCTGAGCCACGTCGTTCAAAAATGGCAAGAGCTCGTTGAGTGTTCTTTCTGGTCCCAAAGCAATTGCGATTGTGTCAAGCTTCTGCATCGCCTCCACCCTGTTGGCAACATCATCGTGCTTCAACTCATCCATCAATAACGCTAACGGATACAAATCATCGTTGTAATTGTCCATTCTGTCTACTACGAATTGTGGATTCTTACAGTCTACCGTCTCAATAAAGTACTTGTTATTGGGATCTTGTCAGTTTCGTTGACCATTTTTGGCACACGGACGACCTTTTAATACGATTTCCAGCAACGACGACGAGAGCCGCTTGAGATGAGAGGGAGGTACCGGGAGATGCAATTGAGTTCCTTGGGTCGCTGGATGCACCCACATGCGAACGCGGGGCTCTTATGACGTGTTCGTGCCGAGTTATGGTAGTTCAGAGAGTCTCGACTAACTCACTATCAAGACCAGTGAAAAATTCACTCTGGTGATTTCGATATCCAGCCTGCTGGATATCGATTTGCAGAGCATGAGTGACAGACTGTGTAGGCTTGTAGACGCACTCAGAGCTCGGGGGACCCAGGCTTGGTAGAGGGGGGCCGTGGGAGGCCGTATGGCGAGACACGTGATGGGTGATGGTGGCAGGATGTGCAATTCTGAATAATAGGAACCAGCAGGTTTAAATATAGGCCCGTAGAAGAGAATAGTGGATACACACAAGATACACACAAGACATGGGTCTGGTAAAGGGAGAAGTGACGAAGGAGGACTACGCAGAAGTGTCAGTCTCTGCGGAGACGTTGGCACTGTATGAGGCCAAATTGGGCCAGTTGCGAAAAGAGTCAAAGCTGTTCTGGGAGTTCGAGGTGGTCCCTGGTGCGTTCAAGCAGTCAGAGAAGGACACAGAGGAGCAGAATTTCAACTATTTGAAGGAGCACTTTGGGTTGGAGACTAGTTGGAAGGACGTGAAGGACCGACTCGAAGACCTCAATGCAAACAGCAAGGAGAATGAAGTGTACAAGCTATTGATTCTCGCCAGACATGGGCAAGGTTATCACAATATTGCACACACGAAGTACGGCAACGACGCCTGGGAAGAGAAGTGGTCGAAGTTGGAAGGCGACGGGGAGATCGTGTGGGCTCCCGATCCGCAGCTTTCGCCTCTCGGGATCGACCAGGCACGCAGCAACGGCAAGCTCTGGAAGGAGGAGATAGAGGAACATGGTGCTCCCGTTCCCACCAGGTTTTACCTGTCGCCTTTCAGCAGATCAATTGACACGTTGATCAACACTTGGGAGAAGATTGTGG
This sequence comes from Debaryomycetaceae sp. ZIM 2471, assembly GCA_031081905.1. NCBI lineage: Eukaryota > Fungi > Ascomycota > Pichiomycetes > Serinales > Debaryomycetaceae > Debaryomycetaceae sp. ZIM 2471. The sequence goes on along the minus strand of JARYTF010000001.1, from coordinate 337,217 downwards.
ACCTCAAAAAGGTCAAGCCTTACATCATGGAGGACTTGAGGGAGACAATCGGAATTCACCTTTGCGATAAGCGTTCCCCCAAGTCAGTGATAGAGTCGAAATACAGCGACAAGGGGTTCATTATTGAGCCGGGTTTCGAAGAGAAGGACGTCTACTTTAAGGACGACTACCGTGAGACGTTTGACGAACAGACCGTCAGAATCTATCGCTCGTTCAACTATATATTTGACGACACGCCAAACGATCCAGTGGTAAACATCACCTCGCACTCTGGCTCCATTAGAGCGCAGTTGATGGCCTTGAACCACAGATCCTTCGTGTTGTGCACCGGAGGCGTGATTCCTGTACTTGTAAAGGGAACCAAGATCCATTGTTGAAGTAAGATGTGCTGCTCTCTCACCGTGATACTGCTGCTGCACTAGTGTCGGAGCAGGTCTTGCCTGGAAAGCACGTATTTAGATTATTGCAATATAGGGTGACTACATGTCTACAGCCTCGCATCTGTATAGAACCTAAATCGCTCTGTGATGGATATAGCGCTATATAATTGCAAATTTAACAACACGCAAAATCGAAAGACGTCGGCACCTACAGCTCACAGACGTCGAGTCGCAAAACACCACCAAGGCTGCACTGTTGTCCGTGTGCCCAGTCTCTGGCGAACAATGTCGATTGCTGGATTTTCCAATTTCACCAGTGTCTACTCAAACGAACTTCTGTCGCAATATCTGTCATCATGCACCTACCCATCCTCACGCACGAGAGACCGCTCGCATCAGACCACGGGTTGCGGTCCATCTCCTGCCTGGTGGGCCCACCTCAACATTCCTACTCTCCGTCTACGTCTGCCTTGCGACTGCGAAAGAGGCACGCCTTCATCGCTCCATCCTCGTCCGTCCTCGACTCTGCTACACGAGTGGCTCCTGGGTCTTCCTGCGTACTCTCCTTGCAACAACACCTGCGTCGCCACCAAACCCGTCCTAATTTGCTCAACCCAGTCCTGACGTACGCTTTGGGTTTAATTGGGGTCTATATAGCGTATCGAGTGATAAAATTGCGACCTGGGTCCGCAAGTCTTCGAAGCTCATGATCGTTTTCGTGTCGCCACTGGCTCACACAAACCCCAACTGCACAGCTGGATGTGCACATCATTACATGGCATTGCATTATACCTCTTCCCGTCACCACACAGCTCCAGATGCTCGAGTCACGGTCATCTCCCTGTTGCACGTTTGCACATTACCTCCCAAAAGGGCTGTAAATCGGAGGTAAACTACGCCCAGCAACCATGGTGCCCAGACGTACACCCAAACAGACGTCCCCTAGCTCCATCCCCACACCATCCCTGTATAGCTTCACAAAGCTGGCGCATTCATAACCATACCTTCCTCTGGACGTTGGAACAGAGTGCACAAAAACGGGCGTGCGCACACCAGTAAAGAATTCTTCCAGGCTCTATATCAGTTGCCCGAAATTTTCACTTCTAAAGACACTCTATTCTACAATCAATTGAAAACCAATTAACAGACACAATGACTCAAGTATACTTCGACGTTTCAGCCAACTCCAACTCCTTAGGAAGAATTGTCTTCAAATTGTACGACGATGTCGTGCCGAAGACCGCCGAGAACTTCAGAGCCTTGGCCACCGGTGAGAAAGGATTCGGATACGCCAACTCTGCTTTCCACAGAGTGATTCCTCAATTCATGTTGCAAGGTGGAGATTTCACCAGAGGTAACGGAACTGGAGGTAAGTCTATCTACGGTGAGAAATTCGCTGACGAGAACTTCTCCAAGAGACACGAGAAGCCAGGATTGTTGTCCATGGCCAACGCTGGACCAAACACCAACGGATCGCAGTTTTTCATCACCACAGTGCCATGCCCATGGTTGGATGGTAAGCACGTTGTTTTCGGAGAGGTTGTCCAGGGATTTGACGTTGTCCAGAAGGTCGAGTCCTACGGTTCTGACTCCGGTGCCACCAAAGCCAGAATCACCATTGACGCTTCCGGTCAATTGTAAGTGAAATCTGTTTGTAGTTTGCGTATGTATCGATTATGAGATATGAAGCTGAATATAAAACTGAGAATTTATGTATAAACGTTGTAGGCTATAAGTCCGCTCTAAAGTCTGGCTGACAACACAGCATCAAGGCCGCTGAATTTGACCTCCTTCTGCACCTCCTTGCCGACGTACTTGACTAGCCTGTTGGGCCCGACAATGAAGGCATATCGGGAGGTTCTGATGCCCATACCGTTAGCACTAGCGTCTACAGAGAGCTCGTTGGCTTGACTGAAACTGGCATTGGGGTCGCTGGCAAAGATAACCTCCGGAACAACATCGCCTACCTCAACGTCCTGCAACAAGAGCTTTCCCCAGGCGTTCAACACAAACGCATCGTTGGCGCTGAGAATCACCACCGCACCGATATTCTTGTCTTGGTACAATTTCTGGAGATTTTGCAAAAACGGTGGGATATGGTTCTCGGTACATGTAGGCGTGAAGGCCCCCGGTACAGATACAAAGAGAACGTTGCTGTCCTTGTGCTTCTCCAACAACTTATCCAAGGAGAGCTTCAATGGCCTGTCGCACGAGAGAAAACTCAGCGGCTTCGCCTTCAAATCAATAGGCACGTAGTTGAACTCTACCCCCTCAGGGAATGTATCTCCTTCCTTCAATACCATCTGATAAAGAGAAATGCAACTGACAGCTATCAACGGATTGCTCTGTTCCCATGTTCCGTTGAATGGCTATTGAACACATTCACGTGACTATATGTGGCTAATTGTCCGATGCTTATGTAACAACTCGACATCTCATTTGTGTACCCTTTTTGGCAATTTTGTAAACATCGTTGGGTCCAAGTTCAATATAGCACATCTGGTTTATGTAATTTGAATAGGATTCGTATTGAGCAAGGAAATTAGCAGAAGTAGAAATCAGTGAGATCTTTCTTTCTTTACTTTTGGACAAAACTCTGTGCTTTTCACCAGCAAGAGAAGACGTTTTCAGAACTTTCGAAGTGGCTGCTAAAGGAGACAACAGAGTTGCAATACTAGTTCTCTTTGGATTGACCACAAAGTATTCATTGCGTGAAAGCCGAGAGATTGATAGTGCATAGGGAGAAACATGTCGGAGTTCTTGTGTGTCGAGTCGCCCAAGATAACAACGTCTGCGATGAAGACCAGCAAGTCTGAGTTCAACGCAGATGCGGTGAAGTCCAGCAACAGCAAGAAAAGAACGTACTTGAGCTCTCCACGGAACGAGGCGAAAACCGGCCTTACTCCCAACAAGAGAATGTATTTGCATAACATGAGTCCTAACGTGACCAAAAAGACTGTTTATCTTAACCACATTCCACCCCCCACAGGAACCAGCAAGAAGTTGCCTACGCTTGAGAATCCCGTTTCAAACCCCCGGTCAAAGTCTTCGATCACCCTACCGACGACGGCTTTCACAGCCCCCAAGGTGAAGTTGAGACGCACCAACTCATTAATCAGTCAGGGTGGGTCTAGTAGCTCATCGGACAACCAACAGCAATCTTCAACTACATCGTCTGATAGATTCATCCCGTCCAGACATAATTCGACATCAGGAAAACTTCAAAGTGCCAGTGAAGTTCCTCATCCCAATGCCTCCCCCCAGACACACATCAAGGCACAGACCTCGAAGATATACCAGCACCACGTTGCTGAGGCCTGCGGGCTTGAGATGAATTCCAGAATCCTCCAGTTCCAACCTCTTCCACCAGAGAGAAAGAAGCCTATAAACCTTTTCAGCCAGTTGACAAGCACTAACAAGAAGTTGACGTCGTTGAATAAATTGAAACCTGCTGCAGCATCTGCTAGAGCCATGAAGATCCCAACCGCACCCGACCGGGTTCTCGACGCACCAGGCATTATCGACGACTTCTACTTGAACTTGTTGGCTTGGTCTCTGGCAAATCTATTGGCCATTGGTCTCGAAGATGCAGTTTATGTATGGAATGCATCTACTGGGTCTGTGGGGCTATTATGCGAGCTACAGAACAAGGTCATGGTAACATCCCTTCGGTGGTCAAACGACGGCTCATACATTTCAATAGGAAAGGACGATGGAACGCTGGAGATCTGGGACATTGAAACTAATACAAAATTAAGGACAATCAATTGCGATAATCATAACACGAGAATAGCCTCGCAATGTTGGTCACAGCACATTCTCACCACTGGTTCGAGAGTGGGAAATATCTACCATTCGGACGTCAGAGTGGCCTCGCATGTAGTAGCAAAAATTGAAAACACTCACTCAGCAGAGATCTGCGGCATCGAGTATAAAAATGACGGCCTCCAATTTGTAAGTGGAGGTAACGATAATCTAGTATGCATATGGGATGCAAGGCAGCAGCACTCATCTAATTCATCAGCACAACCATTGTTTGCCAAAACAAATCACAAGGCAGCCGTTAAAGCATTGAGCTGGTGTCCCTACCAACTGTCTTTATTGGCGACAGGAGGCGGATCCAGTGACAAAACTATCAACTTCTGGAATACGAACACCGGCGCCAGAGTAAACACCATTGAAACAGGCTCTCAGATCAGCTCTCTAAATTGGGGTTATGCTTCTGGAACGGGAATGGAAGTTGTTGCAACCCACGGCTTTCCCTCCAACAATATATCGTTGTTCAACTACCCGACCCTTCAAAAAACGGGAGAAATCGCATCGGCTCATGACTCACGTATATTGAATGGCTGCCTCAGTCCCGACAGCTTGACGTTGGCCACGGTGGCAGGTGACGAAAACTTGAAATTCTGGTCTCTATTCGACTTGTACAAGTCGCATCGAGACGGACAAACCGACTCTGTAGCCAGCGACGATAGCCCGAGCGACCTCATTAATAGAGACGATGCGAAGACTATCAAAAAGTTGATGCATATTCGTTAACACTTACATAGATTTACATACACTAATAGACTCAGTTTACTATTTGCTGTCCAGCCATCGTACCGTTCTCAGTCAACTGCCCAGTGCTTTGCAGCCACCTAAAACTCTCGCGTGGCAAGTCATCACACACAGTCACACAGAGAAGTCACAGTACAGAACTTCCTGAATGTAACGAACAGGCTCACGGACAATCTGTCAGTCTTCTCTGTGATCACCGTTGCTCTATAGCAGAGCTGGCTTGGTCAGACACTTAACGTGGTCCCAAAATAGAAGTCGTGCCATGCACAATAATATATCAGAAACGATCATTGAATGTCGATAACTAAGTATCACTAGTATAAGTTAAGGAAGATACTTGCTCTGTGATACCTATTTGAATGGCTATACAAGATAGCTTAAATCTGATATTTGAATATACAAGAGCTTGAAGACATCAGGAGATAAATTTTTGAGGCGCACATCAGAAATTAGTTATTTGAAAGACCCCTACGTTTACACAAGAGGATATTCATTATGTCTACAGACGGTGAGTTTACCAGGACGCAGATTTTCGGGACGGTGTTCGAAATAACAAACCGGTACTCGGACCTTAATCCTGTTGGGATGGGGGCATTTGGGCTTGTATGCTCGGCTGTGGACAAGCTTACGGGACAGAACGTCGCCGTGAAGAAAATCATGAAGCCGTTTCTGACGTCTGTGTTGGCCAAAAGGACATATAGGGAGCTTAAGCTTTTGAAGCATTTGAAACACGAGAATCTCATCACGTTGGATGATATATTTTTGTCGCCATTAGAAGATATATATTTCGTGACCGAATTGCAGGGTACAGATTTGCACAGGCTATTGACATCCAGGCCGTTAGAAAAGCAATTTATTCAATATTTCACATACCAGATATTGAGAGGCCTTAAATATGTGCACTCTGCCGGTGTTATACACCGTGACTTGAAGCCATCCAATATTTTGATCAATGAGAATTGTGACTTAAAAATATGTGACTTTGGACTTGCTAGAATCCAAGACCCCCAGATGACTGGTTACGTTTCTACAAGGTATTATAGAGCTCCTGAAATCATGTTGACTTGGCAAAAGTACAACACTGAGGTTGATCTCTGGTCCGTCGGTTGTATTTTGTCAGAGATGATCGAAGGTAAACCATTATTCCCTGGTAAGGACCACGTACATCAATTTTCTATCATCACTGAATTGTTGGGTTCGCCACCTTCCGATGTGATCGACACCATTTGTTCTGAAAACACCTTGCGCTTTGTCCAATCTTTGCCTCATAGAGACCCTATTCCTTTTAGCGAAAGATTTGGTCACTGTACACACGTTGAGAGGGAGGCAATCGACTTGTTGTCGAAGATTTTGATCTTTGACCCCAAGAAGAGAATCAGCGCCGAAGAGGCTTTGGCTCACCCATACATGGAACCGTATCATGACCCTACAGATGAGCCTATCTGTGAAGTCAAGTTCGATTGGAGTTTCAACGACGCAGACCTTCCAGTTGACACGTGGAGAGTCATGATGTACAGCGAGATTTTAGATTTTCACCAAATAGTTGGTGCTGGCAGCCCTAATAATCTTGCAAATCTGGAGGAACAGATCGCTCACATTCAACAGGAAGGCATTCAACAACCGTTGAGATCACAGAAACAACAACAACAACAGCCCGTTGAATAAAAATTAAGAAAGCGAATCCACCATAAGTAAAGCAAGACCCGGGTCAGACCATCTAGAATGTATTGCATGTATGTATGATATATATTTGGTATTTTATTAACGGTTTGTATCTAGACATACATCTGAAAAATCGAATCTCTGTGATCCAAACTCACGATAATTATTGTATGAGAGTTATAATTTGAACAATTGAGCACATCATGGAAGGATATACCAAAGTGGTGGATGATTGCATCTCTATCAGCTTATCGTACTTAAAGGCACAAGATCAATCTAAACTGGAATGTATAGTGACATTTAGTAACATCCTGGATACTGATGTCAAGGTCAATCCACAGCCAAGTGACTTAGATAAACCACTGCAATCAGATGGCTGGTTCTCTAATATATTTGGAGGACAAGAGGCGAAGCATCAACCATTGTCAGATATAGATGGAGGAGAGGATTCGCAGGGGATAATACGTCTTGGCTATATACAATTGTTTGGCTACGTGCTAACGAATTACGCACTATCATCTGATGCATCTACAGCAAGTTTGGACTCCAAACTGGGAGAGGTCCCTTGGTTTATGAACAACGACTATCAGAGCTTTTACCACTCCAATGATGACATCAACGAGAACGAACTTAACGAGGTTCCCTTTATTGTAAACAATTCTAAAGAGAAATTGATTATAGGAGGTAAGGTGGGAGGTATAAACGATTTGTCCGTCGAGAAGGGAAAAAGCGGAAGATATCAAGCTCCATTTGAAAACCATCATTTGATTCACGATCTCCTTTACCCCTTCAACTCCTCCAAAACGCCAACAAAAGTACAAAACATAGGGTCTGGAGATCAAGAAATATCTTTAGAAGAGATCGCCGATTCCATAATTCCGATCTATACGACGTCGCAGTCACTCTTATTTACGAACTTGTCTCTAGCTTCTGAGACGTCAAAGTCCTTTCATGTTGTATTTCCTAAAATTGCCAACATGCCACCATCATATAACTCCAATCTGACAGGCCTCGCATGCGATCAGGGTTTGATATCTATAAGATACGCTCTTGTTATTGGCATGAATTTAGCATTCAATCTGCGACAAATGGCTGTGTATTTTCCTTATACAATCAAAGGGGAGAGAAAACGGGCTAATGAATCCGAATACTCAGTCATCCCCAAAATAGACAAGAACTGGGATGTCACGATCAGCCAAGATGATCGATTGAAAGTTGAAGAGGAGAGATTACTGGAGTCAGTTGAAACCAAAGAGGCATTCCTTGAAGATCTATCCCAGCTAATCAAGAATGATCTTCAACACATGCCCAAAGTCTCAAAAAATGAACGCAGAGAGAGCGTCAATGGAGCACTCACAGAGAGGGCCAGGAGAAATAGCGAGAAATCGGCGAATACAAGCAAATCGTTCTACAAGGTAAATGTCAACTCATCCGAACTTTGCACCATTAATGTGATGAGAAATGTTTTCCATCCTGGAGATGACATAAACTTTTGTATCGATGTTAGTTGCAAACAGTCGGATGCCATAGTAGGTGGGATAAGTGTGTTTTTAGAAACAGACGAAATCTATCCCAAAGTCACCGAAGGAGGAAAAGCAAAACAAAAATCCCACTCCTTCAAAGTGAGCCCAAGTAAGAAGATGAACGTATTAGCGTCCAGCTTGGGTGGCTGCTCTTCTGCCGAAACTGTATCGAAACACCAGGTTCAAGGCTATATCAATATACCTGTGCATCTCTCGTCTCAATTCACTGTCAAAGAGCTCCTAACATTGAAACACTTTCTTGTCTTCAAGTTCACATTGATAAACTACAATTCGATCAAGTTTGATCCGAATCTGACAAAGGAGCTGAACGAAGCTCCGCATCCAACGGATTCCCGAACGAACGAAGAAGCAGCCGCAAGTGACACAAATGAAGAACAAGACGCACCAGATAATCTTTCGCCTCCCCTTTCGAACGTGCTGTTGGCAGACGATCACGACATATTTTCTTTCACGAAGAGCATGAAGTATGGACTCTCGGGCAGTGATATGAAGTTCAGATTGCCGCTAACTGTTGTTGCATAGCATAGAGTACTTGACAGTAATATCACGTGATAACGTCTATTTCGGCGATCTCTCAATTTGGCCTAAAGCGGAAGTGTAATTGATAGACACGGCGTAAATGCAGATTCTCAGTTCCATCTGGCTTTTCAGCTTCTACTTTCAGATTATTATAGTACTAATTGGGAGGGCTCTCGAAGACTTGTAGAGTAGAAATATATATATCCAAAATGTGCCTATATTTTGCTGGTGAAAACAGTTTTTCATCTAAGAATAACCTGATTGTATCGTAGCGAAAATGAAAGTCTTCACCGTTTTTACATCTGCAATCTCGTTATTTTCGGCTATTACGGCGTTGCAATACACACCAACAACCGAATTGGAGGCAGACGTTTCGAAGAGAGATCTCGAGTCTATCACCTCTTCGCTTTTGAATGGTTTCGACTTCGCAGATATCATTTCTAGAATCAACTACGAAAGAATTGCAGGTTGGGCCGATGACTTGTTGCACGAGGGCAACAACCTCGACTATTTGGACAACATATTGGGTGCTTTGAAAAGGACCGAATTGTTGCCGAGAGCTGCGTTGTATTTGATCACCAACAACTCGACCAGGGAAATTGCCCTGGACGTATTATTGAGAGGTATGTCCATTGCAGGTCAGGTCAATACTACGTCTCTTTTCGTCGCATTGGACAGATCTGACTTGGCATATTCTTTAATCTCCGACACTTTGAGAGACGACGACTTCTTACCCTCCATCTTGAACGTCTCAAGAGCATTGATTGCTACAGGCGACCTCAGCTTCGAAAACATATTGGAGAGAGCCGGTTCAGTCTTGAACCGTAGAAGCGAATTGGAAGTAGACCCTGATATGTCGATGCACGAATTAGTTGACTTGGAGAAGAGGGACCAAGTTGAAGATTTGCTTACCACAGTTTTCAGCTCCATAGAAGATTCAGGTCTTTTGAACGATACCGTCCACACATTATTGACAAGCGAACAGTTCCAGGATTCGGCTGTCATAATGATTCAGGGCCTTTTACAAAACTTGGGCTCCAATACTACTTCTTCTGTCAATCTTTCCGGCATGAGACCAATTTTGTCTTCGTTGAGGGCGTCTGGCATTTTGGAGCATACTTTGTCCAGAGCATTGGAAGACGAAGATCTTAGGGATTCTTTAGAAGACGACTTGGGTCATCTCTTGAGACGTGGTACCATTAGAAGAACGGATTTGGTGTCAAGGCAAGTCGCAGCGTCCTATGATTTCGCAACCGCAACTGGATCAGCTGCTGATGGTGCAACTTCAGCAGCCAACCATGCCGTTTCAACAACATCGTCCGACATAAGGTCCTCTGGTACTAGTGGGGGATCGTCAGACCTCTCGAACACAGCATCGCAATCCAGCTCAACCACAGCAACCGAATCGACCTCTTCGGGTTCTGGATCATCTTCCATGAATGTCCCATCTGGTTTCATTTCAATGGTATTTGCGGTCTTGAGTTTGAACTTAGCACTCTAATTAATTTATAATCACATACATAGATAGATATTATCATATTAAATACCCTCGATAACTGGCGATGTAATATCACCCTCTAACAAGCTCTAGCAATGAAATTTTTAATTGAATAGCGCGATAAAAGTTCATCAAACACTCTTCTTTATCTTAGCTTCTTTTCCAAGATGTCACAATTCCAGATGGATTTCAGTGAAAGAGACCACCCGAAAGACTTGAGCAAAAGCAATATCGATATTTCAGAAGCCGAGGATAATATCGATGAGGAAGAAGGCAACGAGCATCTCTTCAATAATGATAGTGATGATGACCTTTTGTCTAAATCATTCAATTCTACGCACTTTTCAACCACGGAGGACAAGTTTATCAAAGACCATGATCTTAAATTGAAGGCTTTTGAAGCTTTACACTTACATGGGCACCACAATGGTAACTCCCCTACCAATATTAGCCACAGTCCTTCAAGTAGTATGAAGAGAAGACAGTCGATTATAGACTTGCCCCAAGAACATAATTTGGCACACACATCCTTTCCCACATTGACTCCCGGGTTTAAAAAGACGTCTGAGGTTAAGTCGGGTGAGATAGAGATCGACACTCTCCCTGAGCAATACCCTTCTGAAGACTTGATAGGCCTATTCGAGAACGTGAAGACTTGCTTGGACATGAGGCATAAGTTTTTGGGTCTTTCCTGCCAGTTGGATGAGATGGAAAACCCTAAAAACAAGGATGAATGGGAAATATACCCTCCACCTCCAAAACCGACGTATAAATCGAAAAATAGGTTCAATCAGCTTCCCAACGTAGGTGGTGACGATTCAGAGGAATTTTCTTTTGACAAATGCGAAATCCCCAAAGGAACTGAACGATTTCACTACAAGGAGGGAGAAGAAGATGTGTATTGTGTTTACGACTCTGAGACCAATAAGCCTATAGTTGAGATTCCTACCTTGAGAGACTTCTATTCGATGTTGGATAAGGTGACAAAGATGTCTTCTGATGGTCCTTCAAAGTCGTTTGCATTCAAAAGACTACAATATTTAGAGGCGCGTTGGAATCTTCATTACTTGCTAAACGAGTTTGAAGAGAACAAATGGTCAAAGAGAAACCCTCATCGTGATTTTTACAACGTTAGAAAAGTGGATACACATATTCATCACTCAGCATGCATGAACCAGAAGCATTTATTGAGATACATCAAGTACAAGCTCAAAACAGAACCTGACGAGCAAGTGATATTCAGAGATGGTAAAATCTTGACTTTGAAGGAGGTGTTTGAATCTTTGAAATTGACAGGCTATGATCTCTCTATAGACACGTTGGATATGCATGCACACACTGATACATTCCATAGATTTGACAAGTTCAATTTGAAGTATAACCCTATTGGAGAGTCTCGGTTGAGAGAAATTTTTTTGAAGACAGATAACTTCATCAACGGTAAATATTTGGCAGAATTAACCAAACAGGTATTCGAGGATCTCGAGAGCTCGAAATATCAAATGAATGAGTTGAGGATTTCAATTTATGGAAGGTCCATAAATGAATGGGATAATCTTGCAGCTTGGGTAATAGATAACAAGTTGTTCAGTCACAATGTGCGCTGGCTTATCCAAGTTCCAAGACTTTATGATTTATATAAGAAGAATGGAAATGTGCAGACCTTTCAAGATATCATGCGGAACTTGTTCCAACCGCTTTTTGAGGTCACTATAAACCCTCAGTCCCATCCCAAGTTACACGTTTTCTTGCAGAGGGTAGTTGGTTTTGATTCTGTCGATGATGAATCCAAGAGCGAGAAGTCATCCCAGTCGAAAAAATTTCCCTCCGCTGACAGATGGGACAATTCCACCAATCCACCTTACTCATACTACATTTACTACATTTTTGCCAACTTGGTGTCATTAAATCAGTTGAGAACTCGCCTATGCTACAATACATTCTTATTGAGGCCCCATTGCGGCGAGGCTGGCGATCCAGAGCATTTGATTACTGCTTTTCTCACCTCCCACTCCATCTCGCACGGGATCTTGCTCAGAAAGATCCCCTTTATCCAATATCTCTATTACTTGGACCAAGTGGGTATGGCAATGTCTCCCTTGTCGAACAATGCCTTGTTCTTGAACTACGACAAGAACCCCTTCCACAATTTTTTCAAGAAGGGTCTCAATGTCTCTCTCTCAACAGACGACCCACTCCAATTTTCATACACCAAAGAGCCTCTCATAGAGGAGTATTCCGTGGCAGCTCAGATATACAAGCTATCTAATGTCGATATGTGTGAGTTGGCTTACAATTCTGTTAAGCAGTCTGGCTTTGAGGCCCGAATCAAGAGGCATTGGCTAGGAAAAAAATTCCACCTAGGTGGTGTCGAGGGCAATGACATAGAAAAGACCAACGTTCCAGATTTGAGGCTCTCTTATAGAGAGCAATCGTTGAAAAATGAGTTGAATCTTGTCAACCACTATACTAAGTTGAAAAAGTAGTGTAAAGGAATATTCGAATTTATGCATTTAGAGAGCTTGTGGTTGCGACATTAACTCAGGTTTTTTGCCATTAGGTGTTTGTAGATCCTTTAGATGAAGTAATAGTACAAAGTTCGACCATTGAGAGTTGCCAGCGCCTAAGATGGGGAGAGAATATAATGTTATCAAAGTAATTGGCATCCAGGATGACATCGAGATAGAATTACCAGCTGTGATGACGATTGCGGGCTCAGATAGCTCTGGGGGAGCAGGCATTGAAGCTGATTTGAAGACTTTCACTGCCCATGGGGTGTACGGGTTGACATGTATTGTGGCATTGACGGCACAGAATACACAGGGGGTTCGGAAAATACAGATTGTGCCCCGAGAGACCATTCGGGAGATATTGCAAGCGAACTTTGCAGACCTTATATTCGGACATGAGGTGCCTCCTTTGAAGGTGATCAAGACTGGGATGTTGACAGCAGCAGCGATTGATGAGCTCGCCGGATACTTGCCATTGCTACGGGAAAAGGACATCAAGTTGGTGTGTGATCCTGTCATGATCAGCACCTCAGGGAATACCCTCATTCCACCTGAGTCTGTGCAAATGTGCCTCGATAAATTGTTCCACGGAGTTTATTTGCTAACACCTAACTTCAAAGAGGCACTATCATTGTATAAGTTGGCTAAAGGAGAAGAATTGGACTTGAATGACTTCAGCACGTTGGACTATTTCGTCAATTTTGTCATCGATCTTCAGAGAGCTTTAGGGTGTGAAAATATATTGGTAAAGGGTGGTCATATCATCTGGGACTCAAAAGAGGGTAAGCCTTCGGACAATCAAATTTATGACGGAGAAACTGACAACAATACTGTCATTATCGATATACTTTATGAATCTCAAACCAAGAAGGTTTCCGTTCACGAATCTCCCTACTTAAGGACCAAGAATTCCCATGGAACTGGATGCACATTGGCAGCTGCAATAGCTGCTCAACTATCAAAAGGTATGAAGTTGAACCAGGCGGTTCCCTTATCTATAAACTTTGTTCATAGGGCCATGGTTTCACTCAAAAACAAGTTGGGCCATGGTAATGGGCCATTAAACCACACAATCAGTCCGAAAAGACTCCAGGAGGTGACTGATACAAAGAAGATTCAAAAGGTATTAGACGCTTCTATTCATGGTGACTCTCCTATTATAGAGCTGTTCAAAAACCATCCTTCAGTAGTAGAGGCATGGGAACGGTATATCCATCATGACTTTGTCAAACAGATCGCATTGAACCTGCTACCATTCGACAAGTTTTTTTACTTCTTAGAGCAAGATTACTACTACTTGTTGAACTATGCCCAGGTCCATTCCCTTGCGTCCGCAGTTGCCCCAAACTACCAGTACATCCGGCTGCAGGCCAACATAGTTTTGGAGGTCATCCAGGAAATAGAGAAACACAGAGAAAAGCTATTGGCAAACTACGGAGTTGAATATGACTCCGAAATGAACCCCAAAACCAACCCAAAGCCGGGCAAGGCTTGTTTGGATTACTGCAACTATTTGTTGCACATTGCAAGAACTGAGGATTTTCTCGGGATCAAGGTCGCCATGTCCCCTTGTCTAAATGGATATAAGGAGGCTGCAGACTTCGGAAAGTATATCAGGTCGTTCGGTCCTCCCCCAGATTCCCAGAACGACGACGTCAGTGCAATTTACGCCTCTTGGTTGGACGATTATACCTCTGACTGGTACGTTGAGGCAAACAGAAGTGGTCTTCAAGACTTGGACAACCTATTTAAGATGTATCAAGTTGACGGAGAGAGATTTAACCATCTAGTCGGCATATTTAGAAGGGTCACAGAGCTTGAAGGCGAGTTCTGGGATGAGGTGTTGAAACACCAAAGTACATAGTGGTAGCTTCTTAAGAATCGTAACCTGTAAAATGCTGAAATGAAATTACAGTTTGTAAACACCCTTTCTTTTTCTATCGTTCATGCTAATGAGAATTTGGCAATTCATAGGTTTGAGAATTGTATCCTAATCAATCTATGTTCAACCCTTATAATCAACAGACAGCTGGGTTCAATGGCCAGCAAACGGGGTTTGGAGGTGGCTCCAACCAACCGCCCCCAAATTCCCAACAACCATATCAACAATTTCAACAAACAGGATACTATCAACCACCAACGATGCAGCCCCAGGCTACAGGATTTTACCCTCAGCAGCCGATGTACCAGCAAGGGATGCAGGGACAGCCTATGGGGATGTCTCAGCCTCAATTGCAACAGCAGCAGACTGGCTACATTCAGGCAATGCCCACAGGATTCCAACAAGCTGATCATGCGCCTGTTACAGTTGTCGAAAATAGCGAGCTCAAGATTCCTAGCATCAGGCTTTCGTTCATCAGCGCAGAGGACCAGACAAAGTACGAACATCTATATCGTACTGCGGTGCCGAAGGGGGAGCAGGCAATAAGCGGCGATGCCGCGAGCAACATCCTTCTCAGATCAGGACTTCCTCCTGTCACCTTGGCAGAGATATGGTCATTGGCAGATAGTAACAGATCGGGATCATTGTTATTCCCTGAATTCGCTCTCAGTTTGCATCTTTGTGGGATGGCTAAACGAGGCGAGCTGCTTCCTACAACAATTCCCGAGAAGTGGCTGAACGAAGTTCGGAGTTTTGTCGATGCTATCAATTTCTCGATTCCGGATGATCCTTCGACAGTTTTGAATAACACACCATTTGCAAACATGTTCAATCAATCCAGCAATAGCCAGAGTAATTGGGGCCAGACCCAGGCGAACTCGTTCGCACCCTCAACGACATTCAATTCCCAACCTACTGGATTCATCCAATCTAACAATAACTTGAATAGTTTGAATCAAACAGGTTTCCAAGGTACAGCGGGACTCACTTCACAACAGACAGGAATACCGTCTGCTTCAATACAGACGCAAAGAACAGGAGGCAACTTGATTCCACTCCAGCCGCAACAAACTGCCGGACTTATACCAGCACAAAAGACTGGTCCTCTTCAGCCTCAAAGTACTGGTTTTGGAGCACAATATAATCAGAACTCTAACACTGATCCTTCTGGCTCTAACGGATTGCCTCTTCAACAGACAGGTCCTTTGAGGCAGCAGGTGACAGGGGCACAGCCTAGTATCGTCTCTCAACCAACGGGAAATTTAAGTGGACAGCTGGCAAACACACAAATCAATCCCCAAAGTACAGGGTTTGGCTTTTCGAATGGTCCTTTAAATCAACAGCCTACAGGATTCTCTGGTTTGCCCCTACACTCTCAGCAGACTGGATTTTCTAACCAATCGTTGCAGCCACAAACTACGGGATATGGAACTCAAACTATTCAGTCACAAAACACGGGATATGGGAATCAACCTTTGACAGCTCAACCGACGGGAAAACCAGGTGAGTGGGGATTTGTTTCCATGCCTACTGGTGGCATTCCTGGATTGAATGCTATGGAACAACATTTTTTACCTTCTTCTCAACTTCCTTCGCATAATTTACAGGATGTTATGGGAGGTACCTTAAAATCAAACGTTACATGGGCAATAACTAAACAAGAAAAGCAAATCTATGATGGGGTGTTCAATGCTTGGGATACCTCTAGAAGGGGATATATCAATGGGGATGTTGCCTTGAAGGTTTTTGGAAAATCTGGTTTGAGCAGACCAGATTTGGAGTCAATTTGGACTTTGGCAGATACGAATGATAGTGGTAAACTCAACAAGGATGAATTTGCTGTAGCAATGCATCTTGTTTATAGACGATTGAATGGGTTTGATATTCCACTCCGTTTACCTGCTGAGTTGATACCTCCATCCAACAAGTACATTCAGGATTCTGTCGACGCCTTGAAGCATTCTTTGAAGAAAAGTGCAACAACATCATCCAAAGCACTGCCTTCTGTTCTGAATAAGAATAATGCTTCTAGGTTCAAAAATGATGATAACAATGTTGGATACATTTCAAATTCGCGTCACAGAAGAAAGCAAGAAGGCGAGCAGGTACAAGATAAGATGACTTCAAGTGATAAAGCCAATTTGAGTGTTGAAGATTTAAAGAAGTTGATTCGCGAAAAGAAGATCTTGTTGGATGCAATTGATGCTGAGGAGGAAGATAAAGTGGTCACAAACAGAAGAATTGTGGCAAAGAACCTTGAAGATATAGAAAGCATGAAATCGAAGATCAAGATGATTCAAAAGGAATTGAATCTGAAAGAGAATGGTACTGATAGGTCAATGTTGTTGAATAAATTAAATTATTTGACCGTCAACAAAGTTCCTAACTTGATCAAGAGTATCCATAACGTTAATCAGAATATAGCAACTTCCAAGGTAGAACTTCTCAAGTTGCAGTTGCTTAAAGAGAACCCCTCTTGGCAACCTGGGAGTAATGACATTGTGGGTACAGGTTCAAATGGTGAGGTGACCGATTCAGATAGACGTAAATTCAAATCCAAGCAATTACTCAAGCAAAGAATGTTGGCTTTGACCGGCAAATCCTATGACAGTGGAGACTTTGATACAAAGTTAGATCAAGGACGTTCTCATGCAGATGAGGAGTATAGTAAACAAACTGAAATCGTTACTAGCATAGAACTGAGCATCAAGGAGTTGGAAGAAAATTGTTCTTTAAATTTGAAATTTACGAACTCTGAGATTTATGGAGGTGAAAAATGGGAAGAAGGGAAAGGAGTTTCTTCCGAAATATCAAAGTTTATTCAAGAATTGAAAAATCAGGAGACAAAAGACCCACCCCCTGAGACTGAGCATAAATCGAACGCAGTTCTGGTTGACAATAGTAGTTCTTTGAACTCGAATAATGTTTCGAGTCGAAATCAGGCTCCAAATATCCCAACAGACCTGTCTAGTACATATAAATCTCCTATGGATAGAGCAGCCTATATAAAGGCACAAGCAGAGAAGAAGATGAATGAACGGTTGGCGAAGTTAGGAATATCCAGGAACCGAAACAAGACTGCGGCGCCTCCTTCAGATCAAAAGGATATTATTCCGAATCCAACGAAAAGTACACCTGATGAAAAGAAGTCTCCGGAAGCCGCAGTGAAGGTGGAAGAGCCCACAAAGCCTAAGCAACCTATCCAGTTGGAGTCCCCTAAAATTACTACTTCTGACCAGTCTACTGCAAAAGTTCCTCATCCGGAAGAAGCTGCGGATTCCGATGATGATGGTGAAGACGATGAGGAGTACAAGCAGTTGTTGAAACAGAAGCAAGAAATGGAAGCAAAAGAGGCAGAGCGCAAGTTGAAGAAAAAGCAACAGAAGGAAGCTAGGCTAGCTCAGATTCGTAAGGAAATGAATGATTTAAATAACAAACAAGATGATTCCGGTTCTGACGAGGATGAGCAAGTAAATGGGAAACTGGATCACGCCCTGGAACCCGAAGAACAAGTACTCACTCGTGATGACGCTCAACAATCGGTTATTCCAGAGAATCAACATGAAACTATCAAAGATGTTGCCAGCGAAAACGGTCCTAAGATGGTACATGATGACTCTAGTGCTCCTTCGGCTACTGAAACGCAGACACAGCTATTACATGGCAATAATCCGTTTCAAAGGAGAGATGCACCAACATCACAATCATTTTCTGACACCAACCCATTCTTCAAACGTACTACAAGCGAACCAAAGGTAGATCCTAAAAAGGCTGCGGCTCAAAGAGCATCTCAACGTGGCATTGATGACGGCGATGATTGGTCCGATTCGGACAATCACAGTAGTGACGAGGAGGAGCCAAATAGGGCAGGGGCAGCCAAACTAGCGAGTTTATTATTTGGTGGAATGCTGCAGCCGCCAGCTAGGTCATCGAGTGCAGCTGAAGAAACTCCTCGGGCTGATGTTGAAGTGAAAAATGAGACTCCTCCTGCTGATATTGAAGTGAAGAATGAATCTCAAGAGACTGATACTGAAAGCAATAGTTCCTTCTTTACACCATCACCTCAAGCGCTCCCCACTGATGCCAATGACAATGATGGGATCGACACTGATACAGAATTGAATGCTTTGTCAGGACCAAGTGACCCCAATCAAGCTTCAACTCTCCTGACGGTTTCTTCGTCGGCCCCATTGCCTCCGCCACCTCCTCCTCCTTTTCCTCCTCCACCTCCCTTACTGAGTAACCATACAGATAGTTTCTCTGCTGCACTGACACCTCCTGTTGGTCTTCCTCCTCCTCCTCCTCCTCCTCCTCCTCCTCCTCCTCCTGCAGTCTCGGGAGCTGGAGCAGGGATCGAGAGTTCAGGTCTGGGTGCACCCAATCTTGGCGCTTTGTTAGGACAAATTCAAACAGGTAAATCATTGAAAAAGGTGGGAGATAGTGAAAAAAAGATTGCAGAAAACCCTGTCGCAGGAAGGGTTTTGTAATTTATTCAAGCTAACAAATATCGTCAGTTACACTATTTACAAATAAATTTTTTATATACAATAAAGATTAAGTCACTTGTAGAGATTCTCAATGGTTTGGTACAATCGTGATGACATCGTCTTGAAGAGTAACATCGACTACCTCGCCTTCTTTGATCTGACCCTTGATCATGACTTTGGCCAAGGGGTTTAATATTTGCTTTTGAATGACACGGTTCAATGGTCTGGCACCATAAACAGGATCGTACCCTATCTCGACCAACTTGTCTTTCACGTCTTGAGAAATCTCGAGCCTTATTCTTTTATCGGCTAAACGTACATCAATTTCACCTAGACGAATTTTCAAAATATTCTCCAAAGATTTCTTACTGAGTCTGTTGAAAATTAATACATCATCAAGTCTGTTGAGAAATTCCGGTGGGTAGTAATTTTCAAGCGATCCTATTATCTTTTCTTTAGTTTCTTTACCTATGATGCCATCAGATGTGTCCTTGTCGGCAATTAAGTGCTCTTGGCCGATGTTCGAAGTCATCACTATTATGCAATTGCGGAAATCAATATGCTGACCATGAGAATCAGTCAACGAACCTTCATCTAAAACTTGTAGAAGTAACTTTGATACATCTGGATGTGCCTTTTCAAATTCGTCAAACAAAACAACCGAGTATGGTCTTCTCCTGACAGCTTCCGTCAACTCGCCACTTTCATCATAACCCACATAACCTGGAGGAGAACCTATCAATCTAGAGACTGTATGCTTCTCTTGAAACTCGGACATATCAAATCTGATTACTGCTGACTTGTCATTAAATAAGAATTCTGATAAGCATTTTGTCAATTCTGTCTTACCAGTTCCAGTAGGACCCAAAAACATAAAAGAGGCAATAGGTCTTGCATCACTAGTCAATCCTGCTCTTTGTAACCTGACTGCATCTGCGATCGCATGTATTGCTTCGTCCTGACCAATTACTCTTTGCTTCAAGATATCTTCCATATCTAGCAACTTATCTTTCTCACCTTTCATCAAGTTCTCGAGAGGAATACCGGTCATCTTTGAAATAACGCTACCAATATCATCAGATGTCACAGAGTCGTGCAAAAGATTTGTACCTTTTGTTTGATTCTCATTTTCGGTCGTCTCTTTGAGCCTTTTCTCTAACATTGGAATAGTCGAGTATTGTAACTCGGAAGCCTTTCCGTACATACCTTCCCTCTGGGACTCTTCGAGATCAAATCTGGCTTGTTCTAAATCAGACTTCACCTTTTTTACCTCATCTATGATCTTTTTCTCAGCTTCCCATTTTTCGACGAACTCGTTCAATTCTTCTTTTTTGACGTTCAATTCTTCCTCCAATTTTGCTCTGCGGTCAATCGATAAAGTATCCTCTTCTTTCCTTAATGACTCAAGCTCAATCTCAATGGTCATTATTTGTCTTTCTAAATGGGCAATAGTATCAGGACGAGACTCGTGTTGCAATCTCAATGTCGAGCACGCTTCATCCACCAAGTCGATTGCCTTATCAGGCAAGAATCTGTCAGTGATATAACGGTTCGAATATATTGCAGCTGTAACAAGAGCAGCATCCGTAATCCTTACACCATGGTGCACTTCGTACCTCTCTTTCAATCCACGCAAAATAGAAATAGCATCTTGTACAGAGGGCTCATTGATCTGAATCGGAGAGAATCTTCTAGCTAACGCAGCGTCTTTCTCAACATATTTTCTGTATTCCTCAATAGTTGTTGCTCCACAGAGAGAAAGTTTACCACGAGCCAATGCAGGTTTAAGAAGATTGGAAGCATCTATAGATCCTTCAGCCTTACCCAACCCCATTAAAAGGTGAAATTCATCGATGAAGAGTATCACAGATCCATTTTTTTCTTCTACCTCTTTCAAGATTTGTTTCAACTTGCCTTCAAAATCACCTCTAAACTTCGAGCCTGATATTATACCAGCCAAATCCAAAGTGACTATCTGCTTGTCCTTCATAGACTCGGGCACTTCCTTCCGTAAAATTCTCTGTGCTAATCCCTCCATGATGGCTGTCTTACCCGTACCGGCATTACCTATCAAAACTGGATTATTTTTTGATCTCCTCGACAAAACCTGAATGGTTCTTCTGATCTCCTCGTCCCTGCCAATCACAGGGTCCAATTTACCGTCTCTCGCCATATCTGTGAGATTGGTTCCAAATTTCTCGAGTGCTGGACGATCGTCCTGTTCTTCTTTATTCATTTGCATCTGTATATGTCTTCTCCCGCTACTATGCATTAGTCTCCGAGTGTCCATATGTATGCTGAACACACTGGGCGGCTCAACTCTTCCTCCAATTACCGCATATTGCCTCCCACTAGCTAGAAGTCGAGACTTTGAAGATGTGATGAAGGCCTGAGCTAATCTTGTTTTTTGGCTCGTTAACACATCCGATGCCAATATTATCTTACTTCTTCCACCGAGCATGATCTGACTACAATGCTTATCCGTGTCAGTGATAAAGATATGAATTGACTCTTTTAAATAGAAGAGCCTTAGTCTATATTCCAGAAATTTCTCGAATCATCTAACTATATACAGGAATATCCATCGAGATCAAGAAAGCAGTTCAGATGAACTTGTGGATGTCTGGCCGAAATCGTAGTCGTTAATGTGTATGGAGTCCGGAGACTCGCCTTCCTGGTCCATGTTTGGATAATGGTGTGATTCTTCACCTGAGTTGTGTTCAATATAGTTGCGAGAACCGTCGGACAATCTGGATTCTGGGGAAGGTGAAGATGCAGATACCAGCGAGGTATTGTCAGCTCTGTCACGCCACCCGGAGTTTCCAGCCACGACCGTCTCCATCGAAACTTCCTTGTTGCTGGTAGATGCATTCTCAGGTCTTTTGAGTCCAGTTGCAGATTTCGTTTGCAACCAACGACTGAGGTTCCCGATCAGGTAATTCTTGCGTTGTGACAACGGCTTGACGTTGTGTGAAGAGTCATCGCTGTGCAAATTCAACACATCGTCTATGCTGATACGACGTCCGAGGACATCTGTGAGTTCCTGCCTCTTTTCTAAAAGCTCTATGTTTCTGATCCATTCCCACACAAGGGTTATCAATATTACCTCGAAGAGCGATGGAAGAAAACGCAACCACATCACCCTCTGCCAGTTGTATCTGAAATAAGTGATGATTAGGATGTTAATGACAACTATCATCACGAATGTTATTTGCACCACGGTCGCCAATGGTAGCAATCTCTTCGAATACGATACCTTGGTGGTGTTCTTTTGCAAAATGGTGTAATGAAGAACACTAGCCCAGAAACCTGAGATGAGAATCAACCTCAACAAGATCCTCGCGAATCTCCAGGTATGGTAGCTGGACCACGGATCGTTTAGAGTGCCCGTGAATAGAAGGTTGAACCTTAGCTGGAAGATGAACATCACTACCATGTACAGTATAATCAAAATGCTGCCTGCTATTCCCACGATCCACTTGAGCTTCTTCTTAGATAGACGAATCACCATCTCGAGCCACGCCAAATTGACCAAGAATTGCGATACTGTATATGTTATTTCATAAACACGATCGTTATACACCGTCTTGTGGATTCTGACAATATCAACCACATCCTTATGGTACTGGTTGGCCGATGTTCTAGTATAGCGATTCAACACTATTGTCGTCATTATGGAAAACATCAAAGTCGCCAAAAGAGCCATCCACGACTTTCTCTTGTGTTTGGGCGATAGAAACTGCATCATCGAAAGCATCCAGCTTGCTGCACACACTCCACTCAAAGTGAAGAGCGTGGCTATAAAGTCATCGGCAGAGTTACTCTCGCTATAAGGATACATCTGGTTACCATCATTTACCAAAGACCCTCTCAAAAGGTCGCTAGCATTCGAGAGCTCTGAGCGGCTGCAGTTTGTCAAGTAAAACAACGAATGAGGATCATCAGTGTTGTTTCTACTCCACAACCCCAGTGATAACGATTCATATGTGAAAAATCCAGATGTCAAAAAATATATCGAACAGTTCAGAGAGTTGCTCTCTCTAATAGTAGAAAATATGTCATTCAAATTCATGCTCTCTTTCCATATTAAGTCAACGGTCTTCTCCTTCCAAGTGCCTATTGAAATAGCATGACGATAATTGTCTTTTGAGGCTGTTGATGTTGCGACATTTTTTTGAATCGCGACATTTGTTGAAGATATCAGATCCTTTCAGACTATAACATAAATTTTCTACACTTGATCTGAGAGGTATGTCGTTTCTAGACAACACTGGGGCTTTAAATAGTGGCACTACTCACGGTGGAGATGGTAGTGAAGAGATCAGTTCTCAGTTTTCGAATTTGAATGTTGGGACGTCCAAGAAAAAGCGATCAAACAGGGTTTTTCATACCGACATCACCAACACCTCTATACTGAATGTGGAACAAGATCGGAGTGCGGCGACAATGTCTCCAAAGATGGGAATGACGCATGAATTGACGTCTTTTGGTCAACACGAGGCGGAAAATGGAAGACTTGAGTATACGGGGGAGGAGGAAGGTAGCCTTCTGTTGCCTGAATATAGGTATCAGCAACAGCAGCAGTACATGTCATATTCGCCTAAGGGTGAGTTTGGGGTTAGGAATTTCTCGACATTCGAAAACGCATCGCCTCCCTCGGCAATTACACAAGTTCACTGTATAGATCAGGGGACATGTTCATCGAAGTTTATGAGATCTACCATGTATTTCGTCCCGGAAAGTGAATCGCTTCGCGAGGCCACTAAACTACCTGTAGCTGTGACCGTCAGGCCGTTTGCTCCTAAACTCGTGTCCGAGGATGACGTCCCTGTTGTGGATATGCGCCAGGATGGAGATGCTGATGAGTCTGACCCCTTAAATATAGGCCCTCCAAGGTGTCGTCGATGCAGAACCTACATAAACCCATCGATGCAATTCACTTCGTCCGGCAGATTCACCTGTAATATCTGTCAATTTGCAAACAACAAGTTAGAATATAACTACAACGGCATTTTTGACTCGATGTTCTATCCGTCTCAAACGGCACCTACCAAGAGGCCCGAACTACAGAAAGGTGTTTATGATTTAATTGTCCCTGATGAATACAATGTCGGTGGAACAGGAAGCGTGAACCATTCTTTACATCACGTTTTTCTCATAGACGTTTCTGAACAAAGTATTCGACAGAGTATCCCTTCACTAGTAGCGGATTCTGTTAGAACAACCTTATATGGGAATGATGTTGACGCAAAAAGTGTCAATCGGAAAATAGCTATCATAACATTCGACAAACGTCTAAGAATATATAATCTTTCTCCCAGTTTGAACACATGTCAGGTTTCAATTTTATCTGATTTAGAAGATCCCTTCATTCCATTCCATGAGGGTTTATTTGCAGATCCTTACGAGAGTCGGGATCTCATTGAAGATGTTTTGAATCACCTTGAATTGATTTGCAGCGACTCAGATATTATACCCGAAGCCGAGCCCTGTTACGCAGCTGCCTGCCGTGTTGCCATGATGTGCCTTGAACCTTATGGGGGTGGTAAAATCACATCCGTGTTGACTTCCTTACCATCGTGGGGTCCTGGTGGTTTGTCTTACAAAACAATGCAGCCAGGTAAGAGCTCTATTGAGACAGAAAAGCATCTATTTTTGCCCAATAACGCATACTATCAACAATTGGCTAAGGACTTTGTCTCTTCCAATGTTGGAGTTGATTGTATGATTGTGTCTAACAATTCTGTTGATGTTTCCAATGTAGGCTGGTTGTGTGCCGCCAGCGGAGGGCAGGTATTCAATTATCCGGACTTCAATATTGAGGTTGACGGTCGTACATTCATGGGGAGATTTGCAAGTACTGTGTTGAAGACCAGAGGATATCAAGGTCAACTCAAACTCCGTTGTTCGAATGGTTTACAAGTTTCTCAGTACTACGGTACTTCCTATGTGAATCCGGATTCATCTCCAGTCACTGGCGCTTCCGATCCACATATATCTGTGTTAGATGAAGATCAATCATTCACTATCTTAATGACTTATGATGGAAAATTGAGTACCAATTATGATTGCCATTTCCAGGCCGCTTTGTTATATACTGACGTTAATGGTTTAAGAAAAGTCAGAGTTATCAATTTAGTGCTTGCTGTTGCCGAAAGGCTTGAGGACGTTTTCAACTTGACGGATGAAGATGCAATAGCAACAACCATTATAAGGGACACGCTCTCTTTTGTTGGAGAACAACCTGTGTCGGAGTTGCGTGATTCTGTGAACTCCAAAATGGTGGAGGTCTTCACTCAATACAGAGCCATGAGTGAACTTGGTCATAATCAGAATGGGACTTTGACGAACAAACTCTTGCTACCAGAAAAATTGAAGCATTTGCCTTTGTATATATTAGCATTCATCAAGTCCAAAGCCATTTCCTCGTCTCCCACCATTGCAATAGATGCGAGATTGGTCGATGCTTATCAAATGCTTAAGATGCCTATCGAACGTTTGTTGTATCATCTCTATCCTGCATTAATAGAGTTGCATTCGTTGAGTGAATATGATGGTGTGGTGAATCCCGACTACAACTTTGTTAATTTGCCTGTCTGTACAACATTATCGATCAAGAACTTGGATCCCAGTGCGTATATCTTGTGTGATGGTATGAAAATTTATTTCTGGGTACACCCTAGTGTGAATATATTGCTTTTGCAGGATATATTTGGTGAGCATATCCAGACTTTCGAGGATTTGGATGCTTCGTACGACGAGTTGCCTGAACTAGTTACCAGCATTTCTCTCCAAGTAAGGAATTTGGTGAAATACTTCCAGCTGGAAATAATCGGTTTGCTGTTGTTAGATTCTGCGTCAATCGAAATGATTCGAGAGGGGGTCGATGCAAAGGTTTCCAGTTTTAAGGAAATGCTTGTAGAGGACAATTCTTTGGGAACCGTTATTTCTAGCAAGGGACCTGCTTACTCAGAATATTTGGTTAATCTTCATAAGGCAATTCGAGTTAAGTTGGACAATGATAAATCGTCAAATAAGGTCAGGGAGTCTGTAAATCTGGCTGCATATCATGAGACATTGGCGCAAAGGATTATACATTATTAATTGGATGATGGTACAGAGTAGAAGTGTATATAAGTGTATATATTCAAGAATCGTTGAGCAAGTTAGCCGTTTCACGCAATATCTCTTTGGCTTCTCCGCTATCAATTTTACGTATAGCGTCATTAATCGAACTTTTTAAATTTGGACGAGACTTGTAGAATTTCAAGGATGATTCTGATTTGTTAGCGGCAGCAAAAACGAGATTAGTGACTAGATAGCTGACTCTCAATATCAAATCAGCACAAGAGGTTTGAGCTCTAAGTACTTCAGATAATATCTCGATTAGCTCTGTATTGAATG
This sequence comes from Debaryomycetaceae sp. ZIM 2471, assembly GCA_031081905.1. Taxonomy (NCBI): domain Eukaryota; kingdom Fungi; phylum Ascomycota; class Pichiomycetes; order Serinales; family Debaryomycetaceae; species Debaryomycetaceae sp. ZIM 2471. Next base: position 310,771 of record JARYTF010000001.1, on the reverse strand, counting down.
GAGCAGTTTCAATAAGAATATAAGATACGAGATCGTACTCTGATGTAGCCGTAGCTAATAGCCCTGCGATGACAATCTGCAAAGATTCGTCGGTTGCATTCATTAGCTTTATGGTGAGGCCGAGTCTCTTTCGGTTATTGTTCTCTTCCACATTGAAGAATTTAGCTAGAATGAAAGGTCTTGTGATCAAGTTTGACACTAGTTCCCAACTAGTTCTTTGTATATCTGGGAAATCTGACTCCATTATCAAGTTGTCTAAATGAGAGTCAAACAACTTCGTTATAACAAAATCCTTCAAATCGTTGGAATTATAGGAAGTAATATTAGTTAGTGCTAATAAAGATTCAAATTTATCCAAGTTCGTCAACAGATTGCTAAATCCCAAATCATTTTGTTGCAACTTCCCAGGATAATGACTGATCGAAGGTCCTAAAAGTTCGAAGATGAATGATGCAACGCTCTTTTGATCGTATTTGTTGAAAATTAAGGCTGGATTTATTGAAATCAAAATCTTTGCCAAAGATCTCACCCCTAAAAGTCTTGCCTCTATCACCTCACTCACTTCACTGGAAGACCTCGTATAGCCTTCTTTTATTGTACTCCTTGTGATAAGGAAGTCCATTATCGTGTTCATAGATCCTTGCTTCACCAATTCTGCTCTGATCTTCTTCTCTTGTATGGAGGCGATCGAGTAAATGATTTTCAAGAGACCTCCACTGGGAGTCGTGTCATTTTTGTGATGCATCCTCGTGTGTGTCTTGCTCAGCATGAATTTCTGTACAATCTTGTGCTTTATTAATAAATCTCTGCAGAACATTAGTATTTCATCCTTATTTGAAACGTTATTTTTGCTATCTATGCTTGGATCAGCTACTTCCTTTAAATGACCGATAGTCCTGTTTCTACTGTCTGCTGCCTCGGGTATTTTAGTCAAGTTCTGGAACACAACGATCAATCCATATGATTTTGAAGTGCTCTCGCCCAAAGCTTCATCACTTATCAACGAGACTAAAAAGCAAACGACCGTTTCGTCGTCTCTAATTCTTTTTGCAACCCGAGGTTGAAGACTCAAATACGCCAATCCTTCTATCACATTTTCTCTTATATTAGTATTGCCTTCCTCGCTATGTATGACCTCAATAAGGTTATCGCAGAGATCGTTAATATCAATTTTATTGATATCTTTTCCACTATTTATTTGCACGAAATTCCACAATTTGATTATGTCTAACACAGAAAGTAACTTTATCCCCAAGTCACTGTGTTTGGACCCAGCTTCCAAAAACTTCAAATAGGTTTCAGTATTGAATTTGCGACACACCTCGCTCAAACAAGATGTACTCAAAAGGTTCAAGATACCTCTGGCCATATTTTTCGCCGCTTCGTTCTTCGATCCCGGAGTCGCAAACTCCTTCACGTAGTTGAGGATATGATCAGTACACTTCTTGCCAGTGTAGACTGGTATCATAATCTCGGGCATTATGGGGAATAGTATATCCAAAAGTTTGATCATATTGCCAAACTCGAGATACAGAAGCCTCGATTCTTCATCAAACTGGAAATCGAAATAGTCCTGAACTCTCTCACTTACATCATTTGGATTCTTCTTATAGTACGTAAGGATCACGAGTGCTATGATTGCATTGAGCTCTTCTCTTGTGGTATCGTTTCCAGCAGAGGTGCAACAATTGACATGTCCAAAAAAGATATCCAACCTTTTCGTATCAGCAACATCAAACACTCTTTCCAAATTGAAGTACAACAGGCAAAGAAACTTGCTTTCCTGTAGATTATCTGACGAGAGGTTCATCAACTTGCGTCCTATGATTTTACATGTGTCCTCCAACAAATCATTTCTATTGTCCTCAGTCAAATGAAGAACGTTCACTACGACACCTCCTTGGTTGTCTCCCAATACCCGCAACAACTCCAAGAATCTCAAGCAATGGTGTTTTAGTAGTTCTTTAAGTATCTCATTGCACTCTTTTTTCAATGAGCATTTTGATAGATAGTCCAAATCTCCCTTCCTGTTGACCAATTCTTCCAGACTTTTTACATCTGCGACAATCTCATTCAACCTTTTGTCCTCAATTGACAAGCCAGAGAGACTCTCGGTCGTTGCCTCCATATTCAAATCATTAAATAGAGAAGCGGATCAATTTTAGTGATTTGATGGTGAAAGTTATACAGGAAGTCGAATATGATTTTCAATTATAGTGAAACACATTAAACAGTCGGTGTTGATCCTACCGTATACCAGCGATGGATACTACAACAGTGCTTGATAAGTATACTCAGGACCTCTCGAACCTCCCTCTTGAGATCAAACATCTATTTGAGGAGATAAAAAACAAGGACCAACTACTACAAGAGACAAGAAAGAAATATCAAACGAAAGATAGTCAGCTTCACAAGTTTATACGAGCTAATGGTACCCTTACGAAGCATCCGAAGGAGCCCCAGTTGGTGTCGAAGATAAATGAAGAGATGGATGCGGTGGAGAAGATACAGAAGGAAAAAATACTCTTGAGCAACACTGCGTTGTTTCTTATATCGAAGCATCTCTACAGCTTTGAGACAGACATTGCGAAACTCGAGAATGAGGAGCTTCTCCCTCGAGTAGAGAACATCTTTGAAGGCGAAGAAGCCAATTCGGACTCGAACAGTGCCTTTGCTGGTCTTTCCGATAGCCTTTCGGGCACACCCACTCCCAGAAACAACTTCAGCTCAGCGATAACAGAAAATGGCTCCGGGGTGTTTAGGAAAGGACAAAAGAGAAAATACAACCTTACCCATAAGCACATAGGTATGCGTCCCATGCGACGCCCGCGGTCGGAGGACCCGGACGACGACGATGATGTTGGTTATGTGGCCAAGGGGTCCACACACGAAGGTCCTCCCTCAGGTGCGAACGGCGAGGATGCCGACAACAACCTCTACTGTTTTTGTCAGAGAGTGTCGTTTGGTGAAATGATCGGGTGTGACAATGATGATTGTAAATATGAGTGGTTCCACTGGAGCTGCGTGGGAATAACATCACCTCCAAAGGACGATGACATATGGTACTGTCCGGACTGTGCCCCAAAGATGGAAAAGAGGAAAAAGAAGAGGAAGTGAAACTTCGTATATATTTCATGTGTTCATATGAGTGCGCATCGGCGTTTGTACAATAATATTCAATGTATATTTCGGTCTGTTTCTTGTGTAGATTTATGAAGCAGTAATTTTCAAGTTGATACTTGATACGAAGAAAAATTGATTGAAAAATCGAATATTCTGTCTTTAGATTTCATCAAATATAGGTATGATTAGCCCAAATTTGAGGCTTTCGGTGCTCAGACTGAGGATATATATAGCCAGAATCAATGTTGTATCTGGTGTGAGGCCTTTGAGCTGCAACGCGACAAAGTCTAATAAGTTCACTCATATTAAAAGTTATCCTCAGCTAAGTAAGCTCATAGATGAGAAAATCTTTGAGAAGGAAGGAACCTCCAAAGATGACGTGGTTGACGCATTGAGTGCTTGTAAGACTTTACAATTTTCCACTTTGGACTACGATAAGTTCTGGTCTGATCCAGTGAATCAAAAGCTCAAACAAAAAATTGAAGATATCTTACTTCATGAGAAAGTCGAATTTGACAAGGATCTCTTGAGGAGAATACTATTGTTGAAGTTCCCAGTCATAACGAATGTGCAAATACTCGAGACGTTCTACAAACGAAATCCGGGTGCGTATATTGACAAACCCATCGCATTGATCCCGTTCCGTCATAGCTTGTTCAATGGTGACTTGAAGAACGCTCTTCGAATTACGGACTTGACGACAGGACATCCAAACTACATCCAACATAACTCCAAAAAGCTCCGTACCGGTACAATAAGGTTGGTAGGCTCTGCTATAGGTATCACAGCATTCTCCAAATTTGGAGTCCAAAATATAATCGAAATGGGGTATCTTTCCGGAGGATGGAAACATTTGAGCTCCATAAATGCGATGCTCTTGACTTATATCTTGAACTCTAGTTTCTTTTTGACAATTGTGACTTTCGGACGACAATTGGTCAGCTCCGGTGGTGACTACTTAACCTGGCAAAAGGGTACCTTCTACACCCATTGGTTCAAGCATGCCGACGAAATGCTTTTTTGCTCCAAGATCGTTGAGGCTGACATCGCATTAAGTGGCGGTGGACTTTCCGGAGGAGAGCCTAGTACGGAACTTGTGCATGAGCTTTGTCGTGCCGATGAATCTGCAACTACCCAAAGATCACTTCAACCAGGGTATACTAGGGATGGTGAGAAAATAAGGTTGCTTGACATGAAGGACAATTTAGAGGATTTGAAAATGCAAGCATATTGGATGAGTGGCGGGGACGGATTTGAATGGGTAGAACCAGATCAAGATCCTGCAAGTCTAATATGGAAACAATATATGAGTCAATTTGACAAACAGTCTTTGGATCAAGGCTCCAATAGGACCTTGAAATGGGCGGACGAGTTAATGGAGGAAAAATAGTCATTAAGATTTTTGATTCTATTATTATTTAGATGCCGAAAATATGTATATATAAATATCAATCAAATTACCGAATCATTCTTTTGATCGATTGCGTTATCCTCTGACCCCACTGACTCGAAGAGTTCTGGCTTCTTGAATTCCACAGTGGAGTTTGTTTCTTCATCAACACTCATCCACCTCCATCTTGGAATTAAGCGTACCTCATATTCTGTTTCAAGTTTTAATTCTTCCCAGGGTTCAAAGTTCAACCACACCATCTCGAAATCACTTTCCGAGGATATATCGTGATCCCCTAATTGTATGTTAGGTTTCGTAAAATTTGCATTCAATTTGACATCACCTTGTCCAGCCAATAACAAATCTAGTCGCATATGCTTATTTTCTTCAGAGACGTATTTTAGCTCGTGCTGTAATAGATCATCCAGCCTCTTCTCATTGTGTACCCTCAAGCTTTTGTAGATCTCCAAGAATCTGGACTTGTCCACTAAACCCTTCAATGCTGGAGATTGGACCAGACGCGAGCCTGCCTTTGAGTTAGATTCAGACCATTCTGCTTCTGTATCCAACATATTTGCAGTATTAGCTATCCACCTCTCTGTATTCTGGCGCCATTCCAGTTGTGACATTGGCCGGTAATACGAATATGCACCGAACCACCAACTAGGATGGTCCTCATTTTTGATAGCCAATCTCCTGTAATATTTGGCCTCCTCGCGCCATGGGTCATAAGGTAAGCTGATTCTGGCAAGCTCCATGCCTGTCAGGCAGATCAACAAGGCCCCTCCTAATCCGCATGCCCATTTGCTGAGCGATCGAGACACTGTTGTGGGAACGTTCATTCTTGCTAAGTTCATTTTCCGAAGAGATCTCGCCTTATGGAAACCTAAAACGCCTATTCCAAACTGTACAGCGCAAAGACATAACAACGCCGGTCGGTTATCCGATGCTGGCACCAACGGTCCCCAAAACTTCAATCCGATGCTTGGATTATAAGGTATTAGCGAAGTAGGGTTGGGTAAAATAGTCGATGCACCCTGTCCATTGTCTCCACCGTTTCCAGTAGAATTGGAATGACCTTTGCCACCATTGCCTCCAGACGGTGGAGGTATGTAGAGTCCCATTATCTCCTACCGTATTTGTTACCTTTGCTACTGAGCACCAAGATTGAGAAAAATCTAGATAGTGAAACTTTTGAATATAGCTTTATACGTAAATCAGGTGACAAAGCCAGCTACAACGATATCACGTAAAAGATGTGAATTTCATAATGAATATACTATGAACGTACTTAGATATTCAGATCGTTGATGAGGTAACCACTTAAGCTAATTCTATTTTGAAAAGAGGTGGACATCGATGAAAGTAGGCAAAATGAGGTTGAACAAGGGTCGAAGTACCTGCTGGAGAGATCTCCAACCAACATTGAACACCACTCGGCTACAGTATTTTGCAGCAGGCATGTTGCCCGTGAGCCATCCGTGGGTCTTGCAGACTTTTTAGGCCTCGTCGGCGTACAACTCCTCCTTCAAGTCGATACCCAACTCTTGTCTAACATCTTTCAACTCTTCGAGGTAGGCCTCGTACTGCTCGTTGTTGTCTACTTTATGCTTCAATGCTTCAAACGTTCTTACGGCAGTAGGGTAGTCGTTGACCTTTCTGCAAGCCCGCAAAGCCTTCTCAATCACGGCAGGTGCTGGCACCAAATCGTAAGAAAAACAGTTGTTCAAGATTCTTTGCACTTCGAATAAATCATATGCCTCGTCAAATTCCTTCTCGTACCTACTTCTGTTAGTATATTTTCCTCTCAACGCTGTGCTCCTCCGGCTCTCATGCCGCGGGTCGTATCAGAATGGCACCCAGCTGGGTGCCATTCTGACCCTGAAAAATCGTCTCGCCTTTTTCCACATCACCAATAGCACACATTCGATCACCGTGTTTGTCACGAAAGTACTTACCTTGCTGTAAACTCCTCGAAAGTTTCCTCGTGGTGGTCAGAGTAGCATCTTACTTGAGGAACAGAAATCCTCATCATACCTGCCATCGGACTGGCAACACCGCGCACCATCACGCCAGACGTCACTCTGGTCCTCAAAGCAGAACGAATACTAGCTGCAAACATTATCGACTATCAATATCCCAATTGTATACGGTACAAGAAGCTACTTGAAATGACTAACAACACTGTAGGCCAAAGTAAAATTTCCACCAAGTTGATTGCATCGTACGAGGTTGGTAGTGCGCCTACCGTATTTTCCCAAGATTTACCTCCACCGTCGTTTGCCTGCCGTCGCAAAGAGTTATTACGCCACTACCGAACACGGTCTATCTATTGTATCCGCAGCTGGCCTATCCAGCTTCCCAGGCTCAAAAATCACTGTTGTAGCTTCATATATCGACTTCATCGCTCCACCTTCCCTGCTTCAGCCAATAGCATCGACTCAATTTCTTATATAATCTCGTTGTCCTGTATATAACCTTTTCATTTTTTTTGCAGTCATAGATTTGAGACTAGGGTCTCTTGTACTTACTATAGAGGAGTAGTCCCAGTAGGTCACTGTATTACAATGCTTTGGATTTGGAAAATATAGTTATGCTGTAGGGTACGTAATGTAGAGGTAGCGTGTGTAGTTGTGAGAGTGAGAAATCTCTTTGAGAATAGATAGCGTACTTGTAGATAGACTAACAATATATGTGAATGCTAATACAGTAGTTTATATGGCGATATCTTTACAAAGGCTTCTGGATGCATGAAATAGGATGTGATACATTCTTGTTAGCAAGCATACCCAATGCCAGGAGAAAAGGTTCATAGGTAGGTAGAGGAACGACTTCGTTGACTTTACGGTACATTTGGTAATAGAGTATAGGTGTATTGCCCATGGTTGCGAACTCTATATACGGAGCATTTATCTGTATACGGATTTGGTGCGAAACATTGCTTCAGTATGAATACCGCCGCATCCATTGGTGTAGTGTAAGGAGGGCGGCAAAGTCCAGTGCACCCGGTAGCTGAGAAGCTGGCAACTGGGTATTTTGGGATTTTTGGGTGAGTCGTAAACATGGCGTGTACAGTGTAAGTGGTCTAAGCTAGTGCCTCTATCCAGACGTAGACCTCAAGAAAAGTGCTTGGGTGTAGTCGAATCCCGGGGCGAAGGATTTCGCCTTCTTTGCTCTCGAGGACGCGAGTTGTGTTTGGATGCCGACGAGGACAGCATGGGGTGCCACACTGGAATCTCGCTCGTGTAAACCTTCACTTTGTGCGGATCTGCCGTGGTAGGCGATTGTGCGAGTTGTACTTTGATGTAGACCCACGATTTAGACCCCACAGAGCTGACTCTCAAAGTAGTTGCGGGCTCCTTGATAAACATGTACCCATGTGAGTTGCGTCTGTAGAAGGTGGTGCTGTATTCCTGGCCATAGTTTGTATTTTGTCTTGCCTTTTCCTCGAATAGTCCTGGCCGCAGCTGTACAGATGTGCTCCTTGGGAGTTTTATGCGTATATCTTTTGATGAGGATCCTGGCTTCTCCTGGTCCCTTTGGTTGCGCGATTGGGAGTCCTCTGTGTCTTGTACTTTGCTTCTTTCCTGCCTTTGCTTGAGTTCTTCGTTGTTAGTTGTTGCAGTATTGCTAGAGCCCAATAAATCTTGGTTTGGGGGTAGGAGAAAATCCAATTCCGTGCTCTTCGTGCCTGATCTCCCCAAAGGCTTAGATGTCAAAATATCAAACGATTCCCCTGGTGTTTCCACTACAAATGGCTCGAACTGGAAGCTGTGTTCGCTGTTGCGCAGAGAACATCGAAGAGGTTTTTTAGTATCAGAATCGTTCCAAATGGATGATTTTCCTCTCAGATTCGACCCTAATGGCATAGGTGTCACCAGATTCCACCCATTTGTACTGACGAAAAGAGGACTGTTTGGTGTGGAAGATATCAACACTTTGTTGAGCTTTTCACTCAAATCCTCGCCAAAATCAATCCGTCCTTTCTCTTGATCATATTGTTGCATCCTATGCACTGGTGTTCCCCGCGCACTCACAGGTGCTGTGTTCGATAGCCTTGAGTCTCCCTCGCCAAACACCTTTGAGAAACGAGACACTGGAATCGACAGGGAACTCTCTTGTCGTCTTGTAGGCATCGAGCCGTTTGATCTGCTTTCGAAGACCGGTTCATCAAAGCCAGCAGCAAGACCATGCCGCCACTCCTCGATACCCTCAAGCCATATGTACTCCTCTTCCGAACCCATCCTTCCATACTGTTTGTCGTGGTCCCCACTGGGGAAAAAGTTGGATCTTGGTCGTGGTGCTGATCCCACAAGCCCTCTCCGAGGACTCTGAAAACTTTTATCGAACCCGACGTCTGACATGCCTGCTCTTCCACACCTTCTTCAGGAGTACGGTCTGTCCTGCTCTAGTCAGCCAGTACCAGGACTTCAGTGCTAGACCTTGCAGCAATATCTTACCTTGTCGATGGACCTATTAACGCCTAAAAGGGCTAGAAACATATCAGGACAATGTCGCATCGCCTAAAATGTCGTTTCGCAAAATGTCGCACCCACATCACCACTTTTTTCAAACGAACTATTCACCATCATAAACAACATTTGTGCTTTGTAATACATTACATAAATTAGCTAAGTGCTTATCAAAGACCTCTCGTTGCAAGAAAGACACTCAGAAATGAACACAAACTTCGGGGCATGGACAAGTGATAAGGGAGAAGGGGACCCAGATCCCACGGAGGAGCAGATTGATCCTACGTTTGCTCGGCACCAAGATCCAGATTTTCCTACGGTTGAAGATGTTACAGCAGCAGCTGTAGCCAACGCTCAGCAGAGCCAACAGGCCCAGGAGCAGCAGACCCATACACAGGCACAAGGGCACGGAATTCATTCGGTGCACCACCAACATTCGCAGCACGACGACCATGTTAGAGCTGCCCAAGCAGCCGCTGAGCTTCAGCAAGCACAACAGCAAGCGCATCATCAAGCACAGCAACACCAACATCACCAAATTGTGGCTGCAGCAGGTGTTAACAGCTTACCAGACGACAAAAAGTCGGGCCCTCCCAGGCCCAACAGGCCTGTGTCTAACACCAAGAGGGCTGCTCAAAACAGAAGTGCCCAAAGGGCCTTCAGACAGAGGAAAGAGAAATACATCAAGGACCTAGAACAGCAAGCCGCCGAAGTTAATCAGTTGAAACAAACCATCGAGGAATTGCGGAACGAAAATTTACAGTTGCGAGATTACACCCTTGCGCTCCAGAGCCGTGTTATAGAATTGAGCCCGCCCAACACCCACCACCAGCTAACTTCAAGCGCTCCGGGTCAACACGCTAATACAGCTCAAGACAACGTGCCCACGCCGCCAGCATCTGTCTTTAACGGAAACAAGATATTCAACTCTGAAAAGTAAAATTCTTCTGTCACATTAATTTGTTTTGTTCTATACTATATGATAATTACGTACTATGTGTTTTAGCTGTACAATGTACAATAGTGACGATTTTGTGTCCCCTGATAGTCTCTTGTAGATGCCTTTCATTTTAGATGGCCGTTCGCTCCGATGGTATCTTTCAATGAAAAACGGACCGGGTTTGCATATAACTGCAACGGCATTATCAAGTCCCAGGGCAATGGGAAAACCAGTAGGCCCTATGATCCTTAATCTACGCAGATGACTCTTTCTCTTCGACGAAGTCCAGCAGTCAGGTTGAAAACTCGTCTTGTTGATGAATTTTAAACAGAATCCATACCTGCTGTACAATGACTTTTTGATTCTGATGGAGTCGGGGACAAATGAAACGGTTATTAGTATTGAGTCACCTGGAGAGATGGGAAATAAATACAGCAAGCATAGCGACGAGGAGAGATGTGCTCGGTGCCCTATAGTGGGCGATTCTGATCAAGCTGAGCTCTATGATATGTTTGCTGCGTCCTTGATCGACATGCCATGGGCAGAGCAGGTAGACGACGAGACTGCAAAATCACGGAGAACAAGAAATAGTACGAAGCGAGAAAAACGGCACAGGGGAAATTCGAGCACACTTGAAAGTTCACCGGGAAGAGGCGAATGTGACGTACGAGAGTTGGACGAACAAGGCATGGCTCTTGAGTCTCATCTACCGCTAGATACGACGATACTGAGAGACCCCCAGTTTCTTTACTTGAACGGGACCCTCCATGTCTCAAACCAGGGCAGCAAGAAACGACAAGAATCTTTGGCAATCATGGAGCAAGAAAAATACAGATTCGAAGAAGCACAGGAAGGCCACCATGAATTCGAAGAAAAAAACGACACCAGCCGCGAGATAGAAACACTGGATCCAGACGAAGACGGGGCACTTTTTCCCTCTCTCTTCCCTCCTATGAGCGTAAACGACAAATCACAATTCATGACTCCAAATATTTTGCCTCTCACTCCATCATTCATTTCAAAATAGCATTTACCATCTACACATGTATATTATCTGACAGGGTCAGACTTTTCTTCAATCAATGTCTTGATATCAGCATATATCTTTCATCTCAAGATCGTTTAAATATGAATATGGAATTTTTCACGCGTAAATTTGAGCACTAAGTAGTAAGAGAAGAATCGAGGTTTGAAAAATTTCAACTATGAGAGTTGGAAGTACCATCGCTTTGGAATAATACCAGCTATAATGTTGGGAAAATATGCATTCAGAGAGGCTGCGTCGCTCACGAGGAACCTTTCAAGCAGTTCTAGGGTTGCAGCGGGTGTTTGGTCGGACTTTTCCAAAAGATCCAGTAGCTTGAAGTTGTCGGATAAGCATATTCGGAACGAGATTTTTAATGGCATAGACAAGAATGTTGGACCTTTATCGATCGACAACATAGACCAGAGACTTAAGTATCATTCGCCAGAATTTGTTGATGATGTTTTTAAACAATCTTACAACTTCTTGGAGAGTGAAAGTGAAACGATATATGCAAAGATAGATGAGTTGAACACCAAGTTGACATCCCTCACGGACGAGAACGCCCGTGAAGAACTAAAGAACGAGATAGACAGTCTTTCCGTATCTGCAGAGCGCAACAATCCGGAGGTGTTGTACAATTTCGAATACTTTTCAGATCGGCTCGACACCAACCAGCCAGTTTACCGTGAGTTTTTGAGGAAAAAGTGGGAGTCTCACGATTTAATGGTTACTATGCAAAGGTTGGAGCAGCTTCATGTCATACCAGACACCTTACCCACATTGGATCCGAAAGTTGATGTGAAGGTAAAATTCCCACATAACAAGGAGCCAGAGTTTTCTGATTGGGTTGCACCAGGACTGCTCTTACCCACTTCAGCAGTGTCACAGCCACCTGTTATTCGCATTCAAGAGTTTGAAAGAGTAGAAGGACATGACCTCTACACTGTGATTCTCGTAAATCCAGATGCTCCGGACTTGGCCAAAAATTCATTCAAAACAGAGTTGCATTATGGATTGTGCAACATACCCTTGAACAATGAGGACAACACCATTTCCATTGAAAAGCTATTGCAATACGAGGATGATTACACATTCAAATCTTATATTCCTTTAACTCCAGAGAAAAATGCTCAAAAACAACGAGCTTGTCTCTGGGTGTTCAAGCAGGCAAGGACACTCAACATTGTAGGTGAGCCATCCAGCGATAGCTTTGACATAAGATTTTTCGCCAAAGAAAACGATCTTATACCTGTTGGTGCACATGTATGGAGACAAATGTTCGATAGAAGCGTAAATCATGTCAGATCAGAGTATGGACTTCCTAAGGGAAGAGTTTTCCACAGAGTCAGAGGAACCGCTCCTCTCGCTTGATATGTCACTCTAGTCAATTGTAAATAGATCAACGTAAAGATTTTCCTTTCGATCAATTTGTGTAATATGGTATGGGCATTTTTATTTTTTTTTCAAGACTTTACTCTTAGATTTGTAGGGCACCAAGCAAAGAATAATGGCATTATGTCAGAGAACTTAGACGAAAGAAGAAAGGAACTCTTGGTCGTGAATACTCAGGTGAAAGAGGGTGTTTTCAAGTTTCCATTGGCTAGTAAATTGGACACTTCTATCAAAAAAAATACAACATTTCTTCATCGAATTAGGCTACTGATAAATAGTGAGCAAGCTAGTTATTGCATCAGGGATGTCAAATGCTTATCCTTAGATAAGTACCTAGGGGAAATAATCAATGATTTGAAGGAGGGTTTACTCAAGATAAGTAAAAATGATGAGATATTTGCCGCAGTTGAAATCATAAATGCATTACATCAACGTTACACAGTTGATTTCACACCATATATTCTCTCTCACCTACTCAACACAATTATATTTCCGTCTAATGACTTCGAGGAGAAAGACCTACAGCCATTACTGGTTCAACAGAGAGCAGCTTTAAGGATAGTCATGGAATTGCGTTTGGTAGGCATAATCAAAACTTTTGAAGATGTAGACAAAGATTCCTTAAAGCAAGCTATTCTCAAATATCATGACAAATTCATCTCGCAGCCCATCATGGAAATAATCGTTAAATTAGTGGCTTTGGGTGACGGGAAGGGTGACGTCTCTTTGACGACTTTGGTTTCGTTTGTAAAGAGATTTAGGCATCTACTATTTTCAGAAAACGACCTCCTCGTCGAAAACACGAGGGTTGCATTGAGCGAGATTTTCTTGAAGTACACGAACGAAACGCTTGTCAAGCTTTCAAAAATGCATGAAAACCTTTTGAAGGTAGAATCAAAGATGCAGCAATCTTCAATAAGAACTGGAAAGATATTAGAAGAATATTCAACTAAATTCGAACAGCATAGAGCATTGTTTGAGAAATTCAAAGTGAACTGTGAATATTTAACCAGTGTGCAAGGCTTGGAAATGCCTTCTTTTGCTATATGTGAAGAGAAGCCCAAGGAATTGGAGGTTAATAAGGATAGCAAAAAGAGTGCCGATCTAAAGGAGATTTGGGGTTCCCAAGAAGAAGCAAGATTTTACACAAGGACCCCAAATTACTCCCAATTAACCATCAAAAATCAGAAGGTAGATTTGAAGATTGGTGGAGAGAAGGTATCACTCATCTTGAATCAATTGAATAACTCGGTATCAGAAAAAGACCTAGACAGACTTTGTAAGAGATTCATTGAACTGAATCTTTATAATAAAGCGACTAAGAACAGGATCATGAAATTTTTCATAGAGACGCCTGATACAGATAACGTTAAGAGTTATGCCAGATTTTTGAAAACGTGTTATTTTTTATTTGAGGATATGGTCGACGAACTTGTGAGCTATTTGGACAATGGATTTCGAAATCACCTTTATCAATCTCAGCTCAATTTCAAATTCATAATATTCTATGTTGAACTCATCAAGTTCAGGTTAGTACCCACACATTTGATATTTCATAAGATAAATGGATTGACTAAAAATATCACTTCAACGAACAATATTGATATATTGACTGTGTTCTATGAACGTGTGGGACGCTTTTTGTTGAATGATCCGGAGTATGGAGAATTGATGGCAAGTATGGTCGATTTGTTGAAATCTAAAATGGAAAAAGAGACAATCTCTCTTAATGAGAGACTTGCGATAGATAATTTGCTTTCGATGGTCGACTCGGCCCCAAGAAAAATATCAGCACGGGACAAGGGTGCCTTATCTTTGACTGTGCAGCAACGTTTCCTCTATAGATTGATTACGATTGAACTCCTGGCTAATACAATCAAAAAGATACTCAAAATTCTACAGAAGTTTGACTTCCAGAATGATGACAAGTGTCAGAAGACATTGATATCAATCTTCACAAATCCTCATATGATCAATTTTGAGAATATTGATAGTTTATCGCTGGTGTTGCTGAAACTCAGTAAAGATAATAAGTTTTTGCTACCATTTGTTGTGGATGCTGTTGTTGAAAAAGTCACACATGGTTTGGAATTGAACGATTACAGAATGAATCGTCAGCGATTAGTTGAGGTCAAATACATCGCGGAACTTTACAACTCGAAGCTCGTGTACTTCAAATTTGTGGTGGATCTTTGTCATAAAATCATGTGTTATGGTTATCCTTCGAATCAGCCTCTTCCTAACTCACAATTGTCAATTGATTTACCCAATAATTATTTCCGGGTGTATCTATGCTGCTGTCTATTGACTTCCCTTAAATTTCATGAGAAGAGTGAGAAAGATAAATCTCAAATGCCATCCAAGAATAGATTCATGTTGGTTTCAATTTTGGCATTCTTTCAATATTACCTTTTTTGCAAAGAGCATCCCCTCCCGATTGAAGTTAACTTCAAGATTTCCGAATTGTTTGAGAAGTACAGTTTTTTGGAAGATGTTAAAAGATTTCAAAATTTAGGAGAAGCAATCGGCGAGCTAAGAAGGCTTACTATAAGCAATCCGTCGGAGAAGGGAGGTACAACATCGCTTGAGATGTCTAAGAAACATATTGAACGTAGAGTGCAGTCTACTCCAGAATCTAGGGCTGCGCATAATAATGGTCTGAATACGCTGAAGGGTGAACTTAGATCGCCGGCTTCAAAGGGCATTAATGATGAGGGAACAACCGAGGAATTATATAATGAAAAGACTGCTTCAGAGGGTAAATACAACAATGACGGAGAGGCATCTCATCATGATATAATGATTGTGAAGCGTAGTGCGGGTTCCGACGATGACAATGATGATCTGGGTAACAATGAAGACATCGATGAGGAGAACGAAGATGTGGAGTATGATGATGAAGATGATGATGATGATGACGATGAAGATGGTGATGATGAAGATGACGACGACGAGAATCAAGATGACGATGATGATGATGACGATGAAGATGAAGATGAAGATGACGACGATGAAGACGACGAAGACGATGATGATGATGACGGAAGTGACGATGATAGCGCTTCAAGTGACAACGAATCAAAAAATTCTTCATTTATCAACCCCTCCACAGTAGATATAATGGCACGTACAAGTCGTCGCATTGCACCTGATGATCCGCGCCTCGCAGAAGAGTTGGACAAGACCATAAGGGAAATGGCTTCTGAGTCCTCTGAACACGAGAAAAAGCTCATTCCAGAAAGACTGAGACTCAATCTTCCTCTTCCTAAGTCGGGATCTTCATCTCAATCTACACATCTCAATGGCTCTCCCTTCAGGTTGTTAACCAAAAATGGTGATAAAACGGGCGTAAAGAGTGTTCACCTCCCCGCTAATAATAAGTTCGCCTCTGCCATCGTAAGGGAAATGAACAGCAAGCAACAAAATATAGAGAAAACCATGAATTTAGTGATGAATATGGACGACTAATTTATTTATTTAATAATGCAAATGTGAAGTATTCTTAGTTGATGTATAAAAAGCCCCACTAGGCTTGTAAATGCTATGAGGGCCTCTTTGAAATAGGTTTTTACGTCACCTTGATCAATACTATAGTTATGTCGTCTTCCTTGCCTCCCAAGTAATTCTGTCCTGTGAGTCTCGAAAGCTCTTGTGCAAACGCACTGTGGAAAGTTGAGTCCTTAGACACCTTGGTCACCTCGTTCACGAACTTCTTGGCCACCAAGTCCAACTTCTCTGGTTCGGATTTCTCCAAGGTGTCTTTGAGAAAGATTTCGATGTCTTGGGGAATAACGTTATCTGTCACTCCGTCGGTAGCGAACATGACAACGTCGCCTTGTTTCAAATTCCACTTATATTCGTCCGCCTTCTCGGGCGTATCTACGATGTAACGTCTTCCTTCAATTTCTGCTCTCCGCATAATGTGAGGCGGGATCTTAGCCAACTGATACGGCGTGTTGAAATTGTGCGTCTGGAACTCAGTTTCGTGGATAAGCTTGTAGTCTCTAAACACCCCACACCACGAGTCACCGAGGTTGGCCACCCTCAACTCCCGCTCCGGGGTCAAAATCCCAAGGCACGCCGTCGTACCACCAATCTCAACCTTGGGCGACTCGAGAACGTCCTGGAATGCCTTCAACAAGAGCTCTTTCGGTGCCAAGGCATTGTGGTCTGGCGCACTCTCAAAGTGCGCTCTGGTCCTCGCGCAAAGCTCCCGTGATATCGCAGACGAGTCGTACCCGGCCTCAGACCATCCTCCCACGCCGTCCGCCACCCCCACTGCCACGTAGCCTCCACTGCGCTCCTGTGATACCACCAAGTTGTCCTCGCCGGACGAAGACCGCAACCCGTTCCCTCGCCCGTGTTTCTTCTTCATGAACACATTGGACTCCTCGCGGTCCTTGGGATGGTACGCCACCGCAATGTCGTAGTTTATGAACGAGATGAAGCTGCTGTCGAAGTTGTTGGCCGCAGTAGCGGTCTGGGCCTCGCCCAGACCTCTACTCCATGCTGACGATGAAAAGCTGAAATTTCTTCTACCCCAGTTGCTCTTCAACACATTGCGACCCACAGTGGTTCCTCTCTTCGTAGCTGCCGACAATATCATACCCAATAGCACTAATACTAAGTATGTGAGTCTTGTCTTCCACATCTATACCCTGCTCTGTCTGCTCGATGCCTGCTTCTTCAGTGAGCTTCCCACACAGTAGACCGTTACGTAATCGAGTTCCGGCCAATGAAACGAAAAAGTCACAATGAAAAATTTGGCCGGGATCAGGTCGATAGCGGTAGATTCAGTAGGATTCTGAGGACACAAGTAGGCATTTCACGCAAGTAGAAAGCAGAGAGATAAGAACAATGTCAGTAAACTTCAACGTTGCAAGATACTCGCTTTTCGGCGCAGGAATAGTGTATGGAGCGGTGCACAGATACAACTTGGAGAGTGCCGTGAAGGAACAAGAGCAGTTGGCACTGTGGAAGAAAGAGGAGAAGTTGATCAAGCAGGCCAAGGCTGAGTACGCCAAATTGCACGCACCCAAGCAAGCACCGGTGTCGAGTGGCGGCTCCGTGAACTGGGAGGACCCCAACTTGGACTTCGGCAAGGCATTGGAATCGCTAGTGCAGAAGCTTGAGTAGACGGACGTGGTCTGGCAGCTCTTGTGGCATGCATATATCCATGATGTGACCTGTGCGTGCTTGAATCGGCACGGACTGAGCTTCTGTGAGATGGCCGTGGGCTAGCACCAAAGAGACGTCCACAGAACAGGCTCTGGGAGGCACACAGAGGCCCCCACGGCCTCTATGTTCCATTGCCACTCTATTTAATGTTACTTAGAAGAATACACAAGAAGATTCAGGACCTGTGGACCCAATTTGTAGGTGTCTGGTGTTGTAGTAGATTGCCAGTTGATAATGCGAAATCGAAAACTGAGACTAGGTTTAGACATCCGGATGGCTAAATTTGAGTCGCAGCATGTCATCAAAGCAGCGTAGGGTGCTAGGTGCTCCTGGAGCTATGGATCACGATCCTGGTGAACGGGCAGGCGTGTTTCTGCTGGACGACTCGACATTGGTAGTATCTAACGATGCATCTTCCCCCAATCAAGAAGTCAATACGGAAGAGGAAAGCAATGATAACGAAAACTCGGGGGCAGATCAGTTAGAAGACATGAGATGTCCGATCTGCCTGGAAACCATGGTCAGCTTAAATCAACTCAATCGACATATTGATGACGTTCATGAGCAAACGGCCAGTCCAGACGAGCATCAAAACGAATCAAATCTAAAAAAGAGTCCGATGAACGATGGCAGGGCTTCCGACGTAAGCAAGACGAATAGAGACAGCCGAGCTGTTCTGAGACAATTCTCTTCATCTCCCGGCGTCGGCTCTGCAAGTGGCATAAACAGGAAACACTATGTTAAGCTAACCCCCGATGCCAGATGCGCCTTTCCAGGATGTCACACCCCTATCAATCCACGTTCGAATATCGTCAACTGTGCTAAGTGTGGACAGCTACACTGCCGAAGACATTTGCGCTTCAGAGTAAGGTTGAGCAACGCAGAAAATGGAACGGAATATGACTCGATCAGAGGTGCGTGGTGTATCTGCTGTAAGAACTGTTTCTACAACAAGCCAGAGTTCACATGTGCCACGGAGATAGTTAGCAACGACTTAACGCTGCGCTTTCAACAGTTGAGACAGACTCAAGTAGATCAAAAAGTGTTGGCAAGAGAACAAGCAATGACTCGGTTTATCAAATTGGCAAATCATATAGCAGCTCTGCATGTCAATCATACGAAACCATGGACTAAGGTTTTGAAGGGTTTTATAGATCAGGGTTTCCAACAAGTGGTGGGCCTTGAGGATTGGCAAAAAGACAGTTCTACTATGCATTGCGCTATCTGTTTTGTGAGGTTCACTCTTCTAATCAGAAAGCATCATTGTCGCCTATGCGGTCGAATTGTATGCGACGACTTCTACGGAGAGAGAAAGAATTGCTCGATCGATGTTCCTTTGGGTCGAATGCTCGAGAAATTAGAGAACCTTAATTACTCTCCTTTAATTAGGAATAATTTTCGGGCGCTTGTGCTGGATGATTCTCTTACGTTTAGATGTTGTGTTGATTGCAAGAATGACTTATTCTACGAATGGAAAGCAAAGCAAAAGGAGCTGGACAATGCTGGTATTGAAAGGCTCTTTGATAATCTATCTGCATTTCTTATTATCAAAACCCAAATATGTGTTTTGTTGCCAAAATATGAATCAATGGTAAAGAGCGACGTTGACGATGAGGCGAGTAATAACGAATTGAAAAGAGTTGCTACCAAGTTGATGACACTTTTAAGATCAGTTGAATCATCCACAAGTCACCTAAAAGCAGTTTACTTCGAACCAAACAATCATGTTACCGTCAAACAAGAATATTCTCAGTATGCGAGACTTATCAAGAATTTATATCAAAGCATTGTGTTCTTCTTGCAAGACAAATTGATAAGCTTCAAGTTTTCGAACGATACATACAAAGCCAAAGAACAGGACAAAATCAAACTTTTGGAGTCCCAGAAAGAGTTCAAAAGGCCTTCATTGACTAAAAAGCAAATCAGAAACTTGAGAGAGCAGCTTATGGTCTTGAATGAGCAAAAGTTCATGATTGATAACATGATCTCCGACTACGGCAAGGCTCGAAAATTCGAAGAGCTAGAGCCTCTTGAGGAGAATAAAAAGGAATTAGATAGAGCCATTGAGGCGGTAGAGACACAATTGGGTGAATTCTCATTTTAGTCCTTTTGAAGACAAGTTACATTCAAATCTAAATTGCATCAGCTACTACATACAACCCGTCTTCGAAAGGCTCCACTTCTGCTTCACATCCTTGTATAATACATAGTTGCAAATATACCAAGCTAAATTTTTCAAAAGTTGGGGAAATCAAAGTAAAACGATGCTTTTAAAAAGAAAGTTCATCTTCTGCGTTCGACAACAAGCAAAAGAAGTCATCAGCAGGCGTCAATATAGTCACCTGAAATGTATCCTTACAAATATATTTGTTTGAAAGCATCTGTCAGAGCAAAGACGACATTGAATCTGGCTCACTGAGAAGTTTTCACTCTTCTGGAGCTTTGTCCGAATCGGTATCTAATTACGATAAGACATAATTCTACTTTCGTTATATTATAAAATCTCGAAGAATTATACTTCTTACCATCTGAATGAAATACTTAGTGCTATTTGCTTGCTTCTTGGCATTCGCGAAGTCGATTCCAACCGATCAGAGTGTCATTGCCAGAATTCCCTCGGAAATTGAGGCTGCTTCTATTGCCCGAACGCTTGTGAAGAGAGAGTCATTAACCAACATCAATACGGTGAAAAAATTCGAGTCGAAAGATGGAGCCACGAAGGAGGTTCCAGTGTCATACATGGAATACTATGCTGACTGCGACGGTGATGGTGATCCTTATTGGTTGGTGATTGACATTGGAACCACTTACCAAAATATTGCCAAAGGGTCTGAATTCTCCTTCTCCATCCGAGTCGGTGATCACCACATTAACGATGAAGTCAATCCTAACTATCCTGGTGGGATAGTTAATTCACCGGCGGGCTCTCCGAGGGTCAATTTGAGGGGCTCGTTGCATGAAATCAACTTTTCCAATCCAGTGGATCGATTCAAATTGGAAAAATGCTTCGTCGACAGACACCCGGATTCTAAGTACTGGCTTCCTTCAAACCCGATAACTCCACACCTGTCTCGCTGGGTTAAGCTTACTGTGGAAGACATTTATATGATTGGAGGTTTTGGTGACAGGGCCTACATTGGTGCTATTGACAGCAGTATTTATCATTCTGTTGGTACCATAAACAACTGAGTTCGGTGTCTTATACTACCGAAGAGTTTTTTTCTTCCACTCCAGGGGGCTGTCGTCTAAACGTTTACGTCGTTCCCTTCAATTTCTCTCCAGTGCTTCACATGAGTCGTAGAGAGCGTAGATAGGGATATTCAAAATTGAAAATCTCAAATCGATGCTTCTACCACGTTTGCTGATAGGCACTCTAGTAACAGTCAATCACTCTTTATAGCATTATTCAAGAGTCGTCAGGAGCACGCAAGTTTTTGTTTGTTAGTATTGTAAAAGCACCAGTAATCCCCCCATAAATACAAGTGGTACGCTATTTCTTATGGCCATACGCAACTGATTTAGTCCAAGGGCAAGATAAAAATTGTCGCAGTTTTTGGTCGCCAAGAGATCGAATCTCGTAAGAGATTCGATCTATGGGGCAAGATGTGTGTCATATACTTCACCCACGAGCCAAGACTATCCATCCTTATCCTACCTATCGACGATAAATCACCCCAAAAATGACCTCTAGTGAGCCATAGAGCCCAGTAACATAATGCAGTACGAATACCGTCATTGAAGGCTTCCTCTCTCCACGGCAGAGCAGAAGAATTGCAGCCAGTACTGCTCCAAAGGTACTCCTAATAACGATAAGTTTGCCAAAGAGCACTAAGAATTCGTCCGTGATAGTTTAGTGGCTAGAATTACCGTTTGTCGCATGGTAGACCGGGGTTCAATTCCCCGTCGCGGAGCATTTCTTTAGCGCAAATGGTTTAGTGGTAAAATTCGACGTTGCCATCGTTGAGCCCCCGGTTCGATTCCGGGTTTGCGCATATTTTTTATCTTTTTCTTCGGGAGGGTCGTAAGTAGAACGGCGTGTCAAAAAGTTCGCGCTTATCTAGCGGGGCATGCCCCCTAAAATTCTTCTCACTGGCGCCAGTGCTGTGTCGCTAGGGCGCTATTCTCGAGGTACCAGTCGCTATCGTGTCGCTATCAGCTAACGACAGCTCGTGACACAAAGACACGTTCATTTCAACGCGTTCACTCTGTTATATATATATTACTTCAAGTATTTCATACTCCATCATCACTTTTACGAACACAGTATAAACCCATTACATTTATAGAAAATGCTTGAAGGAAAGTTCGACGAAGCTACTTTGTTAAAGAAGATCGTAGACTCGATCAAAGATTGCGTTAAGTTGTGCAATTTCAACTGTACTGAACATGGAATTACCGTCCAAGCAGTGGATGACTCGAGGGTGTTATTAGTATCGTTGTTGGTTGGCCAATCGGCCTTCACTGAGTACAGATGCGACAGGGATGTCACGTTGGGTATTGACTTAGACAGTTTCTCCAAGATCATCAAGTGTGGTAACAACGAGGATTACTTGACACTTTTGGCAGAGGACAGTCCAGATAGCGTGATGACGATTTTCGAGGACAAGAAGAAGGAGAGAGTCAGCGAGTACTCTTTGAAGTTGATGGACATTGACTCGGAGTTTTTGAAAATAGATGATATGGACTACGACACTGTCATAAACATGCCCAGTTCCGAGTTTGCCAAGATTGTCAGGGATTTGAAAAACTTGAGTGAGTCCTTGAACATCATTGTGACCAAGGACTCTGTCAAATTCACGAGTGAAGGAGAGAGTGGGACTGGATCTGTTGTCTTGAAGCCTTACACCGATATGGATCACCCTGAGGAAAGCATTAGTGTGAATTTGGAGAACCCTGTCGATTTAACATTTGGTTTGAAGTACTTGAGCGATATTATCAAAGCATCTAGTTTGAGCAGCACCATTTCAATAAAATTGGCTGACAAGACACCTGCTTTGTTCGAATTCAAACTTGATGTCGGTGGCTACTTGAGATTCTACTTGGCACCTAAGTTCGATGAAGACGAGTAAGGAATTTCAACATTATATAATATTATTGATGGTGATAAAGATCACTAAGATCTCTCTTACATATTTTAATGTACAAACATACCCAGGAAAAGTCAACTGC
Organism: Debaryomycetaceae sp. ZIM 2471; assembly: GCA_031081905.1. Lineage (NCBI taxonomy): Eukaryota > Fungi > Ascomycota > Pichiomycetes > Serinales > Debaryomycetaceae > Debaryomycetaceae sp. ZIM 2471. The sequence goes on along the minus strand of JARYTF010000001.1, from coordinate 288,080 downwards.
TAGTTTTGTCATGCATTTCCTTGCCCCATTTGTAGATATCTTGCTTTAATCTGTTAGCACGTATAACGCTACTTCGAATCAGTTGTAAGTTTTTGATGTATTCTTGCTGTCTCTGTATGCTCACTTGCAAGTAATTAACCAATTCCTCCTGTAACTTGGTGATCTCGTCGTCTGATTCGCTCAATTTCAAATGATGCTGTTCGTAGACTTTCAAAGTCTTAGGAAGAGCAAAGAAAGGATCAGTCACCTCGCCTTCTGAGCTTGAATCATGCGACGCATTTCTCAACCTCATCCTGCTTTCCTGCTCGGCGCTTTCATTATTTTCCTCGTTATCAGCTTTGTCGCTTGAATCATCCTTGCGACCTTCCGTCTTGTCCTCGTCCAATCCGTGGTCGTACGACTTGAGACCAAGATTCTCCTCTAGTATGTAAAACCAGTCCTCCCCATTCAACACCTGTAACAACTTATTAAGCCAGTTGAGGTTGTTTTGTTCCACCTCGATGAGGTCAATGAGCTCGTCTGCCATCTTGTCAAAAACTTGCAGCGTGTAAGTCCTCAGAATCGCAGGGTGGGACACAACTTCCGACGGATGCGACAACGGCGACAATATCTCCGTGAGCTTGACTTTTTTCAAAGGGTGCTCATCCTCGGAGTTACTACTCTCCTCATCGCTCTGGTCGTACGTCCCCGGCAGCCTGGTCAGCCCTTCCCCATAAAAACTGGTCCATCTGCGCTTGTTCCGCTCATTGCTTTTCTCGATTTCTCCGTTCGTCCATATCAAGTGATTTCTTCCCTCATATTCAACAATCTTAGGTTGTAGGGTCTTGAGATCTGCTCCGCTAGCCTCTAGCTTGTTGCCTCTGTTTCTGCTCCCTTTGTAATTGCTTTCGTGATGAATAGATTTGGACAACACAGACTTCTTGAACTGTGTGATGATGTCCAATGAATGGTCATCTAACATAGCTATCCCTTGCTTTTGCCTCTGTCTATAGTTGTAGTGCTTTTCAAGATATTAGTATGAAATCCGAGACTGATTATATCAAAGATTGTATACAGGGAGTATGAATTTGAAGTTTAAGCCTCTTACACAGTTAAGGATATATGAAGCAATCTATAGGTCCTGAAGACGTTTAGATACATACTCATATTCATATCCATATACCTCTGAGCAGAAGCGGTGAATTTTGTGGCTTTTCTTCTGAAAGAGGGTGCATTTTATTGGTTTTTTAAAGGTAGATCTTTGGGAGGGCAAAGAACTGCTATACATTGAACCGATTGCTTCAGCTGGAGCAGATTGACGATTTACACCATACAGCGAATCGGCTGAATTTCCACAGGCTTTGCGTGTTGGTGTGGGACTTCAAACAAGCATATTTTAGCCACAGTTATATAATTGGAGGGGTTACCTCTTGGTTGCGATAAGTTACATGGCCGGTCAGACATCCGAAATAGTGTACTTGTGCATCTACAACTGTCACAATGGGGAGTGCGTTAGGATTCCGAAGCCGGTGCGGTTTCACCAGCTAGCAGAATTCAAACAATACTTGGTGGGGACATTTGGAATGGATAGTGTCGATAACATATATCTTTTGACCTCCTTTGGCATCAAGTTGAATTTCGGCGTGGTTAACGAGTTGAGTGAGGTCTACTGTTTTGACAAGAGGTTATTCTCGAACTCTCCCGATAAGGGCCTTATCGAGGACTACACCACGGTCAAGGAAAGCGTTTTTAAGCCGGCATCTTTCCATCTTCCGGAGAACTCTTCTAATGTAAGAGATATAACAAACAATCTCAAGGCAAACAGTGGGTGGTCGAATTCGATAACTCAAACATGCCACTTGATGGACAAGAAGACCAAAGAGCTAGTGAGACAAATCAACGTCATATTCAAGTCTTTGACGATTATATTCCAATTCGGAACAAATTTCATAAACGAGTTTGAAAAGACCTTTAATAATTATCACAACTATATCAACATGCTTAGTTTAAAATCATTGCATCAAACTTGGCAGACACAATATGATAATCTCAAAAGATTCCCTGAAATCACCGTTGGAGATGGAGCGGTTCGGCTCACTGACTTTCTCGATCGTCAAGCATTATCAGGAGCAGCTGATTATGTGAAATCAAACCTACCCGAAATAGTGAATAGGTTTAATGTAATGGGCTCGTCTTTCAATGATGTTAACGAAGAGAAGTTGAATATAGATCGAATGATAGAGGAAATGAGAAACGATTCTATTCATGAGTTCAAGGATGTGAATGCTCAAAGCATTATGCAAGGAATAGAGACAAATAACGGCAAAATGTTTTCAGATATAGATGCAATTTCAAACAACCTGAGTATGAATATGAAATCACTATATCAAGATCACATCAATTATTCCAAGAAAGTTTATGGTCTGGCGTTAGAATTATACTCGTATTTCAAATCATTGATTCAATTCAAGACTCGTCTAACCAAGGAGACATTAAGCATTTTCAGTGGTATTGCCAACTTACAGTTAAAGGTTGTTACCATGAAAGGAGAATTGAAGACTCTCACGTCTCCATCGAAAACCAACAATGTTCTATCATACAATACTATAAGTATGATTAAGAAGTGTGAAGATCACTTGTCACTCACAATAGATATGCCCTTAATATTTGGTTTCTTGTTGATCGAGAAACGAAGGCAATTTGAGTGGTATGACTTCTTCTCCAAGGGAATAGTTCATAACGTTTCTGAACAACTAATGGGGATCATTGAACAAGAAAAGATGTTTCGCAGATTATGGGTAAGAAAATTTGGCTCATTTTTGACTATAATATCAAAAGACGCAGATTTTGGTACTTTACCAAATATTGATGTGACGTTGTTCAATAACAAACCGGAAATGTTTCTCCTGAAACTATCTTTTGAAATTGAACGGAAAGACATTACCAGCTATATACAGTTGGTATCCGAATTTCAGAATAAACCTTCGTTCACTGAACTCCTAGATAAAAACTATAAGGATCTCATTCAATCTACCAACAATATGAAAAGGATAACGAAATCAGTAAGTGATTTGACTGTCGCTTCCTCTGGCGGTAATGTTACTAAGCTTTCTTCATCTGGGAACCAGGATAGACACATTGAAGAGGTTGAATATGATGCTGATTTAGTGAAGGGTTTGAAGTCAAGAATAAAGAAGTTGGAACACCTTCTTCATCAACAACAATATAAAAATTTATCGAGTTGGCCGGTCACAAAAGGTTCTATGAATGGAAGCAATGTACTGAATAGTTTGATGATTGACCAAACGGGTCAACAGGTATCGAGCAAACCAAAGAACGATCCCACACTGTTGTTACAGAGAAGATCCACTCTTCCGGTCAAGTTCCAAAATCCTGCTAATGAAGAGTCATTTTCAACAGTTTTAGATACGGCTCCTATTGATAAACATCTTGAAAACATCCGTCTCAAGAAAGAGAACTCAACAATGTTAAAACAACAAGAGATTATGAATTCGGAATTTGGAAGGAAAGATGAGGAGATCAGAAAACTCAAGAAAAGTCTTGAAATCTCTAAAGCAGACAATAAGAAGCTTAAGGAAGATTTGGAGATTTCAGAAAAGGAAAAACTGGAGCAGATATCATCTATTAAATTCAACTCTAAAATAGACACAAAAGAATTGGATAATCTCAAAAAGAAAATCGTCCGTAGAGATGAAACTGCTAATCGGTTGGAGTCGGAATTTATCGACGTTAAGGAAGCTAACCAGAGTTTGAAGAAGGAGCTAGAGGCGACATCTTCTACAATAAATGAACTCAAGAACGAACTTATGGATGCCAAAAGTATGAAGAATGATTTACTCTCGAATATGTCTTCTAAGGAAATAGAGTATATCAGGGAAAGAAACAGATTTGAGGGCGAAATTAGGAATTTGACAGCAAGGTTAGAGGAGGTAACCGATGACTACGAAAACTTAATGGAGATCACTGAGTCAGGTCACAAGGATAATGAGTCAACCATTAATGAATTAAATAATGTGATAGGTGCTTTACTTGTGAATATTCAGAAGCTCTCTCACATAATTTATGATTACTTCGTTGAATGCTGCCTAATATTGGAATCAATGGGTCTATTGCTAGTTCTGGAGAATGGATATTTGAAGATATCAAGAGTCAAGGGATTGAGGTCCAAAAAATCCGATGAGAGAGATAATGACAGTTCAAAACCAATCACTGAAGTAGTTGATAAGTTCAAGAAGTCTATCTCATGGATCAAGAATCTTGACATTTCAGATGACATCATCAAATCCGTTTCTAGTGATGAGAATGAGACCTCGAAAATCACTGAGAATGCCGCCACATTAATCGGTATTTATAATGATTGGTTTAAGGAAGATAATTCTCCATTCTCAAATTTTGTGGCCTTCTCAAAGCTTGAGAATAACGTTCCTTTAGTCAAGGATGAGAAAGAAGATCAAAGAGTCTTTCTCAGTGCTATCTCCAAAAGATTTAACGATGTTGAGGGATACGCCAAGAAACAAACCAAAGAGTCTAAGTCCAAGGTGAGCGAGATGAATAAAATGCGTAACAAGCTTAATTCTAAAATTTCCGTGAATAATTTCCAAACGAATGATTTGGTATTATTTTTACCCACGAAGATCGAGAAGGTGGAATCTGAGGGGGAATTCGAACAGCCTTGGGCAGCATTCAACATTGGCGCACCACACTATTTTTTGAAATGTGATAATACAGATGAGTTGGCTGCTAAAGACTGGATGGTCGGAAGAGTAATAGATGTTGAAGAGCATACAGTCACGGCAGAAAACGTTGATAATAAACAACTTAATCCATTTCAATTAAGTGAGGGTATTATATGGTATATGTTAGATGCAAGCGAGGAGTCTATATAGATCGAATATGAAATCAATGAATTCTAATCAATCGCAAAACTGCTTGATTTACTCAGGAGCATTTGTAAACAAATAACTCACACTTTCACCATTATGTAACCTTCTAATAGCTTCACCCAACGTTCCACTGATGTCTATGGTCTCTAGTTTGGGACATTTAGCTAACTTGTGGTCCAAGGGCATGGAGTTTGAACATATAATCTTATCGAGTTTGGATGAGTTCAATTTGGCAATTGCATTACCTGAAAGTATTCCATGGGTCACTATCGCAACCACCTTCTTTGCTCCATTTTCTATCAATACATCTGACGCCTTGCACAAAGTTCCACATGTATCAGCCATATCATCTATCAACAAACACACCTTATCGGTCACATCACCAACCAATACCATCTTTGAAACTTCGTTCGCCTTCTGTCTTTCTTTGTGGATCAAGGCAAAATTGACATCTAGCTTATCGGCGATAGATGCAACTCTCTTTGCTCCACCAGCATCGGGAGAGACTATTATCAAAGATTCCTCTTTAAAGCTATCCTTGATGTGCCTCAAAACAAGAGGTTCAACATACAAATTATCCACCGGAACCCTGAAGAACCCCTGAATCTGAGAAGCGTGTAGATCCATCGTTATCACATGGTTACACCCAGCAGTCTGCAATAGGTTTGCAATCAATTTCGCTGTTATAGGTGCCCTTGACTTATCCTTCTTATCTTGTCTAGCATAGGGAAAGTTCGGTATCACCGCAGTTATCCTCCTAGCACTGGCAGTACGGCAGGCATTTATTATGAGTAGAAGCTCCATCAAAAAGTCGTTTATGGCCTTCTCTCCGCTTCCTGTTTGAATGATATACACATCTTCGTCTCTCACTGACTCTCCCACTGTCACTGCAGTTTCGGTATTTGTGTACAGAAACGCTGACACATTTGCCACTTTAACACCGAGCTTGTGAGCTATCTTGTCTACCAAGTCCCTGTGTGAGTTTCCTGCAATAAGCTTGATTGAATTTTGAGTATGCATAGTTGTACCGTTTGATAGTATCGATGCTCCAATATCAAATCTCTTGATATTTTTCATCTCATCCTTCACGTGGTTAATTTTTCATTCATTCCATTTTTTTGCATCCAACGACGACGAGGCAGGATCAAGCATCATACCATCTACACAGAGTGGTACTTGGTTGCCAGTAGCTTGTATAGTGTCTCCATATGGAAATTTTTGGACTTGGGATCGATGAGTGAACTTCCCGCAATTGGCTAACATAAGCCTGACTTGTCTATTCTTACCCTCTTCAGATATTCTGCTTCCTATAAATACGACTAGATGGTATAGCTTTTGCGAATATCGTATTAACAAAAGGATAGTCTCCGGGAATGAGAGATATTTTTAACAAGCTACCCTTGGAGGTCATTGTGATTGTCGTTCAGTTCTTGGAAGATCGTGTATTGGCGGCGATAATAGGACGTCCATGCAAGCACGATCTGTTCGTTGGCATTATCGTGGCCGAAATGCGGAAGAGGGCCCCAATAGTCTCTGATGAAGCAGTGGAAGCTTTTTTGCTATCTGAGCCCAGAAGCGATATCGAAAAAGTACAGCAATTGATGGAAGTCAACAGGGAGTATAAAGTAGAGTTGTATCCAAAAAATATACGAATTGAATATGCGATGCATTCACGAGAAGATATGAGACGGTTTGATACTGTATCCCATTATTTTTTCGAGCGAGATGTCTTTTTTCACATAGAGCTCGATTGGTTAGAAGAGGATGATTTAATCGACTGGCTGAATGTTGCAGAAAGAATACGGTCTATATTTGGCGTTAAAATACGAGCATTGGCAATGAAAACCAAGCTGAAGATAGTCGATCTTGACCAGGTTGTTGAGCATTTTGGTGACGTCTGTTTCTACATTCAGCAGCTAGAAGACGGTCTTCAAATAACATTCTTCAAAGAGTCGTATCTAGATGCTAAGACACTTCCAAGAGACATAACTCATTTGAGTCTCTTTAACGTAGTCTTCAAATACTCCAAAAGGGAGAAGTTTCCATTCTTGCGGACTTGCTGTTTTTGTCAAGTGCGTAATACTAAAGCTTTCACCTTGAATAACAGTAACATCAAGATGTTGGTATATCAGTGACATTTTCTGATCATCAATACTTTGCCTCAATCTTCTCAGTCTTCATCTTGTCAATGAGCAAACCTGCTTCACGTTCCCCGCTGAACCAAGCCCCGTGGGCACAACCATTCGCACTTCCACTGACAGTTTCAGCTCCGGCAAAATGGATTCTTCCAGACACACCTTTGGCAAATGCTGCATTTACGTCGTCTGGATCAATGGAACCAACCAACGTAGTTGCATATGAACCACGAGCATATGGATCGTTGTTCCATTCCGAATGAAAAACAGTTCTTGGTTTAGAAACTTCACTTGTGGCAAATCTCTCAATGTAGGGTGCAAAAATCTGCCATATCTTTTCCTCCTTCGATTCGGGATCAAGATTCTCGATATACAGAGAAAGGGGATTCTGGCTTATAGCAACCAAAGAAGATACACCTGCGATTGACTGATAGTTCAAAAAGATAATTGGGAAAGCAAAATCTTTCCCAGATATATCTACAGAAAGCTCGGTACTCAAGAAATAGAATCTGTCGACATCTTCTGGCCAAAAACAGCGGTCAAACTCCAAAATCACCTTTCCTAAAGATCCAAACAGGATATATGGAATGACATCGGTAATATAAGTTGGGAGGCTTGGCTTCCACTCCAAGTAATTTTCACTCTGGACGTCTGTGATGCCTATTAGGCTCTGTGGGATTGTAATGGCAAGGTAGTCACAATAAAATTTCCGCTCCTTGTTGGTCTCAATTAGAATACTTTTAGGATCGCTGTAGTCGATACACTTCACATGTGAGTTGAGTATGATGTTATTTTCTATGAATTTCTTGGGCAACTCGTTCAACTCATTGTCGAAGACTTTTGAATATCCACTCTTCACAAAAGCGTTTCTACCCAAATGGTCCGAATCATAGAATGCATACTTAGCCGAAAGCTTTTCCCAAGACTCGCCATGCCAGAGTTCAGCCCACATTCGAACCACGAGCGGTGCATGTTTCTTTTGAGTTTCATTCAACTGATTATCGTACTTTTCGATATACTTCAAAGCAAGCTCTTTTAGTGGCACGTCTTTGGCATCCTTGTTGATTGAATAGTAATAGTTTATATAAGTAACCAAATCCTCAACTACAGGATCAAACTCCCAGCTTGGAATGTTATCACGTTCCTTCGACAAGTATATGTGTTTCCCGTCATCAAAGAAATATTCGACATTTCCCAAATTCAAAGCCTTATCAAATAATGGGTTGTTCAACGAGTCATGAAACCACGAGGCACCGAGATCGTAATTGGCCGATGTGAATTCGGATTTTATAGTCCGGAGTCTTCCACCCAACTTGTCTCTAGCCTCAAGCACTAGTACATCTGTGAAACCACTGTTGTATAAACTAGATGCAAGTTTTATGCCTGCCATGCCCCCACCGATAATAATCACCTTGTGCTGCTTTGTATTCATTGTTTTTTTGACTCAATTGAGTTGTCTATCGATAGTGATCTGAGATTTCACTCGATATCTGTCACTTTGATCTTCTACAAAGCTCCCGGAACCATTCTTACACTTATATAGAGAGTAGCCGTTATGGAACATCTCGAATTCGGCAATTTAATGCGATCGCAATCACGTCTTGACAATCTGCACTACGAGAACTACAGAAAACTGATTACTGAATACTGTTTATGGGCAATTATATTTGTAAAGTGAGCTTTCCTCCACCACTATTCTTCCATTGATGCATGTTCACATTTATATTACTTGATCCATGTATGATTTGAGTACAATCGTACCAGATGGATGATTCAAAAATAAAAAAAAAAGGAATTAAAGAGGATAATGGGTGAAACATTAAACCAGCTGATGTAGAAGATCGTAAAGACCCACTATTTCCCCCATGACACTGAGGTACTCTTGTGTGAAAGAATTGAATACCCACCAATTTCCAAAACTTCTCGGGGTGTTTTCACTGCTCTCCGATGAGGTGCTCAACACAAATTGTTGCTGTTTCAAAAATATCAATTTTAATACATCATTTAAAATGATAGAGATCAAGCTATTAGACACCAATACTGGGCATTTTGCTTTGAAATCACTGCACAACAATTTTTCACTGATCAATTGTATCAATGATAACAATTCATGCGTCTCGTCGGATGTTAAAATATCGTTACCAACATTAGAATCACCCGAGTTGAATGTATCTTTGGAGGACACTGATTCGGAGCGTGATTCCCTATCATCAGTCAAGTACAGATGGAGCTCTTTTTTGAAGAACTCGTCCAAAATATTGCGCTCCTGATTTATGAAATTCATTGACAAACTAGATCTCAAATCAGCCTTCAATGTAGGATCGAAATTGCATCCAATGAGTGTAAGTATCAAATCGTTGGATATAATATCGGCTTTCGTATTCCGGGTAGTATCTAAAGTAAGTGTTGCAGACTCACTGTTTTGAATGTTTTCGGTATCTCTGACATTCATCTCGGAACTATCAAAAATATTTTCAATATCAAACGACATGACCAGCTTCATGCCAGCTTTGACTATTAACTTGACATAAGTGATTAAAAGGTCATTAATGTTGATCATTTTTTTCAATATGATCAAAAATATTGTTGACTCGTTGGAGTCAACTTTATCGAATCCATCGAGCTCGCTTATATGTGAATTAAGGTTGCTTATCATATGTAACAAGTTGAGTCTTAAATTTTTCAACAAGCCCGCATTATGAGTCGTCTTCACCATTAAAATATAAGGCAACACTTCCACGATGAAGACGAAATAAAATCCTAGTACTGCATTGTTTATGTCGTCTTGCAAAAGGATAGGCTTCAAGACTTCTTCTGTTATTGAGTTCAATAAGTAGGACTTATCGCTCAATTTGTCAGCATTGGAAATCAAACCTTTGACCAAGTAGGAATCAAAGTGACCTGTGTTAATGGTGTATACCTCTGCAACTACTCTTTCAAACCAGTTATTGCTATTGAGGACATTAAAATCAACTTCGACCGGATACCTCAAAAAAGGTTTCACAAATGATAAACTTGGCGCTGTTATATCGTGAGATATCAAATTTTCTGGATACTCTTGTAAATTTGATTGTGACGAGGATTTTCGCCTAGCGCTTGATGGGGCACTAGTGTCATTTAACTTGGTCAACGCTTTCATTGTATCACCCTCGGTGAATATTTTGGATAGGTCGATCAATTCATAGCTATCACACAAGCGTTTGATCTCATTGTTGACTATATTGTCATTCCATACCACTCCCAAATAATTGTATTTCGATTCCCCTCTGCTTCCCAACCGCTTGATAAGCAAGTTCGGATAAACCATTTTTATCAACTTCCCCAATTTCGATTGACCAAGAATCAATTTTTGTTGATCATAATTTATGCTGTCATCAACCTGATATTTGGTCAAAAGTTTTTGACAGATAATAAAATAAGTCTTATATATCGATAACCTAGGTATAGTGTGCTTATGAGGATCTTTATCAGATTCCATTGGGACCTGGACCAAGATGTCATAGAGTATCTTGATGGCAAGAAAGGTTCTCAACAATTCATGATAGTTGATATTCAGAAGTTTGTTTTCCTTGTGTATCAAGTCGGGGAAGTAATTGACAATGGAATTTGGGTTTTTGAATACGTTCAAAATTTCACTGAAGATCAGTAATTTCTGCTCACTGTAATTCGTTACTATTGTCTTGTCGATCTTCTCTTCAGGCGATAATCTGGCAGAAAATCTGGTATCACTATTGAATAAAAAGTTGTAAAAATCGTCAATAGGGATTGTCACGTTAGTTTTATTCAACAAACTCAAAAGATAATTGTTCAAATTTGACCCGTCTACATTCGCTAAAGCAACAAGTAAATCGTTCAACATGTTGACTGGAGATGCAAAATTTTGAGGAAATGGAGCCCTCTTTGGCTCCTCACCCATATTGAACTGATTGAAATGCGAAGAAATGGACAAATTGTTTTTTTGATGCAATTTGAACGCTTGAACAGCGCTAGGAGTTTGGAGTTGTTGGGATGGTTGTGATGTTTGAGATGGTAGGGAAGTATTTGCGTTAAAGTCCGGGAATTTGTTCGAATTCATCATGTAAAAGTTATGAGGTTCGAATGGTTGAATTGACTGAATGTTACTAGATGCAGAACTTGACGGCTGAGGTTGGTAAAATGACGAAGATGCATATTGTGAACCAGCAGAGACCGGGTATGATGTGCCTGTGGGTGGTGGTACGCTCAATGGGTCATATACATTGCCCGGTAGTTGTTGAGGGTACAGAAAAAAAGATGTTGGGATTTGCGACGTGCCAGGATTCGAGGAGTGCTTCAAGGTAAAATCGCTCGAAGTGCTCAATTCCGTGTTGGTGTCCTCATTTCGCTTCATGAGATCATGACTGTTTGTGCTGCTGTGCGAAGTCCTCGGGTCATTATGCAAAGTGTCAGGTTCTTTAGGCGGAAAGTTGTATCCCAATCCATATGTGTCCTCGTTGTCATATAGCGTAGGTCCCTCAATCGGCTGGGGGATGGGAGAAGATTGGATCTGAGGTATCGGCGCCAGCTCCGGCGTGAAGTAATATCCTATGTTCAGAATAGACGACTTATGTCGTTTGTGTGCTCTATAACTCGTGGGTCTATCTGCCATAGTACATGTTCAATTTGGCTATCGCTCACTCTGCGTAAGCGCCCAGGTTATCGGTGAACTTGTTGTCTACTTCCGTGCAGTGCAATCCTGCTATCAATGCCTGTTGCAGGTACTCCGTATGTGCTAGTCTTTTATTCAGGCCACGTCCGTGTTGTCCTCACCACTGTTGATCGTCCCGCTAATTATGCTAATAATGTCTGTTATTATGAGTCTCCAGCCCGTCTTTCTGTCTTTAATTTTCGGGCGTTTTCTCTGCGCTTGTCTCTTAGCTATAACTAGACTCGTATTCAGGCCAATGCTGGTGTCAATGCTTTGCCGCTGGAGACTTTGACTGTATTTTTACAGAAAGAAAATTCAAATCCTTAATGATTAGATCTAAAATAAAAAAAAAAAGAGATTTTTAGATCTCCCAAATCGGGTTTGTTTATATTTTTCCTTCCTCTACACTAAATCTTTATCGTCTAATCTTAGTTTTGCTCGTTTGTCCTCGAAATGGAACTTTCATGTTGGACAAAGTGGGTGCCTGTGCTCGCGCGAAACAGAACAAAGGATTGACGGAAAGGTGCAAAATAACCGACTTCTAAGGTTACATGATCGAAAAAGCGCCATTGGAACGTAGAGATCAAACCAGGTGGGCATACGGTATGTAATTCTTAGATAACTCGTTTACTGTATAGAAGAAATAAAAAGGTCAGGTAAAAGCTAAGTAAGGGGTGTCACAAACATATGTAAGCATAGAGCGGACGCATGACTGAATGGTGGGTCAACAATATTGAGCAGGAAGGGTTACAACTTGGGCTTCGACAAAAGTCCCTGAGTAAGCACGTCTTTCATTTCGTTTGCAGATTCCGTGAGGTACCACTTCAAGTGGCTGGAATTCAAACCTGAGCCGTGACGCGAGCTTATGTGGACGTGGAGCCAATCATTGTTGATCAAATAGGCTAGACCGAAGCCCTCGTCGATCACCTGGGACCAACCCCAACTCTGGAAGTACTCTGAGGGGATCTGGGACGAGGAAAGGAACCAGGAGGCACTGTAAGAGTATATAGGGTCGGTGAAGATGGCAGGCACGTCTTCGCCGGGCTGGATCATCTGCTTGAGACCAAAGAGATGGCGGTCCACGCCTCTGCCGTCGGCGGCCTCGCTCAAGTACTTCACATGCTGAAGTGCGGCAGCCTGGAAGGTTTTAACCCTGTCCTCAACGCTCGAATTCTCATCAGCCCAGGTCTGGACAAACTTTTTACTCTCGATAGAAACTGTTCTTCCTGTTTCGGTTCTGCCTTTCAAAAATTTCCTTGTTGCAGCGGACTCGTAAGTGGGTCTGATCTTGCCTGTGAGCTTGTAGTAAGCCAATTGCATCAACATCTGCACATAGGCGTCGGGGGAAACCTTAAACTGCTTGATGAGGTTCTTACCATAGCCGTGGTACTGGAAGAGCTCCTCGTCAAGCGATGCTACTGTCTGGTCGAACTTGATAGCGGCGTCTTGGATGTTCTGTTTGGCTACAGGGCTCAAATCAAACTGCAAAAGGCTTGGAGAAGGTACGTCCCTGTTGAACGAAATTTCAGCCAAGAGAGCCTTGGGACTCTCCTTGGTAACCTTGCTGTAAACAAAGTTGTTCAATTGAACTGTAGGAGTTGCATCCATCCTGGAATGTTCACCGAGGAAACCGGAGTTACCATTGGCACTGACAAAAAACTCCAAAGGCTTATCGAAGTATCTATTTCTACCATCTCCATGCCAGCAGTTTCTTGATTTTTCCTCGATAGTTACCGGTGAGTTCGAGTCCAAGCAAACCACGAACGAGGAGGCGTGAATTGTCTCGAGGGACAATTCATTTACTGGTGACTTTACCAAGTTCTCGTATGCGGCAAGCAACTCATCTCTATTCAAGCCTGTCAACGCACCGATTGGATCCGCCTCTTTTACCGTGGAGTTTTTGATCAATTGGAATTGGTTGAACAAGTCAGACTTGGAGAGTCGCTGACCGTCCTTATGATGGGGCACTTTGAAAAAGTTGTTCTTGTAAATCACAACGAAGTACTGGTTCTCCTTTCCATCGTACACCTTGGTTATATCGCTACCAGCCGCTGGAACTCTCGAGTTGTTGAACATGTATTTGAACGCATTCATACAATACGGGTTGCCCTTGATGATCTCGGGCTCGAGCGTCTCATTCTGCACCTCTTCCATGAACTCAATCGTGTAGTAGGTGAGCAAAGTAGCCTTCAACAACTGATCCTTTCCGATGACGTTGTTGATATCCTTGTGGCTGAAGAAGTACGAAACGTACGGAACCACAGGGTCCCTGTAAGACAAGTACGCATAGTCATCCCACCATTCAGCCAACCAGTTGTCCTTATCCTTGGAAAAGTCTACCAATCTCGCCTGAAGCTTCTCGCCCACTCCTCCGCTCTTTCCAAACTCCTCCACCTTCTTCTTTGTGGCATTCAACTGCTCCGTGCTCAAGAAAGGCTCCACAGAGCGGATATATTTGGCGCTAGTTTCCTCCAACGAGGGCACCGGCAACTTTGGAAGTTGTGATTGGTATTTGAAAAGATCTCCTTTGATCGCAGATGTAGCAAATTGTTTAACTGGCATTCTATTCAACTTCAATTTAAACATTATACATACAGACCATGAGTCTGTTCGTTGGACTAGAAAAGATTCAACTACTATATAAACTTTTTTTTGTGGGGGCCACTATTGCCTGAAATTTTTGAAAGCCGAGGACTAAAGGAAGTCACACAACCACGGCTATTACTCGCAGCCCATCCCTGAGATAGACACACGAAACCGCGGAGCCATTGGCTGCCGTGAACACGTACGAGTGAAATGTCTATGGTCTTGACACTTGTGTAGTGGCTTTTGGTGAGGCCAACGGTGAAACGTTGGTTTGTCACATTCGACGGTGCCGGAAGCGTGGAGAAGTAGCGAGAGGTCCGGGGAAATATCTGGGGAGGGAGTAGGTGCGGTACACTATGACACCCTGTAGTACCCTATAGTACGCTATAGTGCACTAGGGCACACTATTGTACGTATTGGTGACGCCGCGGTGATGCTGTGGGGCATGGCGCCAGCGAGCTGAGTGTCCTGCATATACGTTCGGGACAAGTCTAGACGAGCTGTCCACACACGTTGGTGGTGGAAAGGACAGCTAGCGGCGAGGATAGGGAGAAAGATCGCGCACCGTGGCGCCGTGGGCGCAATGGGCGCAACACAAGGGTTTCAAATTACATTCGGCCCCTGTTGCAGTATCGTGATGATGCAAGAACACCCTTCAAGAAGTATGATGAAGCGGGTGGTGTAGGAGGGTGGCATGTAGCATGTGGATCGTAGTACACAACCGTGGTTTGGTAGAGTTCGTGATTGTCCTAATTCGTAATTGTCATGGTTCGTATTTTTGGTTTCTGAACGGTCACCGATATTCGAGCAGCTGTGGGTAGGCACCCACAGCACCACATACAACCCGACTCAGGTACCGTGCAATATCTGATACAGTTATGACATGATAGTGAGGCGCATCAGATCGGGTATACACTGTGGTGAAGGATCCGGCCCCACCACGACAGGTCGTGGAAAGCCCTTGTGAATGTCTCAAATCAGTTACAAGCACCCCGAACACTACAATGGGCGAGTCGCCGGAAAAAACGGATGCGGTGATGGTGCTATTGCTATTGTCATTGTCATTGGACAGATGAGATATGGTGCGTTGTATAGTGCTCTGACAGCATTCAGAGGCCTCGACTTCAACAACACCACTACTTCGGGAACACGTCGACCTCAGCATGCTCGACGATTCTTCGCACTGTAGATTTCTCGAGATGAAGCCTTGCCAAATCCGGCACCAAGGAAAATAGCTTTAAGCCTGTAGACGGGGCGCGTTTTCTCGTCGTAGCGAACGAACTGTGGACTGTAGGACATTCAACGACTAGCACGTTGGTGTTGGATGATCCGGGTGGTGGCATTGGGAATTGTGAGACAAATTTTGCAGCCTGTATAGCATTTCGGATTGAAAAACGTACGCGATCAAATTTTTCATCTTTAAGAGTGTTGATCACATAATCTTGATGGGTACAAGCATCATATAGGACGAGAGACATGGTGGTTTTCAACGATGAGGAGCAGTCTGGCGGACGAATAGTGTTTGCCTGGTTTTGCCTCGTATGGTATATCGGTATATTGGTGGCAGCGTACCTTGGGTTCTTCGAAATCTTACTAAAGTTTAGACGGCCATTGAAGCTCACGGTGTCGGATCATGCGTTGGAGGGTGTCACGATAATAAGGCCCATTAAGGGTATCGACCCAGAATTGCACACATGCTTGGAGAGCTCGTTCTTGCAGAACTACCCCAGTGACAAGTTGCAAATACTTTTCTGTGTGGATGAGGGTGGGGACCCATCGTTACCCATCCTTCAAGATTTGCAACGGAGGTATTCTCAGTTCGACGTACGGATTCTCATAAGCAATACTATAGAGGAAAGCGGGATCAGTATAGAGCACTACGGGCCAAATCCAAAGGTGAACAATTTAGCCAAGGGGTTTATAGAGGCCAAATACGATATTTTGTGGATCATGGATTCCAACGTGTGGGCTAGCTCCAACGTATTACGCAATTCCGTCGCATCTTTGAATGGAAACTTGAACAATGGTCGGGAGTTGAGGTACGACCGTCCCGTAGGGTTGGTTCATCACGTTCCCACCGCACTCAGCGTCGGATCAGATCTGGACTCGGAAAATGTATTGAGTCCGATTAACTCCTCCAACTCTCTAAGAGGCCACCGCAAGCGACCCCAAAAGAAGCTCGGAGCCAAGTTAGATGAGATGTTTTTGTTGACCTCTCATTCCAAATTCTACGTCTCGTTGAACAACCTTGCCATCGCGCCTTGCGTCAATGGTAAATCAAACATTTATAGAAAATCCAGCTTGGATAGAGCAGTCGAGCGCATTCCTCGGGGAGAATCTCCATTTTTCAGCAACCGCTCGGTCACTACAGATGCGATGCATTACGCCTCGTTGGGCCTGGGACATGCCATCAAGTTCTTCTCCAGGTACATTGGTGAGGACAACATGATCGCCATCGCCCTCTGGGAGAACTTGTGCACCCGCACTGGTTTGACCGGCGATATCGTCATCCAGCCGCTCCGTGGATCAGACAATACCATAGACGACTACATGACCAGACGGGTGAGGTGGCTTCGGGTGCGACGTTATATGGTTCTCATGGCCACACTCGTGGAACCCACTACAGAGTGCTTTTTGTGCGGATTCTACGGCACGTTTGCCCTCTCGTCGCTTCTCTGGGGCCTGTGGTTCGACATTTACTACTTCTTGTTCCACGTTCTGGTTTGGATGGCGACAGACTACATCCAATATTACACATTACTTGGAAACATAGCCCGCTACTCCACCGTCCCGTCGTGGCTCGACTACTCCTCGATCCCGTCCTTGTCCAGCTCTCCCTTGCACTGGGCGTCCATCTGGTTCCTCCGCGAGCTTCTTGCCTTCCCCATCTGGATCACTGCCATGTTCGGCCACGAGATCAGCTGGCGAGGCAGGCCCTTCAGAATCAAGAAAGATCTCACAGCAGAGGAAATATAGCGCCCCGGTCTACTGGTCCCCGTTGCATTTGCTCCCATCATCATTTACATAGATACGTTAATTTACATAAGTGCTACTGACTGTATTCAATGCATTTCCATCCCTCAATGCTTCGTTGTTTGCTCTCGACAAAACTCTCCACTAGTTAACCTTTATATCGAAATCCATATTGCCTGTATATGGGATTGTTTCATTTTATTATTTTTTCTTGAGCGTAACACCTGGTCTTATTGGCGTTTATCCGTATACAAGAGACACATTTGACAGGGGATAGAGTGGTGAAAGCGTAACATCATACTAGTTAAAGTGTCGGATATTATAGAATAAGATAAGTGAAGAGTAGCTCAAGCGAATAGTGCTGGGACGATAATAGTAGCAACACCTAATACACGAGAATTGCGTTAGACTGGTGGGAAATAAGAGGCCGAATCAGAAGCACGAGAAGATAGAAGAACGAGAAGCAAGCATTAGGCAACTGATAGTACCAATGACGGATATCACGTATACTCACGAAGTGAACACGCTAGATATCAAAAACCTACAGACGTGTAAAAAGTGTGATTTGCCGATATATGAGGGACATGCGTACGAACTAGGAGACGACAGATGGCACATCAACTGCTTCAAGTGTTCCAAGTGCGATTCGTCGCTCGGGTGCAACTCGAACTTCTTGGTGCTAGGAAACGGGAACTTGATATGCTCTAACTGCTCGTATAATTGCAAGCAGTGCAAAAAGAAGATTTACGACTTGGCTATTCTCACTGGAGATCAAGCATATTGCTCCAATTGTTTCAAATGTCGTTCATGTAAGCTCAAGATTGAGGATTTGCGCTACGCCAGGACTTCCAAAGGTCTATTTTGCATGAGCTGTCATGAGAAATTGATAGCCAGGAAGAAGAGACAAGATGCAAAGAGAAAGATGATAGAACACATACTGCAACAGAGAGAGCAGAAGAGTAGATCTCCGGACTTGGATGAGCTTAACATACTCAAAAGGAATTCCGGCCTTGCAAGCGAGCTCAATTCTCTGTCCAACAGGTCTAGTATTTCAATGAAAGATAAGAATCTACCGGCTCCTCCTTCTCATAAAAACAGCAGTCACTCCGTTCAGACGCGTCCAGACATAACAGCCAGAGATTCATTCCAATCTGCTAGGACTGAACAGTCAAGCGCATCAGCATATTCTTCGCACCCATCACCATTGATACCTATGTCAAGCTATGAGGGCGAGAAGATCAATGATGATGAGTCTGTGGTCAAAGAAGAATACAGTCATGTCGATGACACTGATTCTAAGGCCAGTACTTTGGTCAAGGGAGTTATACCGTCACAAGATACACAATCCATCAACCCTGATTTTGAGGAAGGTTCACTTCAATCGAACATTACAGGTGCAAATGATTCTCAGAAACCCGCAACAGATAGAAATGAAACTGTTGAAAACAGGCTTCAACCACCGGCTGACATTCCAAAAACCACAGTTGAAGATAAAGCTGCAGAGGAACCTAAGGACGAGAATGGGGCCACCTCCTCTTTTAAACGCAAAAATCTTCTTATTCTTTCACCCAATCAATTTCATGATAACGAGTTCCACACGACATCTAAGATAACTCCTTCCACATCACCAGAAGTTCTGGCAATAAACAGTGCTATCGGTAATAATAATCTCAACAACGGGGATGCATTGTTGGCACCGGCCGAGGAACAGAGAATTCGCTCGGGGTGCCCTTCGCCATTTGCAAAAGCCAATAGACAAGCAAGGGTGGTAGAGACTAATGACTATGTTCCTACCAACGACATAGGCTACGTTTTAGATTTCAATGACGAGCCATCTGAAGTTAATCGAACTCCGAAAAGGCAACAATTCAAGAATGACCAAAAGGTGACATCTCCTCCACCGAAGGCGCCTCTACCGGCGGTTCCGACAACCCCAAGTAAAAGGACATCGAGTTCAAATGACCGTCTTTTGAAGCATGATCTGGGCGTGCCTCAAGGTCTAGGCTTAGAAGGGGTGGTTTACGATGACATTGATCAATTGAGCAAGTATTATACAAAGAAAGACGTAAGTGAAACATCTCCAGCACAACCTACAATGAAACCAATCAGTAGTGCCACTCCAATGGTCACAAATCTTGAGGAGCCTACAGATAACGGATCGGAGATTGTCAGGCGTAATACTCTCATTCGTACACCCAAATTAAGTTTGAGACACAGAAGATCAATATCCAGTGGTGGAAGCATATCTGGTAAGATTAACTTGTTTAAAGGTTCCAGTCTGACAATTGGAAAATCTGATGAACAATCTCAAAAGAGGCATTCGAGACATGTCTCTGAAGGCTCCATAAATGCAAACTCTGCTTATACTACTCCTCCTCTTCCGCAGTCGTCGTCGGCGAAAACCTCTTCGTTCCAAAATACATGGAGGCAGAATCATGGAAGATCCACATCTGATACACCTTTCTTAACGAACCTCGATTCACATGAAGATAGTGACGCATTCAAGAAAAGACTCTTGGAATCTGAGGTCAAACAGTTAGAGAATCATAAGGAAAGTTTAGTAGGTGAGATACAAAGGCTCAGCATCGAGAAGAATAAACTCAATGATAACCTAAACAATATTAGAGGGAAAATTTCTACGGAGTCCAAGACTTTGGATGGTATATTGAGAGAAATTGATACCGTGGAAAAGAGTAAAAGGACATTGGGTGGTATAAGTCCCGAACTTATACCGATTGGCGATTACAAGCAAAGTAGTGGTAGTGACAAGGGTAGTTTATCGGGTTTCAATAATGATCCACTCCAAAGGAACTCCCTCAATACTCAAAATTCTTCCACAACCACAAATCACCATTCCAACTCTTCTTCTTCTCTCATTGCCAATTCTTCTGTGACTGATATCGCCCCCATTGAGGAAGCCAACATCGAGACGAATAAAGCAACGAGGTTGAAATTTTGGAGAAGACCTAAGATCAGCTTCAATTCCAATACACCAATGCAGCAGTCAATTCATTCAGCCTCGCCAAATTCGTCTAGGTCATCGAATACACAGCAACAAACGTTTGGTAATATACCTAAAAGTCTGAGTTATTCCGTGTATGGAAATTCGAATAACCTCAATCCTAATATTCAACCAAATCAACAAGCTATCAATGAGGGAGATAAGAAGGGTATAGGATCTTTGATTAGTAAATCAAGGTCATCGAATATCCTAGACACATTTTTAAACGGTAATGCTGGAAATGAGCGGGAAAACGTCCCGGAAGCACCGCTATTTTCATCTAGCATTCAAAAGAGAAGTGCCTTTGAGAATACGAGAGTTCCTTTGATTGTCTCAAAATGCATCGCCGAAGTTGAAGCTCGTGGTCTCGACATGGAGGGTATTTATAGAATATCGGGGGGAAATTCGGCTATTGTGACAATTGAAAACACTTTTGCAAGCTTACCTCCTGTGTCTTCACAGGACAACAAGCATATGAGCAGATTGGAGGACGCATTAAATGGGGATATCAACGCTGTTACTTCTGCATTGAAGAGGTATTTCAGAAAGCTCCCCGATCCCTTGATTCCGTATTCCATTTATGACGACTTTATTAAAGCAAGTTCCAAACAGGGTACGAATACTGAAATGAGGATCAACGATATAAAACTGAACATCATCAACAAATTGCCGCAAGCCAATAGAGACACATTATACCTTTTGTGCAAGCATTTAACATTAATCCAGTCATATTCGAGTATAAATAGAATGAACTTCAAAAACCTAGCAGTTGTTTTTGCACCAACCATCGCTAGAGACAGAACGGGTGAAAAGGAAATTATAGATATGGGTTACCGAAATGATCTGACCGAGTTCTTGTTGAATCATTTCGATGAAGTATTCGAAGGTTACGAAGTGTGACTTCATTTACTGTTCTCATTATTATTGATGCCTATTATTTTATTTTCTTCTAAATAGTTATTATAATGTCGAAATAGCCAATTTATGATAGATGCTTCTCCGTATGATATATGCCAATGTCCTGCTTGGACCTCTCCACTACTTTGGGCCGAAAACAATCGCCCCATTTTCCCCTTTCCATCTAATGAATATCCTTGATCTGAATATTTGAATACATCAGATACTTCTTGTGTCCAGTTCTTATTAGATGTTCTATCACTGAAAATTGCTTCTTCGGTATGTGATGGTATCTACCAAATTCTTCCCTAATATAGCTCTTCCAGTGTGGACGCGTTGGCTCGGGTTTGGTCTTGACACATCTCATACAATCCTTATAAAGCTGGAGCACCTCTCTTTGTAATCCTGATAAACGAGCCATTGCCCCACGATTCAGAATGCATGCTCGAGATTCTATTTGAATGGAGATGATGAGTCTACAGCAAATGTCGTATGTGTCTAATGTCGCACCTACAATGTCGTGTCTCATGATTGCAAAATTAGTGTTCTTATTCCATATATCTAGTTACTAAAGTACAAAATTCGTCTTATTTAGATTACTTGTAGTTCGTAAAGTCAACCTCATCTTCTCTGGCAGACTCGCAAGCTTGCATGTTACCACAGGTGCACTTGTTCTTCATTCTCTTTCCGCAGGAGCATGCGCTGGCTGGATCAGGCAGAACGTTCTCAACGTTGGCCTTGTCGCAGTTACATTTCAAAGCAGGTTGGGCGCCACATGAGCATGTGGACTTCTTAGCGCAAATACATTCAGCAGCAGAGCAGGTCATTGTGTCAATAGTACTTTTGAAATGCTTATAAAGAGACTTGGAGCGTCTTATATAGTAATACTGATAAAAGCACAAAAAACTAGAATATCGGGTGGTGTGCATATAATATATATTGACCAATAGTATTGCCCTTTTTATTAAGCCGGTATGTCTTGCCCAGAGACATAGGCCTGATAACAATTTAACTAGGGCCAACAACCGTGGCTGGTTGTTTTGATAAGGGACCTGGCTTGTGGTTGATTTTTTAGTTTACAATAGGTCGATGAAGTCATATAGGTGTTTACTTTTTGTCTAAAGCAGAATATTGCGAAAAGTCCCAAACGCATAAATGTTTCCTTTTCTTAGTTTGGACCTGAAAGTGATTTCAGGCTGTAGTTAGGGGTTAATACTTGAAATGGTAGTTAGAATTGAATTCTTGAGACGAAGTGTCGTCTCCCTCGAAGTTTTCTCTAGCAAAGTAGGAACTAGATTCGGCCGCGGAGATGGAGCTTGAAATAGGGGCGCTCATAGGGCCCACAATTTCATGGGAGTTAGTTGCTATAGGTGGTATGTGTACGTTGATAACGGACTCGTTTTGAATGGGGCTGTAGACAGGCTGATTGTAATAGTCGGAAAGGTTTGTAGAATTGTTGAGATATGGTGTAACCGTCGTGTTTTCCTGCTCGTGGATGTCAGTCAAGACAGATTCGCAACCATACAAGTTGTTGTCAGGCATCATCAGAGAGGCGAGATTGGAGGATGAAAATTTGTCCATATGATCCTGGGTATCTAATCCTGATACACTATCTGGCATATTGATTCTGGAGATCTGTTGCGTATCTCTTTCGTATCTTTTGATGATGCTCGCACCAAGACTTTTCAATTTCTCTCGATATGCAATAGTTGGAATATGGCTGATTGTACTCATTTCATCCAAAATTGATAGTGCCACCTGAATCTTGAGGTCTAGGTCCTCTAAATCCACGCCCTCAGATATTTTCACGCAATTATGAATCAGAGATAAATAACAAGAAGCACCCAAGAATAGTATATGGGTTGCAGCCCAGGAGAAACTAAGAATCTTCAAGTCTCTCTGAAGCTTGAAATAGATGATGATTACTTGTCTTCCTGAGTTGTAAAGTAATTCGTAGTGTTCCACACTTGTGACGGAAGGATTGACTGGGGAAACGGAATACAACCGAAGCAAGGATTGATGATAGTTGAGTTCGAAAATCAAATTGATGAATTCTTCATTGCCAACCATCTCGGGAAGAGATTTGAACCAATAGTTGAGCTCATTGTGCTTCATTGATCTCCATTTCACAATCTGTTCCAATTTTACACTCGAATCTTTTACGTTGGATGCATCAACAATCACGTCACCATCTGAGTTTCTGTCAACTTCGACTTTGTTGTTCTTATCATTGATGAAGCTGAGAATCTCGCCCTGGAGTATCCTGATCTTGATGAAATGTAAGCTTACTTGTTTTTGAGTAATGTTGAGACGAAAAGAACCACCTTGCAATGATCCCGGGATGATTTGACAATCGTCAAGAAGAGACGGGAACTTGACGTCGATTTGGTTCATGTCTATGATGTATGGTTTATTCAAGTAAAACGACACTTGTCGGTCTAATGAAAAACAAGACCAGAATAAGCGTCTTTTCATCTCAGTGATGAATGAAATATCTTGATATCCATATTTCTTTATCTCTAGATCGTGTGTTTCCTTGTGAAGTTCTATTTCAAAGCATAGACGACAACTGGTACCCACATAGTACCATGCACTTGGTTCTGATGGTCTCATCAAAGCATACTGAGAAAGTAAAAGTAACGATTGCAACATTTCTAGTTTGTTCAACCCAATAGCATCATCTTCCTTCTGAGACCACACGGTGTCTAGGTATTTCATAGACTTCATTTTGTATGATTCAGACACAGAAAGAGGATATTTCTGCTGGTTGCTCGACGTAGCAATAGCGAGAATTATGTAAAGAAAGAAAAGGCATCTGCCCCTGCGTTCTTCCGATATCTCGTCTTGATCGGCTTCCTCTGCTGGTAAGGGGTTTTTACTGTGGGAATTTACAGACCACAACTCGTCACTGTAAGAACCATAAAGAGGTTTAAAGTATCTATTTAAGTAAAAGGGTCCGTGGATTATGGGAGTTTGCACATTACAGTACTCGAAAAAGGCTAGTATGTTGGACTCAGCGAAATCCTGCTCCGGCAAAGATCCTTCCTCGACGTTCTTGACGCTGGATAGGTAGTCGTCTGTCATGAATAACGGCCGTGAAAAATTCTTTATGTTATGACTCATCGATGCTTGCTCTTTCTTTTCGATCTCCTCGACCCTGCTCGACAAGCTTTTCACCTTCTCCTCTAGTTCTAGCACGTACGAGCGACTCACCACCTTGCCTGTGCCGTCGAGCGATAGACACTCGCTCACTCCGGCCTTGAGACAGTTGGAGCATCGGGGAAGCCTTTTGTCGCACTTGATTTTTTTCGTCCGACACCGTCTACACGCCGTGATTATGCGAGATATCCTCGCCGGCCCCACATGGATCACGTCGGCTGTATCCTCCTCTTCCTCCTCCTCAGCAGATGTCTCAGACCGTTTTTTTCGCTTAACCGTTGGCCGAGCATGCTTTTTCAGTTGTTTCCTCAATTCCTCACTTGATTTTGTACCTTCCATCGAACACGGACTCCAGTCTTGCAATAGCTTGGTGAGTTTTTAATTTGAGCTAAAAATTTTCAACTTTTTCACTAGTTATTAGAATGGACGATGTCTTTTCGTTATTTACCATTCCCTCCAAATGTATGAAAGAATAATTGTATTAATTGAATGCACCTTAGAAGGGCAATGAAAAAAAAAATTAACTTTAAATTATTCACTTGCATAGAATTACTAAATAATAGAGATTGGCAGTCACTTGTATGCCGTTAAGTTTTTGTAACGTTCGCCTAAAAGTACACCCAATTCGCTTGTAGAATTTTCAGTGTTGTCGTGCTGAGAATTAGACAAATCGACGAAAACATCGTTAGACGGCTCCGGTCTTTTGACAGCAGGCATAACAGAAGAACGATTGGATGTGGAGTTTTCGTCGTTTCGGGAAATGTTCGTTAACATTTCCTCAAAGAGATTGGAAATCGATCGCGATTGGGAGTTATTTGCGGTGTTATCTCGTGATACGGAGTTTTCTTGTTCTATGACCGAGTGGTATATGGTCGATGCAGCGGAATTATGTTTATGGCCAGTATTGTCTAAAAACACATTGTCACTATCATCTGCATCTGTGAGTTTTGTTCGTTTTTTCGGCTGTTCTTGCTTCCTCGACCGCTTTGCTGTTAGGTCGATCGTTTCGAGTTCCGGTAGGGGCACGTCGAGATCGTCGAGATTGTCGCTGCGCTCCTTGAGCGACAGGGGGTTGTTCTGTAGCTGGATCGAGGGAAGGTCACTGTCGCCTTCGCCTTCGAAACGCATACGCACAGCGTTGGGTGTGCGCATTATGTCTATCTTCCTTTTGTTCTCTACGGCATCGAGAAATTTAGGGGTGGAAGGAAATCGCTGCAATCCCTCCTCGGGTGGACCCGCGGTCACTTTTGTGGGAGATAACCCGGGGGGTAAGACTACCGGCGAGAGCGATCTCATAGACTTGGCGCGGCTCTCTGGGCCACCCTCGTCACCTGCGCTCTCCCTGTGACCCAATTCAGATTGTAGCACAGGAGGCTCGGGTAGCGTTGGCGATGAATTAATGAGATCCTGAATCATTGACGACCGCCTTCGGGCGTCCTCACTAAGTGCAGACCTAATAGGCGTTCTCTTGCGCGGCGAAATAGATACTCTATGATAGTTGTCTAGCGATTGACGTATGGTGTGAACCTTGACAGGCGACCTATTCTTCGACACGCTTGCTGGGGGTGAATTGTTCACAACCACCCCATTTTCGAAATCAGAATTAGACAATCTCAGTGGTTGCTCTCGTCTGGTAGTGTCTTTCGACTCGAACCTGGGCACTTTCAGATTTGAAAATGCAAGTGACATTCGGCTCTGTTGCGGCGTCAGGCTCTGCATTTGCTTCGTGCTTTGATTCTTTGGCTGCTCCGTGGACCATGTCGGGGTCGACTCCTCCACCGCGGTCTTGACTAGCGGTTTTTTGAAAAAATCCACCTGGTTCACAACTTTCTCCGTGGTGTACGTCTGTGCATCCTCAGCATTCCTGGGCTCGCCCATGTTCTCCTCCTCGTTGTCCAGCAACAAGAATTGATTGTGTGAGTTCGCAAGCGTATTCACATCCGTAGTTGTATTAGCTCGCGCTTCGTAGCTGCTGAGCTCCACATTTGCAGACTGCTCAAAAAAATGTTTCCAAAATCCCACGTTCTGCCACACCCCCTCCGAGCTGTTGGAGTATGCCTTGAGAGCAGGGAATATCTTATCGCTTATTATGTTATTGGCTCTCGAGAGGTTTTTGTCGATCTCCTGCAATACCAATGTCGTCTCCTGTTCTAATCTTTCCAATTCAGCCCTCGCTGCCAGATTGTCATCATTCAAACTATGATTTATAGTAGACTTTCGTCTTGATGACGACGGTGCTATCGAATATCTCTTCATTTAGCTGGTGTGAATGCCATGAGTATCTCTCTATAGTGTCATTTTTGTTTATTATACGCGTTGATGAGATGGATTACAGGTTAGCTCGCCTGGCGCTCTAACCTGTAAAATACTTTTTTCAATGCCCGGCAAAGAACAGTAGAGGTAAACTACTAGAGGATTCTGGATAAATCATGGGCAACATAATGTCGGTATCATTTGCCAAGGAATGCACAGAGAGCAAGCAGAAGTATGATGATTGCTTCAACAAATGGTATACGGAAAAGTTCTTGCAAGGAAAGTCGTTGGAAAATGAATGCACGGACTTGTGGCAGGATTACATGCTTTGCATTGATGCGGCATTGGTGAAACAAAAGATCAAGCCCATGGTGGACAAGGCCCGGGAGGAGCAGCCTTTCACGCTGGAGGAGATCCAGCAGAGTGTCGATAACAATAAAAAGAGGTCGTGAGAGAAGAACAAAAGTGAAAATGATGAAAGTTGTGCGCACGAAGCGGGAGACTCTGCCCACGGTGCCCAGGGCCGCAACACGGCCGTGGCCATCGTGCTGACCTGGCTACCGTCCCAAGAGGTCCTCCGTTCTTGCTGTTTCGTGTGCTCTCTCGCCAGATTTTTGGTGTCCTGTATATAGTGTTGCTGTTTGATAGCGTTTGAAAAGTTCAATATAGTTCAATACATAGTGACGTTAGCATTCATTCTCAGATCAAGGATGTTGGTTGAAGAAGTGCCCAAGGGTAGAAACACTGGGAACTCCACTATATATTTCTCTTCTTCTGTGAATCTTTCTGCGAGGCCAAATTGGAAATCGGCACAGAGGCAAGATGAAGAGGACCAAGGCAGCCTGAGTCAGCGAAACCCCAAGAGTCGACCCAAGGTGAACTACAATGTGAACTCCTTGATGAACGCTCAAACCAAAATGGGTTCTGCGGGCTCGGACGCTGGTCCCTTAAAATCAGCACAACAGGTTCAACTAGAGAGGTTAGTTTCTAGAAGATTGGTGGAGTTGAACAGAGAGACAAACACAGCATCGTTCGAGCTACCTAAAAATTTTGCCTACAGTGGCAAGGGTAACAGTGGCGGTAAGAGGAGACAAGGTAATAATCCAGCCACCAAAAAAATACTTTCAGCTAAGCGTAACTTGAATCTGTATTTTGAGGAGGAGAAGAATTACATATCCATCAACAGCATTCTTTCTTTGAATTACCAATTCGTTGAGCAGTTTGATAACTTCACCGAAGACGGAATAAACACAGCCAGTTCTAGTCACGGCAAGTCAAAACCATGGATGAGACTCTGTTGCATTTGTGGTCTGCTATCAGACTACTCTAGATGCCGAAACTGCGGTTTATTTTATTGTAGTATAAATTGCAATATCCTACATGAGCAACTGAGATGCAAGTAGAACTATGACATTTTAGTTCTTGAAAACGACAGAGAAGCAACCCATAATTGAGAAAATGAAAATGAGGCATGAAATACGTCTTCATGTCGTAGTAACTCATAATTCTTAATATTTCATTAATGTGGTTTCGCTTACTCTTAGCATAGATTAACATAAAGGTTCAATAAGCATAAAAAGTTTTAATTTTTTATATAAGTCGATTAGGGGATTGTCGATAGTGAAGAGCGTTTGGTACCAACATGAACTTAGTCAAACTTTTGCCTTTACTCTTCTCAATATTACTGCACTTTGGCGTCTCGGGATTGGGTACCATCGAACAACTGTCAAGCGAATTTAATCAATTGTTGCATTATGCTCAGGTTGCATCCATCGCTTACTGCTTGAAAAAAGGATTGACTAAAGGGAAATTAGGAGACGCGGAGTCACATTGTTCCCTAGAAGCTTGTCAGGACGATTCGTTGAAGGAGATAGAAATTTTACGGACATTCGATTTCAACGATTGGGGAGAAGTGGGATCCGGATACTATGCTATAGATCACGAAATGAAGAGAATTCTACTAGTAATCAGGGGAACTGCTTCCAGAAGGGATTGGATTAGTGATCTTGATATTGTACCTGTTAAATACGATCCGATGGCTAGCTTGGAGGGTGTGTCAGTGAAATATTCAGCTCAATGCGATGGGTGCAAAGTTCATCGAGGCTTTTACAACTTTCTAGCAAAGAACTGCGTCGAAATAATGCAAGAGGTACTGAATTTAAAGGATAAATATCCCCAATACAAACTTGTTGTCGTTGGTCACTCTTTGGGTGCTGCTTTAGCCTTATTGAGTGGGATTAGACTCCGCCTAATGGGTTTGGACCCTTTAGTTATTAGTTATGCATCACCCAAGGTTGGAAATCAACAGATGTTGGATTTCGCTGATGAACTTTTCGATACAAAATCGATTGATTCTCATATACAATCGGAGGGTATCATTAAAGATGGATATATAAGAGTTGTACACAAGAATGATATTGTTACTCAATTGCCACCTTCTCCGATGTTCAAGCACGGTGGATTCGAATACTTTATCGATCAAAAACTGCTACCCCATGATCCCAAAAACATACATAGAAAAGGATCGCTGTTCTCGGATGATTCCGACATAGAACTTGAAACCATTAATATAGGAAAGCTATGGCCGGATGCGATGGGTAAGTACGAACATTCTCATTACTTTGTCAAAATCACAGGGTGTGACGATAGCAAGTCATAATTAGTCAATATGTACATATTTATTCTATAGATTGACTCTTTGAAATATTTAGCATGTCTTTGGCTTTACAGACTTTCTCCCTCGGCTTTCCTTTTAACATCCCTTTCTCCTTTTCATGGTTATCAAGCGTTAACCAATTGTCCCAAATAATAGCCTTACCTTCAATACGGGGGCTGAGATCAGCATCAGGATCGACATCTAGGAATTGACCGTTGACGAAGTCTTCCAAAATATTATCGGCGGTGGCGAATGAGTCCATCATTGTGGTCGCAATCACCCCCTTTGGTCCATTCTTTATCCATCCAGATGTGTAAAAACCTTTTTTGAATATGACACTCTCACCTTCACTTTTCCTGTTCTCAGAGGATAAAACCCTTCCATCGTGATTGATTATCCTATTGTTCTCAAAAAGTATATTATTTGCCTCTAGATCAGGTAGCGGTAGCCCCTTATATCCAATAGAGAGAACAACAAGTTCATTTTTCAATGAAACCACTTGTGCTGTCCCTTTAACCTTTGTGGTGTTTGTCAATTTGTCAGTTGTAAGCTCGTTGATGGTGAATTTTGTCTCTGACAATAATTCAGGCAGCTTTTCATTTTGAACAAATTCTATAGGACTCATCAAATACTGCAATGACCATGTCTTGGTATCATCATTTAATATAGGATCTTCTTTGGAATATTTTTCGATCAACGCCAATCTCCTCTTTTCGACCCTCCCCGGGTTCTTAAGTTTTTGCTCGTCCAAAAGCTCTTGCTTCACCGGTATAAACTTGACCTTGTGGGATTTAGAAAGCTCAAATAATTCTCTTATTTCTTTATTTGAGAACGCACTCTCAGAGATGCCTCGTCTAGCTACAATATTCACGTTTTTGACCTTACTGGATTTCAACAAGTCTATTGCCTCTGATGACATATCAGTTTTGTTCCAATGTGAATCAGGACTGGCTAGAAGACATCTGGCAACATCTAGTGCAACGTTACCATTCCCAACTATCGTTACATCTTCCACTTTGTCTAGAGCAGGCGGCATAAACTTATCATTCTCCTCATAGAAGTCGGGATGGCCATTATACCAATGTACAAGCTTCCTAGCTGGAATCACACCCGGAAGATCAGAACCCGCGACATTCAATTGATTGTCATTATTTGTACAGCCATATGAAAGAACTATAGCATTGTAGTTTGTTTCCAAGTCCCTCAAGCTGATGTCTTTGCCAACATTGACGTTTCCAAAGAATCTTACCTTATGTTGCGATGATTTGTAATCCCTCATGATGTTTTCAAGATACTCTTCACAGTTCTTCACCTCTGGATGATCTGGAGCAACTCCGTAGCGGCTCAATCCAAAAGGAGTGGGTAACCTCTCGAAGAAATCGATCTTCAAGGCATCTTTCGTCTTTTGCAATAGATGATGAGCAGTGTAAAAACCAGCCGGTCCCGAGCCTACAATTGCAACTTTAAAACTTTCATTTGAGACGTGCCTGGAATTTGAATAGAAGCGATATAGCGGATGTGTCCAAGGGAGTTTAGACACTCTAGCAATCATCATTTCCCATGATAAAAGGTGAAAGATGAAAACCATTTTCATTGATATCTTTGAATCCGAATATGCACAACCTATCAGAGAGAATTTCTTTAATCACCATTTGATCCCATATCTTTGGAAGCAGTTGACGTTCATGACGACAAATACTAGTGTGCTCTATTGTCCGCCTGTTCTTTGCTGGTCTGTAAACTCTCAGAGCTTGAATTTCTTTTCCAAAACAATATAATTGGCACCACTTGCGAGATTCTCACTGTGAGATAAATGCCATCTACCAATTGGCTAAGACATAGTTACTACTCACCTTTAATGCTGAGGAGTGTTTGTTTAGTGTCTTTGAGCGCCCGTGAGTGAACCGGAAGTTCTTATTGTCGTGAATTGTACTGTTGCTTTTGAAGTGCTGTTAAGCAACAGTGTATTTTTGTAGGAATTTGCAAAATTTTGCAGCTGTCATCATATGAATGAAAGAATACGTTTGGGTATATTGCTAAATTTATGAAATTGGCAAGAATGGAAAATAAACGATTGTAGCAGCCACAGATGATTCTCTCTAAAGCTGACCCATCGTATAAGACACTTTTATGCACCAGACTTATTGGAAGGCTATTCTCCGTTGTGCAACAGATCGACAATGAGACCACATGATTCCTGGTCTATCGGTCGATACATTCATCCAAGATCTATCAACACAGATAGCGCGAATAACCGCGAATATGGTTGAATAATGAAGATATGGGGCCCTGAAGTCTTTTCACCGTAGGTGGGACTTTCGCAACCTATCACTACTTCACAGATTATTCTTGATAGATGTAAGTTGCTAATTTCAGATACATAAATCGTCCGTGATAGTTTAGTGGCTAGAATTACCGTTTGTCGCATGGTAGACCGGGGTTCAATTCCCCGTCGCGGAGCTCTTTTTTTTTTGTCTTTTCTGCTACGAACTCGATAATTGATCCCGATTGTGTAGCTTTGGTCAAGCCAATTACGCACAAGAGCCTGACAAACACTTAGTTAGAGTATACACCATTCTGAGCCTTCCAAGTCATACAAGAAGCACTAGAAAGGTGATTACTTGGACGTACGCAAAACCGGTAAAAACACGACATCTAATATCCATCTCACATTTCAATCGTACTCTCTACCAAAGAAAGCTTAGCCTAATAAACATGTCCACAACAATAGAAGCGACTATACAGTCACAAAAGACAGATCCGTCTGTCTTCTTGAGTGATATGATAGGGAATTCGGTGGTTGTCAAGCTCCATAACGGTGTTGAATACGCCGGAAATTTGCAATGTATTGATGGATATATGAACATCGTCTTGGACAACGGAAAAGAATCAATCGATGGTGTTATCGGCAAAAGCTATGGAGATGTATTTATAAGAGGTAACAATGGTACGTATTGCTTATGAGTCAAGCTCTGCTGCATGGCCAGGCAGCAGAGCTCTTCTTTCTGTGGCTACCGTCCCCGATCCAAAGTGTTCCAGACAAACAATCATTCGCCTGTCTGGACTGCGTAGGCTCACCACATCGCTGTTTCGAGTTCCGAACCTTACTAACCTCACTAGTGTTATATATAAGCCAAGCATAGACCCCAGTGTCCTTCATAGTCAATATACGTTATAGCAAAAGTTTCACGTGATAAACTTCGCGCGGTTTTGTGTAATTTAATTCTCAACAACGAATCAAAGTCCACCTTGTTCAGTTGGCCGAATAGTATACCGAAGTGATTGAAGACTTGAATTTAAAGACTCTTATTCACAACTAAGTATTAAGGTATTCATTAAAGATGTCATTTATCATAAGAAGGCAATTATCTACATTGATTCCACCTAAGGTTGCTTCGGCAAAGGTAAGTAGCATTGATTTCGGCGGGATGAAAGAATGAGCAGAACCACACCAGGAAGGCATTTGGAAAGGGATTGAAGAGGGCAGTAGGAGGGAGGCCGAACCGCACGGGACACGTAAAGACGCACCGAAACCGTATATCGAGCTGAAGAGAATATGATCTTGAGGGCGTCTTTGAGAAGCATACTAGACTAATAAGAATGAACGATGAAAAACGGGCATTTTTTTTTTCATCGACGGAGAATGTGCCTCAGGGAGACTTCCAGGGCGTACGAGACAATCGAGTACCAGATGAGGTGGATAAAGATTTCAGGAAGAAAAGGTTGTAGCGAATGTGTGCGTTTTTCCATGGTTCAGAGCTATTTGAAAGTACCCGTGATTCACTCTCCCCAGATTGTCGACTGAAAGAAGGCCCCGCAAGAACATAACTGGGTGCCTGAGTATATCCACACATACAGGTATCGCTCCAGTGCTGGCCTATCTATTTTCGGATCCCGTGGCACGTACCCGGTTCATTGCGTGAATTGTACGAAATTAATACTAACAGATATAGAACATCGGGTCCAACCCCAACGCTAAGAGAATGGCAGAGGTCGTTTCCTTCTACAAGAAATTGCCCACCGGAGCAGCTCCAGCAGCAAAGAAACCAACCAACCCTTTGGCCAAGTACAAGGCCGCCTTCTTTGATGGTGAGAACGCTTCCGGTAAGCCTTTGTTGCACTTGGCAGTCAGTATTATCGTCCTTGGCTACATCTGGGAGTACCAATCCCACTTGAAGCACCACAAGGACCACTAAGCGGCTCGTCCCGTGGCTCCTCGCCATCCTGTGTCTCGTAAATTTTTCACTCACCCAGGCTTCTCGCCCAACACTTTTCCCTACATTTCCATGGTTTGTGGTGCAATGAATCAGTAAACGTACACAGTACACTCTAGTGGCCTA
This sequence comes from Debaryomycetaceae sp. ZIM 2471, assembly GCA_031081905.1. NCBI lineage: Eukaryota > Fungi > Ascomycota > Pichiomycetes > Serinales > Debaryomycetaceae > Debaryomycetaceae sp. ZIM 2471. The sequence continues at coordinate 254,531 of JARYTF010000001.1, read as the reverse complement.
TTTAGCACATTTATATATCAAAGTAAACTGTCCCAGGTAAATTTGCGTTGTCGTTGACGGTTCCTGTCAGGGGTTGTAGTATGAGACCCTGCACGACTCAGTATATTAAAATTCAGTGATAAAATTGATTTTTATCGGCGGGTGTTAATATAGTAAAGGACTCTAAGGAGCTTCAATTGTAATCTGAATTGTTGAAGATAGGTGTATAAAGCTAGCATCTATATTCACAGATCAGCCTTTCAAGTTTGAAAATCAGGATTCGGTGAATTGAGATAGATTATGAATCCTCAGGCTAGTTTTGAATACCTGAAAGACGCTACCGAGTCGAGCCAGGGTAGACGCAATCAGTCGTCCACACCTATGCATCGCGGCCAAAATATATTGCATGGTGAGCAACCCGCCACCCCCAGGATGTTGCGGAGCATGAGCGGCAGTGCAAGGAGCTCTAACACGGATATCAATCAACGGCTTTCTCTGACTCCCACTCAGTATGGCAGTGATGATGTTCGATATGACGACAGCGGTATGATGGGATACCAGACACCGCAATCGAAGAGCACGGCGATGCAGCAGCAGAGCATGGCAGCACAGTATCACACGAGAACACCATCAAGTACGCATTCAAGGACGCCGAGTATCAATAGACACCAGATTCCTCCCCCCTTACCCAATATCAATCCGCAAATGGCCATGGCATCATCAAAAAAGCTGGAACTTTTGCCACCGGCCACTTTCTCGGCCGCTGCATCGAATGAACCTTCTGCTGGCGTGATTCAAAGGCCCGATCTGATCTCTCTACAACAAGGCAGTACCGCATCGCCCCAGCGGGTGGACAATAATAGAAATCAGCAGGCACTTCATACGCCGCAGAAATCCCATGATACGTATCAGGCACATCAACACCAGTCTCAGATGCATCAGCAAATTCCAAAGCAACAACAGCAACAGCAATCGCAAACGCCATCACACCCCCAACAACTACAACTGCAGCTGCAGCTGCAACCGCAACCGCAACTGCAACAATCTCAACAACAGTTCCACAGGAAGTCAATTGGCGATTGGAATTTTGTTAAAACGATCGGAGCAGGTTCAATGGGAAAAGTGAAACTCGCTCAACATAATTCGACGGGGGAAATTTGTGCCGTGAAGATCGTACCAAGAGCCGCGAAGCTTTACCAAAGGTCGCATGCTAATGATCCTCCACCAGCCAACGCTCAAGCAGCTGCACAAAGACAAAAAGAGTTCGAGAAGGAAGTAGCTAGAGACAAAAGAACTATCCGTGAAGGTGCATTGGGTAGGCTATTATACCACCCTTACATTTGCCGTTTGTACGAAATGGTACCAATGACCAATCATTACTACATGTTGTTTGAATATATAGAGGGTGGTCAAATGTTGGACTACATAGTCTCGCATGGATCGTTGAAAGAAAAGAACGCCCGGAAATTTGCTAGGGAAATTGCATCTGCTTTGGACTATTGTCATAAGAATAGTGTCGTCCATAGAGACTTGAAGATTGAGAATATCATGATCAATCAGAAGGGGGACATAAAGATTATCGATTTTGGTCTTTCGAATTTGTATTTACCGAGATCACTTTTAAAAACTTATTGTGGTTCTTTGTATTTCGCTGCACCTGAATTACTCAGCGCGAAGCCTTACACTGGCCCAGAAGTCGACATTTGGTCATTTGGAGTGGTATTGTATGTTCTAGTTTGTGGAAAAGTTCCATTTGATGATCAGTCAGTGTCCGTATTACACGAGAAGATTAAACGAGGCAATGTGGAATATCCAAGTTTTCTTTCCAAGGAATGCATTTCATTGCTAGCTCGCATGTTGGTTGTAGACCCATCAAAGAGAGCAACTTTGTATGAGGTGTCACAGCACCCTTGGATGAATAAAGGTTATGAATATGGATTGTCAAGTTATGTTCCTAAAAGAGTACCATTGACTCTACCTTTAGACCCTGAAGTGATCAAGACTATTGCGACTTTCGATCTAGGATCTTTCCAATCTGTTGCCGAGGATTTGACCTCTATTCTTACTAGTGTGGAGTACCAAATGAGTTATGAAAATTGGTATAGGATCAAGGGACAAGGAAGAGAGTATGCATCGGCGTCCAATGCACAAATATTGCCTGATCCAACGTGTGGATATCATCATTTAATTTCTCTTTACTTTTTGGTACTGGAAATGAGGGACCGTAAGATGGCAAAAAATGATATGATTAGGGCGCAGGTACAACAACAACAATTACAGCAGGTACAACAACAACAGCAGGTGCTTGAGGCACAAAAGAAAGTTTCACCAACGCCACCGTTACCTCCTTCACAAGAACAACGACAAGTGCAACATAAGAACTCATTTGAATTGAGAGATAACAGAACACCAGATGTGCATAGAAGGGATCAGATGTCTGAGAACGACGCAATTCGTACAACTGCATCACCGGAGACAAGATACAAACAACAAATGCAAAAGGAAGTACCTTCTATTTCGTTTCCTCCCCAAGCTCATACTACCACTTCACCTTCTAACTATATGAATGAGTCTCAGTCCCCCCCAAGTAAAGAATCAGTTGCCCAAGGTTTACCAGAACAACAACAAAGTCACAGAGAAGCAGGTGCAGTGCAAGAAACTTTGGACCCGAATGCAGATAAGGGAACCGGTATCAACTCTCTCTTGAGAAGAATATCTTCTAAAAAATCGAAGAATTCGCCAAGTGGCACTAACAAGGGATCTAGCGCGTCACCCGGCGTTAGTGACGTATCTGCCGGCATTCCAGGCTTGTCAATTACGCAAGCATCCAAGGATAACGTTCAATCAGAAGAATCTCATTCCTCGAAAAATGATCCATTGGTTCGTCGTGGAGTAAGTATGAAGGTGACCGCCAAGGAGAAGTCTACAGTCAGCCTTCACCCCTCCAGAAATAATATAAATTCTCAAAAGACCGAAATAATGAGCACATCTAAACCTAAAGGCAAGGAACAGATGTCACCTCATGTTCGTTCTTCGTCCACAAACCAGCCCAAGTCACACGGATACATACCTGCCGAGTATTTACCTCCGCTTCCCAATATCAATACGAATTTGAACACAACTTCAGGAAATAGCTCTAAGTTAGCGCCTGAGTCGAGCGGTAGAAAATTGCATCCCACTGCAAGAGCAAAATCAGTTGGTGGTCAATTGAGAAAAGACACTTATGGTTACCGTCAAAATGACTATTCTCAAAACCAGCCACCCTTGCCTAACACCATGGCAACTCAAAATAGTGATGAACTCGTCAATGAGAATAACAGCGTTGCATTCTTTGATGACGTGACGTTGGATGATGTTCAGCTCCAAAATTTGCCTCAACTCACAGAAGGAGAGATTATCGAACAATTTCACAATGCTAAGCCAAATAGCATGCCTTCCATTGAATATCCCAGGACATTATTTTTGAAGGGATTTTTCAGTGTGCAAACCACATCCACAAAGCCTCTTCCTGTTATTAGATACAACATTGTGAGGGTTCTCAGTAATTTAGGTGTCAAGTTTCAAGAAGTCAAAGGTGGTTTCGTCTGTGCCTTTAAACCCCCATCGAGGCCTAAGGATCTTGTCTATGACAATCAAATCGAGGCTAGTATTGGCTCTCAAAATGAGCATCTCATTGATTCTAATCTGGATGAAAAGAAACTGCATCGGGAAGAAAACCGTTCCACGTCGTCTTCATTTATCGTGAACGAGCATCCACTCAGGTCTCACACTCCAGAACACGATTACACTGAGCACTCAAAAACACCCAGCAGACAACCTTCACTTCATTTAACAACCAAGACATTGTCGCCTTCGTCGAATTCCAGTACGCTATCGTCACACCGGTCATCTAATTCTATCGGGGGTGGCCATAGAAGGAAGTTCTCCTTCGGTAACTCCATATTGGGATCTTATCGTAAGAGGAACGGCTCTCAAGTTATAATGCCCCCTAATACACCAGCAACAGCGAAGGTCAACAAGCTGTTATATTCTGAAGAGGAAGAAGAATTGTATGAAGACACCACAAAGAACCAATTCACTGATGACGATTCTGTGGACTCTTTGAACGGAATAATGATTGGCGGAGGAAGCGATATGTTAGTTTCTTCAAGACTAGAACATAAGGCAAGGCATCAGCACCAATCGAGTGTTTCCAGCCACTCAGCCCAGCTGAAATCACCTTTAAATTTTGAAATTTACATCGTAAAGGTGCCCTTAGTTGGCTTGTATGGTGTGCAATTCAAGAAAATTTTTGGCAACACTTGGAACTACAAAACTCTTGCTAGTGAAATTTTGAATGAATTGAATTTATAGATTATAATCTGCATTGTTAGGTCGGAGGTTTTTAAGCGTATTGGAACATCTTCACTTCTCCATAGTCTTTACAGCTCTGCTAATCTTTTTAATTTCCGATAGTGCGAGCCTCTGGATCATATTAACATGAGTATCTATTTATAAAGGACTTTAAGCCATTTGAAATGAAGAAAGAATCATTTGTAAACATGTGTAAACATTTGTATGATAATATATTCACTTAGATAAAATCTGTACGAATATGCTTTCGTACTGTAGTAAAAGGGATTCAGCTTCCGTTTGGCTTGACCTCAATATTATTGGGCATGTTGATCTGATCATGATTTTGTAAAGATTGGTATGGCTGGAACATAGTAGAACTCTTATGTGCCGAGTCTTCGTATGATACGGGCTCCTCCGATAGCATGACGGAATTATTTTGTGGACTCAGTTGTTCAACCTTAAGAGGTTCATCTATGGACGGTGATTGATTATATATGGAATTATCCTGTTGACCTAATGCCTGATCTGTAACATGGCTTATACCATCAATGTCATCTTCCGTGGACGCTTCTGTAACATGAGTGTTGAATTGGGTTTCTGGAGTTGCTGATTCAGATTGGACTTTTCTTAATTTCAATCTTTGCTCTCTAGTTAAACCATGATCGTATCCATGCCCTTGTCCACTAACAGGTGTTTGCTCTTTCAATACTCTCCTTCTTTCGAACCTCCTTTCCGCAGCCATTTTCAATTCTTCCTCTTCTTGAATTTTGAGTAACTTAAGCTCTTCTTGCTTTTGCTTTTCTTTTGCCTCGAGTCTAGATGAACGCTTTCTTGTGACTAACAAATTGGCGAGTTGTAATTCTTTTCTCCTGTTTGTTAAGACCCGCCGTTTCTTAATGTCTCCATGAAATATCGCATCAACAACATCATCACGCGTGAGTTTCGAGTACAAAGTTTTGTTTTTCTTCTTCTTCTTGTTCCTGGAAAGTTCCAATAGAAATTGATTATACTGATACACATTCTTGTAGATTAGTTCGAACTTCACATTCTTTACGTCGAAGCTTTCGGAGGAGAAAGATTCCTCGGGATCCTCTGGTGCATCTTTTCTCTTCTTAGGCACTTCCAAAAGTGGGTATGTCACTATTCTCTTGTATAACGAAGAGTCCTCGAACAACAAGAAGTGATCTTCTATCGATTCAGGTGATGAAATCTCTGTATAAATGGAATTCTCTCTCAACATGTCAACTGATATACCGTTCTTATCAATCCATGTCCTGAATTGAGGATACAGGGTTATGTAGTATATTATAGTATAGAGAATGTCTATCTTCTCGTCAAGGTTGAGATTATCGAATTTGGGTTCTTCAGTTGTATCGTCCTCGCTCTCATTACCTTTCAATGGAGTTTCTACTCCAAACCACAATCTGAATATCTTCTCAAAGTTGTTGATGGAAGACATTTTGGAACCTTGCAAAGAACTAATCAAAGACATTTTCAACTTATTGATGAAAAGTATCGACTCATCCAATGGTGGAGGGTACACCATATTCAATAGTTCTATCTCAAAGAGGTCGATGTCGAAGTATTCGGACTGTAAGCGAATATATCCGCGACAGTTGTAGATCCAATTAATGACATAGACATACTTGTAGCTGGACCTTAGCCTCTCCATATTCTGTTTGTCTGCAGATTCATTAGGCAACACTACTGGATGAAGCTTCAACAAATTGTTGATCTGATCATCATTGCCAACAATCAACTCATTCGCTGGGTGCTCAGAGCTGGAGCTACCAGAATTCGACTGGGTCTTCAGTGTCATTTATGGGGCGTCTGATGTTTATTGTGTCTTAAGGCTCGAAATTTTCAATTTTGATATCGATAATCTTAAAACGCGCCTCTCCACGACTTCAGTGATTGCACCAACAGTCATTGACACCGGGACTTGTGAGAGTTACGAGTGTATGAGATGAGCGACTGCTACACAGGCAGTTGAAGTTTCCAGAAGTTCGGTGGATGTAAAACGGGCAAAAGTCCATAAATAATTCATTAATCGTTATAAATAATTTCTAGTATATACTACAAATACAAGACCCTGTGTAGGGCTGGGGATTGAGTAGGTTTGTGAGCCGAAGAAGGGATGATTGAAATACTAATTAGTATTGCTTATTAGCTTCTTTATTGCATCGTTTTTGGATTTAATCTTCGTTATCTCGTTGCTTATTTTCATCAAAGCAGTGTGCTTGGAAAGATTAGGCAAGCCAATTTTGTTGACTCTTGCTCGTTTGGATTTTTTGTTGGTGTCAGGTGCACTTTTGTACTTCTCGACATCAATGATAAGTCTGAGACACCTTTCATAGGCCAATTTGCAAAGTTGTCTGCGCTTTTGCTCTGAATACGAGTGGTTCAAGCGCTTTTGTTCCAACGAGAGGAGAGGCTTGTGTGTCAGTCTTTTGCGTCTTTTGGGTGAACCCGGGGTTGACTCGTCTGAGGATTCGTCCATCAGACGCTTGTCGCTCATGGAGTCAATTGTATTGTCTCGGTTGTCGATGTGCATACCCCCCAAAGGAGCATACAGCGAGGAGTGTCTGCTGTCTGCCGGCGTGGGCACCTGGGTGGGAATGTTCATCATGTTTTTGATACTCTTCATAGGCGGGTGCGAAAAGGCGTCCGAGAGTTCCCTTTTTAGCCTTTCGTGCTCGTCGCCATTACTCGAATGGCTTGTTGAGCCAATGTTTCCTTGGCTACTGCTTCTGCCACCGCCGTCGAATCTTCTATTTCTGCCGCTATTGTCGCCGTTGATGTGTTGATTGCGAGACTCAGACGGCTTCATTGTGTGCAAATCGTACATGGCGGTCATACCCCCAAGGTCTGGGGTTCCGTGAATGCTGCTGTGGTTGTAAGTGTTGTATAGTTGCAAAGGGTTGGTATTGTTTGAGCTCGTCAAGTTGTCCAAGAAGCGTTCCAATGCGTTGGACTCGTTGTTGGACAAAAACCTGTCAAAGTCTCCCGTGGCTACTTCCGGATCTTGGTGCTTACCGACCGGCGAGATCGTAGCCTCAGGAAAAGCCACATAGCTGTAGTTCTTGTTGCTGTCGTTGCTGCCAGAAATTTCACCAACACCGGCTTCCGCATCGCCTTTTTCAGCCCGTCCTCCCAACGGTTGCGACCGGTTGAGCCCGTAGCGGTCTCCCTCGAGATACAGAAGCACGTCGCTGCCCAATCCAAACCCACCATTGCTGCCACCGGCGACTTGCTCGCCGGTGGTGCTCATCTGCCCGTGGGCGTGCATTCCCGGCGTCCCCAGCATCAGCTCCATGCTGTCCACTGTCGGCTTGTGCTGCAAATTAGCGTACATCAGATACGCCTGCTCGAAGTCCATGTCCATCGATATCATGTCTAGTGAAAATTCCAGTCTGTCCACTATTCCGTAACCGTACCCGTCGTACTCGTCCAACCTGTGGTCCTCGTCGCCGTGGTTCTCGTTACGTGTTGTCCGCCTCGTGTGCTGTGAGTCGCCTCTATTATCAATCCTATAGTCTACCTCAGTATCGTCTGATGTCGACTTTTCACTAGAACGTCCGCTGTCACTGCTCTCCATTCCAAACCATAAAAATGCTTTAAATACTCTATATATATATATTTTTTTTTAATTTCCCTTTGGAAACTAGATCACAATCGACCTGCGCTAGCAATGGCTGACGTTCTATTTGCGCCTTTGGGTCCGACTGATTAATTACTGGGGTTATTACTAGTTCCGTGAAACAACGATGGAGATGGAATGAGGGCCAGACAGGACTTTGTGGTATCTCCGATAGATGCATAGAGCGAGCATTGGGGCAGCCAGGGTTCCCCTCTGGCTGGACGGCGGTGGGATAGGGGGAGAGCGCAGCTTGGGGTGGACCTGCTAGGGAGGCTGGACGGACCTAAGCTGGGGGCGTTAGCGAGACGTTGAGCTAACGGCGGCGGCGCGAGCTGGCGCGCTCGGGCCCCAGGCCGAGGGCTCGTGGATGGAGCGGAGTAGGATGTTGCTGGACGGGCTTGTAAGGATGACGGTCAGAGGTGAGAGAAGGATGCGTACGGGGAGGACAAGCATTACTATGGCTGTGGGAGTGGTGACACAGTAGGTGATCCGTAAACCTGGACGCGGCCGCCAGAGCTCGGACCGTGGGGGGGCAACTCCTTTGAGCCGAGTGCTGTTGCATCCACAGTGTAGGCCTGAGGGCGGTAGAAGGCACACCTAGAGGCGGCGCGCCTCTGGGCTTGCCCTCGGGGGAGCTGGCGTGGGGCAGACAGCTGGCCCCGCCGGAGTAGCCACACACTTGTGTTGGAGTCCGAGGCTCCCAAACGCAAGAAGCGGAGCCAATGTCAAACGTCTGTCTCCGCTCAGCGCTGACCCGTGGCTGATAACAAGTGGAGGGATTCGGGATGAGTATCCGGTATGGCTGCGTTATCGATGGCCGGTGTGGAGTGTGGGGTGCCATGTACAGCGGCGGCGAGCGTAGGAAGGGCCTACGACCGCAGACGGGACCGTTGGCAACGGTTTGCAGAGAACAAACGAGCCGTGGTCAATGTCTGCGCTGCTGCTCGATGAGGGGGCAGGCTCGGCCGCACTAAATCGAGCTCATATCCTCAAGCGGGGGTTAAACGTAGTCAGCTAAAGGTCCATATCCGATGGTTAGGATCATTAGCTAGACTTTCACTCGCTAACTCTTGGCAGTGGTACGCAGGCTTGCCACCGTGTAAGACCGGCACTAGTTGTCGGCGGGCTTGCAGCCTGAGGGTGACATGGAAGGTTGTGCGGTCAAGTGTAGGGTTTCGGCTGCATACACTCGGACTGCGTAAGGTTCCAGTATATGCAACTGTCGACTCTTCGACGAACCTTGTTGCCGTCTCGGCACGATAGTCCAACTCGTCTTGCCCGAATGGGTGACTCGCTCGTGTTGGACGAAATACGACGCTTCTCTTCCGCAATGAAGGCTGCTGAGCAGCTAGACTGTGTGCAGGTGGCGAGACGTTTAGGCGCTTTAGGCACTAAGAGCGCTCAGGGTGCTGGGAACACTTGGGGCACTTCGGTAACGAAGCTAAGGGCGCTTAGGAGAGACAGCGTTAGGGGTGCTCAAGAAAACAGCGTTCAGGGCGGCAGCGCTTCGCACTGACAGAGGAGGGCGCTGTGACGCTGTAGATGTCACACGACCCCCAGACGGCTTGAAAGGTTCTGATGGTTTTTACGAGACTTCCGGGGTCTTTACGAGGCTTCAAAGGCTCCAAGTGGATTCAGAGGCTCTAAGTGGCTTCAAATTACAAGGTTGCGCTCTGCGCAAGGCACCTCATATAGAAATAGATTAAAGATATCAGATGACGGAGCAGTTCAATCATCAGAGCAGATCTACGCAAGGATGTCGCTGCTATGTTCCCGTGGAGCAAAAGGCTCTTGATTGAACATGGTACTAGTGCTCGGAAGTATGCAACGATGCGTGGAGAATTTATGTCATAATAATACTATTGAGTGGGGCTACTCAAGAAAGAGATAGTGCTGGGGTTTTACGCGATTGTGCATACATACGTAATCTAATTAGGATTAGTTGCTTCGCTCTCTATGCTGTGAGGCTGATTGTCGGTAGCTATTTTATTTTCAGCCTACCAGATTAGGCTTCGGCCGGAGATTATGTCACTTATTGCGGTAACTCAGTGGGCCTTGATCAGAGTATTTTATAGCGGCTAGGGATATGGAAGTGTATCTCCGGTGATAGACTAAGCTGCTGACACAGGTGCTGACGGGCAGCAATTGAAGATTGTTGGATTTTGATGCGTCAATGTGATACAAAACCAGCTTCTAGCCTCGATTACCAGTCGCTGGTAGTAGGATTAGCTAGTACTGGAGACTAGCAACATGCCCCGGCGAAAAGCAGCCGATGGCTATTGCAGCTACACCAACACACGCAACGGAGTCCCAGGCCGCAACCAACAGGCCCCCGGCGCCTATAGTTCAGAGTGCGAGGTCTGCATGAGTGGTTGCAATTTGCTCTGAATTACACTGTCACGTAAAAGACATATGTAGAGAACTAGCAATTCACGGAAAACAATCGAATTTGTGCATGTAAGTGTTGAGTTAAACAAAAGACTAGATGTACTTTTTGGTCTTAACCGGTGACCGATATGTAGTCAGCAATCATTCTCATTAATGGTTTTTGGGCATTATTGTTAAACTTTTGAGTTGGACACCCTGACATTTTGATCAGCCATGACTCCACAGAGTGCGAGTAAGCCATCATAATTGGAAGCTTTGATAGACAGACCAATCTAGTAGTCCCCAAACTCTTTTCGGCCTCTTCTCGTGCGCAACACCCAGCGAACGAAAAGTATTCGTTCTCTTGGATCCCACGGATTGCAATACGATCATCTAGAGTTGATCGTATCCAAGGACAGCATAAAATCAGTCGTCCCAAGTCCAATGCTTCTTGAATTATCACTTGGTAGCTCCACCAAAACGCTGGTAAAGAGTCTGCTGCCATTTTGCAGTACCACCATGAAACTGCGGTACGAAGCACAGAGAGAGCTATGGGTCCAGAACTCTCTTGCGCTACAAAAGACTCGAGCATCTACACCTTCGGCTGACAGTGTATGTCACACCATGGCCTGTGGTACGATTTCTCTCATTACGCCAAAGGTTCCAGTGTTAAGGTCCATAGAGATAATGGTTCTACGACGTGCCCCACGAGCCGCCCAAGCGCAACGCACCGAAAGATCCGTGTAGCGCCTCCTAGCACCTTTTGTTGCTGATAGTGCTCTATACCTGGCCGACCGCGTGTAATTCCAGCGAGTGAAAGCGTTCCAACGGCCGTTCGTGGATCAGTGGTTCGACCATTTGCGCCCCCTCTGCACCGGTGAATGGTAAGGACTACCTGATCGCCATCAAGACCAACACAACAGCTACATCATCCACACAGAAGAAGGCGTTCTTCTACAGCAGTCGCCAACGATCCGCAACCGTTTTCAACCAACTTAATCTTCCCCAGACTACATAAGATAGCTCAATCTGCGACCCTGAAGCATTCATCCGCCGGTCCAGCGTACTGCACACAATTCTTCTCTCTGGTCGTTTGCGCTGCCTGGCGCTGCACCTTACCCTAGCATCCACAGGATGGTCCGCCAGTGTAAGACACACTCTGCGAGTGATAGACGTCATGGGCTACAGCGTGACACCCAAGGCGACTTTCGGTAATATACACACTGGGCCTGGAGGCCACTTTAAGCCATTTTGAGCCAGTCTACGCCAGTTTCAGTATATCTTCACCATTCTTGGGCATATTGTACTATTCCTGACCGTCTTGCCTATTCATTGCTGTGTGCCACCCACCGAGCCAATCCCACCTGGACGATACAATAGAGGTCCTTTGTGCTAGTTAACACAAATGCTGACGTCTGCAGCGGCCTGTGTCTTGGTATCGATCCACCATTAGACTGGAGCCGCTTACGTCGCCACCACTTCTGCCACCACTTCTGCCACCACTTCTACCACCGCTTCAGCCACCGCTACGGCTACCACTGTCGCCGCATACAGCCACCGCTACAGCCATCGCTACGGCCACCGCTACGGCCACCACTGTCGCCGCATACAGCCGTCGCTCTCGCACCGCCCCGCCTCCCCCATGGGCCGCCGATTTCAACCACGCTCTATGAGCCTCTATAGCAGCCCCCGTTTCTTACATGCCTGTTTCAGTAGGTAAATTTGTGCACGCCTACTCCTCACTATGCGGCGCGACGAGTAAATATCAGCACTAACAAATAATTGTCAGTACAGCAATAATCCTCATAATAGTTCTCATAGTAACTATCGCCCCCATACATTTCTTTTACTACTGTATTCTTTTCCTTTACTATTAGATATTATTGTATAGCTAGCAGTAAAGTTAACAGAGTAAGTATTTTTTGAGTGTTTTTTAGACTGCGTCTTTAGTCCGGGCTGAACATGCTGGCCATATAGGCTTCATGGAGCGGCTCTGGGGCGCACTTCCGTCCTTGGGTCGTCGAGCAGAGTAGTTTATCAACTAGCGCTGGCACCAGCGCTAGTTGATAAACAATGTTGCGAAAACAAAATGCGGGACCAATTGACACGCACTCACGCTAATTGCAACGAAATAGTGCTTGTTACGCAGAGTCTACACTGCGATGTTTGCACTGGAGGGTGTCTTCCTGGGCATTGCTGTTTGTAAGTGGAAATATCGTCAATATAGGAAATTTGGGAAGGTTCAAAGAATACTGGCAAGATGTTGATTTTCACTTTTGTGTCACTAACCGGGCAGCTGCGCCGTGTGCAGTAGAACGCGGTGCGCAGAATGAATAGGGCTTCTCTACATGAGAGTTTCACAAAAGTCACGGTGGCCTACGCTGGCGTGGGTGCGGCAGGGTTATTTATCAGGGACCGTGGAGCTCGTTTCGCAGGACAGAAAACATAAAGACGTTGCAGGGCTGTTTGTACTAACGCATAGATAGAACAAGATGTCGACCACCGAGAAGAGAAAGACCACCAGAAAGAAGAAGGACCCAGATGCACCCAAGAGGTCGTTGTCCGCATACATGTTCTTTGCCAACGAAAACAGAGACATTGTGAGGGCAGAGAACCCAGGCATTTCCTTCGGACAGGTTGGAAAGTTGTTGGGAGAGAAGTGGAAAGCTTTGAACGCCGACGAGAAGGTTCCTTACGAAACGAAGGCCGAGGCTGACAAGAAGAGATACGAGAAGGAAAAAGCGGAATACGCTAAGAAAAACGGTAGTTAGAGAAACTTTCAACCTGTTCAATAGTTGTACCATACGTTTTATCCTGGCCCTACACGATGCGGGTTCAGTTCCTTTTGTCTTTTAAAATGTTGTTAGTATTGAGTATTAATATTTTTATCTCGAGGTGCAAGGTCCGCCTGCGTGGGGTCCTTTGATGTGATCACTCTTGCATCTTTTGTTTTTACTATATTTCGATGTGTTATTAAATACATGAATTTGTTTTCTTCGTTGACACAGTAGATGTATTCTCTAGCTGTGCCCCCGGGCAGTTGCAGGCCTGTTGGCCTGATGTGTAACCGCCGCTATGTATCGCTGGTGGTCCGCCGTTGAAGCGATTGGGACTCATCACCATAGTCACGTGATCGATCAAACGTAGGGTGATAATCCTCCGCTTGATCAACGATAACTACAATCTCTCCAGACTTTGAAACCATTCCGTATTCTTCCTTGATAGATTCAGCTTATTGTTGAGTATTAACCAAAGCGTTTCGAGTTAGTCATGTCAAAATTGCCCCCACCTTATTACAACGATGATACCAAATCGTTTGCATTTGCTACAGTCCGCAAAAGATGGCCATTGATTGTAGAGGGCATGATAAGCGATCTCAATGAAGAGATTAAGAACAAACCAGACTTGGAAGAAGGCGCTAAGCAAATCGAGCGCCAATTGAGGGATATTTTAGCTGCTTTCAAGCTGGACGAGGAGATCTTGCCATTTGATTCAGCTTGTGTTGCTGCGGAGCCTGAATTGAAGCACTACAATGAGGCACTCGCAGAGTTCAATTCGGAGAAGAAGGTAACCTGGTTGACCGGACCCTGGCTCTTCCTTGAGTGTTACTTATATAGATTGGTCAGAATCATCTTTTTGAACAGTTCCAGTAGATATTTCAAGAAGTTCGATATCTTTGAAAGGTTGAAAAACAATACCTTCAAGCAATCAGAGGCAGGTGTCTTTGAGCTCTGTAAGAGGTATCAAGTACTATCAGAACAGCTCCACCAGAAAACCGTCGACGAAGAAGCTTTGAACTTACTTTTCAAAGAATTTGTGGATATATCTTTGTGGGGTAATGCTACTGATTTATCACTTTTGGCAGGTAATGTTACCTTAGAGGACATCCAATCGGTCCAAGGGGCTGAAGTGAGAAAGAAAAATGAGGAAAAGATCATTGTGAACGACATTCCGGAGGTATGGAAGAAACTTCAATCGTCGAAGAAAGAAAAGAGGAGGTTTGATATCGTTTTAGATAACTCAGGATTCGAGCTCTTCGCAGACTTGGTCTTCTGTTTGTTTGCTTTGGACACAGAAATCGCACACGAGGCACATTTCCATTGTAAAGACTTGCCATGGTTTGTAAGTGACACCATGCCTAAGGATTTTGATAACCTCTTGTCACAACTAGTCGATCCCCAATTTTTCGTCAACTTACATAAAGACCAAGACCACTCAAAGCTTATGCATGTCTTCCAACTGAAGTTGAAAGAATATGTGGCTAGTGGCCAAATTATCGTCGAGTCACATCCTTTTTGGACCAGAGAATGTAACTACTGGTACATCTCTAAGGAGAAGGATTTGTACGAAAATCTCCTTGGCTCCGACTTGATAATTTTCAAAGGTGACTTGAACTATCGTAAGTTGACTGGTGACTTGAATTGGGATAAAACAACCCCATTCAAGACCTCAATACAGGACTTGGCCCATTCTAAGCTTCCGGTGTTGAGCTTGAGAACATGTAAGGCCGACGTTGTGGTCGGCTTAGCCGAGGGGGTGAATGAGAAAATTATTGAACAGTCCAGGAATATGGGCAATGAACAACCAGAAATGTGGAGCTCATCTGGAAAATATGCCGTTATCTCATTTTCATCTGGTATTTAAACATTTCTCTACATATCAAGTAAACTGAAAACATACACTTATTTTTATTACAAAGTATTCGATCATATCTCGTTTCTATACATCTCCAGCCTTCCTAGAGTTACAGGCAACTATCTTGAACCTGTCAACCATGATTTCGTTATCATTGAGCCCCTCGTTGGTATTTGCGTTGGAGACATCAGATATCTTGATCAAAACGTTCTTGATAATGAACGTCCAGACATCATCACAGAAACGGTACGTGTGCAAGTCGCCTTTGAAGATGAGCTTCGACTTGGCGATTGACAGATCACTTTTCAACAACTCCGAGATTATCCTGTCGAAATTGTTCAAGATTCTCATGGCTAGCTGAGGTTGTATCTTCTCGTCCAGAATAAGCGTATCCAATGCATCAGTCAAAGTAACCCCTATAGTTGATCTTCTATATAGCTCATAGTAGGCGGGAGCACTCATCTTGATTGTCTATGGGTGTATGGGTTGGTGTAAGACTTTTGGACCAATTTGATGATATTGATTTTTAATTCATTTCTGATATTACACTAAATCTTTATTAATCTGATTCTCTACTGTTCATACTTTAGAGGAGATGATTATGAACGAAAACCAGGAAGATCTCACAGTGAATGAGAAGTACATCAGAGCCGTCAAGGTATTTCGAGACTTGACAGAAGGAAAAGCAAGCTCAGCCAGGAAGGACTCGGTACACTATCAAGATCAAATCAAAAAGACTATCAATGAGTTCAAGTCAATCAGCACTATTATTGACAGCTTGCATCTTTTCAGCGAAAACGAGACATTGGAAGAGATGAATGTGAAATACATACCGTTTTTGAACATTTCTTATTACATAGCAGTGTTGTTTCAAAATTTCATGGGGAATTGGAAAGTCAAGGGCAGTGAAGAAAAGGTCAGTACCACAGAGCATAAGGAGGAAAACTTGTATATAGCCAAAACCTACGTCATCAAGTACTTGTCGACGTTGGAAAAGTATGGAATATTGTCGAAAACACAGGAGAAGAAGCTCAACCTGTGGTCTAACCGGTTCAGCCCCACCATCGAGGAGTTGACAGCCTTTCACGGCAACCCGACTATGAAACGAGATGAGAAAATTCAGAACTACAGACTAGAGAAGCAGCTCAACGAAAAGCTCAAAATCTTGGATTCTATCTATCTGGATGAAGAGAGCAATGATGCAGACTTTCACAATCTTGACGAAGAAACAGTAAGAGCTATATATAGGGATCATTTAGTTTCACTCAGCTTGAAAGCCTTCGATATGCTTGAACTGGTGTTGATGGAGAGCCAGGTTCTTTCGAAAAGGCCGGCGCACCTTGACCGGGTCGAAGAACTAGAAAGGGAGAAACATAAAAAATCGCCAGTTGATGACGAATTTGGATTCACCACCAGACTAGAGTCCTTACCCTTCAAACAACAAGGAATTTCCAGTTTTCTTTCGAAAGAGGGAAAAATATTGAGGCCATTCAGAATAGATCCCAGTCGTGCACAGATGAAGAAAGATGTTTTCGGTACGGGTCAAGTACTTCCTTCTATGACACCTGATGAGTATCTCCAATATGAGTTGGCTAATGGTAAAATGGCCAGCCAGGACCCAGTGCAGACGGTTGAGGAGAGGGATACTGATGACAGTGATGAGGAGATAGATAAAAGAAGATGGGATGATTGGAAGGATGACAATCCTAAAGGAAGCGGTAATATGAAAGCCAATATAGGATGAAAAGATTGTCTGCTGATATACATACATACATACATACAATTCTATACATCTTCACCTTTGCGAAAGGAAAAGAGGAAGGGGAGTGTTTAAGAATCTTCCCTCAAATCAATTTGTAATTGCTGGAGCCATTCGAAGTACTCCAAGGATATCTCATCCAATTTGACAATAGACAAAGAAGTCTCATCTTTGGATCTGACAAGCCATTTATCTTCGTCGTTTTCGAAACTTTTCAAGCAGTTCAAAATGATCAAGTAAAGTTCGAGAATTTTCAATTTATATTGCTTGACATCTTCCACGTTCAGCATTGAATCTGCAATCAAATTTGAGTGTTCATTTTTGAATCTTGTTATAAACATGTACAACGACTCTATAGCTCCCCGTTTATCTCCCATTTCACTTGATGTTAAGTGATGAGATGATCCGAACAATCTCCAGGAATAGATGAATTCGTAATAACAGAGAGACCTGGAAAGAGTTAGCTCATTATTTGCCAATTCTAATAGAATAGAATCCACTAGAAGATAATGTACTTTGAATAGCTTTGACCTCTCTGTAGAAAATAATACAGAGAACGATTTATTTTTAATCAAGGAAACAATCAATTTCATGAAAAGTTGTCTTACATTATCTTTATCAGCTGTGTCTGACGATGTCAAAAACGATAAGGATTCATAGGCAACTTCATAATCGTTTGATACGAGAGAGATCTCAAAAATATTGATGTAAATCTCTTTAGTAGTTTCTCTGACTCTTTCCCCTTCATCATCGCATTCCCTCAAAATGTGAACGGCATTTTTCTCGAACTCTAAAGAGCTTTTCCGGAAATCACTCTCTAAACTCTCACTATGTGAAGTATCATCAGCTTTTGAAGAAGCAAAATTCAATGAATTTCCATTTGATTCTTGTGATTGAGATATCGAGAGCTCAGACAATGAATGAAAATAGTTGGCTTTTTTGAAAGTCAAATCACTCTCTTGGTTGAAAGCTGAATCCAAAAAATGCTTTATATTTGAATTAACCGTTAACCTCGTTAACTTTTCCAAAACTTCGGAGTTTGAGTATTGATTATAGTACTCGAAGTCTCTGAAAATATCATAGAAAGGTTTCGGCTCATTGTTGATTAAATGTATTAAACCAATGATGAATCTTTCCAAGGGTTTGGACTTACTCAAATGCCGGAGAAATTTTTGTTTGATTATGTTTCCTTCATTGCTATTGATTAACTCGATAACCACATCAACCAAAAACAGATCATGACTTGAAATCACCTTCTCAAACAAAATATTGTATGCATCGTTGATAACGAATTTCTTTATCGAATGATTCAATTCTGGATTTTTGGAAACGATTCCTGTCCAAAACAACGAATTTTCTGGACGACTTATTTTTGTTCTTTCCACCTTCATCCTCCAGTGGCTCTGAAAGCAAATGTTTAAAACGTACTCCAAAATTTGGTAGGTCGACAATCTGCTTACAATCTTGTTTGTCAACGATAATATTGTATCATTGGTCTCGCAAATTAAAAGAAGAACGAGGAGCTTGATGAGAATAATCTGATGCAGAGTTTTGATGTTCCTGATACCCGCCAACGTTTGAAGCTTCGTGAGCAAGCCAATGTTGGATGTGATATCATCCTTGAACCCGTCCACTGACATATCATCGCTGGAGAACTTGGGGTCGAGCAAAGACGAGATGATATCCATTGCGTCTGGAATAGATGATATTTCACTCATGTAATTGTTCATTTCTTTCTTGGTAATTTTGCTCTTGAGAAAGCTCTCAAATATCTCATTTGTGCTTGCCGAACTTAATGAACCTATTGATGTCACTTCTCTATAGATTTTGAAGTATGTTTTAGCGGAGATGACATTGCACAATCTGTCCAAGATTGAGCCTAGTTTATGTTTTCCGTCGGCCTCATCAGATTGAAAGAACAGCTGAAAATAATGACAGTGTTCTAGCATAGCGATTCCATCAGCTTGTAAGTAAATCAAACCACCTTTAAAATTAGCGAGAGCCAATGACTCTTCGCTGCTCTTCTTGAGTTCCTCACACAATGAATACAATTTCATCCAGCTTTCTCTTTTTGGCTGATCATGCTCTCTTTCAGCATTTTGAATGGATTCATATATGGATCCTCTGACGTTATCTCCGTCTTCAATTGTAGACAATCCTAAATGATCCCTGTATATCTTCAAAGCAGTTATTATTATCAAGTCGCTGTATGATCCCGAGTCAAGGATTTTAGCCGAAAAAAAGTCTTCATCTTGGTAATGTGTGAAATCGCTGTAGAACGAATTGTTGTCTGATGAATGTATCTTGATACTTGCTATCTCAGCTGTTGACACATCTATGTTGTATGTTATTGGAACAGTGGAGGTATTTGATTTCCAAAGGAGATGGTACTGCAAGGTTGATTTGTCTATTTGAGGCACGAAATCTTGCACAAACCAAATGATGTTTTGTTGAGCGTTCCTCTCCACTCCATGATTGAGCAAATAAGTTGGTATTTCTGGATCGAGATTAAAGTTTGGAAGTGGAATCAACTCCAACTGAGTTTCTTGATCTAAAACTTCCCAGGATCTCAACTTAATGGCACCGTTGTCTGATGTGTCATCCGATTTGGAGGTGTCTGTGAAGTAGACAGCCAAATATTTTTTTGAATCTGCAATGTCTTCAAACATCCTTAGATAGCTGGCCGGCATAGAAGGCAACCAACCAGACCTGGATTGTTCATCTCCTCTATCACCCACATAGATAGGGTTTGAAACTTGCTCGTGTGTTTGTAAACTCCAAATTTTCATGACTTTAGTCACTGAAAGAGCAACAAAAAGGTTTTTATTGATAGGATAAAAGTCCACGATAGAATTGGACGATATTCCATCCAACACTGTTTCTGTCGTCTTTGAAGATCTCTTGAAAATGCCACTAATTAAATTAAAAGGTATGAGACTGCTTGAGTCATTAAAATCATATACGTCAAAGTCGTCTAGTATGCCCAGTCTTTGAAAATGTAAGAGTCCGCCATCTTTCAAAGACACCACAACATTCAACGGATCAAGCGCTCTCAAAGAGAAAGCAAAAGTCCTCAATTCAAACGAGTACGGAATGGAAATGTTACCCCATTCGCTGAAGTTTTCAATAGTCAATCTTGAAGCACGCAGGACAACAAAATCCGAGAGGGAGATTTTCAAGGTGATGAAAAGATAGTTCTCGTCGAGGAAATCGACCACAAATAGCGTGTCACCTCCAGAATCGTCTTTCACCTTCACATGCTGTATCGATATACATTTTCTCGAGTATATTCTGTGCGGGAGCTCTATTTGTAGTCTTTGAAATTGAAGATCGAGGCTGTTCGTCTGTTGATTGACAGGTGTCAACGATATCGTCTGCGCATCGTTCGATATGTCATATGCAATTAAGTCAATGAACGTACCGTGCTCCCTATTCAATTCAATTAGTCCTCCTGACCCCGAAAGACTGTCCTGAAAAATCTCGGTCGCATTTTTCTTACCCTTTTTCTTAGAGTATTTCAAGGGAAGCCTCACCTTCTGCACATCCAAATGCTCCTTGTATCCACTGATCGCCGAGAAGGTGCAATCCTTATCGATTACCATCTCTTTTCAAGCAACTAACCAAACAATCAATCTCTAAGAATCGATGTATGTTTTTTTTGTTGATTTCAACTGGAGCCACTTTGTGTAACTTTGTTCGAATATAAAAATCTCATTGAAGATGCACTAGAAAGTGAACGGTAAGACAGAGTAGAAGAGCCCTAATGTCGTCCACAATATTCTACAAGTTCTTGCACCAGAAGAACCAGTCCACCATACTGTTTGATGGAACGGGTATAAGTGTTTTCGACTTGAAACATGAGATTATCATGCAAAATCAGCTAGGACAGGGAACAGACTTCATGTTGAGACTATACCACCTGGAGCAACCAGATATAGAGTTTGAAAACGATCAGGACATAATACCGCGGTCATCGTTTGTGCTAGCGCGAAGGTCACCCAGTCTTCTGAAAAACGGCCGGTTCAACAATGCTTCGAGGTATGTGAGCGGAAAACCCAGAGTGAACAGAAAGACCATCAATAACCCCACTACAACAGGACCCGTGACAGTGATGGACAACAAGGCGGCAGATCAGAATATGACGGAGGAGGAGAGGATCAAGCTTATGTTCGAGAATCAAAATATAGCATGGGATCAGACGCAGGACGAGTTGTCCACACACAAGGTGATATACAACAAGCCCGGTGCGGGTACCAATCCCGAAGACCTTCCTCCTCCGGGGTACATTTGCTACAGGTGCGGTGGTAAGGATCACTGGATTCGGAACTGTCCTACAAACTCAGACCCCAATTTTGAGGGCAAGAAAATTAAAAGAACGACAGGTATTCCTAGATCCTATTTGAAAACCATATCGAAGGAGGCTGCAGAAGGCAGCACGAGCAATCCAGAAGGCAAACTCACGACTAATGAAAACGGCGACATGGTTGATGATCAGGGCAACACATACATGATCACAGATACAGGGGAATATGTGATTGCAATGGCTGACAGTAAGACATGGTTGACCTACCAACAGAAGCAGCAGTCCGCAGTGATGAAAGCGAGACTCGAGTACGAGAGCAGGATAGTAGAATGCATCCGCAAAGACAACAAAACCATGTTTCTTGATCCTCTTTCCTCGGGCGACAAGCTTTTGACCCTGCCCATCGTGATGACACCGTGCTGTCAAGACGCAACCAAGTTGAAAAAGCTCACAAACTACAATTACAACAAACCGGCACTCGAGCAATTGTTGATAGAAAATGACTTTCATTGCCCCAATTGTGGGACGGAGGATATCTTCATAGATTCGTTGATCGAGAATAAGGAACTCGAAGAACAATTGAGTGAGTATGCTGCCGACAAACAGAAAGAGCTTGGCATAGAAGACCCGACAGTCTCCCTCAAACGCCAGGCCGACTCCTTCGACGAAAGCGACCCCAAAAGGCAGGCCACCGCACCTCCCTCACAACCTGGCATGTTTCCAGCTCCTCCTATCCCATTCCCCATGCCACCTTCAGGAATGCCGATTATACCGCCTATGCCTATGGTCATGAACAACGGAATGCCGATGTTTATGCCGCCAATGCCACCCCTGTTCCCCGTCAATGGCTCCTCCCAGAACCAGCAGCACAAGCCGTGAGAGAGTCAATATCTTCACGTTACCCGCATCCAGACTTGTAAATTACACAAAGGCAATAAAATTTTTCATAGAAATAGAATTTTTCATAGCTCTCAACAAGATTACTTTTGTTCTTTAACAGTAAATAGTTTAATTGAATCATTTTAAGGTATGTTCCAACACAATGAAACACATATTCTTCTTTAATAAGTACTGAAAGGATGATCCAAACTTAATATTCAAACTAGAGTTTGTGACTATATAGAATGATCACATTTTACCTTCTGAAAACAGACGGATTTTAAGAGTATTTGTGGGTATCCCCAGGGTATAAATACTAATGATTTTAGAGCAATCTCTCAAAGAGAACCATACCTTGTACATATATATGCAATAAAAGTAAGTGAACATTATATTTCGTGGGAGAATTTGCTTTTATGATGATTAACAAAAAAAAGCTGGAATTACTGGCTGATACTCTGTGATTGATAAATTTTTTGCACTATATTCCTGATAAATGCATATCCCCACTCAAGATTTTTGACAAAGCGTCGTTACTAACAAGTACAGGTAAGTTATACTAGGAGATAAGATTGGTTGAGATTCATGAGGAATTATTGCACTGGGCACTGATTCAGATGAGTGACAACGCATATCGAGGGCCTCAGAAACCCTCATAAACTGATTCGTTCAACCACTGGATATCTGATAATGGCTCCGAAAAAGAAGTACTAACAGTTCAGGATCAATAACATAAAATGATACCATTGTAAGCATTTGAAAAGTAAGTTCCATTCGCAAAGTAGCAAAAGAGAGACAATAAGATGATCACCTAGATGACGAGTCAGATTGGGTTTCCCACTGATGACAACCTTTTTTTAATTACCATTCATGCAATTCTGATGTTTCGTTATTAGTAAAAATTCGATTGCAAATACTAACAGTACTAGGAAGTGAAAGTGAGGTTAGTTGTCAGACTGAAAGATGTTAATAACACATCGATAGGGAATACAAGATGAGATGAAAAAAACAAAGACAAGCATATGTCTGATTTGTTCATGACAGAGTTTTTCGTATCTGATATTCGTTGTCTATGAATTAGCGTTTCTCAGTCTGGATATTGCCAGATTGTTAGCAATATTCCACTCAAGTATCTAACGATAGTTCGAATCAGATGTTTATGATGCCCAATCACAATATCACGACGGTCTACTGTGTATCGGAACTTGTAATTCCCGTACGTTGATGATAATTTAGGCCTTGACCGGCCGTGGTTCCTGAAATATCTGATTTGAATTCTTGTTAGAGACTTTTGTAGAATTCTTATATGCTCATGGATTAAATAGTTTGAAATTCAACATCAGTAAATCCAGAAGACAATGTATGTAGAATAAGCCTCTTCTGTACGGGGTCCTTTCTGTCAATCTTTTTGTGAGCCATTTTTCAGTTTTTGGGGATCGTATATCGATCTAAAAGTTTAAGAGAAGAAGTGAATTCTTAAAGAGGGTGTATGGAAGACAATGAAGTTTCACATACCTCTCCATCTGACTAAGAAGGACAACGATAAGAATGCAATTCCAAAGGACCCACCTCCTTCGTTCGAAAAGTCGATGTCAACACAAACGTTGAATTCATCGAGCCCTCTGACACCAAGAGATGAGATGGGAAGAAATCGAAAACATTATAATGAAAGCATAGAATCCGTTTTGGACAATAAAAGTCAGAGGACAAGCGTTAGTGAATTAGTAGGGGGTAGATCGGGGTTCAGAAAGAACGTTCCTTATACACCGCTGAGCAGTCAGCAAAAGCAGATTGAGTTATTAGAGAAGCGAGCAACAAAGAATGGCAACTTATCACCAGAAACCTCCAATACCCACACGGAGTACTTTGATATTTTACCATCGTTCCAAATGTTTCAGTCCATATTGAAAAGAGACGATAATCAGTTCAGCGAAGATTTGGTCGTTGAACCTCCAGAGTATGGAGACACTGAACATTCATACTCACTTCCTACCCAGGACAGCGATTTACGTAGCGAGAGAAGACACGAATATAACATGAGTGATCTTGGTGAGGTCCTTTCAGACTTGGGCAATAACTACTATCAGACTCCTGAGAACGACAATTTTGAGGCTCAAGACGAGGATCAAGAGGTAACAGGTAATGTGCATATTGAAAATCAAAATTTGTCGGTTACTCATGATACTTATGGTCATACAGTACTAGATAACATTGACAAATTACCTAGGCTGGCGTCATCTCCGTTGGATATACAGATATTCGTCACGAAGCAGGTCCCTGTTCCCCATCAAACGAACGAATTAGAGACCAGACTCAAAGAATACTCAAGCGGAGACATGGTGAACGGGTACATTGTGATAACTAACAAGTCTGACAAACCTGTGGATTTCGGGTTGTTTATTGTTTCGTTGGAAGGTACAGTGAAAGCCACGGAAAGAAAGCAAAATGTCACGCTACTGGATTCCAACCCTTACAAGAAAATTCTAATGAGAAAGTTTTTGAAGATGTATGATTTGAACGCTTCATATGGCTACGTCCATATTCCCAGCAGTGCTGGAGTTGAGTACGAATGCTTCACAGTCGACGAGAACGACGGTTGTCAAATAGGTTTGCCCAATGAAAGAATTCTAGAGCCTCATAAGAAGTACAAGAAGTTTTTCACTTTCAAATTTCCAGAGAAGCTACTAGACAATACTTGTTTGAATGATATATTGCCGCATATATTGCCTCCACCATCGTTTGGATTTGACCGAACTTGCTTCTACAATCGGGGGCACACCGTTGAACTTAATAAAGCTTTGGGGTACGGGTTCTTGAACAGAAGGGGAACTCCATTGTTGACCAAAGACTACGCTTTTGAAGACATTAGTATCAGTTATACTATTGAAGCTAAATTTATAGACAAGTCAAATGCCAAAAATCAGAAAGACGCTCTTTCTGAAAATGAAATAAATGATCCTAATTCTAATGGGGATTATATTATTTCGAAGAGTGACCAGTACTTCTTAAGATTTATTCCTGACATTCAAGAACAGCTTCACTATTACAGTGCTGACTTTAACAGGGACACTTACCAAAGTATTGGCATTGATGGAAAATTATTTCATAACTACTTAGAACTGAGAACATGGAGAGCAATAGAAAGTCTATTCCGAGAGGTACATAAAGAGATAGAAGCCCACGTTGAGAGATCCGATTTAACTGACGATATGATCAAAGCTAAGAATCTTGTAATCGATAATGCCAAATACAGATTGAACGATAGGGAGAAGGTGAAGAATATTGCACTGAGCACAACATCGTACTCACAAGAGAGCGAATTCAATGACTTACGCATGATAGGATCCAAGACTCCAGTTGAAATTTACGGAAAGAAGAAGAAAAAGATTTTGTCCTCTTTGGTGAAGATAGGCGAGCTGAAGATGTACGTTCAAGTTCCAGACAAAGCAGTTCCTTACGCTTCGCCGAAGTTATTGATGAAGTATAATGATGGGAGCAACAAATTGTACAACATGCAGAAAGGGGGCGATAGTGACCGCATAGGCTCCACTTTTGGGGTAGAAGAAAATGGTCTTATGCCCGTTACTTCTATTGGAAGTCTTTCTTCAAATATGAGTGAGCTATACCATAGGGACGAGACAGAGGCAATTTCTGAGTTTGATTTGGAGTTGATGTTCACAGGCAGTGATAACTCTATACATCCTCCACAGATCAGATCCGTAGAGACGAATCTAGTATTTTGGTCTTACAATACTGAATATCCTCTTCCTGTTGAATTATCCTACGATTTCTTCTATAACCTCTATGACACCCAAAACAATCCTCAAAATGAGCACCCCGAGGAAGTGGAGGTGACAAGAAGAAACCTCCAACATATCAAGGATCAAACTTATAACTGTATCAGCTTCGCCAAATCCGCAGAATTGGAGCTATCAAGAGATTCATTTCTATTCTTAAAGTCCATGAAGTCATTGGCAATCAAAAAGGACGTTGTGAAAGACTTCTTCACCTCATACAATCATATAGCCAATCCGGATAACCTCAAAACCGACTGGACCGTCAAACAAACCTCCGATGGCAAATTCAGCTGGTCGTCGAAGCTAACCATTCCTTTAAGAATAATTAACAAAAGGAATATAAACTTGATTCCTACTTTTGAGACTTGCTTAGTGGGCAGAATATACTGTCTACAGGTAATTTTGAAGTATAGAGGAGGAAGCTCAGACGAGAATGACTTTGCAAGCAATACTTTAAAGGTCGATGTACCCGTGCTTGTTGGATAGCGAATCAAATATGTAGATATAGTGATGAAATGATGAGTCATTCCCAAAACGGTAATTGCTCAATGAAAAATTTGTTAACCGCGATTCACTATCAGCCATGAATATATAAAATTTTCAGTTCCTTAGTTAATACTCTTCCTACAAACGGTGATTCTATCAGACAAATAGGGACAGGATGCTAGGAATCAACTTAGTCAAGATCATCAAGTTCAACAAGCGGACTCTAGCCACCGCAACAAAGTTCACGAACAAGACGGCTCTGTTGGACAGAGCTACCTTGACCATAAAAGATGGGCCAGTTTTCAGTGGATATTCGTTCGGAGCCGACCGTAACATTAGTGGAGAGGCCGTTTTCACTACCTCGTTGGTAGGGTATCCTGAGTCGATGACCGATCCTTCTTACAAGGGTCAGATTTTGTGTTTTACTCAACCTTTGATTGGAAACTATGGCGTTCCATCGTCCACCCAAAAGGATCAGTTCAATTTGTTGAAATACATGGAGAGTCCCCATATCCAGTGTATCGGTATTGTTGTGGCAGATGTTGCCTTGAAGTATTCACATTGGACTGCAGTTGAGTCATTGCAACAATGGTGTCAGAGATCTGGTGTTGCTGCCATCACAGGTGTGGATACCAGACAATTGGTCTCCTATCTCAGGGACAAAGGATCATCCCTTGCTAGAATAACCATCGGAGAGGAGTACGATGCAGACGAAGACGCTGCTTTCGAAGATCCAGGCTCTATAAATTTGGTCCACAAAGTTACCACCAAGGCACCATTTCACATTGCTTGTCCTCCAGAATTTTCCAAAAACATTCACATCGCTGTGTTAGATTGTGGTGCCAAGGAGAATATATTGCGTTGTCTCGTCGAGAGAGGTGCTTCTTTAACTGTTTTCCCTTATGACTACCCTGTTCAAAAAGTTGCTAGCAAGTTTGATGGAATTTTTATCTCTAATGGACCCGGTGATCCAACTCATTGCTCTAGCACAACCGCGAATTTGAGGGCTACTATGGAGCAACACATTGATCTTCCAATATTCGGTATATGCTTAGGCCACCAATTGTTGGCTTTAGCAAGTGGTGCAAAGACCATAAAGCTCAAGTACGGAAACAGAGCACATAATATACCAGCATTAGACGTGATAAATGGAAATTGCCATATAACCTCGCAAAACCATGGATATGCCGTGGATGACACTACATTGCCCAGCGATTGGGAACCATTTTTCACCAACTTAAATGATTTGAGTAATGAAGGAATGATTCACAAGCATAGACCTATTTTCTCTACCCAGTTCCACCCGGAGGCCAAAGGTGGCCCTCTTGATACTTCCTTCTTGTTTGACAAATTCTTCCTGAACATCGAAAACTACAGGACTCTGAATGGCTTGAATTTGAAGGATGTAGACAATAGCTTACTTGTCGACATTTTACCCAAAGAGAGAGTTATCTAAACTGGTGACATATTCTGCAGTTCGTATACAATGTAGATTCCATGATAAATAAACGAGAGGAAAGTCGTTAACATCGTATAGCACTGTAGTTTAGGTATAAAGAGGTGAAGATCAGCCCATTCGATGATGCAGGACCATACTATAAACGATTGCAAAAAAAAGCTCGTACCATTCATCATATATAAAAGTCTCTATGGCCAAGAAACAATATACTCATCATGGTAATGAAGTTCTTTCCTTCACAAGCGTTCATCGATTTACAGACGAGCTTCGTCTTCCCAAATGACACTTCCACTTATATGGGAGTGTTTAGGAACGTTTCAAATCTAAGTCGGATCGACCCCCAATTTTCAAATCTCAATATACTTGAGAAGCTCTGGGCCAGCTGGTACATTTTCATGGGAAATGACATCCTCGCCACAGGTTTGCTATTCTTCTTGGTACATGAAATCATGTACTTTGGCAGGTGTGTGCCTTGGGCTATCATAGATCGGATATCATACTTCAGAAGATGGAAAATACAGCCAACCAAGATACCGTCAGACGCAGAACAATGGGAGTGTTGCAAGAGTGTTTTAAAGTCCCATCTTATGGTAGAGGTACTTCCTATATGGCTATTTCACCCGCTTTGCGCTCGCCTTGGGATATCAGTAGAAGTTCCCTTCCCCAAGGTCTCGTTAATGGCTGTACAAATAGCCCTCTTTTTCGTCTGCGAAGACATGTGGCACTACTGGGCACACAGGCTATTCCATGTCGGCTGGTTCTACAGAAACATCCACAAGCAGCATCATAGATACGCAGCACCCTTTGGGTTGGCTGCTGAGTATGCACATCCCGTCGAAGTCATGTCGTTAGGGTTTGGAACTGTTGGGTTTCCAATGATCTATGCGTACGTTGTCCGGCACTACCCAGAGCTAGAGTTACCCAGCCTTCATCTATTCACCGTGACCATCTGGATTACCTTGAGACTACTCCAAGCAGTTGATTCCCACAGTGGCTACGATTTTCCCTGGTCCTTGCACCACTTTCTTTTCTTCTGGGCGGGAGCAGAACACCACGACGATCACCACCACTTCTTTGTGGGGAACTATGCGTCCTCATTTCGGTGGTTCGACTACTTTTTGCAAACCGAATGCGGTCAAGTAGCCAAGTCCGCCAGGGAAAGACATTTTCGCAGCAAGAGCGAGAAAAGTCATCGTGCCAAGGGCCACCTCAAAAAAGCTTGATCGGCTATCTGGCTGGCGCATCCCACTCCACTACGCATGGAGCGAACCTAGTGCTCCATGTCTCAAGCTGAACGAAGCTAAGTGAAGCTGATATATAGCGTAGATATTTTTCTTTACATCAACTAGTCTAGTAATACACTGTCACGAACGAGCACGAATTCATACGGATTCCAGGTATTTCAGCACAAGACACTAGTAACGGAATGAACCCACACGGGAGTACAGAACGCTAGAAGCCCACAAGAGTGACTGTTACACCCTGATTGTACTCCTTCTATACGAGTAGCAACCTTGCCCGTACAGTACAAAATGTACCACCACCGCACATCTTCTACCACCTAAGTGCCTTGCACCCAAATCTGTATTGCAGCTGGGTGGAACAACTTCTCCGGGCTCCAGCCCGAATCACATGATACCCACATGTCTACGTGTCGGGCAAAGTTTGAACGATCAGCTTTGTGTAATTTATCACTTTCACAAATTTCTCACTACCGATGCTCCTCCTATAGTGTTGAAAAAATTATCTTTACTAGTACATATTCATTCTCAACGTTAATAATTGGATAACAGAATAAAAGTAAGTAGAATCATAGACACAAACGGGAAGGGAACACTGGAGATGTCTGCACATTCAAAGCGTCGAGAAGAAAGTGATGAGAAGAAGTTTTGGAGATTGAGACTACGAATGACGGAAGATTAAGAAAATGCGTTGTGGTAGGTTGATTAGCCACAGAATGAGCCTTTGACAGGAGACGCTGCATGGATAGTAAAGGTCGAGTTAGACGGAGTAGGGCCATGAGGTAGAAGGCAAAACGAAGTTTTCAGCTCGAAATTGAAGGTCGAAGATGCCACCACGTAGGTAGAAAAGCAATGTATTTGGTCTTCAGGTGGACACAAGAAGGCAGTATAGGGCAAAAATGGGTAGAACGAGGCATGTCTCGGGTGGATAATTAACGCATATGAAACGCAGATGCTCAAGTGGATACGAGACTTCATTTTGCGATACGACAGTGTGGATACTGCTGAGCTGATTTTCTCTTCCCCAAATGATCAAAGGGAAACACAATACTAACAACATTTTAGAATGTCTAGATTAAACGAATACCAAGTTATCGGTCGTCGTCTCCCCACTGAGTCTGTTCCAGAGCCAAAGTTGTTCCGTATGAGAATCTTTGCTCCAAACACCGTTGTTGCTAAGTCTCGTTACTGGTATTTCTTGCAAAAATTGCATAAGGTCAAGAAAGCATCTGGTGAGATTGTTGCCCTCAACATCATCTCAGAGTCCCACCCAACCAAGGTCAAGACATTCGGTATCTGGATCAGATACGAGTCCAGATCTGGTATCCACAACATGTACAAAGAATACAGAGACGTTACCAGAGTCGGTGCTGTTGAGACCATGTACCAAGATTTGGCTGCCAGACACAGAGCCAGATTTAGAAGTATCCACATCTTGAAGGTTGTTGAGTTGGAGAAGACTGACGACGTCAAGAGACAGTACACCAAGCAATTCTTGGCTAAGAACTTGAAATTCCCATTGCCACACAGAGTTCAAAAGTCTAAGAACTTGTATCAATCCGCTATCCCAAGTACCTACTACTAATCCTTACAAACAGAAATTAAAGTGATGGTGGTGGTTGATTATCTTGGTTGTAATTCTAACGGTTGTGATTATTGAAGATACACATTGGATATAATACTATATATAAATATATGTGATCATATAAGTAGTCGAGATGTAGATTATCTGTTCAGTGCCTGATTCACAATGGGGTACGGGGAAGGTGATAAATCTTCGTGAAAAATCTCGGGTGAGAAATACATAGACAGTCCACGAGGACCACGTTTAAAACATTACGTGATCGGTTCTCCAGAGCTGACTCGTCCGCTCCGGCAGCAGAGATGAAGCGCTTTGGCGTTGCAAGGTTATCGTAATCGTATATATCGCTGTGCTATCACGGCCCTTTTGACTCATTGGGAAGCAAATCCGCACACTCCATTAAGGTGCAAATTTTGATCATCGAACTTATCCCAAAAGATGGTTCAATGCCCTCTCTGGCTTGCTGTTCGCTTGTTGAATGACCAGGCAAGAGCAAACAGCCTATGAGTGTTGCCTACAAGGGCCAGATCGCGATGCTACTTCAATATCGATCTACTCGTCGGTTGGTTCCCACGGAGTCGATCTAGTGAAAAACTCGCATTATCTCCGCTATACAAAATCTCCAACTCCTCCAGTTCTCTTCAAAACCTACCAAGCTACACAAACTAACCAAGAACCATCAGTGTAGTCACAATCGTGCCCACCAAAGTTTCATCTGTAGGCCAAGCCATTCCATAGCAAATGATTTACGACATCTCGACAGACTCTCCTATCCAAACCTCCAACACTGCAGCATGGTTCGTATTGTGTTCCTTCGTACAGTACATGGCAAATTATTAATCGTACAAACGGAGGTTGATGCAATTGTCAAATCTGGAGCCATAGTCAGCAGTGATTTTAGTATAAGAGTCATTGGATTCGCATCAATTTTCGTTCAATTAGATATAAGCAAACATGTCGTACGGTGCTAAAGCTGCTGAGAGATTAGCTAACAAGATTGTGTTGATCACAGGTGCCTCTTCAGGAATTGGAGAGGCTACAGCAAAGGAGATCGCTGCTGCTGCTCACGGAAAGGTCAAGTTGATTTTGACTGCGAGAAGAGAAGACAAGTTGAAGGAGTTGTCGACGCAATTGACACTGAGCTACCCAGACATCAAGGTGCACTCTGTGGCCTTGGATGTGTCGAAGACCGCTACCATCAAACCCTTCGTTGAGGGATTGCCCAAGGATTTTGCCGACATTGATGTTCTTGTCAACAACGCTGGCAAAGCCCTCGGGAGAGCATCTGTCGGTGAAATAGAAGACGAGGACATCCAGGGAATGTTCCAAACTAATGTGTTGGGGTTGATTTCGTTGACACAGGCCGTACTTCCGATTTTCAAGAAGAAAAATCTTGGTGATATCGTAAACATTGGATCGATTGCGGGTAGAGAGGCATACCCCGGCGGAAGTATCTACTGTGCAACAAAGGCCAGTGTCAATTTTTTCTCTCATGCATTGAGAAAGGAGTTGATCAGTACGAAGATCAGAGTTTTAGAAATCGATCCAGGTGCAGTTGAGACCGAATTTTCAATTGTTCGTTTTAAGGGCGACGAGGACCAGGCCAAGAAGGTGTACGAGGGGACGGAGCCTTTGATTGCAGAAGACATCGCAGAGCTTGTTGTTTTTGGAATTTCCAGAAGAGAGAACACTGTGGTAGCGGAGACTTTGGTATTTCCCAATCACCAAGCTTCCCCTTTCCACATTCATAAAAATTAGTTTATATGAATAAACACTTTATGGTTCATATATATCAATAAATATGCGTCTAGAAACTTAACTGTTCGATTGTTTTGCCTAGTTTAGCAGCACCATCTAAAGAGTTATCCTCAATCGATACTTTTGGTCTGTTTATTTCAAGACTCTCAAGAAGCATGCAAGCTTTGCAGATCCTTCTCGAAGAAAGATAACCACATTTTTCACAAAGATTACCGTCTTTATAGCCATTCTTATAAGCCACGGACCCATCGTTGTTGATCTCTATTTCATCTGGTGTGTCACTCGATTTTTTGGCTGTGACCTTCTTCTTCGTTTTCTTTGGCTTCTTAGGCGCTAGGACCAAATGCTCACCGCTGTATATTATATCCATGATGCATGAGGGTCTAACCGATTCTAACGATTTCAATAATTCTCTTGCAGTTCCCCTAAATGCTTCTGGTGCATAGGAGCATTCTGTGGAGAAGTAATCCAATTTTTTGTAATGTGCGTAGAGTACAATCTCCTTCTGATATGTGTATTTGAATGGTTTCGACCTTTTGATCGGTGACCCCGAAGATTTCGTAACTATAGAGCACGAATTTTCAAGTCTGGCAGTATCTCCTCTCAAGATGTTCATCAATACAGTCTCCGCTGTATCATCTGCATTATGACCTGTCACAACGTGGTTTATTCCAAGCTTGGAGGCTCCTCTGTCCAAGGCTTGCCGTCTCAAAACTCCACAATAAGTACACGATGATCTCATACCCGCGCATGAAACAATTTCATCCATAGACCAGTTATAGAGGTCCTTGTAGGACACAATCTCCAAAGCCATATTGTACTGAGCTTGATTTCGTTTTACCGTCGCCAATGAATCATCTCTATATCCTTTGATACCTTCGTCAATCGATAGAAGCACCAACTCCACCCCATAATTGTACCTCTCGTTCAAAGTCTTCAACACCGAAGCCAAAACAGTCGAATCCTTACCACCAGATGCACCCACAGCAACTCTGTCTCCTGGATTGAAGAGCTTTGCGTCTGTTATAGTATTGTGAATTTCTGTCTCAAATACATTGAAAAAGCACTCTTTGCACAACTTCTGTAGATTCTTGGGTCTTTTCATCACCGCCTTACGGCCGTTACATAGCTCGCATAGAGCCGCTATCCTCAACTTCTTGGCGACTGGCTGCCCCGAAGCTGACATTTTAAATGGAAATATATACTATTAACGATGTAACGCAACTTAAACGAGATAAATTGATGAGATGATCTTCAAAAAGTTTTTTTTATTCTTATAATTCTGAAATATATTGAATTACAATAAAAATAAGGTATGTAGCCATATACAGAGCTCTATCGAGCAAAAGGAAGGAATGACATGCTTGCTCCCTTGAAAAGTAAAGTTATGCATTATGTTTAAAAAGATCCCTTTAACATAAGATGGCACAATTAGAATGCGGTTTGGAATTCGTCGTTATTCAAATTGACATTAGCACACCTGAATTTATTATTTTCCTCCTGTATCAACTCCTTCTGCTCCTTCTGCTCCTTCTGCTGTTGCTGTTGCAAAGGTGGCAACTTTCTACCGTGTCCATTCGAGGCAGTCTTCTCGTTCTTCTCGGTCAACAAGCCAACCTTCTCATTCATCACTATGGCCAACTCTTGCAATTTAGATCTTTGTGGCTCAAGAGTGGTAAAGTTGATAAACTTGTTATTCTCTGAAATTTCTCCACTAACGTCACCCGAATTTAACATTTTGTTCAAAATACTAATGACATCCTCGTTGTCAAGATCGAATATCTTTGACAACTTTTCGAGAGAAAGCTTGGAAAATACAGACTTGTAAGTGAAGATGTAGGTTCTCAATCCTTCAACCTGTAACTGCCTTTTCATCATTGCCAACAATTTAGCATTGTCAGTGAACAAATTCCAGATCTTGATTGAGGAGAGCAAGTTGTAAGCCTTCAACCAATCACCCTTTTGCAAATTAACAGACGCATAGACTATGTGATCTTTGATACTTTCTGGTGGACCGGTGAAATATTGCCTCTCGTAAAAGTCCAACTTGCTCTTGAATGACTTGATAGATGCTCTCTTTCTCGACTCCTTGTTGGCATTAGAAGCCGCTGCCAAAGCAGGGATTTCAATCAACAATGAACTTGTCATGTAGACACATTCCAAAAGTTCAAGATTGATGTGCATGTGGAATGGTAATAATCTTTGCTTTTCTGCAACGGTTGCCTGGCTAGGATACTTAGAGTTGAATCCTTGGCCCAAAAGTTCTTTAGATCTCAGGGAATTAGAAATGTCATTCAATGCTTGATGTGCTTCTTCAATCGAACCAGCTCTAAATGCACACAATGCCAATTGTACCAAAGCTCTATTGTAATAAACTTGCAAGTAAGATTCAGCATTATTCATGGAGAGATAGTACAGTGATGATAAGAATAAATCTCTCGCCACGGAATAGTTGTCGTTCACAGCGT
The DNA here is from genome assembly GCA_031081905.1 of Debaryomycetaceae sp. ZIM 2471. Taxonomy (NCBI): domain Eukaryota; kingdom Fungi; phylum Ascomycota; class Pichiomycetes; order Serinales; family Debaryomycetaceae; species Debaryomycetaceae sp. ZIM 2471. The sequence continues at coordinate 219,843 of JARYTF010000001.1, read as the reverse complement.
TGTAGTATATCTTGTACAAGAGGGATTGCTTTCCGTAAACAATGTTAGAGTTATTGGATAAGAATTTCGACAATCCTTCAACCAAGTCAGCTGGACTGGATCTTTTGGGAACAATACCAGAGTCTCCTTTGACTCCTGACCATGCATCGGTTTCGATTTTGGCAATCAATTGGTCTGCTTTGTAATAAATATGCTCCAATCTCTTCAATACCATTCTTCCGAGTTGCTCGGCTTTGAATTTAGCCTCTTCAGGTGTAGTCAACTCAACATAACACTGACCTCTAACGATAAGTTTGTAAATTTTACTTTCGTCCTTCAATCTTTCGATGTAATCTGAAGAATGAGGATCTATATTTTGCAAGGATTTGATAAGTTCGTCATCCAACCTATCAATGTAGGAGGTGATAGAGCCAGCAATGATTCGTATTCCCTCGGCATTAGGTGTTGGTTCTATGTCAATATCATCCGTCACTGATCCAAATTCAGAAACTCTGTACGTATCCAAATTCTTTTCTAACAATTCCAAGAATGCGGTAGTGTCTTTTTCGTTCTTCTTCCACTCGTCAATAGGCATGAAAACATGATTAGCCGAGGCATCAAACCTGATGGATAAAAGCATTTGGTAGACACAAATCAATTCAAATGGAGTTCCCGAGGATGTAATATCAATTAGAAGGTCTTCCAAATTTTGTACTTGTTCGAATTTGTCAATATTCTTCTTACCACGCGATTCTGAAATCTGTTTCAATACGGTGAAAACGTGGCTCTGGGCCTTTGCTCCGCTAGACGAAAGTTCGCCAGCAAGAACATCGCCAGCAGCCTGTGCTGCATTGATAGGCTCATCACCCTCAAACAACTCGGGACTTTTCTTGAAAAGATCGTACTGTTCTTGGTACTCCTTGATTTGCTTTCTGACTCTCTGTTTTGTCGTGTTGAAAGACCTTGCTTCTGCTGCATTGAGGGTCTTCTCTGACTTTTCATTTTCATTGGTTTCCTCAATGAAGTCTTCCAAACCTCCCAAACATTTTATGTAGAATTTGGGAACACCAAAGTTTTGCTGATTGGACTTGGTCAACAATCTTCCCACTCTCTCGAATTCAGTCAACACGGAAGACCATATGTTATTCCTTTTGGCAACATTTATTCCTTCAATCGCCTCCTTGATATCATCTATCAATTTGTCCTTGGCCGACTTGACCACTTTACGACCCTCGTCATCACTTTCTGAGTCGGAGTCTGAGTTGGCTGCTCCACGTCTGAAATCCTTCTTCAAAAAGTACGATGGGCCCGTAGGTACATCATCGTCGGAATCACTGGAATCAGATCCTGGTTCATTGAATTCGGAATCGCTCGACAATTCTTCTTCTGAGGAAACTAGTTCCTCCTCCGACGAACTCAACAACGCATCCTCCTCTGATGATGACTCAGAATTATATCCTGATACAAAGAAACGGGACATATTGTACTCCTTTAATTAGTTTAATGGGTTCCCTTTTCGTTATGATTGAATCTCTTCACCGAAAGTCAAATTTTCAACGATGTGAATACAAAAAATTTCAAAAATTGGAATGATTTTCTGTTCTGAGTTTTACGCATCTATTCTTTATTTTACGTACATATGTTATCGTTCTACGTATCGGTAGTGTAGCTTTTCACTCTCAGGAACTTGAATGACGTCTCGTTTTTGAGGTTGAAATCTACTCTTTCGCCTTCTCTATCGTCGTTATCACTCATCTTCTTTCGTATCCCATAATACAGCAACCAGTTCAATTTGTTGTGTCTGAAGACACCACTAAGGGATTTGATTTGGAAGTAATAATGGAAGTTGTAGTAGGGGACAGAACCATTCGCTATTTGAACATGCACCTCGCCTTCGATGGAAATGGTCCAACGACCCTTGTATATTCTATGACTTTCGTTGACCTGGTGGGGGATATGCTTTGAGGGGTCTTCGGAAATATCCTTAAGTCCATGTGCCATGTTATTCTTGGAGAGAAAAGGCACCACCTGACTAGGATTCAACTTGGAAAGAACCATATAACAGTCTCCCTGTGGATAGAACCTCAAGTACCTGTAGTAAGTGACTGATTTCACAGGAGTGCTCCAGCTGTTGGAAGACTCCATTCGTCCTGCATCAATATAGTAGTTCACGACGCTGATGTAACACCCATAAAATTTTATATAGGGTCTATGCTGAAGCATGTACCTCCACGAATTTTCGTATTGCGGCAAGATCTCATACTGCTCTAGAGGTATAGGCAAAGACATGTGTTCTCTCTCCCCCAACAGAGCATTCTCCAAGTATAGCCTGTTTTCCTTATATTCCTGTTTCGTATAGACTAGATGACATAACCTTCGCCAGACATTCTTTGTCCCGATACCCCAATAGCAGTTTCTCTTGCATGTAAGAGAGAAATTGAGCCAGCTTTCTATACTATTTTCCAAAGATAACTCGAGGATGAATGTCCATAAATCTCTAGGAAGCTTCATCAAGGGCGATACTTCGGGTTGGACTTCAGCATGATCTATTTCTTCCGATGAGTCTAAAGACTCCGTCCTTTCCGAATCCTCCTGAGCCAATTCCATCGCTGCAAAGCTCTCCACCAACAGAGTCACATCCATGGATCTCACCTTCTCTTCATCCAAGTATCCCTTTTCATTTTCTTTGTCCACCCCCTGATTATACTTGGGTATCTTGTGCGTCCTATACAACAAATCAACCTTATCATTAAGCTTAAATGCCCTTCTATATAATGCAACCGCATCTGACATTAAACCTATAGACTCCTTGTCTATGGCCCTCTCGAACAAGTGTAAAGCTTCCTTGTTGTTGCCGGACATGGCGCCTTTACCGTTAATATACGCTTATCAAAGTGTGCAACAGAATAGTTAAATTTGATACTATATAAGTTGATATGCAGTCACTAACGAAGTCATCACCTAACCCAAAATATCATCCAAAAAGCTCTCATCAGTTGGCTTTCGTGCCTTATGGACAGAGTGAGACTGATTCGGGGATGTTTCTTTGACCTGATGTTTTCGAACCGGCTGAGTATCGATGTTTAGATCGGACAAAAATGAATCTATATCGGTAGCTGCTCCAGCGTTACTGGATGGCATCTCCTCATCTTTTAGTGAAATACCGTCAATTTCTTCTAGAAAATCATCGAGTTCGATTGTAGTAGATGGGGCATCTTTAAAACCGGCCAATTTGCTTTCTAGGGCATTCAACTGGTCTCTGTCCTTCGAATTCAAATTGTTAATCTCCAATACTTTTGTAGAGCCTTTACCTTCCTTGAACAGTTTCAATATGCGATTGTAAAGTTTTTTTTCTTCGAGCTTCTTGGACATTGCCTCCTTCTCTCGTATCTCCTCTTCTGTGAGCAGACGTGTAGTATGTGCGTTATTTCTGGTTGCGTCTAGGTCATCTCCAATTCTGAAACCGTCCAAATCCTGGATGGGGATCTTATCTATGTTCCGCAGCCTATTCAGTTTGCCGAAACCCTCACTATAGTCTCTATCTTTCAGTATCGTATCTGAGTAGCTGTCTAACCCGTATTCCTCGAGGAGGTTGTCAGAAAACTTGTTCTTCAAAATTTTTCTTTTGTTACCTCTGGAAGGCAATAGATCTCGCCCTATGAACGCATCTAACTTGAGCTTCTCTGGCTCAGTCTCGTGTTCTCCTTTCTCTACGTCCTCTACGTCCTCTTCTCCTTCCTCTGCCTTCTGCGATCCCAAGTATATACCATCCTTTTCTTTAGTCTCAGGCTCGGTTGTCTCCTCTGGTTCATTTTGCAATTCTTCCACAATCTGCTCTCTGATCTTCTGTTTTTGCTCCTTGTTTAGCTCCGTCAAATCAATCTCAGGATGAAAGTGCTTGAGAAACTCGTCCTCATCTTCAGTGTCCCACTCTTCATCGGAATCAGCCAATTTGATACTGTTGGTAGATTTGATGTTCTTTCGCTTGGAGCTCCATTTAGGCTTGTCTATCGGATCCACAGATTTCTTTGGAGGGACCAAACCGTGCTTCTTTAAATAGCGATGTTTGTCTCTTTTGGCATACTTCGAGTCCTTCAAAACCATCACTACTACTCTAACCTATCCTGATCTATTTGGTATCTATCAATCAAAGCTCAGTTTTGTACGTTAGTCTCAATTTTCATCAATAGTGAAAAAGAAAAAGGAAATGAAATCTGGATATTCTAAAGAAACGATCAAAGACCCGAAAAGACTCGCCATATAATGTCTCTGGGGGATAAGGAGGTTCAAAATAACAAACTTCAAGAACTCTTGAACAAGCTTTCTATGGGTGAGCAATTGAGCTCCTCTCAGGTGAAGCAAATGGAGGATTATAAGTTCTGGAAAACTCAACCGGTGGCTAGTTTGAATGAAAAAGTGAACAAGGAAGGACCAATAGACAGAATAAAGACGCCAGATGAAATCCCTGACACTACTTATCCTTTGATACCCGAGTTCGAGTGGGTCACGATGGACATCAATGACAAAGGTGAATTGGATGAGGTTTATACACTTCTCTATGATAACTACGTTGAGGACGGAGACGCTACTTTCCGATTCAAGTACTCTCACGAGTTCTTCAATTGGGCGTTGAAGCCTCCTGGATGGAAGAAGGAGTGGCACGTTGGCGTCCGTGTGAAGTCCAGCCAGAAACTTGTGGCTTTTATATCTGCCATTCCGATCACATTAAAGTTGACTGAAAGCCAGAAGGTCATCCCTTCGGTTGAAATAAACTTCTTGTGTGTTCACAAGAAGTTGAGATCAAAGAGATTGACACCTGTGTTGATCAAGGAAATCACAAGAAGAGTGAACAAGCATGATATCTGGCAGGCTTTATACACAGCTGGAATTGTTCTTCCTTCTCCTATGGCAACATGCCGTTACACACATCGTCCGATCAACTGGCCGAAACTCCATGATGTTGGGTTTTCTCACTTGCCTCCTAACCACACAAAGTCGGGGATGGTGGCACACTACGCACTTCCCAACAAAACGACAACCCCTGGTTTGCGTAAAATGAAACACTCAGATATCGATCAGGTGTTCGACCTTTACAACGAATACCAGAAGAAGTTCAAAGTGATACAGCTCTTCGACAAGGAGGAGATGGAGCATTGGTTCCTTGGAGGTGACTCCACAGACAACAAGTCCAATGTTATCAAGGCTTATGTTGTGGAGAATGCAGAGGGTAAGATCACTGACTTCCTAACATACTACTTGTTACCGTTCACCGTCCTTGAAAACCCGTCTCATGACGAGTTGGGAATCGCTTATCTATTTTATTATGCTTCTGATTCAATCGATTCAGACAACTACAAGGAAAATCTTAATTCCTTGGTGCAAGATGCATTGATCACAAGCAAGGAATATGGCGTGGATGTGTTCAACTGTCTCACCTCACAAGACAATCCCTATTTTATCAAGGATCTTAAGTTTGGCAGCGGCGATGGTTATTTGAACTACTACCTTTTTAATTACCGTACCTTACCCATGCATGGTGGTATAGATCCAATTACAAAAGAACCCGAGACCGGCAAAACAAGCGACGTGGGTGTTGTGTTGTTGTAGCTGCTGATCGCACGTACATCTTTTTATCTATATAGTAGTCATTTAGATATCCTCATTCATACGACGTAGTAATTAACTTTGTGTCTTCACTGTGGAAATATGGCACTACTCATCTCGAAGAGCCAAAATTTTTTTTTTTCTTTTGGAGATAGTGAAGAAAGCACTATACCAGCTTATTGAGATGATTTCTTCTAGTAGTTGGGTTCCGAGAGGATTCGCGTCCGAATTCCCTCAGAAATATGAGATGGACGAGGAAGAAATGGAGAGAATCACAGCTATGGCTAATCTTGAGCTTAATGATGCTAAAGATGGTTTAGAGGAGCTTGGGGCTGCAGACGACGACAAAAAGGCAGAAAAGTCCAACTTCCAGGACCAAATTGAAGCAGACGATGACCTCAAGGAATATGATTTGGAGAATTACGACAAGGAGGAGGACGAAAATGGACAAGCAGTTACAATGTTTCCTGGATTATCGAATTCAGATGCCAAATTTTACCAGGATGAATCAAAGGAGGGAGAGGCATACTTAAGCTTGCCCACCGAGATAGATTTGTCCGAGGAGAAGCAAGAATTGCAAGTGTTTCCAACTGATAACCTTGTATTGGCCACGAGAACTGAGGATGATATCTCGTACCTCGATGTCTACATATATGACGATGGAGCTGGTGCTCCCGATGGGATCACTGAAGAGGAAGAGGATAAATTTGATGTTGATGTAGCTAAGGGAATGGTGAGGGATTCCAATTTATACGTCCACCACGATATAATGCTTCCTTCCTTTCCCTTATGTGTCGAATGGATCGATTACACTCCCTTGAAATCGCCATCTGAAAGTGATGGGGCTAACATCGGTAACTTTGCAGCAGTGGGAACATTTGATCCTCAAATCGAGATTTGGAACTTAGATTGTATAGACAAAGCATTTCCCGATTTAATTTTGGGTGAGCCTAATAGCCAGTCAAAAGCTTCTCTGTCGAAGAAAAATAAGAAAAAGAAGAAGTCACATCATGTCACCACTCATCATACAGACGCGGTATTATCGTTGTCTCATGACAAATTACATAGAATAGTGTTGGCTTCCACATCAGCAGACAAAACAGTTAAGTTATGGGATTTGAGCAATGGAACAGCAGTCAGATCTTTCAACACCATTCATTCAGGAAAGACGGTGTCATCATCTCAATGGCATTCACAGGAAGCATCAATATTGTTGACTGGAGGATATGATGGAACCGCTGCTCTCTCAGATGTAAGAATATCAGATCCTTCTCAAATGACTAGAAACTTCAAAGTAGGTGGAGGTGAAGAAGTTGAAAATGTAAGATGGGGACATCATTCTACACCAGAGATTTTCTATGCGGGTACAGATAATGGAAATGTCTACTGTTTCGATGTTAGATCACCAGACAAAGCAGTGTGGACATTACATGCACACGATGCTGGTATATCATCTTTAGTTAACAACAATCATATCCCGGGTATGATAACCACATCTGCCATGGGAGAAAAGATTGTGAAAATCTGGAAATGCCCTACAAATTCCAATTCTGGTCCTTCTATGCTACTTTCTCGTGATTTCGATGTTGGTAATGTTTTGACCACTTCATTTGCTGGAGATATCGAAGTCGCAGGTAATCTCACTGTGGGTGGTGCTAGTGGTGCATTGAAAATGTGGGATACACTCTCAAATAGATCTATTCGTAATGCCTTCAAGGCCGAATTATCTGACTTGAAAGAGAAAGCTAGGCAAGAGGCAAGAGCACAAGGTAGGGCCTCCAGAATTGCCAGAAAATATGTTGCCGAGACTTCAACAGAAACAGTGATGACAGTCGAGGCTGAAGAACTGGAGGACGAATCAGGAGATGAAGAGGACGATGATATAAGCATTGATGATTAGATGATCTATTTTCATAGTTGTTGCTCTCAAATGCAACTGGTTTGATTGTCCGATTTTAGCACACACATACGCATATACAGACCAAAGATGGTTGGAAGGAGTAACCTTAATTCCAAAAAGATTAATTCAAGTAACATCTGACGAACAGATATTTCTCATAGCAATTCTAGCAACAACCAATCCAAAGTTATTGCTAGATTTAGAGTTTTGGACTTTTCAAAAGTAGATAAGCAACTTTCAGAAGTAGATAAGGAACTTTCATTGTAGAACTAAAATGCTTGCCGCTTCGTTTACATAGATGCAATGACTTCTATACCAAATGTAAATATGAATAATCGAGATTACGTCCTTACTCCTAATACAGCTCAAGTGAGATCGAAGACCACTTTGTTCACTTTATGCTCGTCAAATAATTTGAACGCTTGACCCGCATGGTCCAAATCCGTCTTGTAATCGATGAAACTCTCGAAATCCCTCTTGACCAACTCGAAGATGGCCAAAGCCTCAGGAAATAGAGACATAGCGTGGCACCTACCGAAAGATATGTTGATATTTTTGACATAGCATTCAAGACCATTGAACGGTAAATCGCCATGTGCCATACCTATGGAAGAAATGAAACCATTGCGACGAACAGAATCATACGCAGTTTTAAGTGCAGCATTGGATCCAACCACTTCTAATACCGCATCGAATCCTAGCCCCAGCGTGAAATCTCGAACAACATCTCCAATCCAATCTTTACTTTTTGAAAAGTTGATGACCTCGGATGCGCCGAAGTCACTTGCTGCTTTTAGTCTCAGATCAACATTATCAACACAAACAATTTTTTTAAATCCCAATTGCTTCAACACTCGTACAGCACAGAGCCCAACAGGGCCCAATCCCAACTGTAGAATCGTCACCTCTGCAGGGTCGAAGTTCTTTGTCGAATTTAAATGCTCCCGCTTCAAAAAGTCGACAATTTTTTTAACTCCGTAATAGCCCGTTATGAATATATCGGCCATCAAGACATAAACGGAATTCTCAACGTCATCATTGCTCTTTGGAAGTTTTATCAAGGTGGAAGTTGCATAGGGTACACGTACGTACTCTGCTTGACCACCATCCAAGCCCGGCTTCCCAAATGTATTGGTAATATCGCACTGTCCAGAGTATCCATTCTCGCAATACCAACATTCCCCACATTGGATGGTAAATGTGCTCACGACCTCGTCCCCGGCCTTGAAGTCTTTGTCTTTTACATCACTTCCCTTGGCCACCACTACTCCAACAAATTCGTGGCCCACTGTGGTGCCGACCGGACCGTTTATGTGATCTCTGTAACTATGTAGATCGGTTCCACATAATCCAGAGTAATGAACCTTTAAGATTACATCTTTCGATGATTCTACTTTCGGAACGGGCCTTTCTACGGTTCTGATATCATATGGACCATGAAACACAACCGCTTTCATCTTACTCGGTATTGATGACTTTAAAGATGACATGACGACAAACAGTTCAAGAACATTTCAATGGAAAATATCAAACTGTTTTATGAACTTTTATCAATTAACGTACTGGATACCTGATTAGGAAATATCTTCTCAGCTACGGAGCAACAACAAAATTGATGCTATGTGATTTCAAGTTCTGGTGTTGAGTCCTACTGCTAAGTTTTCACAAGCGCAGGACTATAAATCGTTGAGTGGCAAAGACATTTATGCCTTTATTCGAGACGATAGAAAAGTTTCTAAAAAAACCATACCGAAGAGTTTTTGGCCCCGTTATGAATACGACCAAGCGATTGATGAATAACAATTGCCTGACTATACAAGTGGGTAATCAATAGACCTCCATATCTCTTGTATAGTAGACTTTACAACTCCCATTCTCAATATCCATCTCCTTGCATAAAATGCTTGACGATATGTTATAGAATAAGCCAATGTCAAGACTATGACACTGTAGATAATGATGAAACCGATTGTAGTCAACTTTATTCTCCAGTCAAGAATCCCATTATCGTTTCCAATCCATGCTTCGGAGACTCTCGAGATTTTGTAGAAAAAGTTGTTTCTGGTCAAATGGCACTCAGTATTTTCTACTTTATCCCAATTTGTGCATATGTAGTTCAGTCGTGATAAAACGAGAGTGGAAGCTCCCAACTTCAATCTCTGTCCATATGGTTTTTGAAGCATTGAATCGTTCTGGAGACCGCTCTTTATGAGATCTATCTTGCTTTCAAGCATTTGGTCTATTATTTCAGATCCATCGAACAAATAAGTTAGTAAGTCATTAACAAAATGTTCAGAGCTGAACACAACCGTTAAACCCAGATTTATCGTTGAAAAAACAGACCATGCTGTCAATAGTCGTGAACCTACGATCACTATGCAATAAAGCGTCATCTCCAAACCTCTCGCTATGGATATCGAGAGTGGAATAATTACTGAATGTAATAGTCTCCTTAGCTGTATTCGCATCCTCCTACAGTTCACGTCAATCACTTTCTTGTAGCGCTTCCTGAGCTTATCCTGGTGGTGTGAATGGTTTTTCTCACTCTTTCCTGTTGCCTGACTAAGGAAGGATGAATCGGAGCCTAAATTTGAGTCACCATGTTTTATACCTTGTTGAGTTTGAAATGAGACTCTATCGCTGGGTAAGCTTGCTACGTTACGAGAACTCATATCCCCGAACTTTGTATTACGTATATCAAAACTCAGGTAAGCTCAATTCTGCCTGAACAGATGAGCATTACTTTTATAACCTTATAATAACTATATATGCTCCAAATATATATATATATATATATATATTTACATACAGTACTATCATTTTGGTAGCTGAACACCGTCACAAGTCAGGGAGAAACTCAGAGGCAATACAAGGCAAAGCTCCATGGCTTTCTTGGAACGATGTGCACCAGAGCAAAATGAGATCCTTGCTGGTAGCAATTCTTTCTGTGATAATTCTCTTGTGAAGTTTTAAATGACCTTTTAGTTTATGCTCAACATGGAAAGGGGAAACACGAATGAAGTCGATAGACGAATTTCTGATATGTTCATCATAGTATTGATCTATCAAAATCAACCTTCCCTTTCCATCGTAAATTTGAGGGATCAAGAACATTGAGCCATTTTCAATCAGCCACAAGTTCGCTTTCTCCTCTGCGTCCAACGAACTCCACATGCTCAATATCTTATCTACTAATTCCCAGCCATTCGCATAAGTACTCAAAATATCATCTTTGGCAAAAACTTTATAGTCGTCTCTTTTCTGGAGTTGTAGGGGTCCAAAGTCGGCTTCTATTAAAAAGTAATTCTTCAAAGAGATGAAGAACCAAAGTGTTTTCAAATGAAGTCCTCCACACAACAATATGCCCCATATTATGCGGTCGTAGAGTATGCAAATGGAAGGATCGTCACTACTTCTATTCACTACAGCCAAAATGTATTTTCTGATCATCTCTTGAATGCTCTTCTGACACAAGCGTAAGGCGGTATCCATCGCCTTAGAATCCTGATCTTCTATCACGATTTTGGTGGCTTGATTATAAGCACTTCTTTCAAACATCAACCCAAAAGAGATGAAGTAGTGAGAAAGTCTACCACTCAGATACTCAGATTTGCTTCCATTGTTGGTCGCTTTTAGCAATGAGACAAAAAGAGCACTTAATTTGCCATCGTCGCAATTTATCCCACCAAATTCATAGCATTGACATATCAAAACTGCTATCACGCTCTTTGTTGATTGGCTAAGATAGTCAATCTTTGTTGCGGAGCTGTTTAACTTTTTAGAAATTTCTTCAATTAGATCTATCAGCCATTCAAATATTGAAATCCCATATTGAAAATTTCCGGCAAGCAATTCTATAAATCCCTTGATGATATTAGACAAAACTAGGTACTTAAAGAGCCCGGTATAGCTCTTGTTGCTTCCGACGCAATGCTCTTCGATCTCCTCAACGACCAAAAAAACTGATTTGAAGGATTCCTGGTCTCTACTCATTCCAATATGTTGCTCGATACATGAATTAATCAGGGGAATATCATTTTTTATCTTATCGTAGAGGTACAGGGGAGCAAGAGCTCTGATGATATCAAATAGAAGGGTTATAACAGTCTCATCAGGGGTACCAATTTTTGACTTTTGATTTTTCTTCAAAAGTGCCTTCAATTGTGTTATCATCAGATTAGTTGAAATACACAATCTTCCCACAGAATAACTCTCTAGGTGACCATCACATGCCAAGTATGCTTCAGCTTGTTCATGCAAAGAAGAATAGTTCATCTGAACAAATCTGCTAGTTCTATACGTTGTTAGTATTGGAAGATCAAAATTTTGAATTACTTTTAATTACCTTTTCTCTGTCTGGCCTTTACGACAGCATGCTAGTTCTCCTTCATACCTAATGAGCTTTGCGGATAGTTCTTTCACATAATCAACCTTTTCCCTATTGAGAGCTATTTCGATCTGAGCAATGGCTATAATCTCGTTGAAACAACTCACAGCCTTCTCCGGCATCTCTAATTTCCCAAAGAATGATATTAAATGATTGATATACCGCTCCCGATCCATGGGATTATTATTCATTTCGATCACTAAAGCTATCTCCCTAAGCGCTCCCCCAATACGCCCTAGTGAAAACAAACTGAGAGCTATGATGATTCTGACAGATGATGGCACGAACGCATAGCGATTCAACTTAGGGATTAGTAAAAGAACGGATTGATATTCGGCATTGCTGAAGTGTATGTCCATTTGTCGAATGATCCCATCGAGATTAACTAGGTCGACTCCATAGCTGCGGTCAACCTCATCCATCTCATGAGAATAAATGCTTGATAAGTCAATCTGATGGCTGAAAGCCATATCAGAGCTGGAATCTGAAAACGAGCCACTGACAATGTCTTCTTCTACAGTGTAAATGTACTCTTGTGTCTCCATACTGGCCCTGACTGGAAAGAAACTTGCCTATAAACATATTCAAGTGTCTTTGTGGATGCAAAATCTCGATAACTACTATGTCCTGCATATTCGTGGATATCTTGCTGCGTTCATGCTTCTACCGGTCCTTGATCATTTCCATAAATGCTTCTTTGCTCATTCGTTTGAATCGTTTGTTCATCATCCTATGGCTATCAAGAAGAGGATCATCACTTTTACAGTAGTCAAGAAGGGTTGAAATGTAGTTGTAGCATTTGAAAGCGTCTTCAGCCTCTATTTTCAAGTTATCCGACATCAACTTCTTTGGCACATGAACATCCTGTTTAAACATTTCTCTCGCTTCTGAGGTAATAAGCACCATTGCGGTCCCAAAAATGATTCTATAGTTATATGACATCAAAACGGGTAAAGAGGAGAGTATTTCGATGAAAGAAACACATTGTTTTAAGATTTCAGGAAACTTTTGATAGAAAAAATCATCCTTGTCGCCCTCTAACGTGAGAAGTTCCTCTTTGAGCGAGTACGGGAAATCAATAACCAAATCAAAGTTCAAGTTCTTGAGTATCAACTCTTCCCTGTATAGCAATTGATCTCTCCATTGCCAAAACAAGCTGCTTTGCTCGTCCACTTCCTTCTTGGGATTCTTTATTTTGCAAGCGGCAAGTGCTATTTTGCCCGGCTGTCTATAATTGTCATACAACTTGCACGAAATAGCAACGGCTGCACTAGCCACGAAATACTTCGATGTGGTGATTGGGAGAAGCATGTAAAATCGATTCACATACACAGACGCTGCATATATGGACCTTCCATCTATTTTCAACAGCGTGCCTAGCCTGATTATGAAGTCATGCAACCCTTCTCTAGTCTTCAATTCCTGTTCTATCGTGAGAACCTTTCTGCTGGGTGAATGCTTTAAAAATACCTCCTCCTCGAATATCCAAGAGTTTAAGCCAGTGTATATCTTCTTCTCCTCCCCAGATTTACTATCCAATGAGTTTTCCCCCATTTTCTCTCTGGATCAAGGCTTTCTGTGCTTTGGTCTTCGCTCTTGTCACACAGTGCTTGACTCTATCGTTTGTAATGAAAATTTTATACCGCTGCAGACCTCTCTATAACACTCGTCCGTCTGAGTTGTTCACCTTCGCCTTAATCAAACGGCAACTCAATGTATTTCACAACTACTGTTTATCCTGCTGAGTGACATCCATACTATATCTACCTTGAGTTCCATCAAATAGAACGGCTTTGTGTAATTTGGGGCAATATGTTCGACAAGAAGTCAAAAAAAAATTTCATCTACGTGAAGAAGAGCACTAGATCAAACATGTCAGAGGTAAATTTCATGCATTTGGTGAAGCCGGCTGTTACAGCTCCTGGGGCATCATCAGTCAATGCTCCTTGTAATATCAAGGTATACAGCTCTGCGCTTTTTCAAATCTTGGAGATCGTCTCAAAGCAGGTGTTATCCTCAAATAAGAGAATCATAGGAACTTTGTTGGGAGTTAGATCCGACGACGGATTGGAGTTTGAGATTAGAGGCGCTTTCATGGTCCCCTGCAGCGAGACAGGAGATTCCATAGCCATCGAAGAACATACGCACAAGACACTTTACCAGTTATACAAAAAAGCACATCCTAAGGAGTATGTATTGGGATGGTTTGGAAGCTCCAGCGTGATCGACGATACCACATCTCTCATTCACGACTTCTATTCTAAAGGCACTGATCGCGCGTTTCCATTTCCAGCAATTTACTTGAACGTGGAGTATCTTGATAGAGCCACTCAACAATTGACTTTCCCCAAGATTTCTACCTACATAGGGGGCACCATAGGAAAGCCTCCAGCTTCTGCTTCTGCGCCCAAGGGCTGGAAGATCGGCTCGCAAAACGGTTCTTATATTTTCACCCCCATTCCTAATCAAGTGATACAGGGCAGTGCCACAGAGAAGTTGGCATTGAACACGTTAAGAGAGGATTCGATCCCCACCAACACTGTCTCCCTCGAGAGAGATTTGTCATTCTTGTCTGCGCAATTGCAGGCCGTAAGCAAAAACATCGATGGCTTGTTCAAGTATATTGAAACCTCCACCAACTCCGACGAGGACTTGGACTTGTTGAGATTGTTAAGCAACAACTTGTTGAACAAACCACTGATAATGAACGACCTCAACAACTTGGAGAAGCACTTCCGTAACCACGAGCAAGATATTATCATGATTGAATATTTAACGAAAGCTGTCAAGGAACAGATCGAATTGAGTGCAAGGTTAACAGCCAGCGCAGAGGCCGACAGAAGGAACTAGTTTCCCCCACTCCGGATGATGTGTTCTATAGAAGTATGTATTCTATCAGCGTATACGATTCTAATTAATCATGGCAGATGCCTGATCCATCAAAATGAAATTCTCATAATTTTGTGCGTTTATCTAACCTCATCTCATTTTTTTTCATTATCAAATTTTACTGAGGCTTCTATTAGTTGAAATCATTATACAAGTGTCTCACAGATTTATACTACTCTACATATATTAAGTCATCTACAGATTGCATTGGCTTTTGAAAATTGGATAATACTTAGATCGAACTCAAAATCATCAAAAAAAGTTCTTCTTACAGCTGCTATCAAGGAACTAAGGAAGTAAGTTTGAAAATTTGAAGCTTATTCCATTTGAATCCTTGCAAAGAATACCGTTTGCTTCATTATTGTGAAATTTAAACAAAGTATGTGTTATAACATATCGCTAGGAAAGAAAGAAACACTTATATTTGCTTTATCCATAGAATTCACCCTCTAAGAGATCAGAGGTGAAAAATGGCTAAAAATCCTAAAAAGTATACCAAGAACGGTAAGGCAATGTCGCCTTACAAGTCACCTGCTAGAAAGACGCAGGTGGCTCACAACAAAGGAGGAAAAAACCTCAAAGCGTACGGCATGAGTAATTATAACCAAACAGAATCGTTCAGCATCAGGGACTCGTCAGAGTCAGAGACTCGAGATTCGGGCTCTAATAACCACCAGGGAAGTTCAGGATCGGACTCGTCTCTTACAGATGTATCTGATGCTGAAAACCTTATTGCATCGAGAAAAGGATCTGTCATCCTTGATTTTGAGAAAACCTCCGGAAGCAAGGATCTGAATGTACCGAAGAATCGGCAAGGTGGCAAGTCAAAAGGAGAATACGGAACCAAAAGAGCACCAAAAAAAGGAATTCACTGGAGTGTAAACCATGATGATCACAACCATGATGAGTCCGACTCTTCTGGATCCGAAGATGATAACTTAGTGGACTTATATTCTACCACGAAGCAATCTGTTGACGATTCCGATAACGATTCAGACAACGATTCGGACAACGATTCGGACGATTTCGACGATTCATCTTCTGATGATTCAGACGTCGATTTTGTCAAGCTACAAGCAGAGAGAAAGGCGAAGTCATTCAAGCTGGCTAAATCAATGAAAATGATGTCTAAAAAGGCTCACAAAGGTGGAAATAGGGTTGACAAGGCAGGAAAGGGCGAACATGGTAGTAAGTCAAGCCAAAATAAGAAGTCTGCCCCACTTAAATATCGTAAAAGGTCGGAAACTGCACTTCCAGAAGATATCAATTTCAGTTTTGATTTTAACGAAGTTGACAATGAAGAGGCAATAATCGATGACGCTGCTTCCAATGTGTCTCTCGAGGAGGAAGATATGGGTGAAGAAGTTGACATATCTTTTGATTCTGCCAATAACTCTAAGGGTAAACTAGGCGATGACTCGGATAGTAACAATCTTGGCCTAGGTTTTGATACTCCTTTGATAGAAGTACCGAAGTTGGGAGCAGACGAGATAAACTCTGATGACGACTATGAAATTGATGACAATGAACTTTTGGCTACATTGCAGGCTGATAACGATTTGGACGAGTTCACAGGAATTAATGCAATAAAACGCAATAAGTCCTATGAATCTCTTGGAGATGATGAAAACGACCAATTCTTGAAAGAGGAGGAGAAATTCCTTGTTAATGAATTCGAAAATAACGGCTTTGATGACGATACTTTGTTTGCTCCTGTAGATCAGGACGCAAACCAAACGAAAGAAAAAGAAGATTTAGTTAACTCCGTTAATGCGTTGAATGATAGCAAAGACAAGGTGATTCAATATGCCGATGATAATTCTGATTCTGAGAATCTATCTGATATAGATGAAGATGAGGATGACTATGTTGATTTCATAGATTTTGGTGTCCCTTTTGTGAATTCGAGTCCTGAAGGTTACGAAGATAAGAGTAAAAGCATAAAGAGTACGAACCTGAAGACCAACAATTCCTTCAAGAAACGAGCTAAAAGTTCGAATTACAAAGGTTTAAGCATTGGAAATAGTGATGAGGATGATGATGATTCTTATTTATGGAACTATTTCTTCAGCTCTGATGATTCCAGTAGTAATGATAGATTATCAGAAACCGAGTATGATAGTGGAGAGAGGGAAATACCTGTAGAGGATTGGTTCCATGAAATCGACAAGACAAAAAGGACTTCCAAGCCTTCAAAACCTTTGAACGTAAGGGAAGTCTCTCAATTCAACTCATTCGAATCCTCAAGTAGTGATGAAGACGACTATGATAGTGGCGAATCGACCGATGTTGATGATACATTGCCAACTTCCAATGGCAACTCGAAACTTGGTTCCAAACTGGCAAAAGAGGTCCTTTCGTCCAGAACAGCCGACTACAGACCTCCCGTACTTGGTACGTGGATCGCGATCGATACGCGTCCATTTGGAATCATCGATGGGATGTCCACCCGTATGTTGACAGCTAGTCACAAGCATGCAGATCTCAGATCGAGACAGAAAAAACAAAATTACGGTTCGATGACCAATTCTGACAATCTGGCCATGGGGCTCGATGAGTTGTTGAATATAAGCGAGTTGGACGACGACGATGAGAACGACGCCAAAATATGGAGAGACTTCAACAACCAAAACAAGCGAATTCCTTTGGGTGCGTTCCGGAACAAATCTACTTTGCAGCATGCTGTCGTCCACCCCGAGAACATCACTACAAACTACAACCATACCACGAAGTCCAATAGCGACTTTAACAGAAGACGCTACTCGTTGAGCAACCACCACCCCACTGCCAAAACGAAAAAACCAGCCCCTGGCAAGGCAAACCAAAAGTTCTCCAAGTCCAGCAGAAGGAGTTCAATGAATGGTGCGCCTTCCTCTCCGTCATTTGGTCATATCCCTTCCAAGCTGAAGCGAAGACGCTCGTCGATTGTGGAGGCAGTAGCTGAGGGTCTCCGGCCTACAAAATCGGGTCTATTTAGTGAGAACGCCCTCACTAATGTGGAAGAAGTTTTCGGCGATGATAATGACATCATGTCACTAGTGAAAGGCTTGTAATCTCTTGTCATCTGCCGTGAAGGTGTATATCTAGTTTGTTTTGTGGAGGTGATTGATACTGAAAGATGAGGTCGTGTGGATTCCAATTAGTGGCGATTGAATTTTCTTATTCAATCATCATCGAATATATACATATATACATATATATATTGAGGTGCTAGCAGAAACTAGACATCGATTGTACGAAATCTTGAATTGATTGATTGTAAACGGTACCTCGCTGCACCTCTTTTATTCGAGTAGATTCAAAGCGTTTAGATTTTTTGAGCTTTTTCAACTTAGGTTTTATAATCCCGTATAGTCAACCTACCAACGCCCAACATCTGTTTCTAGGCGAAATCTTCGAAACAATATGCCCTTAGAAAGACGGTCGTCGAGGACGAACAAAGGACAACACTCTAAAAGAACGGTAGATGAGGTGTACTACTTGGATGAGGCCGATGCCGAGTCCAACGCAGTAAAGAAGAAGCAAACGACCGATTCAGACTACGATCAAGATGACGAGCCGGAGGAGGATGCCAACGGATATGATGAAGAGGTGAGATGTGTGCCCTGTGGCACCACTCTGGAGAACTACGATGAAGAAACCGACGAAGGGGGCACCATGATCCAGTGTGACCAGTGCAATACATGGCAGCACGCTCGATGCATGGGTTACCGTTCGCCCAATGCTATACCCAAAAGATACTTGTGTGATCAGTGCTCTCCTACGAAGACTGCGAAGGCCAGGGATATCTATTCGATAGAGAATTTGAGGGAAAAGCATCGTTTGAGCTCCGCAAAAGCATTCTTGTCTTTTTTCAAAAAGGTGATACCCGAAACGTTCAGCTTCCCAGAAGGTTTCGATCATGACAGACTCGCCAACAAATGGACCCTTGATCTTGAGAAGGTCATATTCCAAACAGCTCCCAAAAAATATAATGAAGAAAGTCGGAGAATATTATTTTTAATTAAGAAACCTAGTGTAACGCAACAAATTTTGGACGGGGAATTGACATTCGAAAGACTCGTGCATGCTTCACCTGAGGAAATTGATTTGGATTTGAAAAAGTATGCAGAGAAGGTAAGACAGGAGTCAATTCGTCGTTCAGTCTTGACTAGCGACGATAGCCAAGGACAAAGAATAAGGCGCACACACAAAGGAGAGGAGATCGTGGAAGATGTTTCCACTCAGCCTGAAGAGGTTGATGGAAGTATCGTCAGCAAGAATATTGACCATCGTAGGTTCAACGATGACACACAAGAGAGAAAGATTGTTGTGAATGAGAATACCAAACCCGTTTACAATTACTATGACGATGACGACGATAATGTGAGTAAAGGAGACGAACCTAAACAAGAAACCCCCGCAGATGCCTCAAAGTCGTCAGAATCGAGCGATATTGATCCTGTTCCGGATTTGGATGATGATGACGAACTTGACTATATAATTAACGGAAGGAAAAAGAAAACAACACCTTCAGGAAGAGAAACAGTGAAGACTGGTAAAACCTCTAAGATACTCACTCCCTCACTACCCAAAAACATCTGGAACGGTCAGATCACCTTCCCGGAATTCGCCACTTTCAGAGCTCAGGGTGACTTCTATAATTATTCGAACTATCACGAGCCTTCAACGGAAGCAGGAGTCCGACTTCACAACCGATACATCAAGATTTCTAAAGAAGTGATGTCGCGAAGCTCTTACGAGGTTGAGGGCCGCTTAGACAGGACAAGGGCCGATGCATACCTATCAAAGATCACCGCCACTAGAGACATACTATTAGTGCAGCTAAGATGTGTCAATAATCAGGCTGACTTTGACAAATTGTACAACTATTTACTCAACAAAAACAAAGTGGGTGTACTCTCAGGCAAGCCGACTTTCGTGAAAGACTCATACTTGTTGGCAATAGACTTTTATGATCCTTCGCTTCCCTCTTATTTGAGAGATTTCAAGACAGCAAATTCCCGCGTTGGTTTGTACGCTCTCTATGTCGTCAAGAAGGACTATATACCGAGTGCCCCGGGTATTTTGAAGAAATCCTCACTGGCGCAATCCTCCAATCTGTCAAGGGGCCCTGAGAACTCTCAGTTGAGTGCCATACTACAGCAGTTGAACCTGGGCACGCAAACGGCCACACCCGCACCATCTAATAATTTTGACTCTTTAGCAAAGGCCGATGCAGAAAGACTCGGGTTCACCAACAACAGCGCATTCTCAGGCTCCGACAACTTCTCAAATGGCATTCTCACAAACATGACAAACGACCAGAAATCCCTACTCGACCAGGTCTGTCAATCGAATCCCCAAATAGCTTCCAACCCTGAGTTATACCTTCAGGCCCTAAAATCTTACCTCACCAATAATGCGAGATGATATTAAATAGACTACATGTACCGATATTACAACGAAACTCAAATGACGAATGAATCTCAGAACTCTTCATCTGACAATTGTGCCGAACATGTAATCAGGTTATTCAAAATATCGTCATTGCTCATAAATATGTTACGTCTGAACACTAATTACCTAAATATTTAAAAGATCAAAATCCATAGTGTATCAAGTTTTGAAGTTTTTGATTTTTTTTGCAACTATTAAAAGAAGTCTATATGTTAATAATTGTTTTGTTAAAGTTGAGTATACATTAAAAGCACAATATACTAGTAGAATACATGTATACAAATCCCAAAGAGTATATAACGATTCCCATAAAAACTGTGGAAGCAGGGGCGTATTTATATCCATTTTATGTAAGTTAAAGATACCATTGGAGACGCTATATGCGATTGATACTGACAGCGCTAAGGGTATCCATTACTACTTTACCCACCCAGATTTATGGGCGTTCTATTTGACCATCTTTATGCCACAGTTGGTGTTGACCTTGATCGTGTATGTCGTGATGTACATTTTGTTCTATCCGATCCAGGCGGCTATTGCTGTGCTTTTGTCTGGACCCGCAGGCATTATCACAGCGTGGTTTGCTGTTTTGCAGCAGTCAGGGATGGTTTCGGTGTTCATAGTTACCAACGTCCTCATGCCCGAGATACAACGTATTGCATTTGATGCGGTCTTGAGTAGAGAATTTTCCGATGACGTTGTTCTTCTAGGCAAGTTGCGAAGAATTGTGAAAGTCCCCTTCTTGGTCAAGTGTGGAAAACTCTTTTGGAGTGTTCCTTCGCTTTTGGTTTTTCCTTTCGTTGTCTTCAAAACGCTCCTTTTGTTCTTGATTAGCACTATTCCAGTCATGGGGCCATGTTTGGTCATAGTAATTCAAGCGCCATCTACAGCGCTTCAAGCACACGCCCGATACTTCACGCTTAAAGGGCTTAATAAGAAACAGATTAAAGAAGCCTATAAGGCAAACACAGGGGGCTACATGGGATACGGAATTGTGGCCAATATTCTAGAACTGATCCCATTTCTAGGTGTATTCTTTATGTTCACTGATACAGTGGGTGCAGCACTATGGGCAGTCTCCATTGAACAAAGAAGGAAGCTGGAATTGCTTGTGGATCCATTCGAAGAGATCGAAGTCATCGAAGAGAAGCCTTCTGGAGTTCAAGAAGCGATAAGCTTAGTTAGCTCCCTTGACGAGAACAGCCAGGAAGGAAATACTACAAGTATGGATGCAAAAAGAATTTAAGGCTAGCACCGAACATACCACTTTGACATGTTTCATTAATAGAGGTAAATATTATCAACGCATCCGAAACCAGCTGCAACACCACCTTCATTGCTCGAGCTGAATTTTGATCTCAACAACCATCCTGCGTCTGCATTGTGGAAAACTTCACCGGATTCCTCATCAAACACGATAGTTCCGAAGACACCTAGTTCTGAAACTATCTCCTCATTATAAACCTCGTCATAGCGAATTATCTTGTTTTCGTAAGTGGGTGGTACGATAAGCTCCATGAGAATATACGCACCCCAATCGGATTTATCTATAGACCTCAAAAACCCTGGAATATTCTCTTTGTATACGTTGTTTCCACCACCTTCTCTCTGTGGTTTCAACACAAACCGCTCCGGTTCATTGAAAGCCAACTCGATTGCTTCTTTCCCTTGTGGAGAGTCATCCAATGGATAGATGTCTACGAAAGTAGAGAGAATCTTGGCTATTTTCGGTTCGTCTAAGTCGGGAAGAAGCGAGGTGATCTTATCCTTTGCGGTCAACACTTGCTGTATCTTCTTGGCCCCTGAAAGTTGAGTCAAAAGAGAGGGACACTTGATAGCCTTTGACTTTTCCAATATCAATCTTCCCTCCCAAGTCAAAGCCTTATGCGATTCGTAGTCCGACGGTCCATACCCAGATCGGTAGTACACTATGGACACCTCGTCCATAGATGATTTCATATACAACTTTCCATCGTTAATGGTAGTGTGACTTTTCACCTGTTCCAAACTAAGTCTATAGGATTTTATTCCATGAGCTTTCAATAAGGTGTATTCAATATGTCTTTGATCAAAGCAATTCCTTTCGCCATTTTGAACGATGAATAAGACAACGGTCTTCACCGAGTCATTCTGATCGTTGTAGTAGTAGTTTCCAACTTTTAGTCCCTCTGCAAGCTTTGCCACAGATGGTGATACCGGAAGTTCATTGTCCTCGTAATAAGGGTACGAATAATCATTATCATAAGCACCAGAACTGTTCAAATAATTATGCAATTCACTCACTTTCGTGGACAAGCCTCCAAAGGAAACGCTAACCGTATTAAATTCAATCTGTTTGATATCGAAACCACCATCTATCTTATTCAACATGTAGTCTGATCTAAACAAACCCAACGTGATGGGCTGAGCCACTTTTCCCCCATTGGCCTCAATAGCCTTCTGGTAGGTCTCGAATAGCTTGCCAGTGAATTCCTTGTCGAAATCAGACAACTCTTTTATCACTTCAAGCAACCACGATTTGTCTTTGGCCACTACGTTGGCGTACAAATCATTGAAGCTTTGTTGGATATCCTTGGCCCTCTCGAAGGCATCTCGGGGGAAAGGCGTCGGAAACAAAGTGATGGGTGCATTGGAAACACTGAATGACTTGAAATCAGGTGGGTACATCACCAATCCGTTCGCCAAACTCCAGTGGAGTAAAGACTCCTTCAACTCATCTTCTTTTGCTTGAGAGAGCTGGGGAAAATCTTTCGCCGTCATCTTTTATCTCTCTACTAGGCAATGACTGTCCTCAATGGCGCCTTGGATTCACAAGTACCAATTGATATCACTGTGTTTACACCACAAACCTACCAACTGTCCTATCGCTGTGATATCTTGAAATTACGTGATTCAGGTTTCCAGCGGGCTTAATAATCACATCTCGAGATGCGCATCCTGACACCCACTCAGGCTTTAATTCCTTTTGCACCCATTCGATAAAGACCTTGCACCGACGTGCGAATCTGTTTGAAGCATTCTTTGAATTCACAACGAAGAATGCAAAGTGTTAACTTGCTGGTGAAAGCTGCATAGATAGCCATACACTGTGGTTCACGATTGATGTCTTTTCACCACCGTGGGACAGCCACACGAGAGAAGCGGATAATGAAAGAACGAAAGAAACTCGTTGGGTACTCATTGGAAATTCTATGGGACCTATATGGAGCTAATAGTGACTACAGAGTAATTATTATATACTCACCACCCCGGTGTGGGAAAATCCAGCCTCTGATTATCTTGCTCAAGATTGTGTAGTCTTCCCTTCGGTAGTGTGAAAAATGAGAACTCGCCATAATTGTCACAGATCAAACAGGGCTTGAGCCCTAGATCTGTGACTGCCCACGACCAAATTTTCTCGATACTACTGAAAAATATAGAATCTGAAGCTGGAAGAAGTGATAATCATTGCTTGATATATTTAACACATAATAGTTGAACAGTAAGTTGGATGTGACGCTAGACGCGAGCTCGTGTTTGCTATGTGTTCTTTTTTGTGCCGTGGAGAGTTGAAAATGTTTCATTGTGCATGGATTGTGGATGGTGGAGTTTCATAGGGCCATCATCAATTACATGCCACGAAGATGAAACCATATAAGAGTCATAGAAGTGGATTTGGACCGCCAAAGGCGAGGGAGAGAACCATTAATACAGGGGGTCTCTGGATTCGGTTCGAGATCGAAGGAACCTGAAGTGAGGAGGATAATATGGCCCAGTGAAGAGTAGTGAACGGTTGCGTGTCTAGGATGTTGTGGAGACTAATGAACATAATACTAACAAACGTAGTGAAATACTTAGCTGCTTACTTATTATTGGTTAACGCTGGTAACACTAGTCCCTCTGCTAGTGACATCAAGACTGTCTTGAAGTCTGTCTCCATCGAGGTGGAAGAGGAGAAGATCACCAAATTGTTGGCTGAGGTCGAAGGTAAGAACGCCGAAGAGTTGATTGCCGAAGGTAACGAGAAGTTGTCCTCTGTTCCAACTGGAGCTCCAGCTGGTGGTGCCGCAGCAGCATCTGGCGATGCTCCAGCCGCTGAGGAGGCTGCTGCAGAAGAACCAGAGGAGTCTGATGACGATATGGGTTTCGGTTTGTTCGATTAAACCAGTTCAAGGAAAGCTGTTTTCTCAAACAACTGATCGATGTGTATATTACAGTCCCATATGCTCCCAGTTCTATTTACAAATTTATAAAAAATCAAGTGTAGTGATACGCTTAATGAATATGAATTAATCTATTATATCGTAGTTGCTTTGAGTATTTAAAGTCCTTCTGCCATTGCTTTACGCATCGCATGTGGATTGCCAAAGACAAGATGCCTGGCCTTCAATAGTTCCTCATCGAACGCATCGTCATCTGAAGAGCTTGTGTCTCTTTGTTTCTTGGTGTTCTGTCTGTTGACGACCTCTTTCGATAACCAGTCCATGAACTCTTCGGAGGGTTCCAAAGATTCATTTAGTGTATGAATCTCGCGAAGGTTGCGGAAGAAGCTTTTGACTTGACTCTCCGATATGCCTGAGTTCTGAACCAAAGTTCTCTGCAAAAAGTTTGACACTTCAGTATCAGGATTGGCATCACTTCCATCGTCTCTTTTATGACCGGAAGCGAGCAAGTTCAAGTCTTGTAGAATGTTGACGAAACGGCTCCTCGATTGAGTTCCCAAGTTAGGATAGTTTTTCATTAGTTGTGTAATGCCATAGTTAGGGAAGTCGTCTCTCTTGTTAACGTTGAAGAACCTGTTATTGATAACTTGATTCTGATTGAGTGCCTGAATTACACCCAATATCCTCTTCTGTAGTACATCTGATGAAGTGGCATCAAGGTCATTGAACAAAGTTGCTATCAAGTTTTCTGGGTCGATCAGAACAAGGTTTTGGATTGCCTCGGGGTTGTTTCTTAAGGAGGAGCCCATAATCCGGTACACCTTCTCCTTGACGTTGAAGGATGGACTGAACGAGAGAATGTTGTGGAATGCCTGAAATGTGTACCTGTCTTGCGTGAGTCTGACTCCAAACTCGATGTCATGACTCAAATCAATGAGTACGTCTAGCGCCTGGTCTAGCTTAGACGCACCTGGATTACTACTTGTTATCACTTGGACTGCAGAGTCAAAAGAATCAACAGTCTCCGGCGGTGCTCTGTAAATCTTCGAGTCGGTGCCTTTATCTACCCCAGAATCCGCAGCTTCCTCCAGCGAGGGCTGCTCAACTACCTCTAACGCCTTCCCCTCCGTATCCTCTGCTTCCATCAACTTTGCCTCTTTCACCAACGTGTCCATGTTCAACCTCACGTGTAAATTAGGGGGTATGTCTTGCCCTTCTCTTATTATCTGCCAATTTTCAGTAGGCTCAAATATCTTTGGGTAACAATCGGAAGGGTCCAACTCAGCACAAATCAAATCTTTTCTGATAGTTGCTGCCCGACACCCTACAATCCACAGAAACAAGACGGTCAAGCAAGCTAAACCTTTCAATAGTTTCATCTGTTCTTTGGAGTAGATATATTTTATTTGTGATAGCGATTCCTCAGTTATATAGTACTGTTATCTACACGTCATCGCTAATTGCCTCCAACATCGTGAAACAAATATATTTAATACAAACTATACAATCTTGTGGCACACATGCTGTCATTATTACCGTAGATCGATCATTCAAGCCGTAGCTTTTTTCAATGCCTGTTCTATGTCTGCAAGAAGATCGTCGGTATCTTCGATACCGACTGATATTCTGACCAAGTCATCGAAAACACCATTTGCCTCTCTTTCAGCCTTGGGGATTCCACCGTGGGTCATGATAGCCGGAACCTCGATCAAAGACTCGATTCCACCCAACGACTCTGCCAAGGTGAACAAGGAAGTAGAGGAGGTGAACAAAGAGGCAGCCTGTGCACCACCCTTGATTCTGAAGGAAATCATACCACCACCTAATCCGTCCCTGTGCTGCCTTTTAACCACATCGTGGTTGGCATGAGACTTCAAACCGGGGTAGTTGACTTTGACCACAGAAGGGTGGTTGACAAGGAATTCTGCGATCTGCTGCGCAGAGGTTGCAGCCTGTCTGACTCTCAAATGCAAGGTTTTTAAGCCTCTGTGAGCAAGCCACGAGTCAAATGGAGACGGAATGGAACCGATGGCGTTTTGCAAAAACCTGAACTGTTCGTGGAGCTTATCACTGTTGGTGGCAAGCACACCCATGACAACGTCAGAGTGGCCATTGATATACTTTGTGACAGAGTGGATCACGACATCCGCACCGTGAGACAACGGATTCGAGATGTATGGAGACAAGAAAGTGTTGTCCACAACCAAAAGAATCTTGTTTCCTGTCTTGGTCTCATGTTGCTGCAAGATCTTGGAAACCTTCTCAATGTCAGTGACACTAAGCGTTGGGTTGGAAGGTGTCTCCAACCAGACCAACTTGGTGTTTTCGTTGATAGCCTTCTCCAAGTCTTCGGCAAGGTCTCCCACAAAGCTGATGTCAACTCCGTGGGTGTTGGCCACCTTGGTGAAATATCTATGGGTGCCTCCATAGACATCTCCTCCTGAAACAGCGTGGGCTCCAATTGGCAACGACTGGATTATCAAAGATGTGGTGGCTGACCCAGACCCCAATGCTACCGCGTATTTAGCCTTTTCCAAGCTGGCGACCGCACCCTCAAAGTTGTCTCTGTTGGGGTTTGCAGACCTGGAGTACTCATATGCACCCACTGGTTTAGACGGCGCAGACTGGGCAAACGTCGTCGAAAGGGATATAGGTTCAATTACAGCCCCACTGTGCGGGTCCACCGGTGCTCCAGCGTGAATAGCTCTGGTTCCAAATCCCAATTCTTTATGCGATTCGATTGTCATTACGATATCCTCAAACGTACCACTTTT
Organism: Debaryomycetaceae sp. ZIM 2471; assembly: GCA_031081905.1. Classification (NCBI taxonomy): domain Eukaryota; kingdom Fungi; phylum Ascomycota; class Pichiomycetes; order Serinales; family Debaryomycetaceae; species Debaryomycetaceae sp. ZIM 2471. The sequence goes on along the minus strand of JARYTF010000001.1, from coordinate 192,729 downwards.
TTCACTACAAGCGCAAAATTTGATTCTCTGTCCTAGTGTTGAAAAGCTCGACCTCTTTGGTGTTTTATGACTCTATTAGAAGGCTTCTAACTCACCAAATACTGATTTTTCACTCAGCCAAATTTTCACTTTTTCAGAAATGATGCCCTTCGAATGGGCCGAGCGCCACAGTTCAGGTTTGTGTCATATTCGATTTTCCCTGCCTCGATACTCTCTGAGGCTTTCCAGACCTGTGGCATACTGAGCGACGGAGAGGTGGTGAGAACTGGGTTCTCTGCGAAGGAACATGTTTCTTGCCGGAAAACATACGGTATGTGTCAAAACTACATGGTGGAGGGGACCTCGATCGGCTATAGCTGCAGGTAAGGCCCAGTGTAGATCAGAGAATATCAGTTCGACTTAATTATCTCCTATCGGACATGATTCAGTTGGTGCCTGTGGCCAACGGCGTCTCGACGTTTGAATTCTGCAGAGTCGGGCGAATCAAGTAGATACACACTCTGTTCCATTTCAGATGCTGGGAGCTGAATAGGCGAAACGGTACTAGATTATGCATATAATAAACCCGATTTTTCGCAATACTAGTGCTATAGCTCCTAGGGAAAGATCTTGTAGAATAGGGTGGCCTGCGACATGATCACCTTAGTAGCTGAGACAGCGTCTCTATGGATCAGTTGGGCTAGACGCAGGGGGGCAGCTAACCACGTGAGGTGGTTAGCTGCGTGTAGTTTGAGGTTGAATATGTGGTGCATAGACGGTGCTGCTGGACTGTTGAAACTATAGTCTCGCTATCTAGAAATTTCATCTAAGCATTTACTGTTATGCACCAATTTACTAACATGGTTCAGGTGTGGCAGAAGCCGACACGCTCGTGCAGGCTTGTCTAGACTGTCCTCGAGATATACGCGGGTACCGTGTTAGCCACACGGGTCTGTAGACTTCGCTCAGACCCCAGGAGGGTGCACTAACAACGTCAAACAGCCCCTTAAGCAAACATTGTCGCCCGCGACGTGTCTGGATTGTACCCCTAGTACACCGCCACGAATACTCAGCAGGCTAGCCCTGGCAGTGTTTCGTCGTCGTCGAGAAGTCGAAACAGAGGACGTTGGGGCCCGTTGAGAGAGTGGAGCTATCCGACAGCAGTTGTTCCGACTATCATTCGAGGGGGTTTGTGTCACATCTCTCACGCCATGGCCTATTGTCACTGATAGCCCATGGTGAGAGACAAGGTAGCCATGTGTAGTACAAGGGCAGAAGGGCGTGTCAAACAAAAAGCCGGAGTACACTGATATACCACTGATGGAGCGGCCCATTGCATATTGCATGCGTTGTTGATAAAGCAGCAGGGAATGGGTTGCTTGTAATGGATCGCTTCCGAATGTGCTCCGACATCTAATGACGTATTGTTTGCCGGGCGCTGGAGACGATATTAGGGGCTGTCGGCCTTTTTGCGCACCTCACTGTCCCTAAAGGGCCTCAGCAGACGCCTATTCCAGCGGCAGCCCTGCTAAGCGCTTATTGAACTCCGCGGTCGCTGTCTGAGAACAAGAGTCGCACAATCTACAGATGTCTACAAGTGTCTATCTGAATCACCCAGTGTGGGTGCCACAATGCACAGACATAGAACGAATAAAGAGCAAATTTACAATTGTCTGAGCCAGATATACAACGCTCATAGGGGTACAATAAGGCTAGCCCAGCCCTTCCGCTGACCGGCGCCTCTATCTTCGAGCAAATTCTCTAAGCATTTTCCGACGTTGTGGGCGTAGTATGCGCAGTTGGTGATATATGGTCGTGTAGTGGTAGCTAACCTTAGATAAAGCGAGAACGGTTAAAATGCAGGCAGCAGCTTTGGTTACACTAAACGGGCCAGAGAAATATGCGCTGCAATACGGTGGGAGTAGCCCACAATCCCGCATGGGACATGAGGCAATGTGTGATGAGGCATGGCGAGGGGCAGCAAAGGGGGGGAGAAGATGGAGGACGGGCAGTACAGAGCCTGGAACACCGGGAGCAATGACAGGGGTGCAACACCCAGGACATGGCAAGACAGAAGTGTTCCAAACGAATGGAAGACAAAGAGTACACGAAGGGCCACCCAAGGTACGGTGCAGTTAGAAAGCTGACAAGTTGAAAATCGTGCATTTCAGATCTCTGCACGATAACAGTTATTGAGGCAGTAAATGCAAAACTTGCCTCATCTCTGTTGCGCATGCCGAAACAGTCAAGCTTGGGATCCCATTAGGGTGGCTCTCTGATTCGGCCTACGGAGTACATGTTGACGCAATGAAGGCCTGAATCTGATGTGCTTAATTGCTTGCAGGGGTGAATGCATATCTTTATTAGCCGGACTCTGTGCCTGTTTCTGAGTTGGCTCAGACATACAACAATAAAATCCTTACAGTTGTGAAAAAAAAAGTCAAATTTCGTTATGAAAATTGTGTTGCGGAAAAAAGCTGCAAGGTTTGAAACTGAGAAACGGATAATAGAGCTCGTCAACAATCAGATAATCTATCAAACTAAATTGCGATGAGAGAATATAAATTGACAGATATCCTCCCCCTTAGATGAAGAAGGTTTTTAGATCTCTAGTAAACTTCACTACTCTTTTCGATACACAGCCATAGAAATGATTTTCGCTAAACTTATCTCCTTCATCACCTTGTTCATGATGGTATCTGCAGGACCACTCTGGTTCTTGTTCAGAAGAGATCAATTCACTTCCAACTTGTTGGAGTCCAAGCGTGGTCTTTTCCCAATTCCACCTGCTCCACCAGGATTCAACGTCACCAAGAGAAGTTTCAACACCACCAAGAGAAGCTTCAACTTGACCAAGAGAAGTTTCAACTCCTCGTTCGGAGCTCCAAGTGAGCTTAAGCCAGGTGCTGCACTTGTTTAAGTGGCCACCGCCCAATACCATTAACCGATGCTGCTCGCGGGGTTCAGAGCAGCATCTTTGATAGAAAGGCTGTTTGCGCCGGCCCCGATACTGGATGTATCGATTTGTGATTTTTGTTCAACACTTTACTTGGTTTTTTCTGTTATGGAGTATATTTTTATATCATATATACTATTATAGTGACGTTTAATACATCACATTCCTTATAATGCGTTTCATCGTTAGTTGAGTTCATCCAAGAAGCCTGGGTTGTTGGAGAGCTTGTTTCTAAATTTTTCCCACCAATTGTCAAACGCCTTCATTGGCACTTTTCCAGAGTCGTCAATAAAGCTGCCCAAGAAGTTGTAAGCATGCCCGACGATCTTCTTGGCGAGTTTTGCTGTCTCGTTGGGATTTTTCATACTGAAGCCCGCTGGCACAGCTTTGCTTGGTACAAGCGATTGCGAATTTCCCTGCTGCTTCACCTTCTCTTCGGTCAAAAGCATCTCCGCCTGCGCTGTGGTTTCTATGGATATGCCGATATTGATGGATACCGATGATTGGTCAATATTGTCATCTGTATTCATGTCCACATCTGTGTATTGCGTTTGCTGAGATGTCTTCTTGGAATCATTCAACTTGTATATAGCCGAGGGTTTGAGCGGATTCAACCCTCCCAATAGCTTGAACTCCTGTGAATTGGGTAGCTGGAAGTACACTAAAGCTGTGTAGTTGGGATCTGTAAAGTTCGAATTGGGAAGCAAAAATATCGTAATGTATGAGACATTGGAAGCATTTGGAACTGTTACCAAATATTTAGTGTTTTCCACTTGCGTTGCGAGTTGTATAGGCCTGCCTGAGCAGACTGCTCCAAACATATTCAATCGATCCTGGAATGTTATGGACTGTTCTTAATTAGCAGACAGATATGGCTGAAACCGTCAATATTACTCTCTTACATACTATCCTGCTCAGTATACAATAATAGTCAACTTGAGATGAGTTACCCGCATTTCTAAATCTAGAAAATTCTTTGCGAGCTGAAGAAATATCCAGAAATATATCAGATCATGGGAGCTAGTAAAGCGTCCTATTGAAGTATCAATAGCTAGTTCTACAGCTCCGCATATCTGTGGATGATAAAGATGACGAACTTTTTTTTGGCGCTTGAATCCTTACGGGATTTCGAGTGTCAACATCATTGAAAGTTCGCCGATACAATTGTCCTAAATTGACTACGTCGAACATATTTTCCATCTTTGAGCATGATGGGCTCTTGCGAATCCACTCTTTGCAACAGATGAATATGGGAAAGATACTTCGTGACATTTCCGCCTGGGCACCGCTAAATTTCAATAATTAGCCAACTTGTAGCACACCCGCAGTTTATGCTTCGCACAACGTGGCCCTCATTATAAAGTAGGTTCATCGTATCAAATGTAACTTGCTTATCGAGATTCTGGGAGGTCTGCTCCTTGCTGCCGCAATTTCCGTGTTCGCCCCAACCCCATGCAAAAACCTGATTGCAAGATGTAAGGATGAGACCGTGCTCGCTCCCAATGTCGAATCTAGATACCTCAATGCAAGAAGACGGACATAGCTGCCCATGGCCATTGTTTCCTTTCGATACGATCTTTTTGGACTTACCCGTGTCCTCTAAATAATGAATCGAGGACCACATGCACTTGAGGGCAACTGCACGAGGAGCGTCTAAAGCAAGCTCAATACTCCCAAACGTCTTAATACCCTGGTTGGTGAGAAAAGCAGTGTAGTCTCTTCCTAACGCAATGTCTTTGAAGTCTTCAAGATCGAAGCGCAAAAGCCTAGGCCACCACAAAATCGATGGCTGCTTAAAATCGTTTCCTTCAGGCGGAGTGATGATCCCCAACTGTCCCTTTCTACAGCTCCCCCAACCGTATAATTCCCCATTGCTCGTTTCGACAATAGTATGGCTTACGGAGGATGCCACAGATTTGATACCTCTCCACATTTTGTTCATACAGACTAGTTCAGTCTTTCTAACTTCGCTACCAAGACCAAGTTCTCCTTTTAGACCCAACCCGCATACATATATCTGATTGTATTTGTCCACGAGCACCGAGAATTCCCATCCACAAGACACATCTATCCAATCTTCTCCCTTCACTTTTTTGAAGATGCTAACACTATCAATGTCGAATGTATGACCACACTGCCCGTTAGAATTGTCACCACAGCTGTAGAGATGACCGTTCTCAAAGAGAGCAAACGTATGGTTGCCCCCAAATGCCAATTTGACAGGCTGTAGCTTTAAGGTGTCCTTTATTTCACCGTCGACTTCAAACTTGCAAAGCTGTAGCAGATCCTGATCATCGTCGTTTGAAATTCCCAATTGGCAGCTACCATTAGACCCACATGCCAATAGCTTGTAGCCTTTCATATATGTGTCCTCAGCAAATCCGTCTTGGGCTCACGGGTCAGTATCAGCTGTACTCCAGTCAGAGTTCTCGATATGCTATGTGACTGACTGGAACATCACAATATAATGTCGCGGCCGTTGCCAATGTCGTTTATGTCGCTTTACGGACTGCTTTGTAGTAACGTCTTGCGATCAATGCCACCATCTATCTAGCTGCTGAGTGTTATCGGCCGTATAAAGGGAGCTGGCCATCAATTTCAATGACAGGAAATCTCTCGAATGGTTATGTTGGCTCTCTGATCGCACTCTTTGCACACATCGAGCCAAACGGGATCTCACGATAAATGGCCGCGAAAACCTCAATTGCTGCACATCAACACTCTACGCAAGGATGCCAACTATACGTGAAATTAGAGCCATTAGACAAGCTGCGAGGCAGCCACTGAGTTCTAGCTGCTGGCGATTTGAAAGTCAAAAGGAAATCAAAGAGGGGAAAGAATATCTTTCGTTACCACTTATTGGACGTTTTCCACATATCAGCACAAGAGGGAGAGTGTGCTGCTGGATTCAAGGAGTTCGAGCCTGAATAAGCCCACAAAGTGCTGTGGAAAAAGAAAACGTGCAATTGTATTGTGGTATCGGTAAACACATACCAGCTCAGCCCACGGAAGCAGAACTGTCACTGACATATTTTAGTCGGTCACAGAACAGAATACAGCACAGCATACCCATAGAAGGTTCACAGACAAAGAGTCACATTACAAATCACCCCACTTGTGCTTAGAACAGCACCGTCTTGTAATCAAAATTCAACAACACAGGGTGGACTCAACAACTCTACTGATATACTACTATTTGCACCTATGTAAAGATTCGATCTCAAGTGAAGAATTCGAGAACACGGACGATGTGCACCACCCTTACTTGAGACAATGATAAGCCATTTTGTAGGTTCTCTCCGGTAGCATATTTCTACCTCTAGTAGCTACTGAAGCTGTCTTGTAGGGCCTCGTATCTCGTCCAGTTCTTGCTAAAGCAACGCGTAAGTGCGCGGGCTAAGAGTTTTTTTTTTTTTCAGTTCCAGGTATTCTGGTTCCCTTGATACGGTGAAATAAGCGGTTGGAAGTATTTAAAAAGGCTAGAATGAGTTGGCCAGGGCATTTCAAGAACAACCCGAACATGCAAGTCAAGAGCACACCTAAAAAAGAGGACTCGTATATCCAAGTTCCTAGTTCTTCTCCCATTAACGTAAAGTCATCACCTACTAAATCAAATGAAGCATTATTACCACCTGATAGAAATCGATTAAATAAGACGATGAATGAAAATAAACAGCTCGAGCTCGAGAAGAAGAGACAGGCCATTAGACAGCACAAGGACTTCAAGGTGGTGAGAAAAAGTTTCTACTACTTGGAGGAAAGCGATATTTTCAAAGGGTTCGTGAAAGGGAAGGGGAACTTGAGAGACATTACCAGATGGTTGAGTGAAAACTTCAATAAAGAGGAGATATTGGATAAGTTGGACAACGAAAGACGTCGCGCTCGAGACGAGGAGCAACAGATAAAGAGCAAGTTGGATAAAGAACGGTTGGAAAGAGCTTATCAGCACCAACAGGAGTTAATGAGAATTGAGCACGAAAATAAGGCAAAGTCAGATCAGGAAGTCAAAAAAGAAGAACACGAGGATGAGGAGCAAGAGTCACCTGTGATAAAAAGAGGCAAAGCGCGAGTCAAGACTGCTATCGTCGCTGATAGGGAGATGGGGTCCCCAGAACGGAAATCGACGAAGGTTGAAGTCAACAAGCCAAGGCAATCAATACTTGATAAATACAAATACAGACCAAAGGTTCAACCAAGAATAGATGCCGCGGTGTTGGGATCTAAAGGCTCGGACGTGAAGCGCAGAAAACTTGTTTCAGCATCCGATTTGGCTAGCAACTTGCCGTCGACAGATATGCTTGTTGAACTGGACTCCAAAAATGGACGTTTGAGCTCTCTCTCATCAGCATTCAGCTATAACAATAACAGCTTTTCGAGAGTTAAGAAACCATTTGCGCTGGGTATGGTCAACCCAGATCCCCCAAAACCCAAAGTGAGGGTTCTGTTGGAGGATGATTTGGATTTACTTGAGGAAAGAATCAAGCAAAATAAAAAGTTATCAAAGGGAGCCAAGAAGGCGTCGAAGAGGAGTGTCAGCGAGGATGAGCTAGAAGACGATGTTATAAGTGATGACATGTCGCAAGAGGAGGATGATGATTCATACAGTTCGGGACTAACATCGATTGATTCCAAAATTTTGGAATTCTTAAATACTGCGTCATTACTGGACATCGTGGAAATCAGTAACATTCAGCCCAAGGTTGCCAAGTTGTTGATAAGTAAGCGACCATATCCAAACATCTATGCTGTCGCAGAGGATAGGCTTGAATTAGAAGAAGACAAAAAAGACGATTCAGCAGCAAAAAAGAAGAGAGGAGGGCAGAAGAAGACATTAGGATTGAAAATCGTAGAGAGCACAGAATTTAGCTTGAAGGGTTACCAAGCCGTTGATTCATTAATAAAGAAATGTTCTGAATACGGTGAGATGATCTCTAACCAAATGGAGAGGTGGGGTGTTACAGTCACAGGAGAAGGTGAACTAGAGGTTACAGAAATAGACATAGATAAAGGCGAAACCAGTCAAACAGAGAAGGAAGAGACAAATGAAAACACAGAGGATGACGATGTGATAGTTGTAAGTTCCAAAAAGAAAGGCTTAAAATACATCAAGGAAAAGCCATCGCTATTGTCGGCTGACGTTGAATTGAAAAATTATCAACAAGTTGGAATAAACTGGCTCAACTTGCTTTATAATAATAAGCTATCATGCATCTTAGCTGATGAAATGGGTTTGGGAAAGACTTGTCAAATCATCTCGTTCATGGCCCATTTGAAAGCCAATCAAGATATTGGGCGACCTCATTTGGTCATAGTTCCAGCTTCTACTGTTGAAAACTGGATGAGAGAATTCCATAAATTTTGCCCTGACTTAGCAGTACAAGCTTACTATGGTACACAACTGGAGAGAGACGAGTTAAGGTACGAGTTAGATGAGCTGCATTTTGACGTTCTTGTGACTACATACAATTTGGCAACGGGCGCAGCTCCTGACTTCAAGTTTTTAAGGAACCAGAACTTTAACATAATTGTGTATGATGAGGGACATATGTTGAAAAACTCGACTTCAGAAAGGTACAACAAGCTAATGAGGCTCAAGGCCGACTTCAGACTATTGTTGACAGGTACCCCATTACAAAATAACTTGAGAGAGTTAGTGTCTTTGTTAGCATTCATGTTACCCGATCTCTTCAACGATAAGCGCGATGATCTCCAAGGTCTTTTCAGTCAGAAAGTGTCAACTATCAGCTCAGAAGATGAAGACTTTAACCCTTTGCTATCCGTGCAAGCTATCACTAAAGCAAAGACTATGATGACACCTTTTGTTTTGAGAAGAAAGAAGAATCAAGTTTTAAAGTACTTACCTGAAAAGGTTCACGAGGTAGTGAAGTGTGGATTGTTCCCGACTCAGAGACAGATCTATCAAAAGTATCTCACACAAGGAAAGGAGACAAGGCTCGAGAGAGAACTTATCAAGGGGATGTCTGCCAAGGAAGCAGCAGTTGCTCGTAAGAAACAGATTCCTTCGTCCTCTAACGTTATGATGTCTTTAAGAAAAGCAGCATTGCACCCACTATTGTTCAGAAATTTGTTTGAGGAGGTAACTTTAGCAAAGATGGCGAAACAGATAATGAACGAGCCAGAGTACGTGGAAGCCAACGAGCAGTATATCCTAGAGGATATGAGGGTCATGTCGGACTACGAGTTGAACAACCTCTGTGAGAAATTTCCTAAGACGCTCTCCAAGTTCACACTCAAGGATAACGCCTATCTCGAGAGTGCCAAGGTGAAGAAGCTCTTGGAATTGTTGGATGCGATAATCAACAGGAAGGAAAAGGTCTTGGTTTTCTCGTTATTCACGCAGATGCTAGACATATTGGAGAAGGTTCTCACTATCTCCGGTATCTCGTTCCTACGGTTGGACGGCCTGACGACTGTCGACACCCGTCAGGACTTGATTGACACATTCTACGACGACGAGGCAATCCCCGTGTTCTTGCTATCCACCAAGGCCGGTGGCTTCGGCATCAACTTGGTCGCTGCCAACAATGTCATCGTGTTCGACCAGTCGTTCAACCCCCACGACGACAAGCAAGCAGAGGACAGAGCACACCGAGTGGGACAAACTAAAAAAGTAAAGGTATACAAATTAATAACACAGGACACGGTTGAGGAAAACATGCTCCAGCTTGCAGAAAACAAGTTGCAGCTAGACCATTCCATCAGCAATAACGAGATGTCGGAGTCCAAGATAGAACAGAACGTCTCGTCGTTGTTCGAAAAAATCCTTTTTGGAGAGCATTAGGTAAGATCTTTTAGATAATCTTTAGGAAATTCTCGGAGCGGAAAGATCCTGCACTTCTAGAAGTATATAATTTCATCATCACTCTATAGAAGCTCTGATGCAATACATAGATTAATCATACCATAAAGCTAACAGTATGTTTGTTATGAGAAGCGTGTTACGCAGTAGCATCAGGAATAACAGATATCCAAGTCGGATGCATCTATTGGGGTTGAGAAATCTTTTCATCCAGACAGCAGAGACACCCAATGAGCAAGCTTTGAAGTTTCTTCCGTCAATGAAGATACTAGAGGAAAACGAGACGAGAGAGTTTTTGAGCGGAAGGGAAGCAGCATGCAGCCCTCTCGCGTTAAAGCTCTTCTCTGTCGACGGCATAAAGACCATTATGTTTGGGTCTAATTTCATCACCATCGAGAAGTTCAACAACGATTTGAGCTGGGCCATTCTCAAGCCCGAGATTTTTTCGATCCTCACAGAATATCTCACGAACGGAACACCTGTAATACAGAGCGGCAGTAACCTCACAAACGATATGGAGATCAGCGAGGACGACGACGAGGTAGTTTCCATGATCAAAGAGTTGATCTTCACGAGAATAAGGCCTGCGATCCAAGACGATGGCGGAGACATAGAGTTCGTTGACTTCAAGGAATCTAACGGTACAGTGTTCCTCAGGTTGAAGGGTGCCTGTAGATCGTGTGACTCCAGCTCGGTTACCTTGAAAAATGGAATCGAAAGTATGCTCAAGTACTACATTGAGGAAGTTCAGGCAGTGGAGCCAGTAGAAGACGATTTTGGAGTGGATACAACGTCTTCCGGGGATGGCGTTGAGTTCATGCCAGCTAGTATTGCTCCAAGGGCTAGAGGCGAGCCACCAAACTTGTAAATATCTTCACGGAACTCAGACTAAAAGAGCATGCATTTTTTACTTTACTAAACAGACATTTATTTCACGTCCAGAAAGTTGTGATTTAAATAACATATGTAATTTTTATGCCAGTGTGGTAAGGAGCTGTGGTCGGTTGGTAAATTGTTTGACATGACATTCCCAAACAAAATGACTTTTCCATTAACATTGTTTTTTTGATTTTTGAGTGTAACGTATCTCAATTTAAATACTTTGTTTTTGCGTTTGAGACAAGCTTATTGTACCAAAGGCAATGATTGAAATGAATCAGTGTACCTCTGGATTAGAATTGAAAAACCAACTGAGGCACAAGTGCCCTGGTTGGCCATCTCTATTGCTTTAATAAAACAGACATCGTTTTAAAACCAAATCTATTGTCTCGATAGCACCTTTTACCTTTTACTACCATCCCATTTTAACTATTTACATCGGGGTCGTTGAACGGGGGTTGCTCGTGATCACTATAATCAGGTGCGATAGATGATTGGTAAGGTGGGAAATAGTTATAGTAACCGAGAGGAATAGGATACATGAAAACTTCAGGTGACATAAGCTGAGGTGGTGGACTCTGAAACGCCAACGAGTTAGGAGTTTCTTTGTGTCTAGCTGGAGCGTTTTGTTCAATTTGTGAATATTTCTGTATGGCAAATGATGATTGTATCACAGTTGCATGATTATTGAAATTTATCACCTTATCATTAGTTAAGAGTATTGCTCTGATGGTCATCTTGGTACTTTCATAGAATACGAAACCAATTTTCCCGAAGTGGCTTGCACTGTCTTTATTATAAAATTCTGGCTTGATGATCTTTGCCGACTTTATTTTTCCAAACTGAGACCAGAACAGTTCCCAAGCAGAGTCGTCGTTACTGAAGAGGACAGGAAAGTTATTGACATACAAGTTGGTCTTTTGATAGTTGATAGATCGAGAGAACTTGGTCAAAATGAAGGTATGGTAATTTGTGTCCAAATGGTGAATTGATAATGGGGGTGTCCCCGCAATCAAGAAGCGAGGGTGAGAGACATTGTGCAAAAAGTGGTTGAACTTATGTTGATTGAGTGATATTCGTATCCCGTTTGACTTCGGGGAATGATCGCCATCCTTATTCAAGTCGTTCTTAATATCGTATTTTGCATCAATATCCATAAACTCTTCGTAGCTTAAATTGTCAAGGTAATAGATACATTCAAGAGTGTTTTTGGTGGTACCATCGTGTGACTTGAAAGACACATATCCAAAGTCGTCGAGTGTTATTTGCTTGTCCTTTGAAATCCGTTTAATGGGAAAATAGATATAATCAAGCGTTCCAAACAACGTGAATTTCTTGATGAAGTTTTCGAAGGCAACCAAATCGATCACAGAACTCCCAAAAAATTCTTGCAAGTTATCCACAAAAACAGAGTCGATGATATGGTTCATTTCACCAGTATAGGTAGATGCTTCGCTGCTGGTGTTGTCTTTCAGGGCGTTCTTTATACTTCGTTGTCTCCGATTCAGGTACTTGTTAAGATAAAGTGGAGTGTTACTCTTCTCGTTGAAAGGGTTGGGAGTCGGTGGCAAGTCGGCTAGTAGGAGATCACAGTCCAAATAGTTTGCAAACTTGAGAATGGCGAAAGTTTGGCCGTACTTGTTCCTTATCACACTCACCTCACTGAGGCTCTTATATTTCGAACGTTCATTGAAAAACAGGAAAACACTGTCTTTTGTCGCTAGCCTTGCAGTAATCCCCTTGACAAATAGCGTTCCGGGATGTGATATGAATCGCCCGTACTCCAACTCAAATGGAACTCCACTCGTGTGCAACAGCTCAACGAGTCCGTCGGCCGCATCCCGACAACTCATATGTACCACAATCCGTCCCTCGTCCGTCTCGTCAACCCTGTCGATGTCGTACTCTCGGATAAGTTTCCGAATGGTTCCACGCATGTCGTCTGCGATCGTTTTCGCCGCATTTCCTGCTCCTGCCCTGACACCGGCCACAATCTCCAATGGAAATATTTCCAACTCCACGTCGTCGAACAATACCTCGTTCAACCGTCGCACCAACCGCATCCCGCCCGTCTCGGCGCCTGTCGTGTCTAGCTCGCCTGGCTTTTCACCGCCTTCCTCTGCTTCATAGGGTCTAATTACCTTTTTCGTCTTCCGTGGCCCTTCACTACCCTTTTTCATTTATCAACTTCTGGCTCTCCGGAATCCCAAATCCTACATTCACACACTTTATGCCAGTATTTTTGGATCCTGGGAATCGCCCAGTTATAAATATCCAGAATGGAAAGCAGCAGAGACGTTTTGCGCATATGTTACACAAAATCAGCTTCCATAAAAGGATGTCTTAGAAGTTTGGGGAGAATGAAAAATTCCATCATGATCGAGGAGAAAACGACGGTGACCATTGCGGGCGTGGACTACATGCTTGACGCCACCGTTGCGCGGCGGCCGGTCAACGTGTATCTCAAGGCCGCGAGCAACCCCGTAACAGGAGCGTATGTTTACTCCATCGGCAACGGCAGGGAGGTGTTCTCTACGGTGCTCCAGATGGGTGATAACGTTGACGTGGTCAGGTCGGTGAGCCAGCTTCTCAGTCGCAAGTTTGGAGCACCGGCATATGTCTACATGGATGGGCTGATACGTGATGTTTATGCTGCGACTGAGAAGATAGTGGGAGAGTTGGGTCAGGCAGATAGCGCATGAAGTGAGGTCTACGATGCTCTTAATGATCGCCTGCAACGCAGAATGGCGGAAATGTCGTACAAAAATGGCCAAAATGGCACTTCTCCGACCTCACCGCGACGCCCGCCTGAGGCCCGCCCGGTTCTCGCGCGGGCCCAGCGAACGGCGCTCGTTACAGCTGCCACTGCTGTGGCAGCTTTGCGCCATCATCCACGGCGGGCGTTCTAGACCTGGCCAATGTCGCACATATCAGTGATAGTTTAATTATGCTTAATATGAAAGCCACCGATGCTCAGATGCAATGTAGGACAGTGCCGGAAGAGGGCTACGAGTGGTAACTATTCATTGCTTGCACAGTAGTCGAAGCCCAATTGGACCTGGCGTCCCTTCGTGACCTCGTAGTTGCATGTATGGAACCCCGGTATATTGACGTCTGATAAGCGACACCAAAGAGGGGCGGAAGATCTAGAGGGGCGGAAGATCTGGTACGCTATGTCAGGTCCAATCCAAAAGCGTTTCCCATGAGCCGGCAGGCGTTGTCACTGGCTTAGCGAGGTTTGCGCTGGAGACCGAATGTCGCCATCGATTCTTTGTTGGGGCACCGCAGAGGCGCCACCAAACCGTGAAGCCTGCTACTTTTGAGTCCAGCGCAGCTGCGTCTGCATCAGAAGTGCCATCCCACCGCACTCAAACAATAGAATATGGAAATGACTCGGCGATAATTGGTGTTGGGAAGAGGGTAGGAAGGGCGGATATGTTCGTGTGAATACGACTTGTGAATACAATTGCACCGCTGTCATATCATAAGCATGGACGGGTGTTTGCATTGGGTCACAATTGTCCGCCTCGATAGCCATATGCCAGATAGACACGCTATATGTTGCTGCGTGGGCTTGCTGGTGCTCAGTATTCGTCGATAGGGCGACAAAGAGGTGCAGGGTCAATAGTTTCCGTGCACTAAGTTCGCAGGAAACCGTCCCGGTCGCAGAATGTTGAGAAGCTGAGTATCTCGGATCGCTTGTTTGTTCCGTTCTCTTCGTTCCCTCCTGACCGGCGACTGGATCCTGAATGATATAGTGCGTGTCTGGATGATTGCACGACCTAAGCCACAACCGCAGATCAAGCCAAGCCGGAGATCTCTACGGGCCCGCTTGATTAAGTTTAGGACGATACTTCATGTACAGACGATCCCAGATCTGGAGAATAATTATTATAATCAGCTGACCTAGCACGTGATTATGAGATGATATTGTGTGCAGTACTCTGGGTTATACAATGGTTCACGCACGACCGAGATTTTGCACTGGCTCATCTGATAAAATATTTGCCTGATGAGATGCGACAGCAAGAAGGAACACACAAGGCAAACAGGATGGAAGCCAATAGACCCAGAAGCCAGCAGGCGTCTAGGAAGGGAAAGAAGGCATGGAGAAAGAATGTGGACATCGAGGATGTAGAGAGGGGGTTGCATGAAGGTCGGGAGAAGAAACGGTTGCTTGGAGACGATGCACTTGAAGACTTTGTGATCGACACCAAGGGAGACAAAGAGTTGAAGAGCAAGAAGGTTAAGACGTTGAAGTCTACAGAGATTTTGCTGAACAAGTCGAGGATTGCGCCATTGGAAGTGGAACGGAATCACAAACAGATCCAGGGTGTGAAAAAAGCTGAGGTGCATCGTTTGATGAAACTTTCAGGTCGTGTGCTCGGGGAGTCCAAGATCAAAGCAAGAGTTGAGAAAGACGTGCTCGTGAGGGGAGATAGCGAGGATGTATGGGCGGATGCAGCGGAGGAGAGTATACCAGAGGTTCTTCAGACCCGCAGTTCGAAGGACTATACTCCTGCCAAGCATGCTCCTAAGACACTCAAGAAGAATCCCATAAGTGTCGAAGAGGCCGATAATACTATAGACGCTGGAAAGTCGTATAATCCCTCCTTGGAGGAGTGGAAAAAGCATATCAACAAGGAATACGACATCGAATATCAAAGAGACGTCAAACATCAGGAATTAATAGATTTTCAGAATAGGCTAAAAGCATTAGTGTCTAAGATAGACTTAGACGAGGAAAGTGACAGTGAACGGGAGGATGAGGAACAGCAAGAGGACGAGGAGACCGGAGATTATTCATTATCAATTAACAGACCCACAAAAGTTAAGATCAAGACAAAACAGGATAGAAACAAACAAGCACGTCATAAAGAGCGTTTGGAGCTCGAGAGGAAAGTGAAGGAGTTGAGGGATCAGATACATCAATTAGAAAAGTTGAGTGACATCAACGAAGAAGTGTCGAAAAAGCAAGATTTGAAAATTCCCAAGAAATCGAAGAAATCAAAAAAGTTGTTCAAGTACAGCGCTGTTCAAAAGCCATTGGAAGTCAAGCTCTCCGATGAGTTAACAAATAACTTGAGAAATGTCAAACCGGAAGGAAATCTCTTTTACGATCAAATGCATGCTTTACAGGCCAGTGGTAAGGTCGAATCCAGAATACCAGTCGCCAAGAGAAGAAAATACACTCCCAAGATCACCGAGAAGTGGACCTACAAAGATTTCAAGTAATAGTATAAATATATTTATATATAATTCAAGCTAACATTATTCAAGTTGAGTAGTTTGAGAAATGCGCTAATGTACCTTCCAATGTTCCTTATAGAGCACTAGATCAGTAAGATATGCTACAACCCAGGGGGATGATTAATGTGCATGTGTTAGGAAAAGTCCCAGTCTCCTGCAACATATCCTCTGTACAACCTCTCTCTGAATGAGAAAAATTGGTCTCTGTAGGGAGTCCAGTATCTCTCCAATTTCACGTCAGCCGTCTTGAAATGCTCTGGTGCTGTCGCTTCTGCAGATTGCCCTCGCTTTATCCCTGTCAACAAGAAATCTCTTTTCATCATCTTTTCATCCCACTGGTCAATGTCAAATCTATCATTCTTCCACCCGTTGTCCCAGTATCTGATAAATCCAACACCATGACCAGCAAGACCAAAGAATGCTGTCATAACTGCGTATGGTAACAAGCCCTCGAATGGAACAGGCATATTTGTCTCTCCTAGAATACTCTTCACTGCTGTGATATTATATTTCCAATAAAGGTGTATTTGATTGGTGAAAATGACAGACGGTTTTGTGACATTTAAAATTACACGTGATCGAGCAGGTGATATTAATTTAATTACATAGATTGTGTTATACTCTCTATTCTAGTTTATCCCCCCAAAGTCTCTTCACAAACTTGTCCATCTTCACTTTAACACGCAGTTGATGTATAATCCATGAGTGACCAAGTAGTTGTCTTGGACTTGGCCTTTCGTCAAAATTTTTCTTTAAACAAAAGGCAATAAAGTTCTTGAATGCATCGCTCCAATATATGTCGTCCTCGGGTATATCGTTTAGTTTCGGCTCATACTCGAGCACCAACGAGAGTAATTCTATGGGACCCAACACGGCGTCGTTATCTGCTGTTAAAGGAAATTTACATGTGGCCACCTCTAACAATGTCAAGCCCAAGGACCAGACATCACAGGTAACCGTGTAGGGTCGGCCCATTATTCGTTCTGGAGCCATGTAGTATTGTGTGCCGACGAATGTTGTGGCCAAAGAGTTGACGACTTCTCCGCTCACGCCGAAATCGCATAGTTTGACATTTCCATTCTTATCTAGCAAAATGTTTGATGGTTTTATGTCACGATGTATTATTTTTTGCTGATGAAGATAATTCAAGCCCAGCAATACAGATACTGCAATCTTGCCCAAGACTTTCTCGTTTATCCTGTTATTGGGGTCAATTTCTAAAACCCTTTTGTATATAGCGTCGAGGCTTCTTCCACCCATATACTCCATGGCAATTCCTATCATCTGTTCCTTTTCTACCATGAATGTTCCATAATACTTCACAATGTGCGAAGAGTCACAAGATCGGTTGTACTGCAATTCACGCAAGATCTGCTTCTGTATATCAGGATTGGGGTCCGCGTTGATGAGCTTTAATGCAAAGATTTTCCTTCCATCCACAAGCCTGCACTTCGACACGGAACCACCGTTGCCTTCGCCTAGCTTGCTTATTTCTTCTATCTGACTGCTATTCGCCAAGATATTCCAATCATCGTGCGTGATATCGGATAATGCCTTTTCACAATTCTTCCTTTGTTTTCCATCGTATTTGTCATTTGAATCATTACTGTCATTATGTTGCCTTTCCTCTGTCTGTATTTTTTCATGTTCTCTACTAATGGGACTCACATCTTGCATGGGAGAAATTGTGTTCAGCACATACGATATGCTTCCATCAATCTTCAGAAAATCAATCGGAGGTGGTTTTCTTCTCGGTAAATTGTGGCTGCTGCTGTTGGGGGACACAGGCTTGTTCATTGACACCGGAGATGGTATCGAAAGGACTGGCTGCTTAGCTCCCCCTGCGGAGCTTCTAGGTTGTGGTATGTTGAACACGGGTGTCTTGTCTGACATTTCAACCCCGTTCTAGTTAAAAAAAAAAAATGGTCGCTTTAACCCCTCAACGTTGTGGTTTGATTCGTATTGATGATATTTTGTCCAAACTTAAACCCTTTCTATCTCGCTAATTTTGATCAATCTTCCAAACCTTTGTCTAAGGTAGATATATACGTGGAGCTGACAATTATTGGTCACAATTTATCTCTTACAGGCAATACCAATTCTTAAATACGTGCTAGATTATTTTTCATTTTGACATTCAGGCATAGACGATTCCGAGCCTACAAATAATTTACATACTAGATACCGATTGCTATATTTTACTTCTTACTTGCTTTCTTTTTAGCAGGCTGTTTTTTGGGCTTTACCTCCTTGATAAGCTTGTCTCTCTTTGTATCTATTTTGTCGTCCTCGGGGGATTCTTCTACCTCATCGTCTTTCAAAGTATCATCCTCAATGACATCTTCGTAGTCGACTTTTTGCTTCTTCCCGACGCTAGCTATAGAGTTTCCCGTGGTGTAGATAGAAACAGGATGGGATGCAGCGTTGTACTTCCTGGTGAAGGTCGACTTGACTTTTGTGGGCACTTTTTTGAGGATAGCATCGCCTTTATTTTGCCCCACACCAAAATCGATAACAGCATCCCAATCTTCTTTCGTGAGATAATAGTAGTCCATGAAGTCAATGACTTCCTCGATGCCATCTTCTTGGTTCTTGACCAAGGGGTCGGTGAGCCTCTTGGAAAAAAGTGGGATGTAGTCGACTCTGAGCTGATCTTTGTCTGCCGATGTTCTCAAACGCGTATGATACTGAAGCTGCTGGAGTATTCTTTGGTACTTCAAAGCCTTTGAATTCTGTCCTAACCACCCTGCGAAGTTGATCCGTTGTGTTACGGTACCGGCTATCAGTGACGAAGGCTTGATAGAAGACATCACAGCGTGGAAGGGAAGCAAACTCCACTGTTGCTCACTAGAACGAATCAAGGAATTGACTCTATCCGATAACGATATGTCGTCTGCAGCGTTTGCCACTCTGAGCAAATGATCCTTGGCGCTTCCACTGTTGGTGGGACGAGTGCATAAATAATTTTCTTGAATCATCAACGGAGTGAAGTCTATATCATTGAAATACAAGTCAATTTTGTCATTGAGAGAATGGTTCGCACTGGGATTGTAGATCTGACCATTCAAGAGACGAGCTGTTATGTCAAAAGGCTTCAAAATCGTCTGCTTTTTCCAACTCTTGGCGATGTCTTTGGTTTGTTCGTGGCCAATTGACCTCTGTGTTTTAGACACTGTCAGTAGAAGATTAATCATTTGTCTAATATCGTTATGAGTGGCTTGGACAAGTTGACTGATAACTGTAGGATCTAGTTTGATCTTTTCCCGCAATGCAATAGTCATTAATCTGGATTTGACTTCATTTTCAGATGGTCTTCTGAAAGGCAAATCGAATGTGTTTCTATCAAATGTTCTCATTTTGGGCAAAGACTTGTCATTACATATCAATATTAATGGCATCTTTGTGATCTTGCAAAAGGCAGATAATGCACCAGCACCACCATGGTCTCCACTTGACATACCATCGACTTCATCCATTATCAAACAAAATTTCTTCTCCGTATGATTTGTGCTCTCCTCTCCTCTATGCTTGAAAAAGCCAACTACTGAGGTATTATTCAAAACCGATTTGACGGTGCTATTTAACAAAGATTTGGACCTTACATCCGAGGCGTTTTTTTCCAAAACATCATAACCAAGGTTTCTGGCAACTAAATGAGCAGCACTGGTCTTTCCGATACCTGGTGGCCCACTGATCAAGCAAGCTCTGAAGCTTCCCGAACCATCTGCACCGGGATATTCAAAACCTTGCTTGAAGTTATCGTACCAGCTGTCGAGCCAATTGTGCAACTTTTGTATTTGGCCTTTATTGCCGCATAATTGATGTATGCTACTGGGAGCGTATTTGACAGTCCACAATTTTTCATCATCCGATATGACTCTCTGTTGCAGCTGAGGCGTATCCTCATCTTTGATCAGTGACTGGGATGCTTGTAACTCCTTAGCTTTGTTATTATTTTCCTCCTCCTCCTCGTTAGCTATATCTTGCAACAATTTTTGTTCTTCTTGTTCCCTTTTCTTGCGTGCCTGTAGGGCCTCCTCGCCTGAACCGCCTTCCTCAGGCATAGATCTCAAGAGCTCCAAGAATCCTTCCTCGTTTATAGCCTTGATCTTAAATTGCTTGATCTTCTTGACTTTAGAAGGGCCTGCATCCTCACCGATTACGACTAAAGATGTCTTACCTGATATCGACTTGGTAACCTTCGCACCGTACTTCTTGGCTGTGTTTTCGGAAGCATCTCTATCTAGCCTGGGCAAGACACCAGTGAAAACTATCGTCAAACCAGTAAGGCAGTTTGGCTTGGCTTCTGGAATATCAACTGTCTCATCGGATCCTTGTGGTGCCGCCTGTGCCTGCTTTGATTGGAAAAAATTGAATTTCTTGCTTTCATCACCCGATATAGAAGGAAGTTCGGCATCTGGAATATTACCTAGGATGTCCCTTGCTGTCAATTCCTCAGAGGTAGCACGTTCGTCATCCTCGCTGCTCTCAACCTTGATTATTTTTCTTTTCTTCGTTGGCTTTACGGGTGAGCTTTTCTGCGAAGTATCTATACGTATGGTTGAGCTCTCATGATTCTTCTCCTCCATCTTGTCCAGCACTCTCTTACTCCTCCCCTCTTTGATCGAGCTCTTCACTGGCTCTTCATCAGATGCATCATCGACAATCATAGGCTCAGGTTTGACATCGTCTTCTTTGTCCAAATCTACCATCTGAGGCTTCTCCTTCCCAATCTGCTCTCCCTCTTCGACACTCTCTACCTTTTTCGTGGATGCTTTGTTCGCATTTGGCTTGTTGGTTCTCTTCTTAACCGGCGCCTAGATGACAATAGTTAGCATTTCATCAAAGTAATTCCAATTGACTAAGGTGAGCCGGTAAAGGTCTCTATACATACCCTCAGAACTTTAGGCTTGTTCGTCTCACCAAAGAACTCTCTTATATCCACCATTATCTTAATCAAAGCAATTCTGTAGGTGTCGATCCTAAATCTATAATCCTTAGGTGATGAAAATTATACGCGATCGTGACATTCGAGTACCGAACTGTACCAAAGCGAAATATTTCATCGACTTGAAAGTTATAATGTGCCATTGATATCTAGTAAGCTATATATTACTTGCCTTTCGACTCTTTTTCCAAGAAATCAGTCCACTGTGATACGAAACTTTGTTTCAATTGTTTGTCTGAGTCTTCATTGCCTTTTGCATTGGGATTATGAGTTAAGCCTGCGGCGAACTTCTTATCATCATCCCAACCTAACAAGGCACTGATTAGCTGTAACGCTTCAAACTTTTTTGTATCGCCTCTCGGGAACTGTAGAAAGCTTATGACGACGTTGGAGATGAGCTCTTTATCGACTGTATTCGTTGAGCTGCCTGAGTGCTGTTTGAGCATGGACAAGGATTTGGTTAAATGCTCATTAAGTATGATTGCCTCGTGTCTCAATTTACCTATTAGAAGCTGCTTGTTTGTTACTTCCTTTTCCAACTCATCAATCTTTGCAACTTCTTGTTCGAGCTTTTGTATTCTCTCATCTTTGGCATCTAGTTGAGATTGAAGACCTTCTTTTTGAGACTTTATAATTTCTATCAGATCACCTAGAGAAACATTCTTAGATGTGAGCTGTTGAATCGCCAGCTCCTTTTCCAGAACCTTTGTCTGGTGATCTGACATGATTTTGTTCAATTGACTTTTGAGATTGTCTACTTGTTTCTCTCTTTCATCGATTTTTTCGTTTTGCTGTTCTATAGTTGAGTTGAGTGTTTTAATCTCCAATTGGAGTTCGTCTTTTCCTGTTTGGAGTTCATTTAATTCTGACTTGAGCTGGGTGATTTTTCTCGTGAGGGATGAATTGATATTCTCCAACCTGTACTTTTCGTCTTGATACTGGTCTTCTTTTTCTTGCATTTCTCTTCTCAAAAAAGTCAAGGAAGTGCCTAGTCTCTCATACTCCCCATTCAAATCGTTGTCTCCTTTCTTTAACTCTTCCACTGTTTCACGTAGTTTTAAAATGTCTTGTTCCAAGCTAGACTTTGATGCAGTCAAGCTACTATTTTCTTGGGTTACGCTATCTAGTTTTTCCCTGGTTTCCTCCAATTCGTTCTGAGCTTCCTTCATCTTGGAGAAAACCGACTTCATTGAAGACAACTTGCTAAGAAGATTCTCGTAAGACGATCTGGTCTCATCACGCTCCGATTCAACCGCAGCCAATCTGTTCTCTAACTGCTTGACATGATCAGCATTTTCTGCGCTGGGACTATTAACCTTTGCACCCACGCCATTTTCATCAGCTCTAACGTTGTCGCTATTATGAGACTTGTTTGATCCATTTTTCGTTGTCACCTCTTCCTTCCTCTCGAGCTCTATCTTCAATGTTTCTATTTGCTTTCTAAGTTCTTGAACAGTTGACTGTTCTTCGCTCGATCCTTCTTCCCCGGTGGTTGTCTCAGAGTTGGCGATCATGCCATCATCATTGGGCGACGATTTAGCTATGGTATTCGCGTTTTTGGTATTAACGTCGGCATCATTATGCTTATTACCCAGCTTTTTCTTATTCTTAGCCATTATACCACTGTGGTGTCATTAATTATTGGCCTTCTTTCGACTACTGTTTTATTTTAACAGGTGTTTGATACCATATATTGAACATCGATATCTCTAAACTCCTGTACATAAAGAGATGATAGCATCGTCCATCATCCATCGACCATCGACCAACATTAATAACGACTGAGAGCTCATAGTGAGCAGTAGCCCTGGTATATACACTAAATCTTACGTGGTGAAGTGTGAACATTACAATGTTTATTGGACAGCTGAGGAAGCGGTCATATCATTTTATACACATTAACAAAAAAATACAACCTTAGAATATAATGGAATAATATTTAGAGCTTTCATTGAAGTTGAATTTAGATGTTGGATGGGTAGAGCATGATTCTGACAGAAGCACCAAAGGTCTTTGGTGGCAAGTTCTTTCTGAACTTAGCTCTGACAAGACCGTTGTTTCCGTGGGATCTGGCAACCTTACCCCAGATGACTCTAATCTTGGAACCCTTAATTTCCTTAGATGCTCTGTAGACGTAAGCGATTCTCTTACCGGCGTAGAATTTGGCTTCTTGTGGGTTG
This sequence comes from Debaryomycetaceae sp. ZIM 2471, assembly GCA_031081905.1. NCBI lineage: Eukaryota > Fungi > Ascomycota > Pichiomycetes > Serinales > Debaryomycetaceae > Debaryomycetaceae sp. ZIM 2471. Next base: position 169,717 of record JARYTF010000001.1, on the reverse strand, counting down.
GTGACACCCTCAATTTGAATCAAAGAGACGTTTGGGTTGGTGACGCTCTTGGAACGTTGGTAGGACAAGTGCTTACCCTTAACGTACACTATAATTTTGTTAGTAAATATTCAACGAAGATACACATGTCGCTGCGAAGTGGTATAGAATCAAATCGTGGTTATCTGAAGTGCTCGGAACTTATACGATATCTGAGTATTCATTCGTGAAATATCGCCCGTGACGAGAAACATCTGCGTGTCAAAGTGCCTTACTCCGTCTTCTTGGCGTATACACTATTCGCCCACATACTCCATCTCGCCCTCATTCCAGGACGAGGTCAAGACCATTTCTTCAATCCTCCTCTATCATACCCTCGAAGACGCTTATTTGAGTTCCTGCTTCTCTCTACTCGCAGAGCATCACCACATTGTTTCTGATGTTCCGTTTCCTCCTCCTTATGCTCTTCCATAGGCAGATTCGGCCCCAAGGCCGAATCTGTCGTCCGTCCTCTGTCTTCCTCTTCACTCAGGAGTCTTCTCCAGACAAGCGCTTTTCAATCCCAACCACTTCTACCGCAACTGCTGCTCAAACTGATTACATACATCTGTGAGATTCAGCCATCTTTACTATTTCAATTAATAAAACTATCAAGTAATGTTTCCTTGAAAAATTTTAAAGCTGTATTTCTTTGACTAACACTGTGTGAGAGAGTGGAAAATTTCTGAGACCTTTGTGACACAAAAGCATACAGTTTTGTGTCGCTTTCTTGCTGGCTCGAGCTGCTCTAATGTATGGGTGTTGGGGTCTAAAGTATACGCAAACGGTGTTTAAAAGCGGTATCGTGTGTGTACCATTTAATTAGCCCAATATAGCGTTCTATGCATTCTGGAAGCGTTGGAGGTGTGCAGTCACGTGTAACCCTAGCCCTACAAGTGTGACTTGCTTCTGCCGCCGGAAGCCCCGGATTAGCCGTTATAGCCGGGCCGAGAGGAGCTTCAAGGAGTACGCTCAAGATATAGTAATGTTGCGGCGGTCGTGTGTTAGCAGTACGTTTGCATTACGTTGGCGGTACTACTGGCGGTACTACCGGTGATACTACTGGCTAAACCGCCTACGGGCTCGCTAGTATAGCGCAAAGCCATCGGTAGTACCAGTAATGTGTTCTGGTATCAATTCGATATTCTACATATGGGTACAGTTGCTAATAGCGAAGCATAGTTAGAAAGGTTGACACATTGTAGACATAATATGGACATAGTATCGACGTAGTATAGACGTAGTATAGACATGACGGTATATCTTTAAACGGTTGGCACACCGGTCCCATTGTTCTGGGCGTGTGGGGGAGCATTGGCATTCGACGGCGGCATGCCTCAAGCTCGTAAAGCATTTGATGTCCTGGGTTGCTGCAATTGAAGCGTAGAATCATACAGAGAAGCTACGGGATGGGAAAATGACTCTTACTGATCTTGACATGAACTAAAGCTCACTAAATTTGCTTAGACTGATTTAAAGAAAAACATTGAGTAATATATGCGTACAGCAAAAGAGGATCCGTCAAGGAAATCAAGGTTTGATCTCTTCTTCTTGCTGCCACCTGTCGAAGTTAGGCTTCCAGTGCTTGGCCTCACCGGAGTCATGCCTAGAATTTATGAAAGAGCCAGAGGGTGCGTTGCGGGTGGTGAGACTTGCAAGATTCGTAAGGGTTGTGAACGGATCCTTTATGTCCCCATCTGCTTCGTAGTCGACTAGATCGAACCAACGAGCCTTCCAAGATGCTCCGGTTTCCTGTTCCTTCTTCCTCAAATCCCTCTGGGACGTTTCGATAAGAGACTTCTCCTGGGATATGAGATCGTAATCTGCCTTTCTTATTGCCTCCGCAACCTTCAGCCATGCTCTCCTTGATTCTAACTCATGTTGCTCCTCGACGGGCTTAACGCTCAACTCTTCTGCCTTCACGGCGTCTGCATTATACAATATTCCGTCTGACTTGGTTGGAGTTTTGGAGCCCTTGGCAATATAGGACACACCGGACCATTGACCACTGATGGTGACAAGAGCATTTTCCTTATGGGCGGAGGAAAGTTGATCGCGGTAAATTCTGGCCTTGAATGTGTTCTTCTTGCCTGAAAAGTAGCCTCTACCGGAGTATTCAATGACGGCTATGTATCCACTGGAAGCCTGGATATACGAAGACCCATCCAATTCGACGAACGGGGATGCAGTGATCAATCCCTCAATGTGCAAGGGAGGGAGAGTGAGCAAGTAAGACTCATCCAAATCCTTGTACTCCAAGATGGCATGTCCGTATTGCTTAACCTGAATTGAGGTGGTGGACATCGTAGCCTTGATTCTGTTGTACCCTTCCAACACAGTCTTATTCTTCTCATTGCTTATCGCATAGGCCGTGGCTGGTGGATGGTGGCTTACCTGCTCAGTAAAAATCACGGTCTCCCCCAAGTTTTGCTCCTTCGACTTGTCATCCCACTTTCCGACGAAAACCTCGCCCAAAAATGGATTCAACGGCTTCTTCTCGGACCCCATACTATCGCTCCTCAGACAGTATTGCGACTTTAAAGTCGAAATAAACCACTTGGTCACTTCTATCATCCTCTTCAACGCCATACTATCCCTTTCGTCATTCGATGCTCCCTCATCGGCCTTCAAAAAGCTGGGACCCACCAAAAGATTGGGATGCTCAGCCCAGTACTTAGGGTATTCGGAAAGCGATGTGGGAGATAAAATAAACGGAGGCGCCGTCAACGACAGCAAATCACCATTGAAAGAAGCGATTGATTTGAGGAACGATGACCACGAGCTCGAACTAGCAATAGACATTGTTAATCCCTATATTTCTTGTAGGACGCAAAGTTTGTGGTAAAATATGTCTTCTTGAGCTTTAAATTTCACAGTATCGAACGTTTTGATGAATAAGCCTAAGTCGCAAAAGATGGTAACCGAAAATGTTTTAGCAGCCAGATAGCAACAATACACGTAGAGCTATGTAGCTTAGCGAACGAGTGGCAAGCGGAACGTGCAGAAACCTTTCTTTCTACACTTCGAAGCTGCTGCGTTTGTAACTTGGTTCGGCGAATTTGTGCGATGACCATTGTGGAGCTTTGGGTGCAATATTCTCAAATATTCAGTAATGCGGACATGTTTGATACTAAGTACTATATGTGGTGGAACGACCCACGATAGAGAATTGTCCTCGTCTTCTACCCCCGGTGTTTGTAGCATGGACGATAGATGACATCAAGGTGAATCATTCTTAAGTAATGTTTTTCAATTTGAGCATGTTTCTGCAAAAAGTGCAAAGTTACAGTTAACAGACATCAGTGAGTACGAATGCAGTTGATAAAAACACAATTTATGCTATATGTGATGTTTTCATACACATGCTTTATGTACATAGGTGCACCGGTAGCCTAGAGCTTTATGTATATCTTTTTCTTGTCGAGATAGTACAGAACTCCACAGAAAAATACAGAGTACGCAAGTAGCACTAAAAACGCTGTGAAGCTGCTAGCTTGCAAAGTGTCCATAGTCATGTTCACTAGACCGGTGGATAAGTTTGCCACAAGGAACACGAAGAGCCCGTTGTTGTTGACTGCATCTAGAAGCGGAGACAGCTTAACCGATGGAACCCAGGCATCCACCAAACTGAACCCCAATAAGAAGAAGGCGTTGAACGACACAACCCACATGACGTATGCAAAGTTGGCCAACCTTCTAGAGATACCTGTGAAAAAGAAGGATTCTCTGGAGTACCAGAAAGCCACTTGGTAGAACACTGTAGCTATTACGAGGCCCTTCACAGAAGACACGGTTGTGAGGCCAGAGGTACCTCTAGCCGCTGCAGCACGTACTTGACCGTTGACGCTGAACAAGTTTCGTGGTGTGGGATATCCCGTGAGCACGAATGAGCCGAACGACTGGCCGAATATGAAAATACTCAAATACCCTATGAAGGAGAAAATGCCCTCCTTGTTCATCGTTAAGAGGCTGTCAAAACGATTGTCGTTGCGCAAGATGAATTCAAGCAATGCGGTCTTCTGGAATGCAACCTCGTAGGCGGAGATGAGCAAGAATGCCACTACAAGTCTGGGAAATATGGCGAAAAGAGGGTCGAGGATCGCCAAAAAGACAGGCAAGAAGCCCAAGGTGATGAAGAAGTTCCAGTGAACCCCATATTCCGTGGTGTGCTCCTGGTATCCAATAGTCTTGACGCTCGCGAGTCTTACGAGGCCGAGAACTAGAATTGGAAGCGACTTTACCGAATTTGCCCTGACCAACTTGATGTAATGGTGAAACCCACCTGCTGTGGCCTCCACCTTCGTGGCTATCTGCTTCCGTATAATGCTTCGGGAATGAACCAACCCCATCGAGAACACGAACGACCCGACTCCGAGGTCCATCATCGACGTGCCCCACGTCTCCACCTTAGCGAATCTCCTGGGAAATATGGGAAAGTCCACCGCAAGAATGCTTATGTTGGTCAATATGAGCATGTACGATCGGTACACCGTCAAAAAAGACTTTCGGGGGAGAAGCTCAGGCTCCCTGGTGCTGCGCTTCTGTTTCTGCGTCCTGGCTGATGTCCATCTGCTGGCCAATGCAAACAACACACCCGGAACCAACACCATCCAATGCAACCGTCTGTAGTCTCCGCTGTAGCTGGTCACCGAGCAGAGAATCGGCACCCCGTTGAGGATAAAGTCGTACAAAAATCCCATCTCTCCCTCAGAGCTCGTCGCTATCAACTCATAATTCAAATAGCATGTAATCGCTAGAGACACAACCCCGTACACCTCCGAGACCGTGCCGCCTCCTAGACCGCTTACGAACTGCTCCTTTCTCTCTTTGAGGCTTGCCATAATGTCTTTCTACCAATTGTCTTTTTACCAATTGTCTTTCTACCAATTTTGCAATTTGTTCGACTCTTGATGAATGAAATTGTACACAAAATATGATAATCTAATCTTTTGAGGAAGTTAATTCAACGTTTTCATACTACAAAGATATAGAGCAGTGAATGAAAGATTGAGAAGATGGAGAACGGTCGACCAGGGAGCGATAACGCCTCTTTAGGGAATGAGCGTATATGCTTGGAAGGAAGCGGCACAAAAAAAGGGCACGAGATGGAAGAGCAAAGTAATACCAGCACACCGACGTTGAACAGTAATGGGAAATTCAACAGCGAGCTGCAGGAGTCTGCAATAGAACGGTACAGCATGGAGGCACCGAAGTCGCCGCAAATATCGGTGTCGGAGTCGATGGAGTTGACGCCTTGCACGTCGCAGGGGAACGAGGTTGACGATTTTGTTCTCTATTCGGACTCGGATGGAGCCTCACAGCACTCGTTAGACTTGAAAAGGATCAAGACAAACAACTCCACTGAAAGCGAGTCTTCCAGACCCAAAAACGAGGTCAAAACGACACCTCGAACGCAACGCACAAAGAGCTCGGGTTCAAAAAACGAGGAAACCCCCAAATCCAGAAGAAAGGCTCGAAGACGATCGAACAAGTCTGACACAGGGAGCGAGAAGTCGCACCGGTCGTCAGTGTTCCCTCACGGAAGTGGCTACACCCTGATGCCGGCCACGGGAAAGATTTTCCGTAATCTTTTAATTCTTGAAGAAAGTCTCCGTCAGCAGATGCTTCAACAAAGAGCATTGCGAAGAAAGTATCTAACGTTTCTCGCAGTATTGTGCTCATTTATCACTTCTTTAACACATCACTTATACTTCCTCGACCCCTCATTGTCGTCGTCGGGGACTTTAAGGGTCATATTACAATTCACATTATTTGCATTAACCATGACTGTCATGTTATACCACTTGTCTGGTGAATATCAAAAGACGATCGTGCTACCCAGGAAATTCCTATCTTCCACAAACAAGGGTCTTAGGCAGTTGAATGTCAGGTTGGTGAAAATCAAAACTTCGTTTATCGATTCAATCGTTGACTTTATAAGAGAGGGTGTGTTGTTCGTCGCAACAATGTGCTTGACTTGCTTGCATAATGTCTATCCCTCTACCAAAAAGAATAAGAATTCAAAGCTTGAGGTTTTCCTTGTTTCGTGCCAGATGCAATGCCAACCGAAAAAAGGGTTGAATGATGTAAAGTTGACTTTGAACGCAAGGGTGTTCAGTACAGACATGAGAGAGGGTTGGGAGATGTACCGCAATGAGTTCTGGATCCATGAGGGTGTGAGAATAAGAAGTGGTATGCTTGCTTTCGCAAATGAACGTCACGATAATACAGGATCTTTGGATAGAGGGAGACTCTTGAAGAAGGATAAAAAAGAACGTAGGGAAAGAAAGAGGTCCAATGTGGCCAATTCTGCCAATCACTTAAATGAGCGAAATTTGAATGAACTATCATTGGAATATGACGATTCCCCCACTCCCATTCGGTCTTCCAGAGTGCATTAACGATCTAGGTTTATATTGTGATATATATATATAGTCTTAATTCATTATCTTTTCAGACACCAATTTGCCAAATACAACGCATTCAAGTAAAGAAGAACCCCCTAGTCTGTTTTGTCCATGGAGACCACCACTAACTTCACCTATTGCATAAAGATTTTCGACGGGCTGGTCTGAAAAATTCATAACTTGACAGTTTTCATTGATTTCTAGGCCGCCCATTGTATAGTGAATTACAGGAGTAATTAGGCCAAAGTAAAAAGGCTCATCAGGTTCTATTTCTGATCCGAATACCTTCCTACCAAACGTGTCACAGTTGTTCAAAAGGCGGTGATTATAATTGTCTAAGTTATGTTTCAACCTGTCGACATCGACTCGACTGTCAGAATTTAATTCCTTTATCAATTTGGCCAAATCGGCGACTTTGCCTTCTATAAGCAAACCTTGTCGCATGTAGAAATCAATGTGTAGTTTGGCCTTTTCGTAGTCTTTTGAGCTAATCACAATCAATGCTACGGCGATGCCCAGTTCTATATTGAGCTTGGATATTGCGTCAAGCCTGCAGTGCAGCATGATGTCATTGGAGACTACCTCACGAGTGCCCATCTCGTTCGTGAATCGATCGCCAGAGACCGGGGATATCAAGATTCCACCTATTCCTCTCATGATCTCGCCACAAAGTACTCTCCATTTACCTTTCATGGACTCGGGATGTGCAATATCAACAAAACCTGTCGGATGAATCTGGACTTTGCTCATATGAATCGTCTTGGCTTTGGCATCTCTAACGGCGATCTTAAGTCCATCGCCTGTCGTCTGTCTACCGTTTGTCAGTGATAGATTTAACAAATCTGGTCGATATTTTGCAATCAATGAATCTTCGCTTTCAAAATCAGCTGAAAACCCTCCTGTTGCTAGCACAACGTTATTCGAGAACAACGTATGAACAGCACCACCAGAAGTGTACTCTACACCATAAACTCTACCGTTGTCCAACAAGAGTTTTGAGAGTGAAGAACTTTTCAAGATTGTTAACCTGTCGGAAGACTTCTCAAGACTCTCCAACCTTCGCACCAATGAAGAGACAATGGCATAACCGGGAGGAAGATTCCCGCTTCCCCGATGTGTCCTTGAAAACGAATGACCACCAAGCTGAGAGACAAGTTGCAAGTCGATCGAATTTTCATTTGCAAGCCAATCTATTGCTTCTTTAGAGCCATTGGCTAAGATTTCTACCAATGTGGGATTGGAGAGGCCTTGGCCCGATCGCATAATGTCGTCGATGAAGGCATCAACAGAGTCCCTATCATCGAGCTGAAATTCTGTCGGTACCCCATTGATGCCTGAAGAAGCCTTTATGGAATTTCCTCCAAAGGTACTAGCCTTTTCAATAAGGGTTACTTTGCAGCCTTTCTCAGCTAGATGGATGGAAGCTGTCAACCCTGCGAGTCCGGTACCGATTATCACAGCATCACATGTTTGCAATCCGGATGAACTGGAGTTTTTCATTGTATAAATTCGATTATGTGTGTCAGGCCACATATACTTTAGCAATTGTTGTGAGATGTCTTCCCAAGTTCTTGACTTGATACTTGCAAAAAGAAGCACAATTGTACTTAGGAGAGTTAGAGAGAAAAGAGTATTCAACCTCAGCTTGGAAATTCCACCCACTAGATGATTTTTGTGTACGGATCTGAGAGCTTAGGCATTTCGGCGGTTTTATAGTCAGGCTTGATGAGATGGAGTGACTTTTTGTAACATCACCATACGCGCGATGAGATATCTGATTTGGAAAATTTTGATATTGAAAATCTGGAGCAGCTGCAACGATGGATCATTAGAAATGACGAACAAAGAAACCAAAGGCGATAGTGCTCGAGCAACACAACAGAGGAAGATAGAAAAGGACAGGCGTGGTAAAATTTATGATGATTTGCAGGTACAAGGTACCAACAATTCTTCTATAGTCTCCAAGAGATCAGTGGAGATACTCTACAACAAGCTTTTAAATCCAAGAGAGAAGGAGTGGTTCGGTCATTTTGTTCCGAAACTGAAGCGTAGATCACCAGCAATCAACAGGGGATACTGGATAAGGATCGAGGCCATCAAACGTTATATAGAGGCAATTATTGAAAAAAATACAGGAAGAATGGTCGAAATTGTCAATCTAGGATGTGGATATGACCCGCTTCCCTTCCAATTGTTGTCCAAGTACGGCGATGTGGATGGCGTAAAACTCAAGTTTCACGATATTGATTATCCCGATTTAACAAGGAAGAAATGCGAGATGATTAGGAAGTCTCCAGACCTCATGAGTGTCATAGGCACCATCGCATCTACCACGGACACATCCGATAGCAGCATCATACTTTCTACTGATAAATATAATTTGATTGGATGTGATTTAAAGAAAGGAGAGTCCTATAAAGCGTTCATAGATAACTTTGTCTCTTCAAACTCTAGTGTCAAGGTGTTTGTCGCCGAAGTGTCATTGGCATATATGAAGCCGAAATATGCCAACCCAATCATAGAGTATTCATCAACAAGTCCTAACTCTCACTTCATTATACTTGAGCAGGTAATTCCAAGTGGGAGGCATCATTCGTTCTCACAGAGAATGCTCTATCATTTCGACCATCTTCGTTCACCCATATATTGTGTTGAGGAGTATCCCACGAAAAAAGACCAGAGTCACCGTTTTGAACAATATTTTCCCTTAGTTGAGGTTAAAAACTTGTATGAGAATTGGGACAAGCTAATACTGTTCGAAATCAAAAGGAAGATCAATGAAATAGAAGATTTTGACGAGTGGGAGGAATTTTTAGTATTTTGCAATCATTATGTGGTTTTACATGCTACGTCGATGGACCAACTACTTTTTGAGAAAGACAAAGAGGCCTCTGTCGCTATTGAGGAGCAAAACCACAGTGTATTCATAGAACACGTTGATATAGCTGAGAGTCAGTTGTTCGATTTGAAGTTTCCAGCCGCAGCTCAATATGATGGCAAGGTGATGGTTTACGGTGGTCTTAATCAATCCCGGAACTCAGAGCTCGTTTGTGTGGAAAACGGCACCGCCAAGATAGAGGAAGTCAGCGGTGATACACCTCCTCCGAGTATGTGTCAAACGCTTACTGAAGCCGACGGAAAGCTTTTCTTGATTGGAGGAAGAACACGGCCTTCGATGCCACTAGCTTCTATGCACATGTTTGAGAAGGGCGTCTGGACTCATAGAGCACCACTTCCATCGCCGAGAGCAAGACACGCCGTAGTGAAGCTAGCTGAAACGAAGTTACTCATATTCGGGGGTCTTGAGGAAGACGACAGCGAAGATTTATTCCTTCTATACGATACCGCAGCCGACTCCTACTCCAGGTTGCAAATTGTGGGGAGCGTCGAGAATTTGCGAAGTTGTTCGATGGCATACAATGGCTCCTTCGGCATCATAGTGGGTGGCATGTCCGATATCTACACCCCCACAGTCAATCGTGTCGTCTACAAATTTACTATCCAGAACAACGCCATACACATCGGACCCATAGCTGAGAACATCAGATTCGGCCGCATTGGCTGCAAAGTCCACTTTCTCAACGACGCAGAATTCCTAGTGGTGGGTGGAACATCACCTGATTTTCTCAACAGCCAGAGCACCACAATCTTTTCGTTTTCGTTGGCGGATGCCCTTTTCAAAGCGGTTCCGGTGCCCGACCCCTTATGGGTGCAACACCCGCCAGTGTTGATCGGCTTTGAGATGGTGCAGCTCGACAAGTCCAGACTACTCATTCTAGGCGGAGGTGCCGTCTGCTATTCGTTCGGAAACGCTTTTAACTCGTGTATGGTGCTTAACTACTGAGACTCAGCGATTGCAAAAAAAAAAAAATGGGCCCATAATTTCATAGATAAGATAAAGAGCAATCTTAGCCATCTATCTCGAGTCACGAAGACAACTCGAGTGGTAATGACTATAGACATAAGGCCATATAATGATCATCTCTCGGAAGCAGTTGTTGAGCCATTGAGTGCTTAGGATTACGCTTGTTTGTTTCGGGGTTGCAAGCAAGTGTGCCAATTTTTCAATTTAACCCTACTCGGTTATTTGTGGGGCGAGTGATTTTTCATTATCCATAATTTATTGATACGATATTTAAACACATCTGTAGAAGATACTGGTCTAATTGTACGTGCTACTGTCGGTAGTGAAGCAGCTCTGTACACATGGACCAAGGATCTAGTCAAAATCTCGTGGGGGACCAGCAAGATCGGATGCGACAGATAGAGAGATCATCAGACGTGACACAGAGCGACGATGAACAGGGCAGGATGAGTGGTACAACACACGATGGAATGGAAGACAGAGCACGGAGTAAAGAGCCTTTGTCGTTGAGTTTCATACACAGACCAAGTCGGACGGGCGAGATGCTCAGAAAGGCGTCCGATCCCACGAGGGAGAATAGTATGTTAAATTCGCAGCCTCCAGGGATGGTAAGTGTGAAAGATGGCGAAGAGTCTTCGGAAAATGATGAATCGCAACCAGATGCTCCAGAGCAACCAGGGAGTGCAATGTCATACCAGCTAGTGCGGAAGAAGTCTGGGGAGGTGGTGAAGTCCTCAATGAAGGACGGAACACACAATTTTATGGAAGGCATCAAGCGGTCCCGATCGCTTCCCAGTACTCCAACATACAAACAGGTACATTTTGGAAATGACACGGACGTGCGCTACTTCAAGGAGAAGGATAAACCTACGGCCATATCTGCATCGAACTCGCCGACCTCAGAGGTGGATAATTTTGCAATAATGAGTCCGGATAGTGACGAAGAGTACTCCATTAATGGACGGGCATCCACAGACTACTTCGGACTGTTCATGTTATCGCATCCCTCCAAAGATCGGTCCCTGTACCCCGGACTCAAGACTCCTGAAGTCAAGTGGGAGCTAATGGTGAGAAATACCCCTGATTTCTCTTATGATAGATATGTGGGTCTAAATAGCCCGGTGTTTCTAGAAAGGGTCTTTATCTCCGCTGACAATGAACATTTGATCGGTCATGTCGCTGTCAAGAACTTGGCCTTCGAGAAGAGTGTGATTACATGGTACACGGCAGATAACTGGCTTACTATTGTGGAACTCCCAACGTCATACGTTCCTGAGGTTCCTCGTATTTTACAAGAGAATAATTATGACAGATTTACTTTTAGTGTTTCACTTGAGAGTCTATTTAATAGCAACAAGATGTCAACACATCGTTTCAATCAATCCCAGCATTCTCAATCCATCAAATACAGCTTGTGCATAAAATTCAAGTCGGAGGCTGGGGAATTCTGGGATAACAACAACAACAAAAATTATGAACTAGAGTTGACTAGGAAGACGAAACCGGAGAGTAACGGAGCCATATCAACACATAAAAATAGACCAAAGTACTCCACATCCTATATGAAGAGAAGGACGTCGGACCTGCAACTTGATTCACCAAAACCGGCTGCAAAAGATGAGAATAACATATTCTGCTCTAGCGATGAAACCTCGTCAGACTATGTCCTGAACGATTTCTATCTATCTTCTCCATTGTTGTCCTCCTACAATAATAGTCAATTTCTCGAAGATACCCCTTTAAGGAATAAGGCTATGAATAACACATTTCATTCGATTGATTCCATGTCGACACAGCCAAAATTCCAACAAGAGAAGTCGAGGGAGAATTTGCATGAGACCTCAAGTCACAAAGAAAAGAATTTTTATGGCAATCAATCACCTACGAGTCATAATTTGCCACAGCATAACTCTTATCAAGATTTGCTTGACAACTATTGCTTTTTCTCCTCATCGCCAGTTTCCGATGAAAATGAAGCTCTATCTTTCTCTTCCATCGGACTGAATGCACAATCTGAAGTGTCTAATGTGAGCTCACCACCTCCCGATTCGACAAATTATGAAGACGAACACGCCGGAAAGTACAACACTTCAAGAACAAATAAGATTCACACAATATCCACTATCCTAAATGAGGATAGCGTGAGATAACCCCAACTGTATTACGTATATGGCTGTTTAGTTGTATAGAGTTGTATACTACTCTTTTCACCTAATAAATATGACCAGATACGTTGTTGATGATTACAACTACTGTTTGATAATGCGAAACTCTTTTTTTCTACCCTAATACCTATTAATCAAATAAACACTTATATAATATATGCCCTTTTTCCTTCGAGCTTACTTTTTTATAATAATACAAAAAATAAAACATCATGAGTCTTATTCATCGAAACAGTACATTTTCACCATACCGTTTTCTAGCCCCACGGCGAAAGTAGAATCACTCAAACCTACTGAGCTTATACTCGAGCAACTAGCAAATGTGTGTAAACATTTACCGTTTTGCAAATCCCATACTTTGGCCAATCCGTCATGCGCTCCACTAATAATACGGAAAGTGTCTGCACTAATCGACCAGACACCTTCGATGTGTCCGAATTGGGTTCTTATACATTTACCTGTCTTAACATCCCAGAGCTTGATTGTATTATCAAGAGAAGAAGTTAAAAGATGAGTCGGATAATTTCTATTATCAGGGAGTGCATCGGGAATTTGGTCTGTTGCTTCATGATTGTGTTCTCCATCTTGACGTGTCCTTCCCTCATTATCACTATCGATCTCATCTTCTACTAAGTCACCTGTGTAATTGAAGGGAATGATACACTGAACTTGTCCTATGTGCCCATTGTTTCTGAGACCACCGAAAACTCTTAAACATTTGTTATCGTTCAAATCCCACATTCTGATTGTAGTGTCATCCGATGCACTGAACACCGTGTTGGAAGCAGGATGTATCTTCACAGAGTTTACCCAGTCTGTATGTCCACGCAAAGTATAACAGGTTCTGGAATCAACATGCCACACTTTAACTGTTTGATCGGCGGAGCCTGACACTATGGTTTTGTCATGGAAATCAACAGAAACCACTATGTCTGAATGGCCACCGCGGTACGTGCATATACATTGTCCAGTATGATAGTTCCAAACTTTGATCGTTGAGTCTATTCCTCCGGTGATTAGTTTTTGATTGTCAAACGCCAAGGATCTAACGCCTTTTGTATGACCGGTCAACGTCCTAATACACTCACCTGTATCAGTTCTCCATATTTTTATAGTTGCATCATATGAACCAGTCATTAGATATTTCCTATTGAACTGTAAGCAAGTTACCCCATCCGTGTGCCCAGAGAAAACCTTCATTTTGTAAATTCCCTTTCTCCAGTTTTTCTCCAACTTAAATCTTTCAGAATACACAGACTTCCAAGGGCGCTTCTTAAGTTGTTTCGAGGTATCCTGGCTTGCCTCTTTGTCAGTCTTGATCCTCTTCAATTCTGTTTCGACTTCAGGAGAGTCAGTCGAAGCATCCACTTTTTGTATTTTTCTCTTGATGTCCAACACTTCTTCGTCCGTCATTTCACGAGCCCTCTTCATATGCATGAGTGGTAATCCCCATCCACAGTTGGGACATTTTCGATCAATATGCTGTTTGCACATATGATGCCAGACCCTGTCGTCATCAGCCATGGCTTTCCACTTCCTCGACACTTGCGCTGCATTACACAACGACCTACAGTCCAAGTAGCACAATATCCTGAGCGATATCTCGGCCGGCAAAGTGGAAATAAAGTCGATTCTTATCAAGTTACTCACCTCCTGACTGATAAAAGAAAGCTGCGGAAAACAGCACTGTGTGAGCAAACCCTGGAGCATCAACTTCCTGTGGTGCACAGGAGCAGCACTGAAGATGGACCACACATGCGTGATTGCTTTTTTATCACGGGGCTTGAGCTTCTCAAGCTGTCCCTGTATAACCTCCATCTTGGCCTCGTCAGTGCGCTTGTTGCACGTAATGTCAGGATTATGTCTGTAGCAATATCTGTGGAAGTTGTCCTTGGGTATCATCGCTTGGTCACTGATGTGTTTCGTCAAGAAGGGAGTCACCACAGATACGCTCTCGCTGCCGCCCTGTTGTTTGGACGTGCCATCCTGTGGTCCCATATCTTCATATCCCTCATTACCGCCGTTACTGTTGCTAGGAGAAGTAACGGTATCCATCAAAATCTTACCATACGTGTCACTAGTGCTTTCGCTAGCATCCAGCTTACAGTTCTCCTTCAAATCCATCTCCTTTATACCACAAATAATCTACAGTGTTCGTTAACCACCTTTATAAAGCTATTATTATAATATTAGAAATGGATCCACAGTTGACAATTCTCAAGTTACACAAAACCCTTTGTTCCACGAAGACTACTATAACGATGACAAGGATAACCGGTATAAAGGCTGAGGACGATTGCGATGTGTGGCTGGGAGACGACACGAGAAGCCTTATTCAGTGCTTGTGTTGCTACAAAAATGTGGATAACAATAGACACGTTTGACAGGGTCTTCCCACTTGAGCATTTTGAGTCCAGAAAAGTGAGGATGGGCTGGAAAGTTGGGCTGGAGGGTCGCGGGTGTGAGTCGCCAGTCGACGTCGCTGACGGTCGCCGTTGGTCTCTGCGCTTGGTTTGTCATCCAAGCGGATGGGAATGGCGTGGCGGCCATGTGACCGCACGTCTTTTCCATCACCATCACCCGTTATTGGGGTCGTCTCACGGGATGAAAATTTCACTCGTACTACGTGGCTTACTATGTATTTCGATGGCCCCAGACGAGCAGGAAAACCAGGCGATGGTGACCCAATGGGGAAATGTGTTTTCTATACAGCAGATCTCCCGGTATACGGGGCCAGATATAACGAGAGTTACATGACGCAGAATAATCGGAACGGAACCACCTTTGGGTGTGGCTCATTCTGGAACCATGGAGAAGAAATTGGAGATAGGATGTCGCGCCAATGTCGCGATGAGCTTCGCACTTTGCGCGACATTGGTGTCATAAATTTTTCAGAAAGATTTCTAATCTGACGATGGGCAAGAGAACATGAAAAGGTACGAAGAGCCTGATACAAACAGCGAAGAGAAGAAGCAAAAGATCGAAGGAGAAACCATGACGCAAGAGGACGACGTTTTTGGAAATGTCGGACAGCAGGTGCAGAATATCGAGAGCGGTAACGAAGGTGTAACAAACACCGGAGCATCTGATGCAGAGGGCCATCCCGTGCAAGAAATCGAAAGTTTGTGTATGAATTGCCATGAGAATGGTACCACAAGGTTGTTGTTGACAAGAATTCCGTTCTTCAGAGAGATCATAATTATGTCATTCGAGTGTCCCCACTGTGGATTGAAGAACTCTGAGATTCAGCCTGCAGCTCAAATTGCCGAGAAAGGCTCAAGGTACGTGTTGAAGATCGAGAAAGCAAGCGACTTCAATAGACAGGTTGTGAAGTCCGAGACCGCCACTGTGAAATTCACCGAATTAGACATCGAAATTCCCCCAAAGAGAGGTCAACTTACTAATATCGAGGGTTTGTTGAGCGAGATGATAGCAGACTTGGAAAGCGACCAGCCTGCCAGAAAGGAGGTCCAGCCAGAAATCTATGAGAAGATCAATGAGGTGGTTGCTAAAATCAAGTCATTTTTGAACGCTGAGCCTAATACTTTACCTTTGACATTTTCCGTTGATGACCCAGCAGGCAATTCCTGGATCGAATACCAGCCAGGAGAAGCCAGCCACAAATGGGCGATGTACGATTACCAAAGAACTGCGGAGCAGAATGTGTTTTTGGGTTTGATATCAGCCGATGACGTTGAGCAGCAACATAGAGTGGAAGCGGAGAATAAGAAGAAGGCTACAAGCAAGAATATTTCATCTAATTTGAACGCAGAGAATGATAATCCCAAGGTTACTGGTTTTGCTTCCGACAACACCGAAATCGAGAATTTTGAAAATGAAGTACAATCTTTCAGTGCTACGTGCTCTTCTTGTTATAGGCCAGGACAGACTCATATGAAACTCGTTAATATCCCACATTTTAAAGATGTTATCATCATGTCAACGACCTGTGAGCATTGTGGATACAAGTCCAATGAAGTCAAGACAGGTGGTGAGATACCCCCTCATGGAAAGAAAATTCAATTAAAGGTAACAGATGCCGAGGATTTGGCGAGAGACATATTGAAGAGTGAGACATGTGGACTTGTCATTCCCGAATTGAACCTAGACTTGACACCTGGAACATTAGGTGGTAGATTTACTACAATCGAGGGTTTGTTGACACAAGTCTACGAAGAATTACATGGTAGGGTCTTTTCAGAGACTTCCGATTCCATGGATGAGGCTACCAAGACTAGATGGACATCATTTTTCGCAAGGTTACAGGACGCCATCGATGGTAAGATTGGATTTTCAGTAGTGATGGAAGATCCATTGGCATCGTCATACATACAAAATGTCTATGCACCTGATAACGATCCAAATATGACAATTGAGGAATACGAGAGAACCTTCCAACAAAATGAGGAATTAGGGTTGAACGATATGAAAACTGAAAAGTATTAAATTTGTATAACTCTATTTATAGTATCGCTTCATACTTATGATAATGCATAAAAATCATATACATCTATTTGTCTTTTTGGAAATTGAATTTCTCTGATGATTGCTGATCGTTTTGAACTTCCTTAAGAGCGTCACTCCATGAAGAGTTTTCTAAACTTTCCCCTATCACAGAAAGATCAATCAAAGAGAGGTTGTTCTCGTTGATGTTGGTTACGGAGTTGGAGTCAATCGTAGAGATTTTATTCTCCAGTGTGGTTCCTTCAAAATCATCAGTACTTGACAGGACTGGCATGGAGAATTTCGGAGGCGATGAAAGATCGGTGAGACTCGAACTACCATGCCTCTGTCTTGCGTTGTATATGTGTACTGGCGACTTTGGGATATAAACACCACTGGTGGCACCAGAATTTTTGTCACCCTCACCTATGACACTATCGTCAGACTTTGGGTATGTACCTCTCTTGGTATCGGGGGTGCTTGGACTATCACTTTGGGTAACAAATATTGAAGGAGTTCTATCGTCCTTCGTCCCAAATTCTTTCGGAGGATTAATGAATGTGTGATCGACAGATGCGAATAAATCCTGATATTGTCTATGCTTGTATTTCCACCTGCAAGCATACATCATGATTGTGTTGTGAACAGTTTTATGATCTAAACGCTTTTGAACTTTTTGCAATAAAAGTCGCCTTTCAATGAAATCAATTAAATTGAGACATTGTCCCGGATCGAAGGAATTGTATAGTGGTATTTGTATCATCATACGTTGAAATGATATACCAGGTTCATTGTGCAACTCCATGTTCAAAGTTGCTTCTTCGATAAATCTTTCCAAAAGTTTTCTTCGACTTCTTATTTTATCCACATCGAATGTATCTAAAATCTTATTTATGGCAGGAATATCAATTGAAATATCATACGGATTACTAGCGTCATTTCTTTGAATCCACTTGTTCGTTAGTTTGGGAATAGACAATGAGCCTGAGTACCCGCGTAGTGATAATGAGCCATCGAGAAGTCTTAACAATTTGGGTAAATCCTCGACTTTTATAAAACCTTCTCCCCTGGGATCGAACAAGTGCCACGTTCTTTTGAACTTTCTTATTTCCTCTCTTTTAATAAGATGACTGTAATTCGTTGAGTGGTTAATATAGCTAAAACTGTCCAAAATGAGGGAAATAAACATATTCACGAAGATATACATCGAAAATATGTTCCACGAAATAAACAAGATATAAGCATACTGCTTATTTCCACAATCACTATCGTCTAAGCTGCTAGCTGTAGAGCAATAAGGTGCTTCTAAAGTGTAGTCTTCCATGATATAGTTCCAGGCTTCCCCAAAACTGCATCTGAAAAGAACTATTAATGATTTTGACACAGATCTGAAGTTCAAGTTCCCACTCCCATTGGGGCCCACCTTGGTGAGACCAAATATTTGGTTCATCGCAATAGCATATACCAAAAATATGATTATCCATGTGAAGGAAAGGGAAATTAAAGCCGGCAAACTAGCAGACGCAAATCGAAGTAATTGACTTAGCCTGTTACTTCGAGGAATGACAAAAGCAAGAATTGCAACCAAAAACAACTGATTGAAATTGGTGTAAAGATTTGTATCATCAACAATAAGCGTGAAAGGAGTAGTAGCAATAGCCCCTAAGGAAATAACAAAGTAGAACACATTCCACTTGTAATGAACAAATGTTCGAAAGCCTTGGGCAATCAACAACATCGTTGTGTTCAAGAAAAATGCAACTGAGGTTAAAAGGTAGATGCACAAAGTGTAAGTTTCTAAACCTTCGTAACTCGGATAACAATCCAAGAGTAGAGACAAAACATGTAGGAATAATATAAATGATAAAATATTATTCCATAAAGGATACTTTTCTACTGTCATCTTATAGCTGAAGCGACGTATCCAATTAAGCTGCTTGTGATTCTTTCTCTTCGATGGCTTCACTTGACTTACAAACTTCTTGATCTGATACCACGAAATTTGTTCATCGGTCATATACGCCCTTCCCGTTGTTCTTGAGTAGTTACTAATGATCACTGAAACGAACAAGGTCAAGATGAAAACGATTCCAATGAAATTAAAGAGAATAACGTAAATACCGTTCGCGGGAGTGGCATTTTTTTCAGGAACAGTTCCAATGCCTGTACTTTTCATCACATTCAACAATAAATCTGTCCATCCCTCAAGAGAGACAATCTCGAACAGGGTCGCGAATGCTGAAGTAAAACGGTTGAATTCCAACTGAGGGTTTGTGTAAACGTTTGGAGATCTCACGTTCCAATTGAATACTTCAGCATCATATTCATTATAACAGTTCCTCATATCTGATTCTCCATCTAAACAGTAACCCAAGCGGCCATTAAAAATGTTCAAACCCCAAATTGCGAAGGGGAATAATAAGCAAAGCGAAATCACTGCAGCATTGATGATTTTTCTGAAACCAGATATCATAGTATTATGAAAATTGTTTTTTGCTGTCTGACTTATGGTCAAGAGTCTTAAGGCACGCAAGGCCTTTAATCCTCTCACAATTCTTGAGAGATTCCCATCGTTCTTCATAAATGCAATGAAATCAATCCACAAAGATATTAAAACACATAAATCAATCAAATTCCACGAGGATCTCATATACGCGTTTGGTGTGAACATTAATCCGTCCGCAAAAATCTTCACAGTGAACTCTAGTGAGAATACAGCAATGAAAGCAATCTCTAGATATACTGTCCAGTTGATTGTGCCATATCTAGATGCCACTTCCTTACGATACAAAGGTGTCAAATAGCAAGCTGATACAACCACTGCTATTGATGCGAGGAACATTATTACAATACCAGCTTCTGAAATTTTTTTATTGGGTTCCACTCCATCAATTCTCTCTCCATGACTTGGCCTTACAACCTTTTGGCACATTCTCCTTACTTTGTGATGTGGACCCATCACGTAGAAGACTGTGTTATAGTTGGGGTTATTCTTGAGAAATCTATTCTGTTTTGATATCAAAGCGTTTCTCTCTGCAATCACATTCTTTGCGAAATTGGCAGGATTGAAATCAGTCACTTTATATCTAGACTCCTTCAGATTGCCATAAAACGGGTTATTGAATAGGATTTTAGTTCTCCAATACGCGACTTGAAAGAATCTTCTCCATCCCGACGACGATAGATTCCTCACCGTGAGATCTTCATCTAAAACTGGGTTAGAATCAATATCCAAAAAATCATTAACTGCTGTACCACTTAATAGCAAATTTACCACAGTTCTTTCCCAGTCATCTTTAACGCCTCGCTTTCTGAACATCTTATTCTTGAACCTCGAAAGACCAGTCTCGCCGTCAAAACTCTGGAGTCTTTCGGTCATATTGTCAATGAATTGAAGTAATTGTCTCTTTCTCTTCCCTTCCAGAGAGACTTCCAACGTTTTGGCAATAACGGCAATAAAAATATTGAGGATAACCATATTCGATAGTATAAACCAACTTATCAAAAGTATTGCTCCAAAAGATCTGGAAGAAGTAGTATGAGCATATTCTTGGAGATTATACATAATTTCCGACCAATTTTCTGTTGAAGTTATTACGTACAACGCAACGAATGAGTCTGGAAGTGTATGCATAGGAAAATCAATATCTTCCATATCCTCTGGAGGGATGGCAGCTTCAAAATACCTAGCCATAATGATACTGACGAGGTAAGTAAGAATGAAATAGAACAAAGCCAAGTCAAAAATGGCCTTGATATTTCCCATAATCTTCAACCAAAGTTTCCTTGTAAAGGGTGTAGCTAAAACCACTCTGTAGAAACGCATCAATTGAAACGCCGTCAACCAATAATATCCATGACCGAGGGCTGTTTTGACTGGATCTATTATTATTATCATTGTGAAAATACCCAAGAATAGATCAAAACAGTTTCGCCTTGATACGAAAAACAATTTCCATTGAGGTAAATAAATCAACAATCTGAACAACGCTTCAGCGCAGAACGTTACCGTAAATGCTGCTTCTATTCTGTAGAGCGCTTGCCTCTCAGTCGTACTCATATTGTGCTTTCGTTGACATTGCACAATTAAATCTGCCACTACAAGAATAACGAAGATGAATTCGAAGCGATAGTAGTTTCTCAAAAACACATTTCTCTTCTTGAGCACCTCTATTCTTTCGTCGTGCATCGATTGTTCTTTGTTCTCTGAACCAAATATTTGCCATATACGCTTTCTCTGTTCTTTCTTTCGTGTTTTCTCGAATGTTTCTAAACGTGTTATGTTGAACGACGCCACGATCACAGCAACCAAAATATTAATGAGCCATACAGTTAAGATGAATATTCCAAAAATGAAAAATAGGCAAGCAGCAACATTATCAGAATCCATAGTCATGTACATCAAATCAGTAAAAGTATTGGCACTCATTACCACGAAGACTAATTCCAAAGATTGCAATATGTTATCAAAACTCACGGTTCCACCATACGGGTTATCTCCACTGATACACCTGGAATACATGGGACAGCTAAATCCCTTGCTGGCTGTTGAGTAAGACCCATCTCGGTTTATATAAGGTCTAACAGAGCCATCAAGATCAATAAAGGAACCGCAATATTGGTCACTGTTGACATATGTCTCAGAAGAATTATTTGGGTTCTCCCACACACAATGCCTCGTAAATGATGACTTGAAGGATTGAACTCCAATGATCCCGAAAAGCAACCAGAAGCAGGATATGAAAATTGAAACATCAATCAACTGGGGAATAGCAAGCTTGCACGCCGCTAAAATTGTTGATGTACCAGTTGTCAAATTACACAATCTGAGGATTCTCAAGCAACTTAATGCCCTGAAGAGAGTTATATGATGTTTCGACTCGTATCCATTCAATGATAGAAAGAACGATATCCAAAAACATATGGCTGATATGAGATCGATCCTTTGCCAGCTATTTCTTAAGTAGGCACGATTATAAGACGACGGAGTTTCTTGATCTTGACTGAGGATGAATGTATTTTGATTTTTTAACGTTTTCGCATGCTCCATGGAAGGTATCAAAGGTGCCGAATCTTGGCTATCGAAAGAGTCCTCTAGAACATAGGAAGATCTGTGATGCAGGCTCAACCCCGGATATTTGGAATGCAAAAAGTTTTCTTGACCCTTGAAACTATTTTCCGGTAGACTTGTATCGCCTAACTTATTGTATTCGTCATCATGATCATTAGGAGAATCAACTTCTTCCAAATCATACTTTTTTAGCAATTGAGATTTGAGCAAGAATCTCATATGAAAGAAGTTCAAAGTCTTGATGAATGAATTAATGAGGTATGAACGCTTCAAAGATTTTCTTTCAATACCTAATTCTTCGAACAAAACATCATCATCCAATAAACCAAAAGCTATAATCTTCATGAAAATTTCAGCGGTGTAGAAAAAGTTTATGGCCATCAAGATATAATCCGCCCAATTGTTTCCGTGAAGCATATATCCATGATTCCTGGCCGGGTTCCATTGTCTGTAAGATAATAAGGCCACCTGAACCACAAGGATTGCTAAAAGAAACAGATTAGTCCAATTGTGTGTAGCCAATGTATAACAAACTCTCCTTAGCTTTGACTTGGCCGGAATAAGTCCTAGAGATTTACCGAAAATTAGTCTCGAGTTAATAGGTTGTCCCTTTGTTGAGAACGATTTAGGTTCAGCAGGCAATTCTTGTGGACGATCTGTCTTGATACCCTGTTCTGATAATGATTCAACTGGAGATACAGTTTTCGACAGCGAATTTTCACTAGCTGAATCTGTGTTTTGATCTAAGTAGAGTCCAAGCCCATTTGATACGACACCTTGTTTTGAAGCCCCGTCCTCTGTCAAAAAAGACACTTCACCAGACACGTTTCTTTTGCTATATTTTCTCTGCAATGGCGAGTTATGTAGTAGATCAATTTCATCACCAGCATTTGTTGAGTCCATTTGAGACAGAAGACGAGAACGAGGCGAATTATTTGAGTGAGCGTCACTTGCGTACATTGTAGCATCCTTCGTGTTCAGAGGAGACTTCGAAGAAGGTGACTTGCCAATAGGTGTAGAGGGAGCTGAAGAATCTAGCCCCGAACCCGCGACTCTATCTGATAACCTGGAGAGAAATCCCGTAATCGTATTGGGAGATGGGATGCTATCTTTTATTGTGGTGTTTACCGTTAGCCTAGGAAGTCCTTTCTCGATATCTTCATGCCTTCTTTGATTTGTGCTTTGATATTGTGGACCCGAAGAAGGCACGCTTAATATTGTCGAGTTTGCATCATGAAAAGGAGATAAATGAGACAGAAATCTTCTCTGGTCATCTCCAATTTTCAAGTCATCGAGTAATATTGTATCCTCATACTCGTCTCCGGATGTAGGAGGCAAGTTAAGCTCAGATTTATTGTCCTTTGGTTCCAAAGACTCGTGTGATTTGTTTACACCTGCCAACCATTCTCCTTCTTTATTGTCTGAACCCAATGCAAAATTGATACCCTTCCTGAGGGCATCGAAGTCGTTATTGACTGTCGATTCATCAATGAAAGAATGCGATATTTGTGAAGCCCTGCGGTCTCTTGAATCTGTGCTCCTCAGCCTAGAAGTACCAGTTGATCCAAGGGAAGAAGAATTTCTTCTTCCCTTGGAATGACTCGAGTGCAAACTCCTGTTATCCTCTTCATCTTCCACAGCAAGAAATGACCTCCTATCAGAATTATATCTGTTTTCGATATCGTTGTAGTATCGACTGCCATACTCAGACTCCGAAGGTGAATGCACGTAAACCTCAAAGGGTTTATTACTTGATCCTTCCATATCCTTCGTGCTACTTAGGAGGATCTAGACAACTACGTCTTCCTTCGAATACCCAACAAGGTGTGCAATTTATATCTCAAGGTGACGATTTTGACTTAAAATCTTTAATTTACTTAGGTTTAGGGTGATCTTGATAAGTATCTATGCTATTATTTAGCTCAATAGTCATTAGTATAGATAGAGGCTTGTATGCAATCCCCTTTTGTGTAACAAAATGTTCTAGACTGATCTACAACATGAAAAAACCAACGTACTTGATAGAGGCTTAAGTGAATCGCAACGCATCGAAGACCGTACGATTGTGATCATACACTGATTGAAGCGGACCGATCTCCTTTACTTCCTTTGGTCACTAGCATTTCCAAGTTGCACTAACTATTTAGTCGCTTATATAATCTTTTTAAGGGACTGAAAAATTTCAAAGCTATAGTCATATTGTAACTGGAGGAATAACGGGTATGTTGAAGGCCTTACCAGGGAGGGAAAGAATCCAGCAGCTCAAGAAGTTGAGCAGTGAGATATTCGGACACAACTGGAATCCGAGCAATACAAGAAATGGTGGAAAATACTTACGTGCACCGTTGAAGGGACCCGAAGTGGTGGACTACTATGGACGCAACGAGTCCATGCCCACTTTCAAGGATTTTAAGGAATGGTTTCCTGAGTTACGTCTCGTGGACCCGAAGGAGACATACAGACAGAAGATGGTGCAAGATAGGAAGAAGAGAAATAAGGGAGCACCGAAGAAGAAGTCGAAACAGTAAAGGGCCAGGGTGCCTCGAATATACTTGTAAATACAAAGGCATTTCATGAGTTTGAAAGATATCTTTACGCTAATATACAATATAATGCTATTTTCTCTGTCTCTTTTGTAGACTGAAGGTGTCAGTGATCTCTTCGGAGTTGGGGTTGAAAACGCTTAATCTGCGATGGTCGAATCGGTTACGCTTGAGTCGACTTGGCTCTGAATGTTGAACATCTTTGAGCAAACTGATCGTTTTTGAGTTGTCGTCTTTATAATGCAAGTTGCCCATCGTCCGATGATTCGAGCTCTCCGGAAATGTTAACAACTTGGCGATATCATGAAACTCCCAATATAATCTGGCTGTCCTAACGTTAAGCTTATAGATAGCCAACGAAGTACCACACAAATAGACCGATCCATTGTAGAGCAGGGGAACGGGATATACTTTAGAAATGATTTGTTCGTTGATGCTGTAAAGAATTACACCGCGTTCCGTGCCTATTAGGAGATAGTTAGGATTTGCTTCTACAAACTCGGTGAATGATAATTTGCAACTTAAATCGAACATTCCTAGTTGTGCAATATGTATCTCCGGCCGAAACTCAATCTTGAAAAGCATTATGTGAGACTCTCCCACAACACAAACTATTTCATCACTCACCAATATTCGACTCGAGACAAAGCTTTTGTTGATAATGTTTTTGTTTGACACCTTGCGGAATTTTAAAACATTTTCCTCATATGAGTCTCTCCAAACGAGATCTATGTCATGCAACTTGACTTCGGTCTTGTCAACGAGCCTACAATCAGTGACTGAATAGACTAAGAACTCCATACTGTTACCACCTCCTGCACTTGTAATAAATGAGTAATCTTTACTATCATGCAGAAGCCATTGGAAGCAATAGGCCAGGGAGCCACTTTCGATAGGATCAGTATTGCCCTCGTCGAAATCCATTCCCTCGGTTCTATAGTAAATGTCCATAAGAGGATCCCCAGTGGGTATCTCCTCTTGTCTTTCACTTTTCCTCTTGTACAAGCCCAAAGAATTGAAGGCCTTGAAATTGAAACCAAAAAGGCTGTAGCTGTCATCAAAGTATAAGAGCCATTTCCCAGAGTTTGACCACGAAAGTTGAAAATCGCTTTGAATGGCTACAGGGAGTTTGAAGTAATATAGAATGGAACTGGTCGATCCATTGTTGAAAAAATGATATACGATCGGCGAAGATGAAAAGTCCAAGCTGTAGGCGACTATTGACCAAATGCGATTGTCATGTTCGGGCCGCAAGAGAATGTGGTTCTTGGCGGGCTTGCACACACTTAAAAGCATCTCCGTGCAATCAAGTGAAAATAACCTCATCTGAAGGCCACCTTTTGTGAATATGACAATCTGCCTCGAATTGACATAACCCCCGTAATTGTGTTCGTCTGCTATTATCACCGGAGGAATCCAATCGAACCGCTCTATCCCCTCTTTGCTATCCTGGCGGATTATTATGGCCTGCGACTTCACGTCTCTTATGTCTATAATCATCAAAATTGCAAAGCTGTCCAAAAGAAGCCCGATTTTTGTGGCCTGTGCGTTTTCGGCCACCAGCTCCCAGCTGATCTGGGAAACGTGCATCTCTCTTCCGTCGATGCGTGCTTCCACCCCGTGCTCGAGGAAATGCTCTCTTATCACCTTCTTTAAATCGTACGTGCGGTAGGTCTTTGCAGTCGCAACCTCGACTATTTCTAGCAAACCTCCTCCATTTTCCACAGCACCTATAAACCCACCACAAGCAGACGCAGCTGTTATGCGCCTTCCAGACATCTACGTCTCTGTTCGTGTTATCTATCCTAACGTTAAAATCAAAGACCGTTCTGATCAGTGTTGATACTCTTGAATCTCCAATTACACAAAATTGCCCTTTAAAAAATCAATCAATCTATCCACAAAATAAACAAACAACATACAGGATAAAGATACACTCTTCTTTCTAGTGAGACAGATTTGCCGGTCTTAGGATACAAATAGTGGAGCATATCGAGTGACAATGCCTCCCAGGAAGAAACAGAGTAGTCTTGCGGAAGGAGGGACTGCTTTAAAGCCTAGGAAGGTTGGACGGTCACGGACCAAGGTTCACAAAGAAGACGATAAACGAAGAGAAGCAGAAGCGAAAAACAGGAACAACGACGACGAAATACAGTCTGTGGGTCTGCAGGGTCAAAGCAGCCAGATATTTAATCGGAAGAATCGCTTGAATGATTTGCTCAGTTCGAGTCAGGTGGGGATCAAGCCTTCGGGGAAGAGGATGGCCTCCAGCACTGCAAACAGCCCGGTGAATAGAAATGCGTTCGAGGAGGACGACGGATTCATTTACAAAAGAAGTCAGTCTGCCGAGCGGATGGATGGGGCGAGGGCGGGAAAGCGGCCCAGACAATTAGACATGTCGATAGCGAGTCTTCAACAAGAAATAGGGTATATGTCGAAGGCAGATGACGACTTGAATCTTGCAGACTTGTCCGAACGGATCCAGCTGAAGCCAAAGAAGCCGAGACAGGCTCCAAGAGCAAAAGCAGGTGGTGCTGGCTCAACAGGTCGGGGAAGACAGAGCAAGGCTAAAAGTGAAACCATCATGTTATCGTCTCCCATCAAGTCTCCTCGATACGACAGGAAAACGAGTGGATACTCATCAGATGAATATGTAGAACAGGTCTCGCATCATAAATTATCTTTAATGGATAACAAATTTGGCCAAAATGGAGGTCGACCGTCCAATAAAAGGAGGTCCTCTTACCACAACAGAGGGAAAAGAGTTCTGTCCATAGGGAATGGGTTCGAGGGTGAGCCCCACGAAGATGTTCCTGTCTCGGAATACTACAAGCTTTTAGATACTTCCTTGCCGGAACCAGACCGGATGCGGCAGCTATTAATATGGTGTTTTAAAAAAAGACTCGAACAGGAAGACAAAGAAACCAAATTGGACACCATAAACACGGAGGACCAGACTGTCCTAAATATAGCTAAAGTGATCAAGGAAGAGATTATACAGGATTTGACGGAAAAACAGATATCAACCAGCTGGTACAGCAATTTCAGTAGTAACGAGGATGATATTCTCACCAATAAGGAGATCAAAATACCGAATCCGCAAAACATTAGTAACCGGAAAAACATTGATGTATACTATATGAAACTAAAAAACCTTGTTAAGGAAAAAGCGGATTGGCAGCGAACCTTTAATAGGGCAGTCCAGCCGGTCGCAAATCTTTCCGTTGAGAATCTTGCAGATAATAGAAGCGGACTCGGAAAGTATCTTGAGACCGCAGAAAGTCAAGAGGAAAGAGTGCCGTATGCCAAAGACGTGTTAAGCGAGCAATTGATTGTCAACATTCAGCAAAATCAGCTGGAAGCTCAAGAAAAGATCAGTCAGGTAGAGCCGTCGGTGGACCGTGTCTACCACCTCTCGCATCAGTTGCAAAAAGCTGCAGATCTTGTGCACACAATACTGCAGAATACCTTGAACCCTCAGACTGCAGCACTCCTCAAAAACTACATGAACAGAAATGATCCAGAAACATTCACTCAAGAGTCCAAAAGCTCTCACACGGCCTGGCCAAGACCCAGGGAACCGTTTTCTGCAATCGAGTTGCTCAGAGGCATCTCGCGATTGGAGCATTCGCGGAAGTGAGGTTTTGAGTGTATGTCTTATGGCATTACATG
This sequence comes from Debaryomycetaceae sp. ZIM 2471, assembly GCA_031081905.1. Classification (NCBI taxonomy): domain Eukaryota; kingdom Fungi; phylum Ascomycota; class Pichiomycetes; order Serinales; family Debaryomycetaceae; species Debaryomycetaceae sp. ZIM 2471. Next base: position 141,533 of record JARYTF010000001.1, on the reverse strand, counting down.
ATGCCCGACTTATATGTACTACTAGTCAAGGCATTTGTGGGGTGCCGTTTCATAATGAGTTTCATTTCTATTGTATCTATTGTATATTAGCCTACTATGTACTGTAACATTATGTCATAAATCGTTCGGATAAAGCTTGTCTCGCTAATCTTGTACCGGCAGCTATCGTAAAATGAAAACTACGACGATTTCTCCGCAATTATATGGGGGTCACAAAAATCGAGGAATATTTTGCATTATAAAAAGTGCATTCCCAAGAAATAGTTCCCAGCACATACTCAAATACATTCGTTCATTGCTAACTATTGTCTATCGCAAGCTTGCTTATGAAGAACGATGCTTTTGGGAAAGCTTTTTGGAAATCGAATGGGTGCTCCCAGCCATGGATTGCAACATGGTAAGAGGAAGGTGACCGTACAGTTGCTTGTCCTTTTCACCGTAACACTATTGTTTGTACTCAACAACCACTTCCAGGGAATGATTGAGCCCCGGGCTATTCTTCCTCGGCAGGAGTCGACGTTAAAGGATGGGTTGAATGCACTCAGGAGCAAGAGAGATGATCTTTTGCAGTTAGTGAATTCTACCTCCAATAGAATCCTATTTCACAATTTGCAGTTCGGGGAGTCATCTTTTTATGATACGAGCTCTGACGTGGTGGGTACTGTGGAGTACTCGCCATACAATCGCTACCAGCGCCAGCCGTATGTGTCAAATGGGTATATCGGTGCCAGAATCCCTAGCTTGGGCCAGGGTTTTACATACGACCAGGTGGAAGACGAGAACGCACCAGGCGCCGATAGAGTATCAAATGGTTGGCCGTTATTCAATAGGCGTTTTTCTGGAGCCTTCGTTTCTGGTTTCTACAACATTCAAGAGAATACCACCAAAACAAACTTCCCGGAATTGATCGACAACGGTTACGAGAGCATCTTATCTGCAATACCTCAATGGACTACATTAACACTTCTTGTGGAGACAGAATCCCAGACCTACACTCTTGACCCATCGTTGTCTCCTGGGTCACAGGGTAACGTTTCGTTGTACTCTCAGCAGTTATCTTTAGCTGACGGGGTTGTGACAACGGAATTTTTATGGCTTGACACACTACATGTCACCTTCACTGTCTTGGCTCATAGATCTATAACAAAGTTGGGGGTCGTCGATGTGAAGATAGAGAATGTTGGATGTGAATCTATGAAGGTAATAGTCAAGGATGAGATAGATTTCAACAGCTCGCAGAGATGTCAGATGGAAAATTTGGGGTACGATAATGATGGCATTTATATGATATTCCAACCCCATGGACTTGACTACGTGAACGGGGCTATTTACTCTACGTTGCGTGGAGTAGACTCAATTACTAAAAACAAAACCGAGAGTTGCGTCAGTCAAGTGAGTGAATTCAATGTTGAACCGACGGAGAATAGGCAAATCACCAAGTTTGCAGGGATTGCCACAAGTGACTTGGATCTCCCTCTCAATTCTGATTTTGATGTCTTTGAAGAGGCACATGAAGTTGTCAGCAATTGTGATAGCTTCAGTGACCTTTTGGAGTCACATAAGGATGCGTGGCACACTATTTTAGGACTGACCAAGATCACGTTCCCTGAGGATGTAATATTGACAATGACTTCTCGTGCCTCGCTCTATCATATGGCTGCCAACACTAGGCAAGATTCCCAGGGACTTACCGCTGCTCTTCCAGTTAGTGGACTTAGTTCAGACAGTTATGGTGGAATGGTATTTTGGGATACGGATCTATGGATGATGAATGGCATGTTGCCTTTCATACCGGATCATGCTAGATCATTGATTCGTTATAGACTTCATTTGCATGAGCAGGCACGTACTAACGTGCCCTCGGGTTATGGTGGAGCAGTATATCCTTGGACCAGTGGTCGTTTCGGAAACTGTACATCCACCGGTCCCTGTTTTGATTATGAATATCATATCAACACAGCTGTTGCTCATTCGGCATGGCAATTGTATTTGAGTGGTGCCGAAGATGAGGATTTCTTACACGATGTAGCTTTACCAATAGTCAATGATGCTGCCACTTTCTTTAAAGATTACGTTGTGAAATTTAATGAGACTATATCAAAATACATTACTCATAATTTGACGGATCCTGATGAATACGCCAACCATGTTGATAATGGAGCTTATACCAATGCTGCTATTTCATCATTGATGAACACAGCTTCATCAATCTCTAGTCATTTTGATGAGACAGCGTCGCAAGAATTCGAAGATATCGAAAGAAATATATATCTACCATCAACGGGAAATGAGGATAACATCACTCTTGAGTATTCAGGAATGAATTCATCGGTGGAGGTCAAACAAGCCGATGTAATTATGATCAGTTATCCTTTGAATAACAGCTTGATTCTGGAAGATCAAGCTTATAATAATATGCAATTCTATGCCAAAAAGCAAGTAAATTTCGGGCCGGCAATGACTTTCCCTATCTTTTCGATTGTCTCCTCCCAATTATCAAGAAGTGGTTGCTCGTCACAGTCTTATTTACAACGATCAATACAGCCTTTTTTGAGGCCTCCTTTTGCACAGTTCTCAGAACAGAATAATGACGATTTCAAAACTAATGGGGGCACACATCCAGCTTTCCCATTCATGACCGCTCACGGAGGGTTTCTTCAAGCCACTTTACAAGGATTGGTAGGTTTGAGGTACGATTTCGAATTAATTGATGGCAAGATATCGAGATTTTTAACGGTGGACCCTGTCGCGGTACCTAGTTTGAAAGGTGGCGTAACGTTTGAAGGGATACAGTATAGGAACAAATCTTTGGACATTGTCATGGACAAAGAAACGATGACCATAAAAATGTCTAATATTCTGCAGTCACCCGAATCTGGCATAACAATAAACGTCGGGGAGAGAAATGCTAAAGCAGGTAGATATGAATTGACAAACTCCAATTCGTTAGAGATACCTTTGTTTTTCCCTAACCAAACATTCGAAGGGTCCCTCGTTGAATGTGGCGGTGCAGATGTTTTCAGTGTTACCCAAGGTGTTGATGGAGATGTCGTAGAGTCACTTAATGATGGTGACCCTTTCACTAATTGGCAAGCTAAAAGTGCAAACGAGACTGCAAAAGTGTTAATCGACCTCAAATCGAACAAAAAGATTAAGGGAGGAGTTGTGAGCTGGAGTGATAGACCACCAACACATTGGAAGTTGTCAGCTGTGAATTTCAAGCAAGAAAATATCTCCTGGAACGATTTCCTTCTTCAGTCCGAATTTGGAAAGAATTTAGGTGACGAAGCTTTCGCCCTTAAAACAATTGTTGATGAGGAAGTAGCTATTTCAGCACCAGCCACTTCACACAGCGCCCTAGATGTCCGCATTGAAAGAGAGACTAACACTACTGCCTTCAAAGTCGACGATAGTGTCGAATCACGGTTCTTTCTTCTAGAAACTGAGGGAATACATGATTCGGACGATACTGAAGGCGGCTCTAAGATTGATGCATTTGATATCTACTAAACCTTAAGGTATTCAAACCAATCTGAAGAGTTAAGAGTTTGGAGCGTTAAACAAAAAGACAGATAAACGTTGTGGAGAAAAATTGTATTAAAAAGTTTAGATAATGACAATGTCAAAACTAGTATATAGCCTCAGCAATAGTAACCAAACGTTTAATTCCAACGTGACAATCATAAAATCCATCAAGCTTATCGTTGTAGGTTGTAGCAAGATCAACGTTGATTGCTGCTGCATTAGCAAAATCCCTTGCTTCAATTGCAGAACAGATCAGCTTCAATGAATCGACAGCAGCATCCGATAAGTCATCGTTGTTTAAGAAATCATAAAGTAACCCAAGTCTACGTTCCATATCTTTGGCTTGCTTTGCAAACTTTTCGGGGATACTAGGTTTGATAGATTCAAGGATGGATTCCAAACTCTCGTAAATAGGCAAGGAATTTGGGGGAATGTGGGATCTATCACCCTTAGGATACTTCGACTTTGGCGGTTCTGCTGATATTGTGGCAGCAGCTGGTTGCTTTGAAATATCAGGTGCCAATACTCTACCCGAAGCCATCGGTGGTGGAGGTGGAGTGTGGGAAGAATTTGCATTCATTCCAAAGCCCCCCACAGATCCTCGTGGCTGAGGTGGTGCAATTCCTCCAGGAGGTGGTGGTGCGATTCCTGTTTGAGGTGGTGGTGGTGGTGCGATTCCCGTTTGAGGTGGTGGTGGTGGTGCGACTCCTGCTTGAGGTGGTGGTGCGAGACCAGCCATATGTCTAGGTGAGGTAGTTAATGAAATCTTACCATTCGTTGGAGGTGCATAAGGATTTTTGGGTGTACCCACACTCGAATATGTTGAGCCAGGAGTACTTGGTCCATTAACTTGATGCTGTGGCGCAACAGGGGGCGCATAAGCACCTTTGATAGGTGGGGTAGGATTTGGAATTGAGTATGGGTTCACTGGTGTTACTGACGCTGAAAGTTGTGGTGGTGGTGGTGGTGGTGAGCTTATGCCGTTATTCATACGAGTGAGATTGCTGTCATCTGCAATGGCAGAAACCGGAGGGGCGTAACGGTTGTTTAACTGGCTGTGCGCTAGTCTGGGGGAGTTATTGCCACTTTTGAGGGTTTGCTGCGCTGTAAGTGATGCTCGAGAACTTGTTCTGCTTACGCCTTTTGGTGGCGGTGGGAGGACTGAACCACTAGGTGGTCCAGTTGAAACCTTTCTCTGAGCCCCCGGTGCTGGCACGGATGGAATCGAATACGTCGATGGGGAGGGCGATGCAGTTGCGACAGCAGCTGGTCTGCGAGCGGCTCCCGAAGCTGCCTTGAATGATGGAGGCAAATCATTCCAACCTTCTTTCGCATCTGCCTTAGGTGTTGGGTTGGGAGATATGGGAGCTGGTGGAGAGCTGAAGTTGTTTGGGAAAGGTTCTTGGAGCTTTTGTGGCTTGGCTGGTTGCGGTGGGATATAAGGATTTAACACCTGCGCCTTGTAATGACTGTTTGCGAAGTATGGTTTTGGTGACCCTTGAGGAACACTATTCACCGTTGAAGCAGTCAAAGATTGCTTCGGCACGACAGGAGATTTTGCAAATCCGGGGACTGAAGAGGTGAACTGTGCAGCTGGTGCGACGTTGCTAGCTCTGGGAACTTGAGCTGCAGAATTCAGACTTCTTGACACAGCTGCAGGCGCATAAGACAATCCATGTGCTTGGTTGATGGATTTATAGGTTTTATTTTTATTAGCTGTTTGCCTCGTACTTGACGTTTGCTGCGTAGCCTTAGAAATTCGCTCGTACTCCAGTCCTCCACATTCTGCTGGTAAAAGTTTCAAAAACTTTTCCGCCAAATCAAATTCCCCATAACTAGCCACCATATTAACGTATTCCAAAATTGCTTTTGCTATTGGAGCAATAGATGGCCCTGAAAGGGTCTGATCACTAATTGCTAAATGCTTATAGACATAGAGCTTTGCCACAAAATTATTCAAGGCCTCAAAACGCGCATCCGATGGTGAAGAGATAGTAGAATCATTCGACGATTCGAGAAGTTTGGCCTCGTAATCAGGAATCTCATTGAGCCAAATATTGGCTACTTTATCAATCGCATCGCCTGCCAAATAGCAAGAAATTGCATTGTTCCTATCTTCCTCGGATTTACCAGCGCTAAGAATTCTATCTCCCAACTCAGTAATTTTAGTGTTATAATCACTTCTATCTGCGGTGAACGATTTTATACCCATTGCGATCTCTCTCCAATTAGAAACCTCGGCGTTTGAAACAAGGTCCGTTGCATTCTTCAAGGAGCCACTGTAAAGAACTCTTGAAAGGTCATCTTTGTGATTTTCCTTGAAGAAAGCCCTCTTTACCTTAGTCTTGACATCGTCCGACGCATCTAGAGCCAACACCAACGCATGTAGAAGTTTTCCATCTTTCAACGACAAAGATACAGCATCTTCCGTTTTGTTGCTCAAGATAAGTCTCACTAATGACTTTTCATTGTCAGAATGATCTGTCTTGAGAATTGAAAAGGCTCCTTCAGGGACAAAATTATCTTCCGTAGTTGAGTCTTTGCCAAGGTTATCGAAGAATGAGTCGTCTTTTAGCTCGGAAGTCTTTTCGCTGTTGGTCTCTGACTTTTCAGAGTCAAGTTCCTTGTCCTCCTTCGGGATGTCAATGAGACAATCCTTTCCTTGCTCTGAGAGTTTTTTCAATATGGACCAATCAGTGCCATCGTGTTGATTGATCGACTCAGAAGCAGATTTGGACTCGATCATGGAATTTATATTCCCATTTTTGATTGCATCAAACGAACTATTGACGCTGTCATTACTTAATGCTAACCTCAGAACAGATATCATGGATTTACCTTCTTTGTCCTTCTTGACAGTAACTATCTTCGAACCGAACCCAAATGATGCACTCACTGGACGCTTCAACCACTGAGGAGCTTGTCTGATTTCGAATGTTGGTTGTTGCGTGTCAGCAGTTGAAATTTCACTCCAAAATTCATTATCATCATTAGTATCGACCTTAGAAATCACTGGAGGCGAGGTATCTTGTAAAGATTGAACGATGATCTTGCCATCGAAGGATGATGTTGCAAAAATATCTGGGGCCGACTGCGCAAACCCTGTTTGAAATGCCCAATTAGCTGTTGTAGGATACTCGCCTAACTTTTGACCCGCGATGGGATTCCACAAAATGGTCGTATTATCTTTTCCACTCGATAATAGCAACTCAGGATCCTGCTTACACCAATCGAGCGACAAGACACCTTTCTTATGACCTTCTAAAATTTTTGATGGTGCGTTGGAATTACGCAAGTCCCAAGTCAAAATTAATGGGCAAGAGTCATTGTCACTTGCGGTTATCAATTTGGTGGATTGGTGAGGGTGCCATGCAACCTGAGAGAAATTGGCCTTTCCAGTGGGACCCGTGTAGGACAAATGTAAAACTTCACGTTTAGACTTCATGTCCCAAATCGAAGTGTAACCACTGTTACCAGTGCTGGCAAAGATATGGCTCACTGAGTTATTCCATGCAACACTAGTTACCTCGTCCATCGGGGTCATGGCCTGTCCTGGCGAAACGGGATCAGTGAATTTTTTAGTGTCCCAGATGAAAATTTCACCGTTTGATCCACCACTCACCAAAATGTGGCTCTCGCTGGGGTTGAACTGCAAGCATCTCACCGATCCCGAATGCTTCTTGGGGCTATTAATGGATGCCTTGGCCAAGTCTTTCGACTTTATGAGAATGTCGGCGTCCCAGAACTCCAACACGCCGTTCTCGAAGGCACCCACCAAAAGTCCTCGCGGCCTGCCCTCGAATGGCTTCGACCACGCCAACGCAAAAAACCGGTGGTCCACCTGCGCCGAGAAGAACGGCTCCTTCTCGTTCGTCGCCGAAAACAAGTCCCACAATTCGAGCGCCGAAGACGAGTTGAAGTTCACGTCCACCGCCCCGGCTACCGTCCCTGTTGCCAACAACGGCAAGCTGTCCTGGCTCCACGCGAACGTCGCCGTGCGCTGTATCTCCTTGATCTTGACCATTATGTCACTATCGCTCTATCGTCTCCTCTCAATGCGTTCTCAACCGTCCGAGTCCTATACTACCCTTTGTGTTGTTGTTTTGCTGTTCCAATCCGCTCGACAACCTGTCTATGTTATTCGAGTTTCTAGTCCGTCCGCCGTGTTTTCGACTTCCTTAAAGCAATTCTCCTCTTTGTTGCTTCTCTTACAGTATATACAAACCAATCTCGCCGTTTGTATAGATTAATTGACCCGTTATTAGAGAGGAACACTGTATACTTTATCGATTTAGGCCACCTCACTATAAAGCTTTTATGAACATTTGTATAAAGTACACGATCTCTGAAATATCAGATGAAGGAAATTTGTTAGGCCCTTAGTCACAGGCATAAATAAACACAATGAGCAGCAACGCGGCGCAAATAGCGAGAAATGACGGTAGTAAGAGATTGGCGAGGGCCCTATTGAGATACCTCGACAGGCGAATAGTGCGGCCATCGCTCAAGGCATTCATATACGCACACTTGTATGTGACATTGCCCAAGATATTTAATGTGATAGTTGCAAATATGCGGAGGAAGCAGTACGGGCAGATCTGGCCCAAGGTGGCGAAGATTGCGCTTAAGGCGACACACCCGGAAAAGTTTCCCATGTTTGCAGCGTGTTTGATCGGCGGGATCAACGTCTTGGAGCCGGGGATTTATCTGCTTTTGAAGAAGTATGGGGTGGCACGCAACCCGGTGAACAACATTTTCGTGACGACGCTAGCTGCGTCGTTCTTGTCGTCCTTGGTAGCGTTCCCACGCTACCAGAACCACATTCTAGGGTACGGGAGGTACTACTCGTTGGACTTGACCCTCTTGGTGATGACGCGTGCGTGCGATTCAGCTTTATCCTCGGTATTGGCAGGAATTGTGCCGCCAGGCATCCAACAGTACGGTGACGTGGGGCTCTTCACGGTGTCTTGTGCCTTCATCATGTACTCGTGGTTTTACCACCCAGACAGGCTCCCCCCTGCTTACAGGAAGTGGATCACGTCGGCTGCAAACATGGACGATGACATTGTGCATGTTTTGAAGGGGCTCCATGAGGGCTCGGTGAGCTACGGAGGTGACGAAAAGTCGCACACATTCCTCGATGACTACTGCAAGAGACACGGCCAAGACCCCAAACGGGGCAGCTTGGTTCTCAACCAGCCCCTTGAATGCGAGGTCGTTCACGCATTCAAGACGGAGAACTGTGAGTTGCATGCTCTCTGGAGATTGGCTAGAGGTTTTTCGTTTGCGTTCAAGATCTACGGTACTATAAACACAATCATGTTGCTCTTTCCGCGTAAGAACGCTTCTATGAATCTGCGCATCAGAAGAGCCATCTTTTCGACCTGTCGCTCGTCGGCCTTTTTGGGCTTTTTTATATCCATATGCTGGTACTCGGTATGCTTGTCGCGCAAACGTTTATTTCCAAAGCTCTTGCCCAACAAGCCCAAGACGTACTGGGATCTCACCGTAGGTCCGACCACAGGCTCGATACTATGCGGATTGAGCAGCTTCATTGAGACGCAACTGAGAAGAAAGGAGTTGGCTTTGTTTGTCACACCTAGAGCACTCGGTACCATAGTACCGTCAGATGCATCCTACTACAATTTGAAAATAGAGAGCTTGATTTTCTCGTTAAGTACTGCAGTCCTTGTGGCTTACTCTAAGAGCGACCCTAAAAAGGTCAGAGGTATCTTTGGAAAGGGGTTGCAGCAAGTCTTCAACATCGGACTGTATGTTTAATTATCTAAACTGCAATTTATTTGACATATTTTTTTACAGATTAATCCTAATATATGACTATAGAAAATAGAATTCGAAGCTGAAAAAGTGAGAATCACAGATGGCGGAAGATAGTGAAGTTGAAGAGCATGCGAAAGGTGGTGCGGATGTCGACACTAGTTGGCGTGCGTATGATAACAAATACTTATCGTCGACTCACATGCATTTAAATCGACTCTTATTACTACCCAACAAGTCGATAACTCAGTACATATTTTATACAGTTGCGGCACTATGTGACCCTTTCACACAACCAGAGGAGGACGAGGACAATTGTCTCAGCTTGGACTTCCTTTCGAGCATATTCATTGCATCCACATATCATAAAATGCTTCAAAATGTCACCAATTTGCTTGACGTTCCCGCAAACGAGTTGGAAATGGAGTCGATAAAATTGGCACTTGCACTCGAATTCTTCAATATTCTTGAGCACATTGACTTGGCATTGAATTCAAAGGACGAACTTGAATTACGTTATACTGTGCTCCCTTCGTACCACTCGTGGACTCCGAATGAAGAAATCCGCGATGATGAGGCTGCGTTGAAGCTACTCTATTCTATTGCATGTGTTCTCGTAATGTCTCTCTATAAACTTTTTCAGCCAGCAGAGGGGTCCTACAATTTGATCACAAATCCTTTTTTGAATTACTTCATCACCCTGTGGAAATGTCATACTAATATAATATTGCTGGGACTCGAAATTGATCGTCGGACCGAAATACTGCAACAAAGTGCAACAGATGAGCAAAACATACCTGATGAAAATGAACAGGATGAAGTAGTGGAAACACCCCAATTTGTCAAGTGGGTTCTACAAGGCTCAAGTGCGATCAGGCACGTCTTGGCGTGGATTCTAAATCAGAACCCATCACTGGTCTATGAAGAAGAAGAAATGTTAGGTGAACCCTCTTCGATCAATGACTATGACATGAAAGAAGAATCCTTATTGGGCTTCATTCAACCCCTTGCTAGAAAGAAAGTCAATGGTGGAGCTTTACTATTAGATATGAGACTTGTCATGATAGGGCTTCTCATATTGAACAGCGGAATATCGTGTACTTCTTCCAGTCATGTCTCTTCTCATTCGTCAAGAGAACCTTCTGAAGAGGAAATTAATCGTGCAAAGAAAAAATCTAAACCAATAGCCGAATTGGGGGACATTTTGATAGACTTGGAGTACGACGACAGGTTTGACGAGGATATAAGATATATATTCGAATTGGAGTATCAAGATTCAGATGACGAGTGGCTGAACTCGGAAGAGGAAGTGGAGAAAGTACAAATAAGTCCTTCGGGCTCAAAGGAATCACCGAATGAGGAAGCTGTTTCAACAGCTATAAGATCGGATGAAAATGATATTGAATTTGATGAATATGGGAGAGATTGGCGTGACCTCCCAAGAGGACAAAACATCGAGTTTGAGCCATACTTCCTTGAACTTGTAAATGATTTCGAGTCAGGAAAAGACGGCGACGATCTGAAGTATTTCTTTTCATCGTGGAAAGAATTGGAAGAAACATTTGATTATATAGTTTTGAATAACTTGGAAGATAATGTGGAAGCCGAAAAGCTTGTTGGTCAAGCACTTTTGAACACCATATCGAAATCAATCAAAGATGAGATGGATAATAAAGAGTCAGATATGACACCTGACAAGATATATAAAATTTTGTCCTCTCCCGCATCGGATCTGGATGTCAGTAGCTCAAAAACTCACTCCAAGCTTATCGTTCCCATTTTCACCGTGACAAAATTTGAAGTCCTTCTTCATAATAACAGCAAGCTTGCCAGATGTATCATAGATGAGTTACTTATGTGTAGAGGATACAGGCGGGTTATCTTCTGGTTCCTTACGCATAATATCAATTTGTCAACTTTATTGATTGATTTTGTCTTCGAACTTATAACCGGTCTCAGAGGAGACTTCAAAAGAAGTGAACCTTACAAGCTTACCAGAAAGGGAAACAAAATCATTTTGAGTGATGTCGAGCAACTGATGTTAATTCATGAATTTTTGAGCAACAGTAGTATTTATTTATCAGCAGCTGATGGTATTGAGATCGATGAAGGCTACACGGTTGTCTTGGCGGAATCGGTAGCGAAGAAGTATATGGAGTTGCTATGCCTAATGATCAATCAATTGATAAATAAGGGTATAATAAGTTTGCAAAAAGACGAAAAAGACGATCGCATACATGACTATACAAACGAATTGAAGGTTCTCCTTGTTAATTGGGTCGGAAAGCTCCCCGCAGCCAGGGAACTATTTTTCAGGATAACCAACAACCACAGTAATAAAGTCAACTCAGAAATAACAGGTCAAGAGGAAAGTTTGAATCTAGACAGGGAAGCTGAAAAACAGCTCATCGAGGAATACTCAAATATGTCCACACCTATGATCTCTACTGATTTAGAGGATGATCAAAAGCATTACGAAGTTGTCAACAATTTTTTGAAACGGCTCTCCGCGGATATCAATTATGTAATAGAGAATCAGAGAAAGTCTCCTACACAAGCGTTTTCAGTCAGTCGTGTTTCCGAAGACTTCAAGTTCTTCATGGACAACTTCAATACACTATGCAAGATTGAGTACTTGGCTGAACTGTTATTTGAAAGGTTTGAGGATCTACTCTCGAACGGCTTGGGCGACAATGAAGCCTCGAAATCAGAGTTCAGTGAGCAGTTCTTGAATGGCAGCGGACAGTTCAGTTTAAACGTACAGGATCCTTTCGAGGAATCAAAGACCAAAAAAATAACTACCTAGATTTGATCTTTTCGAGGAAGATATGTACCTTTAGCATTAAAAAAATTGTATAATATTGTGAAATAAGAGATCAACTTCTCTCGTAGTCTGAGAGAATTAACCCACTGCTATCAATCGCTGCAGCAAAGAGCAGTTCCACGTAGAATCAATCATTTTTCGATCAAAGCTCTTGCGCTAAAAGTTACTATTTATGATGATTATATAATCCACTATCGGGTTCACCTCGACCTTGGAGCATTGAAAAATGGAAAACTGAAATCAATCGATCTTCCCCAATAGAATGGTCTTGAGTCAATTGCGTACTACACTCAACAGGACAGTAAACGCAAATTTTATAAGAATGGCTTCCAGTATTACTCCGGTAAGTGTGGCTACTGATTGAATAGCAATCGTGTCGATTATCAAATTGAAAAATTACTAACGAATGCTAGGTGAGAACCGCAAACGCACCACCACCAGCTGCTTCCTATTCGCAGGCCATCAAGGTCAATGGTAAGTGAATCATAAAAAGCTTAATTGAAGCATATCTAACATTTTTTAGGATTCATCTATGTGTCTGGTCAGATCCCTTACACCCCGGAGAACAAGCCCTTGTCTGAGAAACCTTCGATTGCGCAACAAGCAGAGCAGGTGATTTCCAATGTTTCCAATATTTTAGACGCCTCGAACTCGTCTTTGACCAACATTGTCAAAGCGACTATTTTCTTGACGGACATGAAGACCCAATTCGGCGAGTTCAACTCCGTCTACGCTAAGTATTTCAACGAGCACAAGCCTGCCAGGTCTTGCATTGCTGTCAAGGAGTTACCATTAGGCGTTGACTTGGAAATGGAGGTTATCGCCATTGAAAAGGAAGAGCCCAAATTGTAAGAATTTGTTGACATCAAATAATTCTCTGATGAGGTCATATTTCACTTAGTGACGTCTACCAAGAAGGAGGGTGTAAGACAGTAGCAAGTAAGATGAATATACGTTTGTTTTCCACTCACATTATTAACACAAGCTGTAGCAAAACATTACTCTCGCAAGTCTCCACCAGCCATTATTGAGGCATGGACTAGATGCAACTGTCATTTCATACCTAGATAGCTGAGCTTATTGTTGAGATATCTCCGACCAAGGAAGTTCATGAAAAATGGTCCCTTGGCCCAGTTGGTTAAGGCGTGGTGCTAATAACGCCAAGATCAGCAGTTCGATCCTGCTAGGGACCATTTTTTTTTTTATTTGTTTTGAGAATATATCGATTATAGGATAATCACTCTAAGAACGATCTAATCTCAATCAAGCTTTAAGATATATGCCTACATCCTTGTAAGTCGCTCGAATTCGATTGAAGCTCATTGCATAATAATACCCAAGAAGAGATATAGATCTGATGGAGAACAAACAGGAACCCGAACCAAGTGAAGATATGATCAACGGGGATATTGATTCTCAACTTCTTCCACTGCATCTCTCTGAGTTTTTGTCATTTTCTAAAGCCAGGGTTGGCTCAGGGTCGTCCAGCAAACAGACCAAGGGTAAGGACTTGGATTACGATACCACAGGAAACGTTGTCGTTGAGAGAATAGCAAGACAGCCGTCGATCACCACATTCACGTCATTTTCTCCATCTGTTTTGGACTTACCCTCGATAGTTACATCCAGGGATTTCCAAAAATCGATGGTAAACTACCATCAGCTCATAGACAAGGCGGACAATCTTCGATCGGCATTGCTACAAGTGTCGAATGCCGCCAATGAATTTGGTCTGGCATTGGAAGATACTATAAACGAGGTGCCCAAGGTGAATAATGCAAAAGTTGTGAATGATGGGATCATGAATTCCGCAGGTTTACAGTATATGATAGGCAGCAATGAACAAATCTTGAGCAAGATAGTTGAGCGAAGTTTCGTTCAACCACTCAAGAAAGAAGTCAGGGGTTTGGAAGAACAATACAATCTAAATCATAAATATTACCAACAAGAGGTGAAACAAAAATCGAAAACGTTGAGAGAAGCAGAAAAAGAGAATCTCAAATTATCGAAAAAGAAGACGAGGAACTTGAACACGTACAAGAAGAATCTAGCCAACCTTACCGGCCATTTGGAAGAAATTGATAGATTGAAGTATGACTACTACCATGAGGTCAACTCGATGCTCGAGACGTTCAACAGCAAAAACTTATTGATCAAAGCTGGTTCTTTGGTTAGAGCACAACTCGAGATATACGAGGGGGTGGCGAAGAAGGGCTGGACCGGAGGAGGTTTGGACGACTTGCTATCGCTCTCGCCTGATCTCTTTGAAATCGCTGAAGACACAACAGGCTATGACAAGTCGAATCCATTGGCTACTTCAAATATTCCGTCAAACGAGGAGTTCTCTCACAACTACAACTCCGATGAAGAAGGGAGCGTCGATGACCAAGATGACACAGTCGAGGTCGATACTTTGGAGGAGAGGGGTGACACCTCAAGCGTAATAGGCCCCAGTAGGGAGATAGACCGAGCGATCCCACATAATACAGATGACGAAAGTCGTTTCACTAAGGGCTCTCACGAACTGGTGCATGCCAAGCAGCACTCCGTGGATGAATCCTTCTCTCTACCAGTGATAAACACAAATAACTCCATTTTCAGCCAGAAGCAAAGGCAACCGGACGACTCCCACTCGCCTACCTCAATGGATAGAGTAAACAAGCTGAACATCCTCGACGAATTGGACGATTAGCAGCATCTCTAGCCCATCCTACGGTCGCTGTACAGCCACATTGACTGCATTATTAGCCCAGTAGCAAATACATACTTACTTTTCGAAATCAAATACATGTGCGTCGATTCTAAACGTTTTGGTCTAGTGAAAGTCTACTAACCCTCTAATGAACCCTCTACTATACCCTCTAATATACCCTCTGATATACCCTCTGATAAATCCTCTACTATAGCACTCCAATATACCACCTAAAGTATACTTGGTCGCAGCCACAGTAGCTTACAGTTCTCAATTGCTCCAAATACTGACTGCAAAACCCAGTCCTTTATCTAGCGAGGAACATACATACAAAACGAGACATATAGATTGTCTCGGCTAGTGTATGAAAATTGAAAATCTCAATGAGGGTTCCAACCCCGATGAGAAAAGTCGTGTGGTGACCAATGGAGACTTGGCTCGAGGATTGAAAAAGTCCAAAATTTTTCACCTACAACTGGTAGGAATAAGATTATCATAACATAGATTGTAAAATACAGTAAGAAATGGCTCCAATCGTAAGTATTTGATTTTATCAAAGTGAGGAATGAGACAGGAAATCCCTTGAACGGGTCATTGTGCAAAGTGTTTTTTTTGAGCTGAGCGATCTGGCATCCTCTGGCCTTTTTTGACACTGGGAAGGAAGAATGAAGATAGATTTATATTCATAAACCTCGCAAACCCGTCCCTGGGCTATGCTGTCTTTATTCCCATTCTTCGCCAACGGCGAAGGATCTGAATAAGAGTGCGGTAGGCTAACATGGGATTTAGACCAACAAGAAAGCTAAGGCTGCTAAGAAGTTCGTCGTGGACTGTTCTGCTCCAGTTGACAATGGTGTCTTCGACCAAGATGCTTACGTTAAGTACTTGGTTGAGCACATCAAGGTCGAAGGTATCGTCGGAAACTTGAGCAGTGACATCTCTGTCACCGCTGAGGGCAACAAGGTTGTTGTTGTTTCTAACATCAAATTCTCCGGTAAGTACTTGAAGTACTTGACTAAGAGATACTTGAAGAAGAACCAGATCAGAGACTGGATCAGATTCGTCTCCGTCAAGCAAAACCAATACCAATTGCAATTCTACTCTGTTGCAGAGGAGGACGAAGAGGAAGAGTAAATGCGTGGCATCAGGTAGTTTCCTGTAATTATTACTTTCAGACGTAGTTGATTTCACCCGTTTACTTGAAGTGGGTTAAAGGTTTACGAATATACATCTAATATCTCATAAAATCGTTCTTGTAGCCATAGTATTGAGCTTGATCGTCTGAAATGACAAAATGATGAAATTGCTTGAATTTCTGTCAGATTTTTCCCAGATTTCTCTCAGCTGCATCATGGCCGTCGTAGTGTGCTCCAGTCGCAGTCCAAAACTTGGTACCGGCGATATTTTAACGTCTAATTCAGAATCGTTGGCATCGATGAAATCGTTTTATAAATTTTGAGCGCGATAGTAAACAATATTAAATTTGTTTCACATTTGTTTAAAGTTGATTCACTGTGCTCAATTGTCTCTATAAACAGTGTCTAGTTGAGTATAGACATCCTCATGTTGAGTCCGGAAAGCAAAGATGTATCAGAAGGCGCACTTTCAAGTGTTCGGGAGAATGCATTAAATATCAGAAGAGGAAGCCACTTAGATGAGGAAGCACCTAAAAGTAAACAAAGGAAAGTAAGCGGTGGCAAGGAGAACATCATGGGTGATATACACGGGAGAGGACGTACTATGATGTACTCAGAACATGAGAAGAACACGTTCAATCGAATGTCACGAGTGGAGGACAATCACACAAGGTTGTTGAAGATGAGCAAGACCATAGACATGAAAAGAGATGAGATATTCCAGTTGAACAGCACGATAATGACACTAAAGACACAGAACGCCAATCAGAGGTTCGAGAACTTTAAGCTTGATGATCAGTTGGCCAAACTAAAGCAAGAGCACATGTTAATGCAAGATCAGATTTCTGAGTTGAGACACCACGAACAGGAATCATTGAAGAGCTTGCAGTCGAAATACGAGCTCACTACACGTCAGCTCAACTTGTCCCAGGAGGAGAAGATAAGCAAACTCAAGGAGAAGGTCACAAAGGAAATCGAGGCAATAATCAACGATAATGTGCGGAGAAGCCAAGCGGACAAAGCACAGCTTCAAATTAAACACGACGACCTCGAGAAACAGATCAAATCTCAAGAGCAGGATCTCAATAGAAGATTGATCAAATTGAAAGAAGACTACAACAAGAAGTTGATATTGTCGAAAGCTACCATGGATCAAAAAATAGAGACTTTGAAGGGCGATTTGAGAAACCTCGATAGCACCAAGCGTGAAGTAGAATACCAAATAATAACAACTGAAAAAGATATAGAGACAGAGATTAAAGGCGCCAACTCAGAGTTAAATATCCAAATGAGTGACTTGGAAGGTCAATTTGGAGCCAAGGAAGAGGTCATTAATGAGCTACAAAGAGAGTTAGATGATACGAGGGACGCGATAGAGCATTCCAAATCCCAAAGTATTGAAAAGCGAGAAAAGATTGAGCAGTTAAATGAAAAAATTGGGTCTTTGTCGAATTCTATTTCAAATCAGGAGTACGAAAGAAGATATCTCCACAACCGACTTCAAGAGCTTAAAGGCAATATCAGAGTTTTCTGTCGAATTCGGCCACCCAATCCAGATGTTGATGTATCTTATATTGGGGTACCAGATGATGAGTTGAATGAGGATGCCTCGCAAAACCTCGTTATTCGCAAAGATAATGAAGAAACCACCGGGTCATATGGCATGAGACTGAGTCCAGAATACAAGTTTCACTTTGACAAAATATTTTCCTCTTCACTGACCAATGAAAATGTATTCGAAGAGATTTCGCAGTTGATACAATCGTCGTTAGATGGCTATAATGTCTGCGTATTCGCATATGGGCAAACTGGCTCGGGTAAAACGTACACGATGTTACATCCAGAGAATGGTATGATAACTCTTTCAATAAAGAAAATTTTTGAGGATATGGAGGATTTGAAACTGAAGGGTTGGGAATACTCTCTCGAGGGACAATTTCTTGAAATATACAATGAGACGCTCATCAATCTTCTTGCCTCAGATCCAAAAGGAGTTAAACATGAGATAAAGCATGACGATACATATGGAAGAACTACGGTGACAAATTTAACGACAATCCGACTAACATCTGTTACTCAAGCAGAATCAATACTCAAGCGGGCTTCCAAGAACAGATCCACTGCAGCAAGCAAAATGAACGAAAGATCATCGAGATCACACCTGATTTTTATACTTAAAATAAAAGGTAAAAACTCAGAATCTGGAAAACAGTGTGAAGGTACGTTGAACCTTGTTGACTTGGCAGGATCTGAGAGAATCGCTAATTCCCAGGTTCGCGGTGATCGCCTCAAAGAAACACAAGCTATCAACAAATCCTTGTCTTGTTTGGGGGATGTGATTTTTTCCTTGAATCAACTGCAGGCTCGCAAGGAATCACCCCATCACATTCCTTATAGAAATTCCAAGTTAACGTATCTTTTGAAACACAGCTTGGGCGGTAATTCCAAGACATTGATGTTCGTCAATATATCTCCTATGTTGAAGGATTTCAATGAAAGTGTGAACTCTTTGAGATTTGCCACCAAGGTGAACAATACCAAACTAAACAGACAAAATAAATAAGTTGAATTCGTAAAATACATTAAATTCTATTTTCAAGATTCTATTAACAAGTTACCATCGGGGGCGTAGTTTGATGCAATTCGCAAGGCATTCAGATCTCGAAGTTGTTCCCATTCTTCTCCGTAGTTATCCAGAGCCCATTTAGCTACCTTATCTTGATGTCTGGTCTCTAGACAGTAATTATGCATGGCTAATAACATACCTTTATCAAACTCGATATGATAATCTTTCATCTCCTCTATCACCTGAAAGGACTCTTCAATAAAACCATTGTATACGTGTGCTATTATATATTGACGAAATATGGGGTAATTGGGTATTACTCCGTACTTCGATATGTTGTTCCAGAACTTGAAGACATACCTCATGTCACTATAAGTATATGTCTTAATCATTATTTCCACGGTTTTTTCATTTATGCCACCTGACTCCTTGTTGTCAGTTGACATTGCCAAGAATAGATCGTTGGCTTTGGGTACGTCTTGTAGGTTACAGTAAGCTTCTAGAACACAGTTTTGTAATCCGATATCCTGTTCGGGTATATTGACATCCATCTTCAAGTATTCGTGTATTTCTTCAACTCCTTCCTGATATAATTTATCTCCAAATTCTTGGAACAAATACATGTAGATTTCCCTCAGAGGAGGTAAATGGAAGTGAATACCATGAAGTTCATTCAACTTCTTCATTTGGCGAAAAATCAATAATGCTGCATTATGTCTGTCCACCCCACAAAAGAATTTTATTGTCGGAAGATACGACTCAAACGGAACATCAAAATACTTGTGAAGCTCTCCATATAACACCCAGTTAGTTTCAAAAGTCGCTTCATTCTTATAAGTGATCACGAATTCATGCAACAAGTCAAATAACTGTCTGTATCTCCGAGCAAAAGTACCTTTTGTGGGTAATTTCCTTGCTGAATCCTTGTCGATTTTGGGTAACTCTCTTTTCAACATCTCAATAGTGTCACCAACGTACTCTGCTGCTAACATTTTATCCGCAAGTAGAGTTATCGTCTCTATTCCACATTGTGTGTTCACCATTTGCTGTTTTATCATTTTAAACATAGGGAAAATCTCTTCTATGTTTTCCTTGAACCGACAGGATGATATTATCAAGTCATTCAAAGTTTTATGCAAAGTTATATCAGAATACTGTGACCATGGTACGACATTTGACAAACTTTCTTCGAAAAGCGATGTTGCCTTCGAAAGGTCCTTGAGCTTCAATGCCTTGTCTATTCTATATTTGTACGAATAGACGGAAGGCTCTATGACGTGACTTTCCTTAAAGCTTTTTGATAGATTGGTGACGAACTCGCCATCCGGATCTAGATCCGTCAGACTCAAAACAACCTGTAAGACCGCATCATATACGTCATTTGGATTTCCTTCCGTTGTACGATCTTTCACGATATCGAGAACCTTCTCCAAAATGTGGGCCGAATTTCCCGTATTTTGCTTCATAATGTTAACATAAATGAGGCATCGAATAACCATCTCAGGTGAGTAATTGTTTTCATTTTTAATAATGTAGTTGCTTATGCCTTCATTTAGTACTTGGAACTGAGGCCTATGCCAAAGAGTTACTAAGAAAGAGAGTACGATGTCTTCGGATATTGTCTGTTGATCAGTTGAATCCATTATCTGCCCGAACCCATGAAGCTTTGCACTTCTCTGTAAAGAGTTCAAGATTGAATCAATATTAGAACATGTTTGTAAATCCTCGTTAAATGCGTCTAAATCGTTCAATAGAGACAATAGCCTTAACGATGTTGCTGGTAGTATGTCACTCAATTCTGAAGAGCTAACCGTAACGTTAATCACCTCTTGTATTTTCAAAATGTTTCTATCCAAATCTTTGTATTGGTGGATCTTTAGTGCTTGATCTTCAAACTTTCTCTCGATAAATTCAATCAACAGCACGAAAAATTGATTCCCTATCAATGAAACTCTCTTCAGTTCCTTAGCAGCAGATATGAAAGTCGTAAATAAATCAAGGTTAAGCGTACCCTTGCTCTCGTGATACTTGAAAAACTCAAGGACAAATAGTTCTGTTAGTGTTTTTGAATGCATTAAATAGCCCAACGGCTTCCTTAAATCCCCACCATTTATCTTTGTTGCCACTTCCAAGAGCATAATTTCGAGTTTTGGCGATACCTCGGATGTTCCTTCTGCTAAATTCAGTGCTATTCTTACCACGTATTGTGGTATGTGTTTCATGTCGACCGAATTCAACGCCATAAAACTCTTTATAAATATATCCACTAACTCGTCTCTATTTATCACCTCTGAACTGCTTTTTGACTCATCCAACTGTTCTATCTGCCTCATAATCGAGTCAATTGTAGGCATTATTCGTGGATTTGCAGAAAAGTCTGGAGTCTCTTTGACAAACTCTCGTAATTTTAATGCCAAAGTTCTTTTTTTAGCCTCATCATTTAAGTCTGATGTTCTCATGTAATGTCTCATCTCCTCTAGTCTACTGTCGACTTTGCTTAAGCGTGCATCCTTTTTCGGTTCTTCTATTGTCACTTCATTCTGTAGCTGAACATTCTTGGTTCTCTTCTTGAACGCACCTAGCCAAACCTTAGTTCTCGCCTGCCCAGCAAAAGGGCAAGAGTACTTCCTGAGGATTCTTATACCAGAATTCAGATATCTGTATCGGAACACTCCGAGTGCTTGTAGTCCTAAAGCCATCATTTGGCCCCATGAGATGAGATTAGAATCGAATTTTTTCTTTGGATTTAGATGCGCGGTTCTATATTAATGATCGATATATAATGGTGACTAGCTACCCTCTCCCGTCGTACTCTGGAAGATGTTTTTGGAACCTTCTGATAGCCCAATTCTTTCCTATAAATTTAACATTGGGGTCGCTAAGACCCTCGGTTGTTGTATATTCCTTCCAATATTTTGGATCTCTAAATCTGGGGTCTTCTGGCTTGAAGACTGCCAACAGCTCTCGTATCTTAAGGACGGAATCCCTTAGTTCAGCTGCTAGGTTTGATCTGAGGTTCTGAGCCTCCCTGCCGCTTTTGAGTTCCTCTGATAAATCTTCTGGATTTTCATTATTCAAGTACTTTTTACATAAACGCCTCCAGTGTGCTCTATAGTACTCGAGACGATCGTCATTGATAGGATCCCCAATGTTGATGTGAACTTCAGCCCCTACATTAGAAGGCAAGTAGCGAGACAATCCTTCTTCTGCAGCATTTTCGGGTGCTACCTTCTCAAAACCGAATGTGAATATGGGCACCACGATTGGTGCTTTTGTGGGCTCTAAAACTAATCTGGATAATCCCCATTTGAAATATCTCATGGAGTTATTGTAAGGCTCTTCAAGCTGGAGCACAAATCCCTCTGGGAACACATGGAACCAAGAAGTCTTATTGCGAATAAATGGCGATTTAGACATCAACACGTTTGTGGTGGCACCCGAGGGTTTTACGAACTTCACTAGCTCCTTAGATGCAATGTTAGTTTTGGTATGCACATCCTGTAATAACGTAACTTTTTCTGCATCTTTTACTCCAGGAGTGAATTCGAGATCAAGTGTGTCGTCAGGACTCAAAATCCTGATGGCCGCATCAATAGATCCCTGGAAAGGCCCCTCCCCGAACCTTTTAGTGCCCAAAATCTTTCCCAAATTGAAAAACCATGAAAGCGGTTTGTTGGAGAAACAGATGTTGTGGGCACCCAATCCCCATCTGATCGTATCGATGTCCAGGTGAAATCTCCAGGGAAGTGCAGCATAGAATGTGGGGTCATCCACCACCGACATATGGTTCATGATCGTCATGAGTGATCTGTCTTCCTCCCTCGCACGCTTCAATGCAATGTCGAGCTTCTCCACACCATGTACATGTGGTTTATAGAGCAAATTCAAAAAGAATTTGGACTGCAATATCATCATCAAGCAAGTGGCATGTGATGCATAATTCCACCATTTCGAAGTTCTTGGATAATCGGATAGAAAATCATCGCCTCTTTTCAATACCGCAGGAAATGACATCTCACTGCTACAGGAAACAGTTTATTATCGTCAGACGTAGACGAATCCTGTGATTGACACTGTTAAATTTTTTTTTTTGTAAGTGAGAAGCAATGCTTTTGATCTGCAGAAAAGAAAAAGGTCTGGAGAAACCTCACGTTGGACTTTAAACCACATTTACACCACCTGTCGAAGAATATCATGTAGTCCTAGTGAAACATCCAAATCCCCGAGGTGTCCCTCTCTGAACCTGTCGAAAATTTGGGGCAAGAACTGTGTTTTTAGGTATAGATCGAACTCTTGAATATCGTTGTCGCAGATATTGTAATACCTGGAGCAAAGATTCTCGATTTCCTCGTTATTCTTCAAATCGACGGAAGCAATTTCTTCGAGCAATTGCAGACGGTATTCTACGAAGTCCGAGCTGTGAATCATAAATAGTCGCTTGTCGAAGTGATGTGGAGCGTTACCGTCTCGCAGAGGTGTACAGATCGAGATGCCCTTTCGGTAGGAATCATAGGTGACAAAGTTTGCCATGAGTTCGTCTTTGAGCTCTGACTTGTAAATAGAAACTCCGCTATCGTATCTAAGTAGAGGCACCGTGTTGGATGTGTGCTCAATGTCGGCTTTAGCTTGACTGGTGTAGTTATTTACGTACGATTCGAAATATGTAGTGAACAAACTGGAACGAGCCTGATCTGGCGTGACAAGATCATAGTAGTGTGAATGTATATTGGTGTCATACCCAGTCACAGGGCCTTGCTCCTGGTGGACCAAGTTATTCGTGGGCATATCCAGAGAGAATAATAATATAAAAATCACAAATGTTCAGCGCTTATTGGAAACAAATATATTTCCAATGCTACAATACTCGGATCCATTTGCATTTAAAGAGAGGCTATTCTCTAAAGACTTGAGTTCCAAAGTACTCCGTTACAAGCAGCTTATGTGGCAGGATAAGGAAACCAAAAGCGACACTTCTCTTGTATACTTGGTTTTGAAAACGAACCTCGTCTTCGACGACCGCTACTACCTCTTTCTTTTCGGACTTCAAGGAGCCAACGAGAGTCATTGGTTGTTATACCAGGATGTGTGCTACCAAATCCGCTTAATTGCAGAAACGTTGCACAGAAATACGGGCTATTTGAGGCTAATCGACTTTCCGCTAACCGACATCAAGGAAACGTGCTATGTTGTAGGCATGACATTCAAGCCCATCTTCTTTGTTCCTGTAATGGAAAAGCTCAAGATTACCGTACATTACCACACTGACCATTTGAATGACCCCTATATACCACTAGTGAATGATGCGAGCAACATATCTGATCGTCTGGGTTCTCTGATGGATGGCCAATTTGATGGGTTTAATCAAAGACAGGGTTACGTGACTTCTCCATACTCATCCAGAGACTCGTTTGAGCCACTTCTGCTGGACTTTGAGCCTACCAGACACCGAGAAGAGAATATTATCCAGTTCACAAGCAGGTATAATCAAATGTGGGTGTTGGTATCTATGCTCAACAGGGAATACACAAAACTTGTGAACTAACATCAGACAGAATTCTAACACCTCCGAACTCATATTTCAGGAGCACCATCATGGAATATAGCGTCTTGAGAGTGCTTGGGAATGCTGATGTCAAGTAGCTGCAAAATTGCAAATCTGATGAAGCCTGTATATGGCAAAGGCAGATGAGATGCTATATAAAAAAATTTCATCTCATCTCTAAAATTCTTGCCATAGAAAAGTTGTACTTGACGATTTTTTTTGGAGGCAGAAGCACTGAACAGCATGAGAATAAAGAAGAAGGGAACAACAGGTAATGCTAAAAACTTTATCACAAGGACGCAGGCAGTGAAGAAGCTTCAGGTTTCATTGGCGGATTTTCGTCGTCTCTGTATTTTCAAGGGAATCTATCCAAGAGAACCGAGAAACAAAAAGAGAGCTAATAAGGGATCCACAGCACCTGTGACATTCTACTACTCCAAGGATATCCAGTACTTGCTTCATGAGCCCATTCTAGCCAAATTTAGAGAGCATAAAACATTCGCTAAGAAATTGCAGAGAGCTTTAGGTAGAGGAGAAGTCAGCGATGCACAAAAGTTGGAGACCAACCGTCCAAAGTATGCATTAGACCATGTTATTAGAGAGAGATATCCAACCTTTTCAGAAGCCTTGAGAGACTTGGATGATCCATTAAATATGTTATTCTTATTTGCTAACATGCCAGCCACTGATAAAGTGAGCCACAGGGTGACAAAGGATGCAGAGAAGTTGACCAGCTACTGGATGGCGTATGTTGCCAAGGAGAAACTTTTGACAAAGGTTTTTGTCTCTATCAAAGGTGTCTACTACCAAGCTGTTGTGAAGGGACAAGAAGTAAGATGGTTAATCCCATTCAAGTTTCCAAGTAATATACCTTCGGATGTCGATTTCAGAATAATGTTGACTTTCTTGGAATTCTATTCTACTCTTTTGCATTTCGTGCTCTTCAGGTTATATAATGATGCCAATCTCATTTACTCTCCAACCATCGACATGGCCAAGTTGAAAGGAATTGGAGGATTGTCATCATATGTATTGAAGTCCAAAGACCAAGGTATTTCAACCATCTTGTCAAACAAAAACGGCACTTCGACCAACGGAGACGCCACAAAGGAAACGACTTTGTCGAGCAAAGAACTCCAGAAGGCATTGGCTGCTGATAGGAAGGAAAGCGATAAAGACGAATCTGAAATAGCTGAAGTCGTTGAAGATGTCGAATTGGATGAGTTCGAAGCCAAGAACAAAACCACAGGAGACGTGTTGGAACAACCATCGAAACATCAAACCCCCACGTCGATTTTGTTTTCTAACTTCATATTCTTTGTCGGCCGTGAGGTTCCGCTCGATGTTCTTGAGTTCTGTATTTTATCTTGTGGAGGCTCTGTTGTATCCGAAATATCATTAGATGAACTAAAGATTAATCAACCAAAAGAATTCGAAAAGTTGGACCTCCTGAACATCACCCATCAAATTGTTGACAGACCCAAGTTGAGTTCGAAAGTCCCCAACCGTACATACATCCAACCACAGTGGATTTTCGATTGTGTCAACAAGGGGGAGTTACTTCTGGTCTCTCGTTATGCGGTAGGGGAAACTTTGCCCGCTCATTTGTCACCCTGGGGAGATGCTGGAACTTACAATCCAGAGGAAGAGACGAAAGAGGATCCAAATGTATCTAACGAAGAAGTCTCTGAGGATGAAGCTGCTGATGAAGAAGAAGCTTCTGACGTTGAAGAAGATGAGGACGTTAAGGCTCAAAAAGAATTAGAGATGGAGGCTGCTGGTATCAAATACTCCGAAATAGAAAACGGCAAGCGTGATAGTTCCAAGTCCAAGAAGAGATCTGCAGAAGAAGAAGAGAAGGACCTCAAGAAGATCATGATGACTAACAAACAACGTAAGTTGTACAAGAAGATGCAATACGGAATAGATAAAAAGGAGGAAAGACAAACAGAGTTAGCCAAGAAGAAGAGAAAGTTGGAGAAGGCTAAGCATGATTTGAAAAAGTCCAACTAAGCATTAAATACTAGTTCATATATGTCTCTAGTCAGTTCTAAAAAATTCATAATCTGTGACATGAAGCATTATTCCCTAAAGTAGTTTTTTTTTTTCTTAAGTAGTACATATTTCACTTTCTCTTATTCAAGTGTCTACAATCTTGGTCAGCACCAAAGAAGTCATTCCATATAGATGATTTGTCCCTTCGGTACGAGATCGGTGAAAAGGTTCT
Source organism: Debaryomycetaceae sp. ZIM 2471 (assembly GCA_031081905.1). Classification (NCBI taxonomy): domain Eukaryota; kingdom Fungi; phylum Ascomycota; class Pichiomycetes; order Serinales; family Debaryomycetaceae; species Debaryomycetaceae sp. ZIM 2471. The sequence continues at coordinate 115,243 of JARYTF010000001.1, read as the reverse complement.
ATTCAAATGGATTAAATGCATATGTGGGCAAGGTACTTGACGGGAAAAAGGATACTGAAAGATTGATAAGCTCTTCAGAATGGAATGTCTCTGAGTTGATTGATAATGACACAAGTGGACATGATGATGTAGTTGATGACAGAGTAGTTGCCAAGATGCTACAGGTTTCTGGATTTGAGAGTGATATCACGAGGAAGGAGAAGGATGAGATAAAGAGTGCATTGAAACGTCAGATTGGCATGATCAATCATGTGTACAAGTTTCTGCAATCGAGCACGGTTGATACAGAAGTTTTCAGGCTAATCCCCAGCGACCACAAGGTCCCAAAAAGATTGAATTTGAAACAACTACAGGAAGAAGTCGAGAGGACAGGGTCCAAGACAGATGCATCCATGGGTGAAGTCAGTAACAGTATTAAAAACACCTTGAATCTCGAAAATTCCTACTTCACGATAAAAAGAGAGTAGGATACGGTCATTTATCATATAAATATCTATAATCATGAACTTTTAATGCCTATTTGTTCAAAACTCTTGAGTCCATATACATGCGGTCGGGAACTTCAAAATTGATGAGGTTTTTCAAAAAGTCCTTTAGCTTCAAAAGGTCTTTGTTCGCTTGATTCACCTGGTCCACATCTGTAGATTTAGATACGTTCACGTAAGCTTTCACTTGAAAGGTGTTTGACTCGTCCAAAAGTTTGAGTTTTATTTTGTCGCTGACCGAGCTATCAGTCCAATCGTCGTCTCTTATAAGTATTTTGTAGATTTCGATCACGACATCTCCATGGAAGAACCGGATACCTTTTATCCAGTATTGATTAACAACATCGTATCCCAAGTCTTCCAAGAATTGTAAGAATGAGTCTTTTCTGTTGCGAGACAATTCGACAATCTCCTTGTGTTCTTTCGGGGCCTCCGTAACCTCGCCGTCCTCTTTATCATCAGATTTCTCATTCTCCTTCTTCACTTGGATGTCGTTCTCCTTTTTTATTTGCGTATCATCGTTGTTCTCTCCGGACTCTTGTTTATTGTCTACGTCTATCATCTCAGCATCTCCATTTTCGGGTGTTTGTTTTTTTACCAACACATCTTCCATCACTTTGGTGTGATGATGCACCAACGTACTTTCATAGATGTTTTGAGCTGAGCATGTCTGATTCTTGCCTGCAATTGGAATATCTGCTATGTGCAACGTCCAATGACGCTTTACGTTCTCGCCAGTGAATAATCGCTCCACAAAGATATTTGTTTCCTCGTCGTCCTTTATGACAGGCTGTGTGAGATCAAAGCCTTTCCCCTGAGTCTCGTCCCAGATCGTGATACATCGCATGTAATGCTGCTCAATCTGATTCACTTTACCTGCTTCCACTTTTGGGCGAAACACATTGTGAGGTTTAGTGACCAAATTATACGTTGTGATGGGTTCAGGTGACAAAAGTCCCGTAAACGCTTGTAACGTCGAGATCGTCTGGACGTACTTCGGATGCGGTATACTAGATACCAACAATAATTGGTGAACCATGCTACAAAGCGTTTTATTTATCTAGGATTTTTCATTAGATATAATTTCTATATATTACACAAATCCGCTCCTCAGTTGATCCATCGTGTGAAAACATGCTACATACCCCGGCCATATGTACCCGTAGTGCTGGATCATTGATCCTTCTTGCTCTCGAGCGGCTCCTTACTTGTGTCCTCCATGAATGCGACCACAACGTAGCTGATCAAAACGATATTGGCCACCAAGGCAGATATACCTCCACTGATTATTGCGTTGTTGTTGAACAAGTACTGGCAAACGAAGAATGCAGTTATCGGGAACACTATCATTGCTGCCGTGAAGAATACCAATTTCTGTACCACTGTTCTACAGAGTCTGTTAGTATCAAATGTCACCATTGAATGGTCGTGAAGAAATCGCACCGTAGCAGCTTTTCTATTTCTTTCGGGACACCCGTCTCTATCTTGTACTTACTTGGGAATATCTGTTGTCATTCTGTATGATCTCGCTTGTCTTCCGTCTCCAACTACGTCGTTTGAAAGCACTTTCGTCTTCTATTGAATTTGGAAATGAAAATTACACAAAAGTTGATGAATATCATATTTCAGTAATCCTTCACGGAGGAAACATTAAAACCAGCTTGATAGTTTGAAGTCGTCAGTCTTTTCTTGTATTTGATCCGTCTTCAAGATGAGATTTTCAAGTCCTTCAATTATTCTGGTAGCCGTATTGGCAAGTGTTGTATGCGGGTTCAAAGATACCTCTTCTTTTTACTCAAACAAGCATTTGAGTGACTTCCAATATATCACTGAGTCGTCAGAGTTGTCGCAAGTAGTGAGAGGGTTTACGGAAGAAGTGTGCAATTCGGACAGCTCCAAAGTGATATTTTACCGTGTGAACAATTTGGACACCAAAAGACCAGAGGAGGACGGTACCTTCATCAAGCACGTCCACTACGGGTCCAATAAAATGTTGGACTTGGAGTTGGGATCTGCGTGCGATGGCGGGAAGGTAGTATATTACAACAACTTTGTTCCTGGAGACGAGAGCCCTCAGATTGCTATTGTTGACGTCGAGGATGGAAAGAAGCACTACATCAGCGAATTTTTGAATTCGACCAATGCTCACATTATAGTTCAAGGAAAGCCATCGTTCCATAGCCCCGAGTCGAGAGTAAATGGCATAAAGCACTACATTGAGGATAAGATATATGACAACTTGAATGTCGATGTTCATGCAAATGCCAGAATTGACAAGAGGGGTTCGCCAACGGAAGATGACGAATTTGAGAAAATACAACAAGAGGTAGAAGATGACTTTAAGGCAGCCCAATCATTGATTGCGGAGGCTGGCGATAGTGTTGTTACAATTGCTGGTGATGACAAGGATTCGTCGATAAAGTCTGGAGATGACTATGTACAAAACAGCTCCAGCTTATTCACTAAATATCAGTTTTTTACTGCTGGAATTTGGCTGTGTCTTATTGTTTCTGGATTTTTACTTTTCATTTTGTATCAAGCATTAACTTGGGTAACCTCTGTTGAGGTTTCATACAAAGCCTTCGAAAAACAGGTCGACTATGAAAAGAAAAACGAGTGAAATACTCTTATTTTAATTATCTAGCTTACTGGTTCATTTCATCTTTTCATTAAATAGAACACTCTCACAATTAAGAAACCGAAAGTCCAAAAAGCCAAATCAGTAGACGTATGGGATTATCTTGTAGGGAACTCTCTGTTCGTATTCTTCCCATTGTTTCCCGTATTTGGCTCTGCATTTTGCTTCGTCCCTGGTTTGTCTGTGAATGAGCAATGTCCCAAAATAAAACACATAAAAGTAGGTTATCGGAGTTTGAAAACCTGTTGTCAAACACCACGACCAACCAATTAACCAGTCTCCAAAATAATTGATGTGTTGCGAATATCCCCACCATCCATCGCAAAGCAACTTTGATCCTGTGCTGGTTGAAATACTTTTGAGGTTCAAATGGTCAAGCTTTCCTTTCTTGAAGTCTGATTTTTGCTGATTAGATGCATGGAAAATATAGAATCCAAGAAGGTTGAGAAGAACGATGAAGGTGATCTTGGTCCAACCCAAAGTGACAAAATTCTCAGGAAGTGAAATGTAACGAGCTTGGAGGGAATATGACCAAGGCAACCATGCAAGATCACCAAAGCACAACATGAACCCAAATCCATCGGTAGTAATATCGATCATCGTTAAACAACCATCCTCATTCAAGATTCCTTCAAAGATATAAAATGCCTCCAACAAGTTGACCAATATCATTGAGTCCGTGACAGTTCCATACTTGCTATATTGGTGGTACGCACAGGACAAGTTGATCAAAAACATCAAAAGCATTCCTGGGCGCAACTCGCAAAACAACTTGATGTCCCAAGATCCGATCCTGGGGTTCAATTCACGGCCAATGAACCAATCGTAAAGCCAATTGCCCGTGTTTCCGTTGACAGACAAAATCCTCTCTCTTGTGCCCACTCCGTTGGGCTGTCTCAAAGGCACAAAGGACATGAGATACACGCAATGGGCCAATGCATACGAGAAAATTATGGTCACCATGATCAACTTCAACTGGTTCTCGTAGATGAACAGCAAAAGATTAAACTGGCCGTCCTTGCCCTGAAAGCCTAACCACAGAAGTATCAACACGAAAATCACCGATACAGATCGCCCGTTAATCGTGTAGGGCAATTGCGTGCCATCTCGAAGCTCGACACCTTTCGCAGGCTGTCCTGGAACCACCACGTCCAACACCACGAAGCCGAAAAACCACACCAAATAAAACGCCCAACACCAAGGGTCAAAGCAGAGCGCCTTCACGCCCGTCCAATCGCTCGGAAGCTGTCTTGCGATCCGGCCGAGATCAAAGCTAATTCCTTGCACGGAATACTGCTCGTTTGCAATCAACCCAAGTAAGATGATGAAAGCAGGTAGCAATGTACTAATTCCACAAGCTCCCACCACGCCGAAAAACTCGCGGTGCGTTGTCCTTGGATTGAGCTTATTGTCCGTCCTAGCTTTACTGTCCATGACTCCTTACTCAGATAATAGTTCTCTGCCTTAGGTACACTGAGCCGATACACTATGCGACGTCGCCTATACGATGAGCCCTATTTGAAATAGTGACACAAAGCTGCAGCCACGCCCGCTTTTGTCTATCGAAGAGTAGGTGCTTGAGAGAAGGACCATGTTGATTGACGGCGGACGGGTCGGACGCATGCGAATGAAAGGAGATACTCGCTGTGTCGTGTCATTGGTAGATTCACCGTAGAGCCGAACGTTGTTAGAATAGACAGGACTTTGTCAAGACTAGGCGCTGCCCGGTGAGTATTGTTCTATTTCGCACTACTACTACTAGCAACCCTATCCATGCACCACTCCTGTGATCACTCCTTCGGCTCTACTATACCCATCACAAGACAATACTAGACGGACTGAGAACCCACAGAACAATCCTTCCTCCTTGCACCTCTTAGTTACGAAATCGACACATCTATGTCACGTTGTGCGCAGAACGGAGTGGCCACCTGTGCGCCAGCCTGAGCATGTGGACCCGACATGCGGTAGGTGTGGAGCAAACCAGCACCCTTGACTCCGCTCTGCGATGTCCAGTGCGATGTCTAGTGCAATGTCAAGTGCGATGTCCAGTGTGCTGTGTAACGGTCTGCCTTCCAGACTGCCTCGCAAGTGTGGTCGCATCATCACATCTGGCCGGGCGCTGGTGCCAACGCTGCACGCCCGCACAGCGTTGGCCGCCCGCCCCACCCGTTCCACCCGCCTCGCCTGCTGCCCGCCCGCCGGACCCCTGGAACGGTGTGCCCCTATCTATTTCATTCCAACGCACTCCCGCCGAGGGTCCCCTACGGTCCTCGCCCAATACACTCCATATTGTTCAATTGCTAGCTATCGACTACAATAGGGAACAAATCAGATACATTTAATATAACCCTTTTAGGAAAATTAGTTGCATTGACTTTTACGCGTTGGATTAGAGTCTCTCTGGGCTAAGATTAGATTATTATGGAAAAGCATTGGTAACGTAGAGGAGTCTTATTGATACGGCATTGATATACATTAGGCTTGCACAGGTATATGCACCAAGAGTGAGGCTAGTAGATCGTAGAGAAAGGATGTAATTTAATAAAGTTCAATCTTAATTCCAATAAAGAGTATAGACCAGCCTCGAAAACCAAACAAAAATTTTGTAGCTAGTGTTCCGAGTCGTAGACGAAAAATTGAGAATAAGTCGACAATTCTACTTCGATTTTGAAGAGAACCGCAACAAGCTAGCATCAAGGCATAGGCAGGACCAGCTACTAGCATAGAGTGGTTGATTCTGAGCATACAAGCATCGAAGATCGCATTCAGCATAGCAGATCGTAGGTATATACAGCAGGAGGAATATGTCAGGTAACTTTTTGAACGTGGAGGGGTATCTAGGGGGATACGGGGGATACGGGGCCCCGATGAACAACGGGATGGTAGCGCACCAGGTGCCGGTGATAGAGACGCCGATGCCTGTGGCATCGACGCCTGTCAGCTCACCGCCCATCAAGAGGAAAAGGGGTCGGCCTCCTAAGGCGACCTCCCTCACGAGTCAGATCACCACGAGATTGAACATCAACATCAACACATCGCCGCTCAACTCGAGCCCTACAGCGGAGTCGAACTCTAACTTGATCGTCAAACAGGGTGCTCCGGACTGTTTCACCCCTTTGATGCGTGTATCGCCGACTTCGAGGAGAAAGAGAAAAAACTCCCTGAGCATGGTTTCGCCCGGAGGGTCGAAGAAGCCCCGCAGTAAGAGTGCGTTGGCAACACCGCTCTCGTCGGCCATCAACGGCTCGATGTTCACGCCATATCAGCAAATCAACACTAGAACTCTTGACAACATATCCTTGATCACACAGTCCGATTCTCGCGCGTACAACACACCGCCGGCGTCCTCCATGAGGCCTGTCCACCCACAGTCCACGGATAGTGGTGATCTCGGCCTCGATTCTCAGAGCAAGGAATTTTCCAGCTCCAGTGAAAGCTTGATAGACACTTATATGATGGCTCAGAAGCAGGAACATGAGAACGGGGATTACAAGACGTTGAGCAACGGGAGTCTTTTACCTCCAGTTTCCATCGTTTCTAACGGCAATGAAATCAAGCAAGAGATCAAAGCGCCTGAGCCAAGGCCTACAACTCCCATGAACAATACATTCGAAAAGCATCAAAATAAGAACGATAGGGCTCACGATTTTCTGCTCAAGTTAATGATTGATGATCTGGGCAAGGCAGTTTTGTCTTCAGATATGTTCAATAACGCATCATCCAAAACCGTGACATTTGCAGATGAGGCTACGGTTGCTACTGTTGATAAATCTAATAGCGAGAACAAATCGTACAGTGTTGAAAAACCCAAATTGACACATGCTAACACTGTAATAGGCATTGAACAGCAGTACGTTCCCCCCAGCAACTACAATATGGAACAGACAATTTACAACAATACGGGGTCGAGTCACACGCCTCTCACTAAGCATAATTCGATTTCTTTTGGCTCTAGCTTAGAAAACAGCGAACATGCAGAGACAACAAGCTCAAGTCACCAGGAGAAAAATTCTAAACTTCCTCAAACACCCAAGTATAAGGACAATTATCTATTCACTTCAACGGGTTTGACACCATCCAATCCCTTGTCTTACAACTTGACTCCACAGTTTAACTCATTGATGTATTCAATGATGAATATCAACTCACCGCAGCAACGAAAAGCAATCAATAATCAGTTCACACATAACCAAGATTTATTTTTGAACTGCAACAACTACAACCAAAACTCGTCATACCCTGGTCAAGGTACTAATCAAGTCAGCACCGTTAACATGACTGATTTAATGAGTTTGGGAACTAACTCCGCCCAGAAATTTGGGAAGAATGTGGATTTGAGCACACCAGCAGCCCGCCCGCCATATACTGATGCTCCAGCTTCTTCCGACGATATGGGTGACGCCAGATCAGCATTAAAGAAAATAATGCATGTCAAAAGAAAGTGAGTCTCCTCAACTTCGTTTCATACTTTGTTACATTCTACAGTACATTATATTATGCCAACTTCATTTCTGCCATTCAAACATTCATGTCAAACGTATCAAAACTACATCATCGCCATCCCTCAAGGACTGACAATAGCTTGTACAGCTAATGTTCACTATAGATATATAATAAGATGTAACACTAGCCTCCGTCTCAATTCACTGCGTAGATATTGTCATCGTGTATTTTATGTCCCGACTGAATAATTGTTTCTCGCACTACCCAAAAAAATTTTCAAACCGACTCATATAGAGATGCGGTTGAAGTATAATTTTTCACTTCCAGTCTTTAGTTGTTACAACATATTTCAGTGAATAATGTCTCACAGAAAGTACGAAGCACCACGTCACGGTCACTTGGGATTCTTACCAAGAAAGAGAGCTGCCAGAAACAGAGGAAAGGTAAAGTCCTTCCCTAAGGATGTCAAATCCAAGCCAGTTGCATTGACAGCTTTCTTGGGTTACAAGGCAGGTATGACCACCATTGTGAGAGACTCGGACCGTCCAGGATCGAAAATGCACAAGCGTGAGGTCGTTGAGGCTGCCACTGTTGTTGACACTCCACCATTGGTTGTTGTTGGTGTTGTCGGTTACGTCGAGACCCCAAGAGGTTTGAGATCTTTGACCACCGTCTGGGCCGAGCACTTGTCTGAGGAAATCAGAAGAAGATTCTACAAGAACTGGTACAGTTCTAAGAAGAAGGCTTTCACCAAGTACTCCGCTAAGTACGCTCAGGGTGGAGACCAAATCGAGAGAGAGTTGGCCAGAATCAAGAAGTACGCTACCGTCGTCAGAGTCTTGGCTCACACTCAAATCAAGAAGACTCCATTGTCTCAAAAGAAGGCTCACTTGGCTGAAATTCAAGTCAACGGTGGATCCGTCTCCGACAAGGTTGACTGGGCCAGAGAGCACTTCGAGAAGACTGTCGCTGTCAACGAGGTTTTCGAGCAAAACGAGAACATCGATGTTATCGCTGTCACCAAGGGTCACGGTTTCGAGGGTGTTACCCACAGATGGGGTACCAAGAAGTTGCCAAGAAAGACTCACAGAGGTTTGAGAAAGGTTGCTTGTATTGGTGCATGGCATCCAGCCAATGTTACCTGGACCGTTGCCAGAGCTGGTCAAAACGGTTACCATCACAGAACCTCCATCAACCACAAGGTCTACAGAGTTGGATCTGCTGGTGATGAGTCTAGTGGTGCTACTGAGTTCGACAGAACCAAGAAGACCATCAACCCATTGGGTGGATTCGTTAGATACGGTAACGTTAACAACGATTTCGTCTTGTTGAAGGGTTCTATCCCAGGTATCAGAAAGAGAGTTGTCACTTTGAGAAAGTCCTTGTACGTTGGTACATCCAGAAAGGCTTTGGAGAAGGTCAACTTGAAATGGATTGACACTGCTTCCAAATTCGGTAAGGGTAGATTCCAAACTCCTGCTGAGAAGCACGCTTTCTTGGGTACCCTCAAGAAGGACTTGGAGAAATAATCGCTTTTTCCATCTCCTTCTGACCAGTCCTAAGTGTAGCACTATACTGTATATATATACTTTTGTATGTTGAAATCTACGCTGAAGATTGTCCCATAAAATTACCATATCGCGAGAAATTGATTTTTAGATCTCATCGTAAACATAGGTTAAATGTTGAAAGGCACAAGATGTCAACAATACAATACTCGTCGTCGGTCAACAATGCATTCATATCAACAGTTGATCACTTGCCTTGTGACGTGATACGATCTTTATGGTTAATACAGTCTTGCAATATTGCCGTAGACAAGCAAAAAGCTCGACTTATAGAGCTAGTAAAGATGCTTGAAGCCCACGAAACGCTCAATAAAGGTATAATTGAGAGTGAAGTATTTCAGATAAAGGAGAAGATACGGAAACTCAACACCGAATCTGTGGAGGAATCGAGATCCTTGTACAACCAGATTATGACGCATAAAATGTCATTGAATGAAGACTTGAATCAGCTCCACCAGATGTTACAGGCGAAAAGTAGTGATCGCAACAATGGAGAGCTGCGAGAAAAGCTTCGAAAGGAACTCGAGGATCATTATAAGGCACATCCGTTGAAATCCCAGCTAGAAGCTTTGAAGGAACAAGAACGCAAAAAGAGCAAGAAGAAACACACCCTAAACTCTGGAATCAAGCTTGTCTTGAAAATACCAAAGAAATCAAAATCTATCAGGCCATCAGTTGCGAAGACCGATAGAATAAAGAAACCTGTTGCAAAAAAAAACAAGCGCTCTTATGTGTCTGAAGAGGTACAGATGCCCGTCGAGCCTGAAGTCACTGCTAACGAAGATAATGAAGTATACTGCTTTTGCAAACAACCATCATTCGGTGATATGATTGGTTGTGATAATACAAACTCATGCCCAAATGGTGACTGGTTTCATTATAAGTGTGTGGGTCTTTTGAATCGAGTAGATGCCTTAAAGTACTCCACGGGAAAACAAAAATGGTTTTGCTCTGAGCATTGTCGCAAAGTTGTGATGAATAAAATCGCAAAGAAAAAGAAGAGAAGATACTGATTAGAACTAGCATGCAATTCACCTATTCACACTATAAATACAGCTATATAGTCAACAATTCTATCATACCTCCGATCTCATTAGCTTCCTTGCATTTTCTTATTTCCGTGCTGATTCTTTTAAGAAGATTGATGAAGCACTCCTCCAATATTACACTTTTATCTATCATTGAGCCGTACATCTCCAAAATGACTGCAACAAAATCACAGATCAAGTTGAACGATCTCACGTCATCTAGGTTCTTTGTGAACCACTGCAATATTGAGAGAAGAGAAATGTCATCTCTGCCATGCAATGCTATTCTAATTTTTCCCCTTTTTCTTAGTTCATTCAAAACGGTGATTGTATGTTCCTTAGGAATTCCCGTAGCAAATGCACTGTCTAAGGCCTCAGCCCATCTGAATGCATTTAAATGCTTTTCAAATTGCTTGAGTTTTTTGTTTTGTGTGACTGCTGTCTGTATGACGCGATGCTCCTCTTCACCTAAATAATCGGCGCCTCTCATCATTCTATTGAAAGCATTGGATTTGGCCTGTCTGACACCTTGTTCAACTTTTGGGTCTGTTTCTCTAGTTCTGATGGATAACAATCCTGATGATAAACCTGTTACAAAATGCTTATGCAATGGGTCAGGCGAAACAGCACAGGTCAAGACACCACCACTCCCGAATTTCCAGCCAAACTTTACGTCCCAGTTTGGCGAATTTGAGTCTAAGACCTTGACATGACCATCTAAAGAACCGACTAAAAGCCCTCTATCGCCTGTATTGTGCAATGTAGTTGTTGTCTTTGTGAAGTTGTTCAATTGATGAATCTCTTGGTTTCTCGACAAGTCCCATATCTTGACCTGAGGCCCTCCAGCACTAGCTAAGGTAGTTGGAGAGATTGCCAACACGTCTTCCACAGGATTCCCTTGCTTGAAACTGGTTACAAGTTTCTTTTGACGAATATCGAAGATTCTAACAATTCCATCATAACATCCCGTCGCCACCAAATTAAGATTCCCAGGAATGAAATTAGCACTTCTTATATAATCTCCATGATATGAATCGTCAAATTCTACTATGGGGCCTTTCGTGGTTTGCGAAATATCATACATTTTTAATGTCCGATCATCAGATCCAGTTATCAATTGGTTCCCGATTGTGGGATGAAATTTTGCAGTATGTGTTGGATGCGTAGATGGATTCAAGCTCACCAATAACGATCGTGGCTGGTAACTGTCGAATATGGACACCAAACCTGTTGCATCTGCGGCAACTAACAATTTTCCATCAAACCTATATTCTCCTGAAAAAACTGTGTCCTTGAATCTGGAAAATGTTTTGGTCACTTGCCTGGTCTTTGATGAAAAAACTTGAATTCTGGTTGATGAAGCTACGGCGAAGTCGTAGGGAGAAACGGGATTGAAGCTTATACTTGATATAACATGATTCTCTTTGATTAACTGAGGGCTAGTATAACTTCTCCAGTATCTCTGCTCCGGTGTAGTCTGTGAGGGGAGGGTCGGATTCCTCACTTGAGAGACTCTCTGTTTACTGGATGACATTTCAGTGAATCACTTTCCTGCCTGCTTTTAGTGAAAGAATATAGATTTATGTCTCTTTCAACCACGATTGAAGAGATGAGGTACACTTCATCTGAAAAAAAAATCAAGTCACGTGAATAAAATCCTGCCATACTCTCTCAAAAGTAAACGTTAACAAGACATGGACGAAATCACACATCTGTGAAGACCTCGAGACGGATCATAAGGTGGCTAGCGAGTTGGAGAGTGTACAAAAAATGCTAGGACAAGAAGGGTCGAGAAAGACTTGGTACCGTTTCACATTGATGAGCTTCGACGATGGCTGCGAAATTCTAAAATTACCACATATAGGACCACAGTTACTAAAGAAAGATAGGCGTTGGGTTCTCTAATGCGGATTCCAAATGCAGCATGTTTGTTGAATTTTTGAATCTCGATATGTTGATTCTTAATGAACTCTATCCGGTATTTTCATCATCATGAATAAATTCGTCAATACATCGTTTCCTGTTTAGGAAAGGTAATAACATAAAAAGCGGTGAGTTTGATCTCATTGTGAGCACGTCGAAGACAAACAGATACGGCCAAATGACTGTTTGCTAAACCGTTCTGACACTATATATCGATCTGGATGCGCAACGATCCATGAGAGTAATGCAAACGATGAGAGCAGACTTTTTTTGGATTGGATTTTTGTGCATTTTGGGTGTGTGCCTCGGGGCTCTTTCAGACCTAGATGCTGACAAGCAGATACTTACAGTACCTTCCGAGCAGGCATTTGACGCCGCTGGTGGGCCACAGGAGTCAGCTTCGGAAAGCTTTCTCGATGGATCTGATATTGGTTTATCAAAAAGAGATGAAAATGTAGTCTTGACTGAGTTCTTGACAACCTTAAACGAGAGCGGTCAGGGAGTGGAGCTTGCGGAGACTTTGTGCACCAGTCCTTTGACTCAGTCATCAGTCTCAGACACCATAGTGGAATATTTGAGACAACAAAACCTTACTGAATTTTTGGTAGCTGCAGATAACTCTAACTTGGGATTGGACATCACCCTTCTCTTTTTGAGGGACTACAACGCTTTCAGCGGTCTCATCACCGTTTTGAGAAATGTCAGATCTGGCGATTCAAGCGGTTCGCAAGGCAACGGTCTGTCTTCGAATACAAGCAGCCCCTTGGGTGCAATTGGGGGAGCCTTAGATATCACCAACCAAGCCATCATAAGAAGATTGGTGACATTCTTTAGGCAAACGGACGATTTCGAAAGCAGTATGATCTCGCTTGATAAATCCGGTTTGGCTGTTTCTGTGTTGGCTGACTCGGTGACTGACTCAGACTTTAGAGATTTCGTTATCAACTTGCTCACCGAAGTCAGAAATGACCGAATTTTTACATTTCTAGAGGTCTTGGGTGCGCTTCGAGCATCTGGCATACTCAGAAATACGGCCCTAACCATTCTCACTACTTCCGAATACAGAATCTTGTTGATCAGATTCGTTATATACCTTTTGAGAAATTGGAGAAACATACTTTGAAACCATTTACACAATGATGCCCCAGTTGCACCTTAAGCCAACAAACACACAAGCATGTGTGTGAATACGATATATACATCATATACGATACCTAGTCTATATAAAAATGACAATTTAAGTTTATATTGCACCAGCGCTAGACATTTTTTCGTGAAGATTGCAAAATTTAGGAAAACACTCTTACTGTTGTGTCGATAGAAATTCTAAGGATCTACACTGTGGTCCACCAGTACCCTGATCCACCTATATAGTATGCTAGAGTACGTAAAACCTACAGAACTGTCCAGCGACACAACTAATACCCGCCAGCGACAAGCTTGCCTGTCGGCCTAGCCAAGTAAGAAAGTACCTTCGCAACAACATGAAGCTCATGTGTCTCAAGAACCAAGAAAAGTCATGGGCAGACGTCCCAACTCACTGCGGATCGCAAGATAGGCACTCTGAATGGCTAAACAGTAAGGCAGAGTCAGTTTCTCGAAAATTGGTCCTTCTTTGGGCGTTAAAAGAGGCAACAAAAAACTTCAGCGCTTCGTCGTATGATTCGCAGCCCACTATCATCACTGAGTCTACGGTGGCGGTGAGAAAATTCAGCCCCGAGCAGAAATTTCCCAAGGTTCTACAGCCGATAAGCATGAACTCGGTCTCCAACAGACTCAATTCAGCTGCCGAGCCTACACAGATCCAGGAAGTCAACTATAAATACAATGGATCCAATACCCCGAAATATTCGGGCCAGTTTCTCAACTTGAAGGTCGGCAAAAAAGTCAAGCGCCAGTGCAAGCTATGCGACCTTATCTACACTGATCTTAAGGGTTTCAACCGTCACTATCAATCTGTGCATTTAAACCAAAGGCATCAGTGCGGCAAATGCTATCAGATCTTCGTTACTCCAGATAACCTTTCGCGCCATCTACAGAAGCATTCGTCGCACTTTGTGAGACAGTAAGGTCTACATGCTCTGCGACATAGCTCCTACATGTCACCGATGGAACATTCCTGCTGGTTTTGATACCAATATTGCTGATCGCAGACTATACTGCTTATCGCTTTCGTAAAATAACATACGCCATCAGAACGGTTTGGAGCCGTTTAGTCATCAGGGATAATTCAGCAATCCTGGTTTGCGCCCATCAAGTAAACGGATCATTGGAAATGAGAGGCTTACAATGACTCATATACAGCTTTGGATAAGGCATCTAAAAGTATTCCCCAAGTGTACCGAGCTATGGGACCGAGTCCTGAAGTGAAGATGTGCCCAGTACTCACACGCTCGCCACAGATTTGATCGATTTTTCCGGTCACTTGGCAAAATCGTTTAGCGGGGTCATACAGAAAGGCTACTTGTCAAAGCAAGTGAACGGCAAATAAAGTGTTGCTGAGAGGTGGAACCGGGGCGTAATTGATCCCCGAATTAGAACAAATAGATAGGTTGGGTTGGAGGACTTCCTTGATAGATTTGCTATTCGCTTATTAAACCCGCGCAATTACGATTAAAGCCGAGCTTACCAATTATATCCAGCATATGTGGAGCATATAAAACTAGCAAGAGAACGCTCAGATCAGTTGCAAACGCAAAAAGCCAGACGAAAAGCCAGTTATTGCCTAGAATGGAGGAGAAGGTTAGTGGCAAGCTGCTAGAGCTGGCATCAGGCTTGCAACTACAGAGACGATTGTTATCGTTCTTATTTTCAAAGCAGGTACCTCATCTTCCATCGGAAGATGAGCGTAAATACTATCCGGAGACGAAGGCAAATATACTATCGAGGGTGATGTTCTGGTGGTTGCATCCAGTAATGACAGTTGGGTATAAAAGGACTATGGAGCCAGAAGATATGTATAAGTTGCCTGAGAATATCCAGGCACGGTCGATGGCCGAAACATTCTACCGATATTTTGACAGATATTTCGAGAAGGCCAAAAGAAAGCATATTGCGAAGAAGATCACCGAATTGGGAGGGATGGCTGATGATATCTCAGAAGACGAAGAGGCAGAGTTGTTGAAAGACTTTAAGATCCCCACTTATTTGACCATGTGGTGTGTGTTTTTGACATTTAAGTGGCAATATTCGCTTGCATCTATCCTTCTTATTCTTTCAAACGTCTGTGTTACATGTACGCCTTTACTTACCAGAAGGCTTATCAGGTATGTGGAAGACAAAGCGTTTGGACTAGATTTGGGAATCGGTAAAGGGGTGGGATATTCGTTTGGTGTCTCATTGCTTGAAATTACCAATGGTATAGCCGTTAACCATTTTTTCTATAGATCTATGTTGACAGGTGCACAAGTGAAGGCAATGCTTACGAAAGCACTATTGGACAAAGCATTCCGTTTAAGTGCGGCCTCAAAGCAGACTTTCACGGATGGAAAAATCACATCTATGATGGGTACTGATTTGGCTCGTATTGATTTTGCATTAGGATTTAGTCCTTTCTTATTCACTTTTCCTGTCCCATTTGCAGTTGCAATTGCTATTCTTGTTATCAACATCGGTGTTTCGTCTCTTGTTGGGGTGGGTTTGATGATTGCTTTCTTAGCCTTGGTTATCGTGCTCTCAAAACAATTATTCAAATACAGATCGAAAGCCAATAAGTATACTGATTCGAGAGTGAATTATATCAAGGAAATTCTTTCGAATCTCAAGGTCATCAAATTCTACTCTTGGGAACCTCCTTATCACAAGACAATCTCTGAAATCAGAAAGAAGGAGATGGGTTTGATCTACAAAATGCAAGTAATGAGAAACTTGATCATATCTTTTGCAATGTCAATGCCATTGATATCTTCTATGGTTTCTTTCTTAGTGCTCTATGCAATAAGGAGTTCCCAAAGAGACCCCGCAGATATATTTTCATCTGTTTCATTATTCAGTGTCTTGACTCAACAGATAATCATGCTTCCAATGGCGGTGTCAAGCGGTACGGATGCATATATGGGATTTTCTCGGGTAGGTGAGTACTTAGCATGCGAGGAAATAAATGAGGAAGAGATGAATTTCAAGGCATCTCCGGAAGAAAAGGTATCGATGGATAAAGAGAATTTGGCCATTAGGATAAAAGAAGCGAATTTTGAGTGGCTTGAATTCAAGCTTGACGAAGAGGGAAATGATAAGGAGAAAGTTTCTGATGCTTCATCAGAGGAGGGGATACAAGACCAAGATGTGGAGTCCAAGAAATTGGCACATGACAGCGAAAGTTCTACAAGCGAAACCACATTTCCTGGTTTGACAAACATTGATTTGGACATCAGAAAAGGTGAGTTTGTGGTTATAACCGGGCTTATTGGATCTGGCAAGTCGTCTTTACTAAGTGCAATGTCGGGATTCATGCCTAGGTCAAAGGGAGAATTAATGGTGAATGGATCATTAGTATTATGTGGTATGCCGTGGGTACAAAACGAGACCGTCAGAGAGAATATTATATTTGGTTCTGAATTTGACCAAAAAGTGTATGATGATGTCGTATATTCCAGCTCTTTGGAAAGTGATTTGGTTACCTTGCCGGCCGGTGACAAAACAGAAATCGGAGAAAGAGGAATTACCCTATCAGGAGGCCAAAAGGCTAGGATAAATCTTGCCAGAGCGGTATATGCCAATAAGGACATCGTTCTTATGGATGATGTTTTGAGTGCGGTAGATGCTAGGGTTGGTAAACATATAATGAATACTTGTATTTTGGGTTTACTCAAAAACAAGACGAGGGTTTTGGCAACTCATCAAATATCATTGATCGGAGCTGCAGACAAGGTGGTTTTCTTGAACGGGGATGGAACAGCAGATGTGGGAACCTTCGACGAACTCAAGGAAAGGAACACCGGTTTTATGAATCTTATGGAATTTTACAATGATGAGAAGAGCGATGATGAAAGTGTTCAAGAAGAAAAGATATTAATGGAGGAGGATCAGGAAATAAAAGAGATAGAACGTTCTTTGATCGAAAGACAGCTTTCAAAATTGTCCACAAATAACGGAAACGATGAGGAGGCTATTCATAGAGATTACCACAGAAACGAAGCCGAAGATGGTACTTTGGTTCAAAGGGAGGAAAGGGCAGTCAACAACATCAAGTTATCTGTATATCTTAGGTACTTGAAGATGGGATCAGGGATAGTTCATGGTTATGCTCTGGCTATCTTCATTTTGATAACCGCTGCACTCGCTACCTTTTGCCTGTTATTCACCAATACATGGCTTTCATTTTGGTTGGAACATAGGTTCGGCGAGAGGACAGACGGTTTCTACATTGGGTTGTACGTTATGTTTTGTATTTTGGCTGTGATAATTCTCTTGATTGAATTTATCGCAGTTGCATATTTGTCGAATAAGGCTGCAATAGCATTGAACGTACAAGCTGTTCAAAAGGTGATTCACGCCCCAATGGCTTTTATGGATACAACACCTATGGGAAGAATTATGAACAGATTCACTAAAGATACTGATGTGCTAGATAATGAAATCCTGGATCAAGTGAGATTTTTGTTGTACACATTAGCCAATATTATTGGAGTAATTATCTTATGCATTTGCTATTTGCCTTGGTTTGCAATTGCCGTCCCGATTCTTGGATTTTTGTTCGTTGCAATTGCAAACTTTTATCAAGCTTCTGCTAGAGAGATCAAAAGATTGGAAGCAATACAGAGATCATTCGTTTACAACAACTTCAACGAAGCATTAAATGGTATGAATACGATCAAAGCTTACAATCACGAACACAGATTCTTGAGCAAAAACGAAAATTTGATTGATAAAATGGACGAAGCATATTATATCACGATCGCAAATCAGAGATGGTTGTCTATAAATCTCAATATAGTGGCTTTCATCATGTGTCTCGTCATCTCATTATTGTGTGTGAATAGGGTATTCAATATTGGTGCAGCATCAGTTGGTTTAGTTTTGTCTTATGTGTTGCAAATTGCGGGCCAGCTCTCCTTCTTAATAAGGACATATACTCAAGTGGAGAACGAAATGAATTCCGTTGAAAGACTTTGTCAATACGCATTCGATTTGAAGAAAGAGGCCCCTTACATCATAACTGAAACAGAGCCTAGCCCTTCATGGCCAGAAAAAGCAGAAGTGAAATTTGACAATGTTTCGCTAGCTTATAGACCTGGTCTTCCTCTAGTATTGAAAAACGTTAATTTCGAGGTTCGACCGGGAGAAAATATAGGTATCTGTGGAAGAACTGGAGCTGGAAAATCCTCAATCATATCTGCTTTATATAGAT
Organism: Debaryomycetaceae sp. ZIM 2471; assembly: GCA_031081905.1. NCBI lineage: Eukaryota > Fungi > Ascomycota > Pichiomycetes > Serinales > Debaryomycetaceae > Debaryomycetaceae sp. ZIM 2471. The sequence goes on along the minus strand of JARYTF010000001.1, from coordinate 96,809 downwards.
TGACTGAACTTGATCAAGGAAAAATTTTGATAGATAACGTCGACGTTTCTAAATTGGGCTTGAATGCTTTGAGATCTAAGCTCTCAATTATTCCACAGGATCCCGTTTTATTCAGAGGAACGATCAAGAAGAACTTGGATCCGTTTGGTGAACATCCTGATGACAAACTATGGGATGGTTTAAGAAGGGCTGGACTTATTGAGAAGGGCAAACTAGATACGGTGAAGGGTCAAAATGTTGATGGTGAAAAGCTGCATAAATTCCATTTGGATCAATCCGTTGACGAGGATGGATCTAATTTTTCATTGGGGGAAAGACAGCTTCTCGCATTTGCTAGAGCGTTAGTCAGGGATACTAAGATTTTAATTTTGGATGAGGCCACCTCATCTGTTGATTATGAAACAGATTCAAAGATCCAAGCCACCATCGCATCCGAGTTTTCTCATTGCACAATCTTGTGTATTGCTCACAGATTGAAGACAATCATCAACTATGATAAGATTCTAGTTTTAGACAAAGGAGAGGTAATGGAGTTTGATACTCCATGGACTTTATTTAACACGAAAGACAGTATCTTTCAACAAATGTGCATCAAATCTAACATAGTCACCGATGATTTCGAAAGAAGATAAACTGGACAAATAGAAGGATAAAATGTTTCAGTGCTGATGCATTCGAAGGTACTACACATAATATGAACAGGTAATCATAATAAATGGGATGGTTCAGTGCCATTAGCTAATTCACTTTCAGATATAGTTAACTAATTAATTATTTCATCTTTTTCTTGTAATCAGCAAAAGACAACTTCTTCTTGACAACTGGCGGGCCGTTCGATGTTTCCACACTTTCAACTTTAGAAGGTTGGCTGACCAATCCAGCATTCTTCGCCTCTCTCTCGACAGGAGATACTTTTTCTTGCCTCAAATCAACTTTGATTGAATCTTTATTTATTTTTGCAATCTGTTCAATCTCAGGGTTGGAAGTCATCACCTTTTCTTTGATTGATTGCTCTATCTTCAATAATAGTTCAGGTACAACAGGAATAGGCAAGTAGTCGAGGCCACTTTGAACGTCTTTGCCCGTTGAAATTTGCCTTGGAATATTCTTCATTAAATATTGCTTTTTGAAGGGAAACTTCATATTGATTATTTCTTTTAAGCATTCCGTCGAGTTTTGCCGGTCAACTGTGGTCTCAACATCGTGCGAGTTTTCCAATTTGTTATCATTTGTAGTCACAGACAACTTCATACCAATATCAGCTTGACGCTCGAGTACCCTCTGAGACCAAGGTATATACTCTTTTGGTTTCTTGGGAGAAATCAAATCTTCCTTGGATTTGAATAAATTCACATTACTGATAGAAGACACTTTCCTATTAGACCGCATCAAATAGGATGTTGCTTTCTTGACTTTCAATATAGCACAATTTTTCCCACCTGAAGCAGTGGAACAACCACAATCATTGAAGAACAATAGTTCATCAATATTAGATATCAATGAGGATTTATCGTTGGAAGACAAAGAATCAAATTTTAAAGAGTCATTTTCATACAATTTGATTATTGGGTGATCAGGGTCCCACTCCCATGTTAATCGCAATTCTTCTTCGAATTCATTCGTTGAATCAAGTATTATATCCTTTGAAGTACATACAATGAACTTCAAACTTCCTTTGGTTTCTGAGTATAACTGTTTGATTGAACAGTTAGCTGTAGACGGGCAGGATTTCCTTATGAAACGGGATTCGTTACCAGCAAATCTCGAATCAATCACCACATCCACACTCTGTGACTGTGACTTCAAATTGCTCTTTATTACTTTCAGCTTCGTAACACCGAAGAGACCATACTGGTTTATAGGATCCTTAATATAATTACTGAAAAGGTCCACTTCTCCCAAAAACTCAATTATGGGAGTACCGTGTGGGACAATGACCTGGTTTTCTTCCTCTGATACTTTATCTTTGGAAGATATGAACAACCCTAATTTAGTAACTCCGCTAAATTTCAGTTTATTGTTATCGTTATATGATTTAACTCGCACAGAAGTTCCATTGTGCTTCAGCGTTTCTTTCGAAAAGTCCTTGTGCTCTTCAAAATACTTCTCTTGATTGGGCAAAATTGGGTCACTCAAACCGATGCGAGCGATTTCATCTTCTGTGATTAAATCGAAGTTTGACTTTCCATCTTTCATACTATCATCTATTTGAGACGCTTTCAAGTCCTCTATTATTTTGTCTATAGCGTTCTGAACTTCGGAATTCTTGAGCTTATTGGTTTTCAACTTATAGTACACAGACAGATATTCCTCTGCAGATACTCCATCGTCTAGAAGGACGTTCAACTTATCGGGAAGCTGTTCTGACACATTATCCAATGGTTCCTTTGAAATGCGGATGTTACCTTTGGGCTTCTTCCTTTTTTCGAGCTTCTCGAGTTTACTCGAATTCAGATGTTTTCTTTTGGTAGTTCTTTGATTATTAATATTTCCATTCTCTGACTTATCATCAGCTGTATCTTCTGCCTTAAGTCTTTTCAATGTATTTCTTCGACATGTCTCTGGGTCAAGCTTTAGCACTCCGTGCCCATCGCAAAAGTAGCATCGATACTCATCCTCAGGGACTTCGTCACTTGTCTCAAACCCCATACATACACAATGCTGCCACCTGAAACAAATATCACATTGTACAGTGAAGCCATCATCTTCTTCAATTCCACATACACACCCGATAATTCCACTGTCGGGATCTACTCTGTACGTATCAATATGTGGTACCTGCTTTGGAACGCCATCGTCTATTTGCTCCTTCGTGTCTCCTTCTACATCAGTCTCTTCCTCTACCAGCTTTATATTGGCTCTTTTTGACTCTTCGTCCTCCGTTCTATTGTCGTCTTCTGGCTCTGTCATCTGATCTTCTTCATCCTTGGACTTTTTGAATTCCGTGCTTACTTGTTTCAATGGTAATGGAATATCAGCAGCAGCAGCAAGAGCAGCAGCTGCAATCATTGCATTGTTATTGTCTCTCACGCCGTTTTTTGTATTGATTCCTCCGGCTAATGTGACATTGGCAGGCCCAGGTGAGTGATGATATCTATTGACACTATCAGTCGAGTGCTCAGGATTTGATGCAGATCGTTTGTGTGCTGCAAACTTACTGGGGGAGTTGACATTACTTGGATATCCAGCTTTGGAACCAATGTCATTCAATCGCAACTGTTTCGTATCCGACGAGACCTTCTCCTCAAACTCCACTGTTGGTTGAGCTGACTTTACCCTCAACGGATGGCCTAGTTTGACTGTGTCTTCCTCTTCATTTCTGTTAAAAGTCGTTAATTTAGGCTCTGGTTTCACTTCCGGAGTTTCAGTTTTTCTCTCTTCTCTTGTTTCGACTACTGGTACCTTGGGAGGCAGGTGAGGTTCGTGCAATATCGACTGCAAGTTAAAAGAGTTGACTGGTGGCTTTATTATATGTTTCTCGTTATGCATCTCGTTTGACACGGAGGGAAATGCGGGTGGGTGTTGAACGAACCTTTGCTCCTCCAGAACAGTGTAATGTGAGCTACCAACTCGCTGTATATTCACATTATGTTGTGCTAGTTCAGTATGCATATTCTCATTGCTTGCAGTGGGTATATTAGGTGGAGGGGGCGAAAATATCTGTTGACTTTGCTGTTGCTTCGCAGCAACATTGGCAAACATCAAGAGCGTAGAAGCATCTTGGAGGAGCTGCTCCTTCTCCTCCTCTTTCAAGTCCATAGTTCGTTATGTCTTGATGTAAATGAATAATACTCAATATCTTTGAATTACTTAATTCTCATTTATTTTGTGATACTACTTTTAGATACTACGACAGCACACCAGTTGGAAGATTTATTCGGTACAGCATTACAGGAGACCACCACCAATGAAACTCCTTACGAGTATCGTGGAAGTAGGGGAAATAAAACTCAAAAATGATGGATTTTGGTGCATCTATTGCCACCCTAGCTCATTAAGTACTGCTATATGCTACTATATACACAAATTATCAGGAGAGCCTGTATTCTCTTCACGTAAGCCTCTCAGGACTTGATGCCATGGCTTGTGTCGGCTCACAGACTGCCCGTCTCCTTCGCCTTCTTGAGAGACTCCAAATATTCGATCTCTTTTCTTAGTGTATCCATGGCGTAGTACACCTTACTTTGTAGATAGAACGAATTACCCTTCTCCTTCGAATTGATATCGAATAGATATCCGTACTTCTCGTCTACCTTGTCGAGGCTGAGACTCTTCCTGTCCAAGTCCAAGATCTTCAAGGCCTCATCTGTGCTGATCCCACCAACGCTGCTGGCTTTGTTCACTGATGCACTGGCTCCACTAGCTGAAGCCTTGGCTGCTTGGCGATACGCCTCAGTGAATGCTCGCCCCACAACCGACGCTCCAGTGAATACGATGTTTACAAGTAATCTGTGTGCCATTTTCTTGCCTCGTATACCGATGATGAACCAAAACCCATATGAGCTTTTAGGATTTTTCAATTGGCGTGCACGTGACGGTGAAAAAATTTGTGACTACAACGAAGAGATGGGATACTTTACAATGTGTAGCATCATGTCTAAATCTGAGTAATAATGGAGCCGCCAGAGGGCAGCTCAGTTTACCAGAACTAAACCTAAACATGAAATGCGATTACTCTAAAAGACCTGAACGAAAGATTTAATTGTGGCCGATCTGTTAAAAAGGTCAATTAATCTTTAGCTGATATATTGGGACCCGGGCGAGGATACATCATGCACGCTCTGTAGGGGCCCAATAGGCTTTATAAGGTACTAAAAGTACCGTAGTTATATATATATATAGATATAGTATAACCACTACTGATGATAATGTGTCAGAAAGAGAGCATCGAGAAAGGTTCAGTATATATACCAATTCTATATCCGGGTAACGGGACATAAATGTGCAGGTCCACTGGAGGGCTGCTGGTGGAAGGATTGCAAAATACGGTGTTGGGAGAAGGTTACGGCAGATATGGTGTACTTGACTGCCTTTTGAGTTACGGGGAGAAGGATCGCATCCTGAATAAAGGCTGGTTGGGCTTTGCTCGGACTTTGACCGGGAGTGTGGACTTGGGCAGGCTAACGTGTGTTCCGGCTTTTCATCGATGGTTGAATCGAAACATGGGAGATTGACGATGAGACACGCCTCGTGAGATTCGAGCTGCAGCATTGCTTGACTCCATTGCGGTCTTGAAACGCTTCATTCTTTTGCTGGCGATAGCGATTTTTGATGCGATGGACTCGATGCCGGGTGTGCATTTAAGTGAAAAAAACCGAAATGTGATGAGAAGGTCTACGAAGCCAGGCAATGTCTTCTACTGATCCAACAAGGATAGGTAACTTGCTCCAGTGGCTAGGCGAGAATGCCTTCTGGAATGAGACTCTTGAAATCCGGGAGTCGAAGTATGGTATAGGTGTATTTGGCGATATCGAAAAGTTGCAACAAGGTGAGCTTTTGTTGAGGGTGCCAAAATGCAATGTCTTGTCGCCCAAGAATTCATTCATTTACAACCTAATCTTTGACCACCAGCAGGAAAATCCAGAGTGCGTTGAGGTTTTATCAGGTATGAATCTTTTGATTCTTTGTGTTATCTATGAGCTTTCAATTGGTGAACAATCGCCATGGTACAACTATTTGATCAGCATTGAGAACATATACGATGAGAACACTCAAAAGGACGCAATTCCCATTTCACTATGGGATGATGAAGACAAGAGAAACTTGAAGAATACACAGCTAGATCTCTTTGGCTTGCTCGACTCGAAGGAATTACTTGTGCATTACGAGGAATGTGCGAAGTTCGCAAGATCCATTAGCCATCTTGTTCAGTGCCCTTGGGTTTTTGATATTGATGAGGAACGTTTTGATGAGAACCTATTAACAAGAAATCGTCAGAGAATAATGTGTTTTGGAAAAGCGGTTCAAATAGTCAACTGTAGAGCATTTATGGTGGATGAATTCTACGATCTTAGTCTCGTTCCTGCTGCTGACTTATTCAATCATATCCACTCTGTGATGGTGGATGATAAGGTGAAAGGACAAGAGAATGTTCATTTCGTTTGCGACAGTAACGCTTGCGAGCAGTGCGGAGTAATCGATTGTGGAGATCATATTTCTGAAGAAACCGAAGACCTAATCTATGATGAAGACCTCGACTCAGGCAGCGATGTAGGGGAAGAGAACGACGCAAACCAAAACGACCTTGACGATCGTCACTTCAACGTAGAGTCAGAAATAGACCCCGGAAACGATGAAGAGTCCGAGGAGAGTGAAATAGAAGAGATTAGAATAGACTATATCCAAAGGATGGAGAGAGAGATGGATAGGGAAATAATTAGTTCTGAGGAGGAAGACGGGGAAAGTGACAATGTTTCTGAGGCCTCGACAGTAAAGGAGGAAGAAGAACTCTCAACTGTATCAGTTGATGATAAAAGTGAGATGGAAGCAATGAATTTGGGGGCTTCTGAAATGGACGAAGATCTCAAGCAGGAGCTTCTGGACTCGTCGAAATGTTGCGACATGGTGTTGGTCTCTCTTCCCTCAGAGCAGTATAGCTACGAAATATTCAATTCCTATCACCAAAAAATGGCAAATCCATTTCTACTCGACAGGTACGGGTTCATCACGGAAAGGAATCCCAATGACTTTGTTACACTCTCAGTAGAGTTCATGAGACACGTCAAGCAAGTCAAGACCGGTCTTTCGGAAAGAAAGAAAAAACAGCTCGAGGATAAGATTGACTGGCTACTGGAGTATGGTTTTCAAGCAATAACACAGATACTAAGCAGACTTTCAGTTCATGACAATGAAGATGAGGATGATGAAGATGAGCTGCAACTTGACTCTGTTTGGGAATATTCCATCAGATTATCTAGCTCTGGCAAACCTTCTGATCAGACTTATATAATTTTGAAATTGTTGTCTTTGCCTTATAAGGTATTTTCTCTTTTAAAGACAGAGAAAGAGCATTTACTACTCGAGAGGGTGCAAAAGTATCTATTTGACTACAATAAGACAGCTTTGAACGAGATAATCAAAGATTGGTGCAACAAGAAGCTAATAAAGTACTCCAGTAACACGGAAAGCCCCAGAATAGATACCATCAGACGCTTAGTCAGAAAAGAACAAGATATACTAGTAAAGTTCGTAAATAGCATTTAGATAGATTGCACAGTAATATCAACAGATTTGTTCGCGATATGCATATGAATTCTATGATTCACCTTTTACTCTCCAGGTGTAGTTTTATTAGCATATTAATAGCATGTCAGATTCGGAGTATGACTTAGAATTTGACTACGATAATGATTCTGAATCGAATGTGTCTTTTGAGTCTATTGTGGATTATGAAGAGGAACCGAAAGAGGATTTCATCTACAAAGGTTGGTCATTATCAAACTTTATTCAGTCATTATTCATAGATAAAGCCAACAAATTGAGAGAAAGGCAGCTACCCCAATGTTCATTTGAAGAGTTGATAACCATGCTAATATTTCTAAACTGGGAGATCGACGAAGTGATAAACAGATACTACGATGGCAAATCAAAATTCTTCGAGGAATGCGGGTTGGTGGAGAAAGACCACCAAGTAATGGAGACCAAACCAAACTTTGAGTGCTCGATATGCTGTGAAACTTATGACGATGTTATGACTTATTCGCTTGCTTGTGGTGATACATTCTGCTTGAACTGTTACCGAGAATACATCTGCAATTCTTTATACAAGGGCTCATTGATCCGATGTATAGCAACACAGTGCAATTTGTCGATTCCCCATACAGATGTTGACATGATATTCAAGAAAATACACAGTAGAGATTCATACAAAGAACCTTTGGAGAAAAACGTGCTCTTAATATCGGCTGCTAGGTTTTACATTTCGTCTCATAAGTTGAATGCAAAATGGTGTCCATCTCCGGACTGTGATAACCTAGTTCAAATTATAGGGGGCTACGATCATACTCTATACGAGAATTCAACTAACATTAACGAAGTTCCCGTAGTGAAATGTCCTGATGAACACGAGTTTTGCTTCGAATGCCAGTACGAAAATCATTTGCCATGTCCCTGTTGGATAGTGAAGTTATGGCTAAAAAAATGTAGAGACGATTCAGAAACCATAAACTGGATCGAGGCCAACACTCAAGCATGCCCAAACTGTATGAGTTTGATCCAAAAGAACGGAGGTTGCAATCACATGTCGTGTTCAGAATGTAAATTCGAGTTTTGTTGGATATGTGGCAATTCATGGGAAGGGCATGGGAATTCCTACTACGAATGTAATCGTTACGATCCTGGAAAGTTCAAGGAACAAAAGAGATATAAAGAGACAAAGAAAAGATCAATAACCAGATATTTGCATTTTTACAAAAGATTCACGGTCCACGAGTCGTCCATGACAAACGACCAAAAAACGTTGGAGCGTATCAACCAGAAGATGAAAAATTATATGGACACAAGGTCAAAGAAGAATAACAAGCTAGTTTCGTGGACGGAGGTGCAGTTCCTTCACGATGCAGTGAGATCGCTTTCAAGTGGGCGGAAGACGCTCAAATGGACCTACTGCTTCGCGTTCTATCTAGGCGACTCCAATTTCTCCGAGATATTCGAGCAAAACCAGAATTTCCTCAACGAGTCTGTCGAGAAGCTATCAGAAATCATCGAAAACATGAACAAAAAGAAGAATGATAACATCATTGAGATTGTCGAGAAGCACAAATCGGAGGTCCGCAATTTGAGTAAGCTGATTTCCACCAGACAGGCTTCCTTGATCAAAGGTGCCGTATCCGAGTTGAATCTGGGTCTTTTATATTTTGATGCATGAGACGTGAAAAACCCAGCATCGCTATACATATGCTACGGCAATCATGAGTAATCATGCTCCAATCGCACCCTGTGATCTGTGTAACTTATATACCCTACGACTCTCGTGGTACCTAAATATCCTATACTTTCTCTTTATGGGTGCCTCGAAATCCACTTCCGCAAGAAATCTAACCATACCGCATAGTGTATACTCCCTATATATTCATCTCATACGTCCAACCATACAGATCAAAGACAGTGAACCTCTGCAACTGGCATCTTCAAAATATTTTTGATCTTCAATATCATTGGCAAATTTTCATTTTCTTATCGGATCGAGAACTGATTCTTATCTGCGGCTTTCTTCTATCAAGACCATTTCAAGTTTGAGTTGAAAAATCTCGATGTTATTAGCCTAGGTTCAAGTATGATAGCTCAAACCGAGAATGATGGAGACTTCCAGAGAAGCAGAAGTGACTCCCGAGTGAATAATTGGCATAGGAAAGAGAATGAACGAAAATCCAGAGAAAGTAGCTTGCAGAGACCCAGCAGAGAAAACAGTGTGCTCCGAAAAAACATCGCTCCGAAGTCTCATAAAGACCTACTCCAGACTGCTCTCAACCATCAGATTCTCATGAAGACCAAGCATATAGCAGGAAGGATTGATCTGTTGGACTCGTCGTATGCCTACGGGAAGGGAGATAAGACAATGGACTCGGGACTTTCTATGCGTTCAACAAGCATTGGGAACATTGAATCCACTCCAGGTGCCGTGACCGCATATAGGGAGTCTCGGTCATCCAGCTCAAGGCCGCACGAGCAGTCGACTACGGATAATTTGTTTCGAACGTTGTCCGACACCAAGTCTGGAAGCATTGATTTGGGCTACAATATGTACAAGCACACAAACAAAGAGGACAGGTTGAAGGACGAGCTGAATATCAGCTCCTTCAGCTCGAACGTAAAGGGATTCTACACATCCAACGCTTCTGGTAATATTTCGAATTATCAGAGCGAATCAGACGATCCAAGCGACTCAGATGAGGAGGTCGATACTTGGACATATCCTGTCATAGACAATTCGACCGAAATGAGTAGTCTTAGCAACATAATGAAAGAGATCAATGATTTCCAGAACAATTTCAAGGCAAGACAGGTAGACTCAGATCGACCTTACACGCCGGGAAAACACAGTAGAGTGCAACAGAGGATTCTCGACTACAAAGAACTTCATTCGAATGAATCCAGCACGTCCTTGGCGTCTATGGAACACAACACTCTTTTCAGCGCATACGATTACAAGATACAACACGAGACCATAACTAACCAATACAGCTCGTTGCGTTTAAGATTCCCCACAAAGATTATATCCCAAAAGAACCAGCTCAAACTCGACGTCGGGATTTGGGGCTTTTTGAACAGATGGAAGAAACGAGAAAATGACATTACTTTGAAAGACCTCGACACGGAGTTCAAAACACCGACTACCCCTACAAGCAGCAGCCCCTCCGTGCATCCAGTCTCGAGTTCAGAAAAGGACGGATACCTAACAAATTTATGGTCCCAGGAACTTGATTCACACTTCCAGAGCTACTCGAGGCGACCATCAGAAAGAGACCTACATCTTTCTCAAACATCGATACCAGTCACCCCCATTTCTAAGATTTCACAGGTTGCAAAATCTCCTCTCACCAACTGAAGTATAGTTCACATTTCCTTACATCAAATTTATAGACAGTACCATAGAACACCAAGGAAATACAATAGAGAATTATTGCTTCCATTTTGCGGGCCGACAAATCGTCTATTTAGTTGCCTTATCCTCCATCCTCACACCTGTTGCTGTTGCTCCAGGCCTCTTTTCCAATTCTTCACGTGATCGTGTTAAAGATTCGCTCCGAATCATTTTCGGATTGATGTTGAAATTGACATGGGCCCTTTCAACAGTACATCTGGAAATTGTGATGAGCAAAAGATTCAATCTACCCTATACAACCCAGGATCTCTTCCCACAGGTGGGTGCTTCGCACGGGTCAACATTTTCACGACAAGACTCTGTTACAGGCTCTTCATATATATCAAACGGATCAAGTCTTGTGAACACGCCAACCATGCCAAGTATAAGTACCAGGAGGTTTCCTAATTTGAAGAAGATGTTCAAGAGACTCTTCAAGCCCAATACTCTCGACTTCGAAACAGCTGTATGGGAAATCTTCTATTTGATATTGAATCCGAAAAAGATGTATCGATCACACTATTACTACAAACAACAACAAAGTGGCAAGACCAGCTACACCAGAGATGACCCCTCTTTTCTAATTCTTTTGACGTTGTTTTTGTCTATCAGCGCAATTGCATGGGGAATAGCATATTCACCCCACATATGGGATATTATAAAACTTATAATATATATGGTTTTGGTTGATTTTTACCTTACCGGAATGGTCATTGCTACATTGTCATGGATTCTAATGAACAGACTATTCAACAAGCCCAACCTGGGCTCGAGTATTTTCAACACACATAGCATGAATTATGTTGAATGGTCCTTTTGCTTCGACATACACTGTAATTCGTTTCTCATAATATGGTGTTTGTTGTATGTCTTGCAGTTCCTCCTTTTACCTTTGCTCATGTCTAGCAAGTCTTTCATTTCCTGTCTTTTTGGAAATTCCCTTTACTTTGGCTCAATTGGATACTATTTTATTGTATCCTTTTATGGATTCAATTCCCTACCTTTTATCAACCATACAACTACAGCTATCGGAAAAAATACTTCAAACAGCCCATCAAAAATTCTTCAAATGATAATTATTATCATTGTCTTGCCTACATTGATTATTGGTTGGTTTACTAGTGTACTATTGGGCTTCAACGTTGCAAATTCCATGGTAGATACATATTTTAACTAGCTATTAGCATTTCCATATCATCCAAGTATATACAGATTGGAGTAACCCTCGATACAGAGGACTTAATCAGATAGAGACAAGATCAACAGGTCTACACGGTCACAGGCAGCTTTGATACGCATACTAGTCCTGTTACTTAACTCGTAGTCACCCACGTCACTCACTGTCTCAGCCTTCTTGATCCAACTTTTTGCCTCCTCCAATGCACTGAGGGCTTCAAATGATTTGGCATTAGAAACTCTCAATAGCCAAACGAACATGCTCTTCTCATATAGCGCAGTTGGGTATAAATACGGCGAATATGTTCTTCTGTCGAACCTAAATTGAGGTTGATCCGAAATGATATATTTTGAGAGAACTTCATTGTCCAACAAAGCCAATCCCTCTGAAACTTTCTTCAACAGTCTCAAACAGATACTTTGTAAAAGATATCTGATCATTGATTCCTCCTCTGATTCTTCCAACAGGGTATACTTGTGTTCCTTAGTATTGTAAGATAATTCTGAACCAACCGCGCCTGTGAAGCCAAGAAGCTTGATGCTCAATTCAAGTTTCTCATCTGTCATACGATTGTATCCGTTCCAGAAATAGATTATTTCATGAAGAGGTGAAGTGCCGAAGCACTCAATGAACAGTTTCTCTGGATCCTTTCTTTGATTTGCCTCGACGTGTGCAAGTTTACGAAGTATAAATTTGTCGAATGGCATTTGCTTGTTTCCTCCACCAATACCACCCTTCTTTTTTGAGGCATTGACTCCATGTCCCGAGACGTACGTTGGAGCTAGCTTGAAATACTTATCAGCCAAGTCTGAATACTTTTTCAATTCTCTTTCTTTCGACTCGACTTCAAGCAAATCGAGCTTTATCATACGCCATTTTTCGAGATAACAACTTCCTGCAATATACAAATACACTCCTTGAGACCAGGTATTGATTTCCACCAAATTTATAAAATCTCTCGCAGCCTTATCGAAATCGTGATTGAAACAATAAAGCATAGCTCTATCAAACATCAAAAGAGCTTCTGCTTGCTTCATGTTGATCTTTGTTTCAGGGTTGTCGGTAAATGATTGCATCGATTGTAACGCTTCATCCAATTTCTTTTGCGATGCAAGCATTCTTCCCTCTTGCAAGATCCATAGTGCATTATGTGGAAAAGCTTGTGAGACCCTTTTCAACAACTGAGGTGTGTATAATGAAGGGTTGGCTAATATTTTATCCAAATCTTTCTCCGAAATGTTAGTGAGAGACTCGATCGACACAACCTCGCTCACACATTCATCTTCATTTCCTGGAAGCTGATACCCAGTATCGACGAACTGGATTGGCCCGTCATAAAATACTAAAAGGCATAAAAAGGCCAACTCACTATGGATATTCCTAGTCGTTATTGCTGCTCTCCACAATAATCTTAAACCAGTATCTCTGTCTCCCTTAAATCCAACAATGGATAAGACTTTTCCGATAGTAGGAGGAATCAAAGAAAGAACAACTTGTAAAATACCAAAGCAAAGCTGAACTCCGGAATGAATGAACTCGTCAACTGTTGACACATAAAGATGATTGTTGTTCGTTGACTCTAAAGATACATTTGTTGCGTAGCTGGTCAAGACAAATGAAGAATTTTCAGATACACGAGAAGCTTCTATTTCTTCTGGTGTCTCAAAAGCATCGGAAAAGTATTCATCATCTGACACATTGTCATCCGAGGCTCCAACTCCTGGATCTTTTGAAGCTTCATTCAATCTTCTGACATTTCCAGTGGTAGGCGGGGTTAAATAACTTCGCTTGTCGGCAATATCGACAGGAAGCTTTTTTGATAAAGTGACACTTGACAGGTTGCCACTTTGAAGACCCTCAAACAAGTTGACCTTATCGGCGTTTACATTATTTCCCAAATTTGTACCCTCAACCCTTGCTTTTCTCATATTATAAACGTTCTCCAAATCTCTAATTAGTTTCAAGTCCGGCGGCAAGGAGGAAGTCGAGGCTTCCATAGGGGATTGGTAACCTGGCAAATCAACTGCACTCACGCTACCCATCCCCTCTTTCTTGAGCTTTGCGATGTTATTATTGAAAACTGATTCCAGCAGTTTAATTTTCTTGTAAACCGCATCCAAAGCCTGGTATGCCCTTCTGAGCTTTAGTAAAGCCTTGGCCCCTTCTAGCATTCCATTATTTTCCGTCAAAAGCATTACTAATGCGTTTAGAAGAGTCAGCTCAGCTTGCGTCACTTGAAACTCAGTACCCGGAGGGTAGATTTTAGAAGTGGCCAACTGAATCTTCAAGTTATGCTTGTGATGGTTCGTGGAGGCGTTCTCCGCCGCCGAGAGCGTATTATGTGCTTTGATCATCACCTCCGGCTCAAAGCCCAACGTGGCTTCAATGAACTCCATGACACCCAATGCCAAGGGAAAAATAGCTGCAGGCTGATCTGGATACTGCTGCTTCGAAGCGTTGTACTCATCCTCGAGGAGCTTCAATCCCTCGTCGGTTCTGTCGTCCAAAAGGTAATCCATAGCCTGTAATGCAATCTCAAAATCCCGCACCTGCTTCACCACCTGGCTAGCAGAGCTTCCAGTACTGCTGCTGCTCTGCTGCAGCAGTGTGGAGTTCAACAGTAGCAACAGAGCCTTTCTTCTTAGACCCTTGAGCATTGTGCTTTCTGATGAATGTGCTTGTTGGAGACCGTCAACCCTCAATTTCCAACACGTATATGAGATAACATGTAAGACTGTAACCTGTAAAAATCGTGGTCTGGGGATATTTACAGGTTAGAGCGTTCGATTGCAAAAAAAAAGAAATGGCTGGTGCAGGGCTGGTTCATGGCAGAAAAGATACAGTAAATGAACGTTTTTGGCATTCCTTCCAAACCTTACTGGGAACCTTGAAAATAACATCTTGCAAGCAAACCTAACGGGTGGTCAAGCCTACAAGGGCGCAATCCCGAGCGCTGGCTAGTGATGAGTATATAAACGGCCAGAGTTGGCAAAGAGATTTTTCGCAACACCAAAAACTCACTCCAAGAAACTACATTCGTTCTTTATTCTTGTGGACTTCTACTCATCAGTATCCAACTACTATACATTCTTTGAAACCTTTCGGAAATGAGTAAGATCGCACAATTGATAGCTGTTTCGTTCCTTTGTCAGCACATTGTGGCTGCACCAGCTCTCATCACCAGACACCACGAGGCTCCTGCTGTTACCGTAACAAACACTTACACAACAAATACTGTCACCCTTCCAGGACCTCCACCTTCACAAAATGCGGCAGCGGAGGAATCATCACCCGTTTCGCCATGCGTAGAAGACCCTACGACATTGTCTGAGGAGAACAAAGCTCCAACAAGCACACTGGAGACTCTGACCCCAACTACATCCCAAGAGCAGGACACAACTTCTACTACACCAACAAGTTCTCCAACAAGCACACTGGAGACTCTGACCTCAACTACTTCCCCAGAGCAGGACACAACTTCTACTTCGCCAACAAGTTCTCCAACGACTTCAACGACTTCAACCTCATCTACATCACCCACCACGTCGTCCGCTGCACCAACGGTGTCACCAGAGACACAAAACGAAGCAGTTGCAAGTTCTTCTACCGAAGCTCCTACATCAACTGAAGCTTCCACATCAACCGAAGCTCCCACATCAACCGAAGCTCCCACATCCTCCGCAGTCCCCACATCCTCGTCTTCATCAGAAAGCAGTCCTACTGCCGACCTCTCCGGATTCGAGGCTGACATTCTCAAGGCCCACAATGACAAGAGGGATCTTCATGGAGTTCAACATCTTGAGTGGAACCTGACGTTAGCCCAATTCGCTGCTGACTACGCTGCTAGGTCATTTTCCTGTGATAACGTTCAGTTGATCCATTCACATGGACCCTATGGAGAGAATTTGGCTGCTGGATACTCTGGTGGTACTTCACCTGTTGAAGCTTGGTACAATGAGATCGATTCCTACGATTACAACAACCCAGGCTTCAGTGAGGAAGCCGGTCATTTCACTCAACTTGTATGGAAAGCTTCCTCTCAAGTTGGTTGCGCCAAAGTGGATTGCAACAATTCTTGGCAACAGTACACTATTTGCGAGTATTCTAACTCCAGAGGAAACATCGTGGGTACCGATCCCTCCACTGGACAGAATTACTTTGCAGAGAATGTCGTAAGACCATTATCTGGTTGATTTATATTTACGCTATATCACTACATATGAACATTGATTTTATGAACAATTGAAATGACGTTGTCAAGAATAATCTTGTTAAGGATAACAGTTTTACGATAGTTGTAGTAGGAAATGTAGAGTCCTGGTATATTAATTATTATGAGCTTTTAAATACAGTTAAGTAAATATATAGCTACATTTAATTCTTCAAGACGTCAGCAAATTGACCCTTGGAAGGCTTAGTCTTGGAAGAGACAACCTTCTTGGAACCCAACTTCTCAGCAGAGAAAGCCTTGGCGTAAGGGTTCAATCTCAACATGACTTGCTTGTTCTTCAATGGGTTCTTCTTCAAGACGTGAGTCTTCTTTTGAGTGGATTGGCCAGCTGGTCTGACGACAGCTTGAATTTCAGCAGAGTTGATCAATCTGGTAACATCGGTGTTGGAGACGATGTTGGATGGCAAAGAGTAACCAGACTTGACAGACTTAGTAGACTCGGAACCGTAGATGGCATCCAAAGATTCAAAAGCACCCTTAGTCCAGATGATGAATCTACCCAAGTGAGCACCTGGGGCCAATTGCAACAAACCCAAGTGCTTGACGTTAGAGGTCTCAACACCTGGAATGTTTCTCAAAGCCTTGACGAGACCGTTGTCCTCGGAGTATACAACCAATGGACCTCTTCTTTGGGTGAATCTTCTTCCTCTCAACTTACCCTTACCGGCTCTCAACTTCTTGGACTTGATGACCTTGACAACATCCTTGTGTGCACCAACAGCCTTCAAGACGGCAACAGCCTCCTTGGTCTTGGTAACAGACTCGAAGTCGTTGGAAACAACCAATGGCAACTCCTTAACTTGCTCAACTCTGTGACCTCTGGCCAAGACCAAAGAGGTAACAGCGGAAGAAGCAATAGCGGAAGCAGTAGCATAACGCTTCTCATTGTGGTTGACCTTTACGTGCCATCTTCTCCAGGTCTTGGTTGGAGCGAACATACGACCACCACGACACATGTTACCGAAAGCAGCTTGACCGGAACGGTGGGTACCACCACCACCAACTCTTGGAATTCTGGCAACAGCTCTACCGGTACCCCATGACTCAGCAGAGGTTTGGTGTCCTGCCTTGTCAGAAACAGCGTATGCTTGTCTCTTGTTCTTGTTGACCTTGACAAAGACAGAGTGGACTAAGTCTGGTCTGACTGGAGCAGAGAAAACTGCTGGCAAAGGAACCTGAGCAGAGGTTTGCTCACCTTGAGCAGAAATAACAGATACTTGTGGACGAGTACTCATAGTTAACGATATGTATAATGATAATCTTTTTAGTGTAGAGTGAAAAATTTTTCAGCCTTAAAGATGTTGGAAAAACTTTTGGTCGTGCGATTTACAATACATAAATGATTTATTGCACGACCATTTGACGGATCCAAGCCATACTAACGATAGGATAGCAAAGACATAGAAGAGGCAAGTTCGGTAAAATGACCAGTGTCTGTAAAAGCTGTAGATTAACTGTATATGATGATTGTATAAAGGTGCCGGACAGCATAAGTATTACGAAAGGAGATGCTAGATAAACAAAAGTAGTCTGCATTGGATCAGGGAGCGCAGACTGTAGGCGATTGTAGATGGTGATGGAAGAACATATTGCTGGATGCCAGTCGTAGCATGAGCGCCAGATTGCAACAAGAGGAAAGCGGGATAATTATGCGGGCACTCAACAACAGCTAGAAGACTGCGAGGATTGCGCAGCGTTTCTAGATAAGTCAACCCCTGCGGATCTCTTGTTGGCTATTTGCCTCGATCTTGATCCGTTGACAGCCTCCTGGACGGGAAGGGCCTTGGCAATCAGAGTGAAGACTTCGATGACACCTGAGCCTGACTTAGCGGAGCATTCAGACACAACTACTTTGTTCTCTTCTTGGTTGATCTCTTGCACATATGACAGTATCTCGCTTTCCTCCACCTCTCTGGAATCGCTGAGATCCGCTTTGTTCCCCACCAAAGCGATTACAATGCCCTCTGGTGCCTGTTTCTTGAGCTCTTTGATCCACTCCTGTGCTTTGTTGAACGATGAACGGCTCGTGATATCGAAAACGCACAACGCAGCATTTGCGTTCCTGTAGTACATCGGGGCAAGCGATTTGTACCTCTCTTGTCCAGCAGTGTCCCATATTTCAAACTTGACCGTGGTCTTCAACTCTGGCAAAGTGATCGACTGCGTCAAAAACGCAGCTCCTATGGTAGATTCTCTCATGTCATCAAACGTATTCTTCACGAATCGATGTACAATCGACGATTTTCCCACAGCACTCTCCCCAAGTAGAACAAGTTTGAACTGGACGAAGTTTTCGTTACGTGTATCAGCGCCTGACGACATTTCTAAGCTAAAAAAGATATAATAGATAGCTGTTCCGTATTGAATATCTAATGGGATGTATTTATTGAGATACTTATATACAGTTCCCAAAGCCATCGTGGATCTACAGGAGCTGGTGCCCGTCGTCTTATATTTACAGGGTAACTAAGGGAATAGACCAAAGAGTATAGACACAGGAGCACCAGAAATACGACTGCAACGAAGTTGCAGTCGTAGATCGTTCCTGGGGGTCAATCTGGAACACACTTGGCAAGACGAAAGATCGCTCGTCTAGTTGTCTTCGATCCTTGCCAAAAATTCCTTGTCGGTGTACAACAAGTACTCTTCATCGCCGATCTTGACGGGGTTTCCACCGAAGCTGGGAAGCAAAACCTTGTCTCCCTCCTTCACGGAGTTGGGAATAAGCTTTCCAGTGGTGGTGTTGGTGATTCCTGGACCCGAGGCTATCACAGTAGCCTGGTTCAACTTCTCCTGATTCTTTTCTGGGATGTAGATACCGGACGCCGTCTTGGTGGCAGGCTTTAATCTCTGGACCAACACTCTGTCGAATAAGGGTTTCAATGCTTGTGCGCTCTTCAAGTAGGACTTTTGTGGAGTTAGTAAATGCGTTCTCACATGTATTTGTTTCCGGAGGATTCCATCCCTACAATACACTGTGTTCAACTTACCATTTCTCGGGGATCTTCGCTTTAATTCACTCAAAATATAGTTTAAAACTTGAAATATAAGTACTGGAGCTTTTGGATGAGTGGAAATTGGTGGAAGATTCTGGAGGTGATGGTCAGGGCACGACCATCTTCATCTCATCACAGCTGGAACCAAGACCTTTAATGCTGGAAAAAGGCCTACATCGCGAACAGTAGAATACTTTGTAGGCATTATATATACAATTAATCGAGGTATCTATCCAAAGGCTCACCTAAAACGTTTTCAATGACATGGACAAGCCCACTTCTAACCTCTTGCTCAACAGCCTCATCATCATCTTCGAGTAGTTCTGCGATGAATGGAATAAATGTGGGCAAGTAGGAGAGCCATTGATCACCCATGCGCTGGAAGACAAGTTTCATTGTTCTTATCGACCAGATTTTGGAGTTGGAGGATGTGGCTTCTGTAGAATTCGAAATGTACTTGATCAAACCCTGGACCATCACTTCATTATGTTCGCCCGAGGCGACGTTCATGATGAAGGAGGTAATTGTCTTGACCAAGTACTTACCGATGCTTGGTTCGATGTTCTTGAATTGGTCGACCAAAGGATCGTGGATAATCTCGAATCTCAGCTGTTGTGGCCAGAAATCGTCCTGGTCGTATTTGAAGGAAGAGGTCAAGGAAACCAAGATAATCCTTCTCAAGTTCACATCAACAAGCTCACCCGAGGCAAATCTCGACAAAATAGATGCAGTGGGCTCTAGAATGTAAGAGTAGTAGGATGTGACAATTCCCTTCAATTGGTTTTGAAGCTTATTGAAAAAGCGGAAGAAGGATGCCAACCGCGAAGTTTCTGAGTAAGATGAGTTGTTGGAGCCCTCACCGTCTACCGCCCATCTTGTCAAGGCAGCAAACAATGGCCTGAAAGATTTATCATTGAGTTTCATGACATAGCTAATGCCGCATGCATGGAATGAACTCTCCAATCTTTGAATAGTGTTTGTGTCAAAGCCAGTGTCAGAATCCTCACTAAATTGGCGAAATTCGAATGCTAATATGAGCCACTTCATGAAAAGTGTAGATTGGTGTGATGCGGACCGTTTATCAAGCTTGTCGATTGTTGATTGCATGCAGCTTAGATAAATTCCCAACGTGTCAGAAGTCTTCACTTCATAGAGCTTTTGCTTGGTCCAAAGCTCACACAAAGATTTGAACAAGCTCGATGCATCAATATGAGAAACGACGACATTTACTATTCCGGACTTGACTTCATTTGAAGCTTTGTTACTGTTCAAGATTGCCCACAATATTGAATCTAAGCTGGATGTCATGAAAGCTGGTATTTTCTTTATCAAACTGGAGAACAAGACAAGAGTACCAGTCTGAACGATTTCACTACTTTCTTCAGAAGATTCGTTTGTTTGTTCCCATAGCTGAAGAGCTGGAGGAACGATCTTTGGGAAAAAACCAATACTTTTCACTCCAATCTTCGATACTATGTTGGTTATCACATTTATGGAAGAGATCAAAGTTTCGGGGTTAGTATTAATCAAACCAATATTTTTTGTGATAACTGTCAAGGCATCGGTCAAGACTTGAGAATTAACTTCCGAAATATCAAAATTGATTCTGCTCACTACAATGGCAAAAGTATCCAAATATGACTGTTGTAAATCAATTGCGAAATTCTTTTCAATCCCTTGCAACAAGACGTCCAACAAATTATTCAAGGTGTTAGCCGAAACGATTTCATTGAGGTGACTTTCATTGGTCTCACTCTCAAATTTATTCGCAATCAACACTGCAAAATTCCTTGCAATTTTTGTTGAGAAATGGTCTGAAAAGTTTTCAGTACTCATAGAACCGATAACAGAATCAACAAGGTGATTCAAAGGAAGCAACCCCAACATACTCGAAAGAAGTCCGTAAAGACTCTGAGCGATCAGTTCGTCTTTGACTACATTCGAGAATTTGTCCAAAGCAGCAAGTATATGGGCAGTGATTACCCTGAAGGAGTTCAAGATGCTAGATTTCTGCTTTTTCAAATCACTGGTTTCAGATAGGATCAACGACACTTTTATTTTCAAATTCGGCGTGTTGTAGAAATTTCTCAGGTCAAAATTGACAAGTATGTCTATGAACTTCAATATTGAGTTCTTTTGTTCAGACAACTGCCTGTCATCTAATCCGAGCAATTCCAAATAGACAGGTCTTTGGCTCAATACATTGTATTCTTCGCTGTTGGCATCTAGATGCTGCGATGGGATCTGATCCCATAATTGTTGGAATTTGGAGATACTTTCAATTTGCTCGACTGCTGTGAACAGATTCCAAAATGTGGAGACTATATCCACTATTGTATTTGCCTCAGTAATCTTGTTGTTATTGAGACTTTTGGCATAGCTTGTACTCATTAAGAACAAAATGAGATGAAGAGAGTTCTCTGGTTTCAATGTTTCGACCAATGATGTAAATAACTTAACCCTTCTATGTCTAGGTATGAAGTGGAAGGCAGACGCAAAACTAGCCAACAAATATTCAATCTCTCTGTGGAAAGATTCAGACCCACTTTTCGCAAGAGCTGGTATTATCTTGAAAATAGTTTGATCAATAACAGAGCTTGAAAAAGCGTCATCTTGCCTCACCGTATGAGCTCCCATGAAGATAAAGATAGACATCACAGAATGTAAAATCAACTCAGGGGAAAGAGATGCAAGCTCTGCGATTACCAATAGTAATTTGTTTTGAACTTGAGGTGAATTGGATGACCGAATTGAATTTACCACCAAATCAGCTCTTATTGTAGAAGAGTCCAATTCGATTTCGATTCCTTGCAGCTTTATCTCCTGGATACAAAGTAATATACACGATGCCAATATTTCTTGTGCGTAGAGGACAGAAAAGTTACCTTCATTTCCCAAATAGTCCAAATCAGTAAGAATCTTGAAATATTTTTGTAGAATATCGAATGTTGCGATCTTGACGTTTTCCTTTTTATAACTTTGTTCCAAGGTCTCTAATACTGTCGTGAGCCTTCTCAAATGTTCTGCAGCGATGTTAGAAATTTCGTTTTTTGCCATGGCTTGTTTGGAAGAATTGGAGGATTTTCTCCGTCTTTTGAAAGATCCAGGCTCCGGAACCTGTGATACAATTTGAAGAGCACTCAATAATTCCAGCGCAACCGCATCATCGATCTCCAACGATTGTAAAGAGTCGACGAGATCTATGTTCATGTCTCTTTCATCCACTATCATATCAATATACTTATTGACTACCCTTATCTTGGGATCAATATAGTTGATGAGAGGGAAAACCTCTTCCAATCTGGTACTGACATCTTTGACAAGACATTCATCCTGGCTAGAAAGTGCAGAAAGTAACAGATCAACTTCTTGACTAACCTTCTTTTCACTCGAAGCCTTACCCCCAACAAGTTTGATGAGCGACTTTTGGACTGCTTCGTTAAAATCGATCTTGGATATTTTTGCTTCCTCAACCAAATTCTCTCTATTCTCAAAAAATGCCTTGATATCTTTCTCAAAGAAATCCCTGTCGTCTTCGAAAATTTGCTTCTCTGAAGCCATGATACCCCAGGCCTTCGCCTTTAAGCTTAAAGGCCAGTTAATGATACTCCATTGATTAAATATGAAAGTCTTGAACTTCAATGACCCAATCTTCTTTTGTCCTGGTTTCGTGCTTGCAAATATCACATCGAACAAGAGGGAATTGAGCCTTGTGACATCAACCATCACGTCTTCGAGAATATTGCTTGAATTTAATTGACTGACTAAGAATCCAGCATCGGAAGGTGAAATAATGCTTCTTTCTTTTGGAGGTATACCGGCATAGATCTGGTCTTCCAAAAATAAATCTAGTTGATTCTGTTTTTTTCCAGATTCAGATGTCTTTGTCAAGTTAAGCTCAACAACGTTCAACATTCCTGAATAAGCGATTCTTATCTCTTTTGAGCGATCACTCAATGCTAGTAAAATAATTGGAATTAAAAGATAAAACGATGCATCTGTTTTTGAGATTTCTTTCAATCTGAGCTTTATGAATCTTATAATATTCAAACGAATTGATAATGGTACGTTGAGCGTTAATGAAGAACGCAACATGAATGATATGGATGATTCAGGATCAGAAAAAGTCTTCTTCGAGAATTCTGAAATCATAGCGACTTGTTGCTTAGAATTCATAACCTTTATAGATGAGGTTAACAACTTTAGCGATGACTCAAATTCATTGATTGAACAATTGAAGAAAGAATCTACTGGTGATCTAGTGAAGTTGATGCTTTCTTGCGCAATTTCAGCATTAGAAGATCCGTCCTGGACGAAAGCACTTTCCCCGTCCTCTTCTAATTCTATATCAGCATAATGATTACTTTCATTGATGGACAAAGTAGACGATAACATCAATTCAAGTTCAGATATTTGAAGATTATGCTTTGTCAATATCTCATTCAATAAGGTTTCGTTCAAGTTTAAAAGATAGTCATAAGCCTCAGAAAGTTGTGATTTATCAGTCTCTGTCTTTAATGTACTGGTGATCAATGAATTTGCGACCAATTTGAAGTTGTCCTCCGATTTCAAGTTAATGAACTTGATAACTTTCAATGAACAAGTAACAGAAGAAGAGACGAAATATGCAATCAAAAATTTACTGATATCAATATTCTCCGTTGTCAAAGATTCAAGTATGTTCTCATTCGTCAAGTCGACGTTTGAAAAATTGTGCAAGTCTTTGATAAAGTGATCTTCACCATCGAAGCATTCCCACAATTGTCCCAACAATATCAATGTTTGTTTGTGTGTCTCTTCATTCCAGGCTTCTGTCAATTCAAAAATAGATAAGGTAATCAGTTTTATCAAATCGCCGATCAAAGGTATAACAGAGGCCATCACTGCAATCAAGGAATACACCATTATTATTAAATCGTGAGATATTGCCTTACCTCCTTTCTTGCCACCATTTACTTGTTTCAATGAAAATGCGATTAACTCTAACAATATGGGCATATGAACTTCGTTGAAAGTTTCAAGGTTTTTGCTATAAGCAACTATAATTTGAGTTGCGTTTGATAAATAAAATACTAATTGCTCCTTGTAGACTGTTTGGTTCTTCAACTGATCCATGAAGTACATTGAATATAATTTGAAAAACTCATGGTCGTTGTAAAATGCTTTGAAGAAAGACAGATTTGCTGGTGATTTCGAAAGCTCTTTGAAACCTAACGCCCAACTGAAAATCTTGGGAAACTGAGGTTTTGGAATCACATTCAATATTTTCACAAATATGCGATTATTGTAGTATGGCAAAGCACTCAACATTAACACTTCCGCGTTATGCATGTTAGCGTGGAACCTTCTGATCAACCACTCGGCGGCCTTGGAAGCCGAGTTAATGAGGTAGTATGGGCCCAATAGTGCGAAAAATGCATCAATGTTCTTATTGAGCTCCTCAACTATCTCCTTACTTTGCGTATTTCTATCAAAGGTTATACTTCTCTCTGCGAACAAAGTGTTGTGGAACTTTCTGAACCTGGAATCAACTTCTATCAATTCCTCTAGTCCTTCTAGTCCTACCTGATAGAGATAATCATAGTCTTGTCCAGCTGCAACCTTCGGCTCAAAAATCAAAGATCGAGAGTGGATCTTTGATCTCGCCTTTCTGTCGAACGATATAGAAGCAGAGTTGTCTCTGACAGACTTCAACTGATCTGACAAACTCGACATTGTGCTTAGATATCAGGTATGCTCTATAACTATGGATGGGTGATGAGAATTTTAGATGAGAAGAGCTGAAATAAAATTTTGTGAGAGTATATACAGGACTCATATTATAATACTTTGTTCACATATAATCACTGACTATCACTTATAAAAACTATGCTATCCAGAACCAGATCTTCTCAATGAAGTTTCTAGGTACTCTTTCTGGTTCATTCCTGTCCTCTTCTTCAATCAAGTCCAAGCCAGTGAAAAGATCAATCTCTTCTATCGGCCTGAGCCAAGCAGCTTTCTTGTAAAAATGGGCATATATCGAGTGACCAAAGTAAAGTGCGACGACTATGGGGAAAGTGATGTAGGCGGCCAAAAAATCTCCCACATTAAAGTCGAAAAACACCGCATAACCATTAGTGAGGGTTATTAACGAAATGAAAAATATCACGTAGTAAGCACCGTAGGGCTGAAATGGGGTTTTGAAGGTGACTCTTTCCTGAAGGTTATGGTAGTTGATGGCCTTTTTCCATCTTAAATATGCAAAGGCTACCAAAATCCACGATATGAAACCTGAGATAGTGGAGATGTTACTGAACCACAAAAAGACATTTGCTGAAGAAGATGAACAATTCAAATATGCCAAAAATGAATAGGCGGATGAGGCCAAAACACTCCAGTATGGGACACCAAATTTGTTGACTTTGGTGAAAACCTTAGGGGCTAAGCCTCTGCAAGCAATTGAATATAATGCTCTGGAAGCAGAATACAAGAAGGAGTTGCCAGCCGAGGCAGCTGAAGTCAAAATTGTCGCGTTGATAATATGGTTCAACACGGGGATTCCAGCGTTCTGAATGCCAACAACAAAAGGAGAAGCAGATGCATCTGACGAGCTGCTCATCAAAGCAGGACTATTGGAATTCGCTATCACACCGATAACCAACGAACTGAAGACATAGAAAAACACCAATCTGTATATAAATCTGTTAGCAGCTTTTGGTATGTTTCTTCTTGGCTTTTGACATTCCCCCCCAGCAGTAGCGACTAACTCAGGTGAACAAATGAAAGAGAAACCAGATCTGATAATGGCAGTCCACACGGACAAAAACTTCCCTGTATCACCACCTGTCATATGTTCTTTAAAGGCCTCATCATGTTTCCAGTATCTGAAACCAAGTCTATCGTGGTTTGGTCCTCCTCCGAAGAATAACACCACACCCAAAATAATCAAACCTGTGATCGCAAACAATTTCAAGGAAGCAAAATAGAATTCTGCTTCACCAAAAAACTTGACGGAGCTCAAATTCAACGCCAAAATAACGATAATAAATATGGTAATCCAGACTGCAACGTTGACCGATGTTGTCCAATATTGAATCACAATGGAGGCTGCCGTGACCTCTGAAGCAACCAACATGGAAAATGCATACCAATAATTGTACCCCACAGCGAAACCGAAAGACTCGCTCATATAGTCGTTAACGAAAGCCTGTGCACCGTTACCGGGCAAGGGCAAAAATGTAGTCATTTCTGCAAGCATGTTCATCACAAAATAGATAACCAGCGACATGACCATGTAACTGATTAACAAGGCAGCTGGTCCACAGGTAGCCAACACGGTACCACTACCCACAAAAAGACCAGTACCGATACACCCTCCGAGTGCAATAAGTTGAACGTGTCTCGACTTGAGACCTCTTTCGAGTTCGTTGGGATTGAACGACTCCAAGGACTCGATGTCGTGAGAATTCCTAGGCGATATCATTTTCCCCTTCTCGTCCATGTTGACAATCTTCGAGTGCGAGATGGTCATGTCGAGGTACGACGATTGACTACGGTATATCGACGGTCTCGAGCCATTCGACTTAACTGTGAAAATTTCCTTCATCCTGATTGTATGTCTTGACCTACCTTTTCTTCAAAATGGTCTATGGCAAACACTCTGCCTTTAATATTCTTCTACTTCTTATCTCGAAAACTCTGCAGTCAGTGCATTGATATAGATAAATGACCGAACCTCTATTCAGTCTTACTGTGGAGATATCTCTTCTACAGCTCTTTGATAGGATCTATGAATGGACATTTTTATCCTATGCCTGTAAGTGCCGTGAGATGAGCTTACACGCAGTCCCAAAATCAACGGTTCCAAGTTCCATCAAAACAATATTTGATAATTTAAGCGAGCTTAGGGTTCTACCACTTCCACGCTGTTTCGGTCTTTGAAAGCGCTACTGATGGTAGCTTTCAAGCGTACCACGGTGGCGGAGCGGCGGGGCGAGAGCTTTGTCAGCGGCCGAAGCACTGCAACAGGGCTTGCCGTAACCGGAATCTCATCTTGATAGCCTATCTGGTTGCATTACCTGAGAAGTCGCGACTCCGAAATCATCAGATAACGGACTGACGAGCAAAATGGAAAAGATAAACGAGGTCTAATCCAGAGTCGAACCCACAACAGACTGTCACAAGCGGGAGTCCTAACGACTGGGCCACCACAAGAGCCAATGTGGAGTGGCCGATCGTTTCTGCAGAGACTGCATTTTTCTGCCCAGTCTCTGCAATGCCTTTGGGTTCGCACTTTATCTCAGGATGCCTCGACCGGCGGGGCGCCATCGAGGTGGAGCCCCCTATAAGACGGCAAGGTGTGCGTGCAGCGATTCGCATTCCCTGCTTCACACCATACAGCAGTGCAGACACTCATAGATACGGAGGAAGCGAAACCTTGTAGGGGCATGGTCCGCTACGCTACCCGCAGAACCGACCGGGCCTGTGGCAGTATTCCCTGGTAGTATTGCCACAATGCACCGACCGCCCGTTTTGTTGTTTTCCATCGTATCTCAACAATACTATGGATTAAGCATCGGGAGATACGATGCTTGCCAGTATGTCTATTGACATCGCGGAAACACAACCATCCTGCCTCACATTTCGATAAGCGGTATACGTAGTGATTGACATGCCTAAGCAGGATACAACACATGCCAAGATCCGATTACTGATTACAGTCTCACGCTAGCTCTGTCAAATTTCTTTGCCTAGCGAGCCGTGGAATTTCCGTGGCACCAATCTGTACCATCTGAGATAATCGAGCGCAGATGAGACTTTGACGTCCTAAATAACATTATATTTTACGATATACAATGAGTGCTCCAAACAAGCTGCCGTACATTTGAGCTCGTTACCTGTTCTGTCACACCATAGATGCAAATGCCTCTTCTCTCCATCGTTCTGTCGGTATAATACAATCAATCGTAACTCTGATATAGAAGGCCGTGCGGTAGCACTGAAAAACTCCATCGAATTTTAACGTCGATGAGCCTCACTTTCCCGATTAGAAAGTTTTCGAACTGATTTGGGAATCTTCAATCGGGCAGGACCAGATAACAATCTATATTGCCCGAGCCATGAGCCTATATCACCGTCTATCGTTGGTGTTGCTATGATATAAAAGGTCCCGTAGTGACCCTGTAGAAACTTTTCTTTTCTCCACTCATAGAGGTCAAATTTCAAAAAAATCATAATGAGATTCTCTAACGTATTGACTGCACTTGCAAGCGTGAGCTTGGCTCTTGGGCAACCACTTAGCCTCGAGAAACGTTCTGAGAACAAGACTGCGTTGGCAGAAAGCATCCCTGAAAGTACCAAGGGTGACCTTCAAACATCGTACGGTAAGCCATTTGCCGTGTACCAGCCTAAGGCATTCATCGTCTCTATGTTCGAGTTGGAAAGAGGACCATGGATGGAGGCATTGGACTTTGCCCACAACATCACCATCCCCGGATTGTCTCCATTATACCCTACAATCTACTGTACCACGAACTACACCATATGTCAAGTGACTACAGGAGAAGGTGAGATAAATGCTGCATCCACACTTACTGCTTTGGGATTGAACCCATTATTCGACTTGACCAAGACCTACTGGTTGATTGCTGGTATTGGAGGTGGAGAACCCCAATATACAACAATTGGAGGTGTCACATTCGCAAAGTATGCTGTCCAAGTTGGATTGGAGTACCAGATCGATTACACGGAATACATCAACACAAACCCTAACTGGACAAGTGGGTACTTCGCATACGGTACTGACAATCCATGGTCTTATCCAGAAAACGTCTACGGGACTGAAGTTTTTGAATTGAACGAGATGTTGAGAGATAGAGCCGTAGAGTTAGCTCTCGAGGTCGATTTGGAGAATGGTACCGATGTCAATGCCGAATTCAGAGCCACGTATGCAGATGAAGCCGCAAAGGCATTGCCAACTGTTTCCAAGTGTGACGTATTGACCTCTGACAACTATTTCACCGGTAACGCTTTGGGCAACTACTTTTCATTTTTTGCATCTTTAATGACCAACGGTAGTGCAACATACTGCTCGACTGCTCAGGAAGACAATGCATCTTTGGAAGCCTTCGTTAGATTAGACAAATACGGTTTGGTCGACTACGATAGAGTGGTCGTTTTGAGAACTATCTCAGATTTCGCTAGACCACCTCCTTATTTGGCTAACAACACAGTTGAATTTTTCACTCGCACCGACCAAGGAGGATCGGGTGCTGCAGTTCAAAACTTGGTCAATGCTGGTTTCCCATTCATTCACGATGTCATTCAAAACTGGGACTCTGTTTACGAATCTGGTAAGACTTACACTTCAAAGAACTACATTGGAGACATTTACGGTACCTTGGGTGGTACTCCAGACTTCGGCCCTGAAAACTTGGGAGTCGCCTAAGCGGTTTTGCTTCCAAATTTTCATCTATGAGAAAATAAATAGCATTCCTAAGACATTAGGTAGCAAATACATAGAACATGGATCATGTCAGAAAAGGTGTAGAAAACTCGTGCGATGACATCTGCTCCTGTAGCGTTTCGAGTGTTTCAAATGCTAGAAAGTATATTTTGCTGCGCTCAAGATGCTAAGTCCCAAGTAAACTATACACCATAAACCAAATATTGAAAAACATGGATTCCATCAGCTAACCTGTCGTAAACGTTCGTATAAATCGCATGCATTTGAGCTTATTTCTTCTTAGCAAACAAAGGCTCACCAATGTTCTTTCCTCTCAACTTGACCCCCAAAGCTCTTTCCAACTTGCCCAAAAGTTGCTGGTTGGGAACAGCTCTGCCTGCCTCATAGTCGTTGATGACATTCTGTTTCTCGTTGACCTTGGTGGCCAAATCCTTTTGCGTCAACTTCTTTTCCTGTCTGGCCTTCAGAATCGTTTTCCCCACGCTGACATCCACCTTCTTGGTGGGCACAATGTCATCACTGGCGTCCATCTTGGTCAACCTTTGGCCCTCCGGGTTCGACTTCACATTGGTACTTCCGTACTTCTTCTCTGTTCCAACCACGGCACCGGATCTTCTGGCGGCATTTATCTCACTTTGTGTCTTGGCGACCCTCTCTCTGGGGCCTCCACCCCCGACTCTGGCCTTTTGACCGATAACTGTTACTGAATCCCAATCTGACATCGTTCTCTCTGTGATAACGTTGCTTCAACTAGAGATGAGAGTCTTCTATTCTGGAATCGACGACCTTATGAATATAATATTGGCCTCGCCACGACTTTTAATGGCAAACTTCCAGAAGCTTCTACAGTTAAGATGTTCTAGCCACAGTCAAGACACTGTTTGACACTTGATACCCGTTCATGTTGTCGACGGCATCCTGGGCATCCTCTGGGTCGCCGTAAGCAATTGTAGCGTTTGATCCTTTCATGGAAATGTTGATTATTTCGCCAAACGGAATAAAGAGCGCATGTAGCGAATCCTCAGAGATAGTCTGGGGAAGGTTTTCTAGAACGTTAGTCAAGAAACGATACGATAAGTACAGAACAGGAGTGCTCAGTCTATTGAACGACACCCGGTGCGATAACTGTAACGTGTAAGGGACTTACCGACTTGAACGGAGTTTCTCATCATACGATTGGCCGAGATGGGAACGGAGCTCAACTGGTGTTGGGCATCAAAAGTTGAATTTTTCAGTACACGAACATTTGTATAAGAGCAAAATTGCTGGAATACAACTTCAAGAGCAGTAAACCTGGACATTATGGTATCAATTAATGTCAAATCACGCTCCAAGTCCTTGCAGGGGCTTGTGACAGACGAACTAACAGTTGAATCGAGTATTGGGGAGTTGGTAGATCTTATCAGCGGACAAAACAAGACCGCCTCCAATCGGTTGAGAATCACCAGGTTGGGGTCTGGGGGTAAGCAAGAGCCCTTAGAAAGCGACAAAAAGTTGTCCGAGTACGGTTACGCGGAGATTGAGGAAACCGTTGAGCTATTTGTGAAGGATTTGGGTCCTCAATTGTCTTGGAGAGCAGTGTACTTGGTTGAGTATTTTGGACCCCTTGTGATCCATCCATTGATCTACTTCTGTTCAAAGCATGTGAATGGCCAGGCTCACACCGAGACACAGAAGATTGCCTTTGTCTTGGTGATGTTGCACTTCTTGAAGAGAGAGCTCGAGACGTCATTTGTGCATAAATTCTCCAACGCAACCATGCCGGCCTTCAATATATTCAAGAACTCGTCCCACTATTGGATTTTGTCGGGTTTCAATCTTTCTTACTTCATCTACTCGTCAGAGCTCACAGGATGGAAGAGATTGGTGTTTCACGTCAACAAGCTCCCCTCCTACGCTAACTATGCGATTGTTGCTATTTGGGCTTTCGCTGAACTCTCCAATCTCAAAACACATTTGACCCTCTCAAGTTTGAGATCTTCGGGAAAGGCCAAAGGCTACGTTATTCCTTATGGCTACGGCTTCACACATTTGGCATGTCCCAACTACACCTTCGAAGCTTTGTCATGGCTCGCCTACGCAATTTTGGTCGGTAACTGGGCAGCATGGGTCTTCTTTGTCGTTGGAACGGGACAAATGTGGCTTTGGGCTGTCAAGAGACATAGAAGATACTTGAACTTGTTTGGAGATGAGTACAAGAAGTTGAGAAGAAACATTTTCGTCCCATTCGTCGTTTGATATATTTAGCTTATTAATTATCTTCCTTGAATTTTAAGCAGATACTATTTACACAGTGTCTTTCGTCCGTAGGATTCTTGTATCCCTCACCTCTGAAGATGTGTCCGAGGTGCCCGTTGCAGCCTGTACATCTCATCTCTTCCCTTACCATCCCGTGTGAAACGTCCTTGTGAACGTTGATGGAACCCGGAATAGCCTGATAAAAGGCAGGCCAACCGCAATGAGCACTGAACTTCGTCAGCGCCTCGTACAATGGCTGCCCGCACCCGACACAGGCATATATCCCGCCTTTCGATGCTGGGGTGGAGGTATACTCGCCACTGTAGGGAGCTTCAGTTCCCTGCTGTCTTAACACCTTGAACTGTTCTGGAGATAGTATGGCTCTCCATTCTTCTTCTGATTTCTGAGAACTCATCTTAGACACTCTTCTTATGGGATGTTGTAGTATTCTAGACCTTAGTATAACTGGTAAACTTCTAATCATCAATAAGAAAAGATCAAATATATTTTCTATCAGAGCAACTTTTGAATATTTAAATACCCTATAACTACAGAAAAATATACCCTCTATTAACGCATGAAATAATTATACTTACCTTTGACATCCCTCGACGAGTCCTTGGCCTCCGTTTGCACTTCCCATCCGATTTCGACGTCTAACTCTCTTGGGTTTGTTGCGTTAGGCCTAGATGCAATTGAACCTTTTATCGTATCACCTTTTCTGAGATCGAGAACTTGATCCATATAGAATATAGTCTGTTTCCAATGAGTGTAATTGCTCATAGGACCAGTAGGTAATCTAACCTTTTCCTTACCTGGGAAATCGCAATCAAACCATACAACATAGCCATGGCAGAAATCGTGATCGACCGCTCTGAGTTCGAATTGGCGATGGAAGGCCAAGTCTTCCTTTTTCACTGTGTTTATGTCGAACTCGAAAAACTTTTGTGGGGTTGTGATCAATGACTTGTTATCAACGGTATCAACCAAAGGTTCGACCATGGCGATGTCGATGAATGGCGAGTAGTCAAATCCGTAGACATCCTCCCAGAAATGAATCTTTTCATCCTTGTATTGCCCGTCTTCAATTCCTGCAACATACATGGAACACTTGTCTGGCAATATGAGACCTCCCTCGACGAGATACTTATCTCTTGCGTACAAAACAGTGTCGAGCATGGATTCGTACAACAAAAAGTACCCCATCCATTCTGATACAATGATGTCTACTTCTTTCACTGGTAACTCTATATCCTCCAATTTTCCTTGAATCAAGGTTATCTGGTCCGAAAATCCGTTTAATGAAACAATCTCCTTGGCTTTGCCAATGATATTGGACATATCCACCGAGTACACATGCTTGGCACCTGCCTTAACTGCAAACATCGAAAGGATACCTGTTCCACACCCCACGTCTAACACAACCTTGTCCTTGAAAAGATCTTTATTCTTGTACATCGCAGATCTATACGACAATGTTCTGGTTGTATCTTTCAACATCTCTTCATGAATGCCGAAATGGTCATAAGAAGAGAAGTAATGCTGCTCGGTGAAAGGCAAGCTAGTTTTATCTGTGGCAGACATTGTATAACTAGGTGACAGTGGCAAGGTCTGGGATATGAAGAATATAGCGTCGTTTTTTTTCATCTACCAGAGAAGTTAATGCGATGAGCTCAGGTCCCCGGTATACACACGTCAATATTGAACAGACGATTGAGCTATTATTTCGAGTCTAGAGTCACCTAGGATGGAGAAGGGAAGACAGATGAGTTACTTGGCATCGTGATGGTATACTTATTAGACATTGTACCCATAAAGTTAAAGACATTTTACAGTCCTTGTCTCAAAGATAAGATGAGCATATCAAAATTTATTTTTCATCTCACGATATACTCTATAAAACATAAGCGTTAACACAGATAAAAAAGATCAAATCATACGCCCATTGTACCTAGTTTCTGAAGACGACCTTCTGACCACTCACCTGGTCATTCTTCAACAACGTCAAGGCTTCGTTTGTGCTCTCGAGTCCTTTTTTCAACACTTTCAAGTTTGGACTCTTGAGTTGACTGACGATAGGTGGCAACAAATCATTCCAGAAGTGTGAGAGGTCGCGCTTGAACTCGTCAGTGGTGGGCATAGTGAATGGACCCATTGCGACGGAATCCTCGACAAGACTGTAGACAATAGTTTTGCCATAGTGGACCTTTCTGGACTCCTTGGTTTTAATATCGGTATCTCCCAAGAACAACAAGCTGTCTATTGAAACCTCATCGGCACCCTCAGTAGCATCGTAAACCTGCTGGAAGGTTTCAGGGTTAGAAACGGCGTCCAATGCGTAGTTGATCTTACCCTTTCCTATCGACTTGATCTTCTCGACGACATCGCCATCTTTGTAGTCGACTACTTCATCTGCACCAAGCTCCTTCAAGAAGCTGTTGTGTTTTGACGAAGCCACTGCGATAACCTTCAATCCATAGACCAACTTGGCAAGCTGAATTGCCAAGATTCCAGCAGCCGTCGCACCACCCCAGATCAAGATGTATTTGTCAGTGTTCTTGCTCTTTTCGGGGCTGATGTGAAGCGAGTTGGACAACGACACTGCAGCAGTACCCAAACTCAAGGGAATTGATGCAGCAGCCTCGAAAGTATCGATCTTGCCGTATTTCACGTCTCCTGGAGACAAAACGGTGTCCTTGATGCTGGACTTGTCAAACTTGATAGTTCCCGAGGGCTTGGCAGGAACGTAATCCGCAAAGCAACCAGTTCTGAAATTCTGGTTTCCATGCAACGTCGCTGCGACAATATCTCCTTCACTGAGATTCTTGACCTTCAGTCCAACCTTCACCACGGTTCCACTTACGTCAGACCCAACATGGAACCCAGGCTGTCCGCTTGCGAGGTCCCCAACGAAATGCTTCCAGTCGGTGGGATTGGCAGCGTAGGCCACAGCCTTGACGAGTACCTCATCATCGTTGATCTCAGGAATTGGCTTCTCAACGATCTGGGCTAATTCTTCTACGTTTTGCGAACCACTAAAAACTGCTACTCTTTGAGACATCTTGACTTCAATTCTCTTTTATGATTACTTTTCAACGCTCTTCCAATTGAACTCTATAGTGATTAATACGGAACTGAATACCACTATTGAATAGTAATTAGATAGTTGTAAACCGGCAATGTTTGCTCTACTTATATATTGTCCTGTCTATTAATTTCATTGTAACACAATGCCACAGTAAATACCCGTTTCGAAAGATCCGTTCCGTGAGATGAGCTTGATGAGATCATCATGGTGAGGTCATCTTTGTTGATGCAATGCTTACAAACTTTATTAATCAGCACAACCGAAAGAGATAGATAGCCGTATCATGGTGAGAAGCCGATTTGTTATCAAGTGTATGAGCTTGGCGTTGGTTGAGATATCGAAAAGCATGGAAATTGATAGATGTAGTGCGCTCGGAGCAGCAAAATGACTATGTCGGGATTGGCAGGTCAATGGATCGGGACACCACACAACGCAAGGTGGAGATGTCTGCTTCATGAGAGACAGACATCTCCGGATATCAGTATCGTTTATCCAAGGATATCAGGATAACTCTGTGCGTCTACGATGGAGAATTAAGTGAGATGAACGTCCGAGCTGATGTAAATACTTCACCTAAATGCTAGATACTCGGAGAGGAGCGCTAAAGACTCAGAATATTCATCTGTTACAAGCTATTGACTTGTCTCGGCATCAACGGCCGGGAAATGGTAGTTTTCTCTATAAATGGGTGCAAAAATTGAAGCTGTATGTATTAGGCTTCAGATACTACCATTCGAGATTCTTTTCGCGGACTAATATTTCTTGTCTAGCTTGAATCTCAATATTTGGCACACTCCAGCTGCGATTATACTAACACCCAACATGAGTACAAGCATCATATTAGAATATTCGTACAAGCGGGGGACATCAGCAGGCCATCCCGTGTAAAGGGCGTAGGTTGCAGTGACCGAGCCCAAGTTTCCGAGACCACTAACCAACGCAGCACTGACAGCGGTACCAATACTACCATATCTCTCTCCAAATATGTCTGCTGACCAACTCATACAGATGGGCACAGTAGGACCCAATCCAAAGCCAGCAATCAAAAGTCCGGCGTATTTGTTCCATGAACCGTGGGCATATGTTGTGGTGAACATACCGGCCATGATGATCAAACACGCAAAGGCGAAAATAGCAGATCTTAACTTCTTGTATCTGTCAGCAAAAGGAGTGATCAACAAGATTCCACCAAGGTCGAACAACCAAATCGGTGCATATAACAAAGATACCTGAATGGAAGACAAGTTAGGGTTGTTTGCAGCAATGATAGTAGAGCCAAAAACAGATAAACCAAAACCAGTACCGACAACTCCAAAGTACATGATGATGAGGGGCCAGATCCTTACGTCTATGATTATCATAGCGATGTCTCTGAAAGTCCAATCGACAGATTTGTCTGTGCCCTTCATGTCAATAGCATGAGACTCCTGTTCATTCTTATTCAAGGGATGGGGTGGAGTCATAACTTTCTTCAAAAATTGAAACTTGCTGGGAGAATCAGAGTTTGACTTGAAAGGTCTGTCTGGCAACCACCACATTAACAGTATACCGACTGCAATAGTGATGACTCCGTAAATGAGATACATCCATTGCCATCCGGTGTAGCCTTTGACTCCATCAAGTCTTTGTACACCTGCTGAAACAAGTCCCGCAACAGCAGCCGAAAGTTGAGCAGCAGTAAAATAGTATCCAATTCTCCTGGTCAGCCTCTCGTTAGGATACCACAAACTGATGTAGTAACTCATTCCAGGCCAGGTACCAGCACCAACCAAACCAGAGATGAATCTCAAAGCGATAAGTCCCTGGCTGTTGTCCAAGGCAGTATAGCAGGAATAGACCAAACCGACTGTGATCACAATCCTCGCCAACCACGATTGGGGACTGACCTTGGTCATTATCATGTTCATGGGGACATCAAATATGATGTATCCAACGTAGTACAACGCAGAAGCAGTGGACGTATCTTTTGATGTAAGACCGAGTCTTTGTCTCAACGAGTGTCCCTGCAGCACATTCATCGTCAACGTCAAGCCGTAGCAATTTGACCCAAACGAAGTCAAAAAGTACATACACCACAAAGCAGGAATAATTCTGAGATCAAGCTTTCTATAGATCTTATCAAGCTGCTTCTTTGTGGGAGACAGCATGTCTTCTCCCATCAGAGTCTCCTGATCTTCAATTGATCCTGAGTCTGAATCATTGGACTGACGTTCCACCACATCCTTGTCCTTAGACTCGATGTCATTCATCTTGTAATCGACTGTCTCTTGCATCACTTGTATTGCTTCAGTTTCTATGATGAGGTGAGTAGATATTAACTGACTGGAAGAATATATGATCTTATATAGATTGCAAAAGACTCAACTTTTGGAACATCGTTAATAATTTTTTTTTTACTGACTCAAAAATTGAGTCATCCTAGATGATTCAAATTTTAGAGAAAAAAAAAATTAAGACGGCGAGTGCGACTCAGAGTCATTGAGATACGAGGTTTGGTCTTTCACGGCTTATACACCTACGTTAGTACGAATTGATGTCAGGAATTGATTCTTTTAATATCCTGGACGTCAAAAGGGATGCCTCTACGCTTTGGCTCACACAGAAACCGTGGACAAAATCAGTCTCTCCCTCCTTGAGAGATACTCTAGCATCTGGATATCTGTTCAAGACATAGTCTCTTGATGTCCAATGCACCCAGTGATCGCTCTCTGCATATGCCAACCATATCTTTGTACCATATTTCGGTAACATGCGAAAGAACCAATCGTTGAGAGTATCGTCATCCTTCACCACTTCCATTTCCTCTTTGGCAAGTGCAACAACCTGCCAAACGATGGCCGGTGATTTAATTATTTTTTTGGCTCCCTCTACAGATAGGTTCCAATTATTCATAGACTCTGCAGAGACTGCGCGTGGTTTTGCTATAAAAAAACCTCTGATAATCTTGTCAAGCACCCATTCGGGTATTATTGTGTTGAGAATCCTTGCGGACGTACTGGCAATAGTGGGCAACGGCAATCTGCGACTCAACATTAAGAAAACCTGGCCTGACTTCGATTTTGCTATGTCTCTGATTGTAGGAAACATCAACCCAACAAATTTGATGCTGAATTGACCCTCCCAGTCATCTCGTTCTGTCAAATGTTTGACCAATATCTGGCCTATGTAGGACCCAATTGAGTGGGTGAGAAAATAGAAGTCAACAACTTTGTCCTGCGAGTGCACATACTTGCGCAAGGACTCTAGCTTGTGATTCGTCTGGTACTCGAGACCGTACAACACCCGTTCCTCGTTCTTTTTTTGCTCGAAAAGATTTCCAAGTATCAAAATGTCAAACTTAGGAAACTCTTGCTGGAGCAACTCAATATAGGTGATATAGAAGTCCATCAAACCTGGGTTTCCAGGAATCATTACAAGCGCCGGTCGGCGCTTCGCCAGAGGCTCTATGGCTTCCTTGAAATAAGTTGATTCCATCTTTTAGTGTACTATTGAAGCAGATTCTATGAAACGAAAAATGATATATGCAGAAGAACGGTTTGACTTTTTAGGCTTCGATTTTGAAATCGAAATGCTGAGTGGTCCATTCTCTCGGGCTCTCAGCATCATTCGAGCAGTCCAAGTCTCTTTCGTAGTAGTGAAGAGTGCTTGATCTGTCTACTAGTATGATTGTTTGTGTTCTAGTACCGTAAAAATTTTTTCCTTTTGGATCTGTTGCAGTGGTACGTGCTGTTTCCAACGGGGGAATGAATATAGAATTCTGTAGTTCAGCTAACTGATCATGATGGCTACTCTCCAATGCTATCTTGGGATCATATGTGTTGTGACTCAAGATGTCGAAACATTTGTCTACCAATTGCTGTTGATTATATTTTTTGCGAGTCGATTCAGCTACGAGAGAGTCTAAGAATGAGATGCCAAGATCAATCTTCTTCCAGGGGTTGCTGAAAAGCGAATTGGAGATCCCTATGGTAGTCTCATGCCCAGAATCGCCTTCGGGGTGTGAATCTTGGAAAACTTTACGATGTTCGTCTCTATTACTCAAGATGTTGATCGGCCGATTCTCTTGACCCAGAAATTGGCCGTATACGAGTGTAAATCCTCCAATCTTCTTGAAATCATCATTGTGATTGCTCCTCACGCTAGTAGTCCACTCTTCATCCAGTTCAGAGGAGGTCAAAAAGCTAGTGGGAAGGATTCCCCTAGAAAGTTGGCTTGTGGTGACTACATTCATGTTAGTATAGATTCCCGCTAGTCAGTAGAGTTTAACTTACATATACTTTCATGTTCTCGATAATTCAAAAGAACTGCAATTCTGCCGTCATCGGCTGCCCCAATCCAGGTTCCGTGCTCCTTTCTTGATGTGTCCATCGGTGATACGATATGCCTCCCATTCCCCAACTCTCGAACATGAGCCTTTAAAGTCTGTCTCTTGAAATACTCATCTCTGTTTGACAAGATGATCAAAGGGTAGTCGGGGTGAGATTTAGTTGCTAGAAGTATACACATACTTGTCGAAACTATGATATCCTTCTCCGATAATTGTACTTTATAATTAAATATTTAAGAGAGATGCGTATTCTTAGATTTTGTGGAGATAGCGACGCCGTGGGTAAATTTCTGTTGAAGCATCGAAATACATGACATAAAAAGTCGATTAGGATATAAAAATAGAAAGAGATCAAAGCCAACATGTCTCAACATTTAATTTCGTGACCACTTCCAAAGGATAAATCTGCTATAAGCTCCTCCTCCATAGGCTCTTTGATGGCTTTCAAGTCGCGTGGTAGTTTGAGGGCTCTCTTTTCGTTACTCTGACGCCACGAGTAGTCGTTTGCGGGTGTCGCATAGTTCTGGTCGCTGTGATATTCCTCGTCAACATCTTCTTCGTTATCAGATGACTCTACCGTATAGTAATTGAACTCCTGTTCTTTCACTGAATCGTTTAATTCAGGTGGGGATTTGTCGATACTCTTGGCTATTTCGACTTCATCGCTTGATTTATTGCCCTTCACTTTATCTGTCATCTCTTGGTAAATGTACTCTTTCATGAATTCGTTCTCATATCCATCGTCAAGATCATCATATAGTGGAAAGCTGTTGCTATCTATTGGAAGATTTTCTGAATTGTTGGGAGCTACAAATGTGTTATGTGCGAGTAAAGAAGAGGATGCTGCCTTTGGTTGCATATGAAGCATCTCGTTCCCATAGTTTTTAGAATTTGACCCTGTAAGTAGATGAAATTTACTAAAGGGCTGTCTCTCAGAAGAGACCCGAGTCTTAATCTTGTTGCTTGGACGTTCAGGTTCCTCGTATGGTGTAGAGATAGCAGTATTCTGGAAGTATGGCATCGCACATACCGCTTCGACATCTGGTCTCACTTGAGGATCCCATGTTAAACAAGCTTTGACTACGCCCGCTAATTGACTGTGAGCGGGGTTAGGCAAGATGTCGTAGATATGAACTCCCAGTTCGTAAGGGAATGAAAATCCCAATTTAGAAGCCAACTCCTGGGCTTCCTTCCAATATCCTCCAAGGGGTACGTAGTAGTTGCCCGATTGAGCGGCTGCAATGTCTGGTAGCGAAGGTGATCCAAGAGCTTTTAATATTCTCCATGTTTGATCAAGCTCATTTGACCCAGGAAAGAGAGGGATGAAATTTGCAGTCTCGACTGCAATAGTACCGAACGCCCAAATATCTACAGGCTTCGAATGAAACTTTTTCCTCAAAAGGATCTCTGGCGATCTGTACCACCTAGTAGATACGTAGGCGGTATATGGCTTTGTGTTGTGAATATTCCTCGCCAATCCGTAATCTGCTAGTTTAACAATGTAATTATCGTTCTTCCTATGGGGTGGAATGGAATCCTTCGAACCATAGTATTGCAGTGTTGGTATGATCAAGATATTTTCCGGTTTTACATCCCTGTGGAAGTAGTCGTATCTGTGGATGTGTCGAATACCATGCAAGATCTGAGTCAAGATGCTTTTGAGAGTGACTGGGGAAAAATGAATATGTTTTCTAGACTTCATCAATTGATAGAGATTCTGATTCATAGACTCCATTGATATATGGAGCTGGAAGTTGACATCGTCTATGAACATCTCGTAAATCTGTACCAAGCTGGGGTGAGATGGGATCGACAATATGAATTTGACCTCCTTCACCCGGGTGTAATCTTGCATCGTTTGAAGCTTTTTGTTCATAGTCTTGATAGCCACCAAGCTCGTCAAGTGTGCCTGGGAGTCAGAAAGGGGGTCTGTGAGCGTCCCCTTCTTGTCCTCGCTCACCTTGAGCAAGTCCCGCTTATCCTTCCTGTACTTCGCCAACACTACCGATCCAAAGCTCCCGTTACCAAGATTGCTGATGATCAGGTACTTACTCTCCAACGACTGCAAGGAAAGCAATTTTACCTGCCCACTGTAGTCAATAGGGAAGTGCTCAGCGCTCATCATGTACTTGTTCATTTCCTAACGGCGGCTAACTGCGTAATCGATCGTTTCGGCTCAAATCTCAACGAACCTTTGCTCACTGTGGATAATGACTCAACTTGAATGTTCAATGCTTAGTATCAGCACCTTCAATCCCACCTCTATCTATAGGTGACAAGAATGACAAATCGTTTGCAATTGAATGAGAGAAGGAAATCTGCAAATAATTATATATATATAGAGAGATGTAGTCCATTTGTGGCTTCTGAATTTTGCAGCAAAAAACTTTTCTGAGATCCATATATCTAAGATCTAAGCGAATATCCCCTGTAATTGTCTACATGTGTTTATGTATTTGTCTATGTATGTGTCTATATACTAGTAGTGTATGCTCGCTATGCTCTCGTGATATTGAGCTGTCTTTTGGCGCTTGTTTATAGCTTGATATTGGCGAATAGCGGCCGATAAGAATCAATCGTCCTTTAAAAAGAGCAGTTAATGAGGTCAGATATCTACAGTGCTTTGTTTACAGAGCATTGGGTGGATGTTGAAATGCCTTTTTATTGAATAAAGCATGATACTGCTTTAGATCTCTATATAGTCTTTGTTCTTCTCTATCTCTTGTTGGCGGCGGTTG
Organism: Debaryomycetaceae sp. ZIM 2471; assembly: GCA_031081905.1. NCBI lineage: Eukaryota > Fungi > Ascomycota > Pichiomycetes > Serinales > Debaryomycetaceae > Debaryomycetaceae sp. ZIM 2471. The sequence goes on along the minus strand of JARYTF010000001.1, from coordinate 54,985 downwards.
CTAGAGTCTTCCAGAGAGCCTGAGTCCGAGTCCGAGTCTGACAACACGATCGTGTACTGCGAGTTCCCCTGCTGTGCCGGGACGGAATCCGTGGGCTTGTCTATATATATGGCATATTTATCTCTCTTGCTGAGATGCAAGAGTGTCTTTGGCTCCACTGTGTAGCTGTTGATGACTATTTTTTGATTGTCGCTCTCCCCATCGCTCTCGACTAATACGTCGCCATCGGTAGCCGGTTCGGAGCTTGAGGTTGACATCAACTCTTGGATACGACGGGTGATAGGATGTGAAAGAATGCAATGCTGACCTCTGGGACATCTTCCTGATTCCTCGAAATCGGGACAGTTAAATAGATGCATGAAAGGACAACTCTTCCCCCTGTCGCACCATCCTCCAATGGCAAATGGGCGACACACCCAAATCTCAGAGTTATCTGTGTCATACTCCTTGGGTTTGTAATGCTGGTATAGACATCCCAGATTGAAGCATTTATTTTCAAGAAAATACTTGCAGATCGGGGTGTTGTGTTCGTTGCTTCTGTGGGAAAGTAAGCACTGCTTGTTCTGACAACTATTGGAGAGATATTGACGGCATATCCTTATCCTGCTAGAATCATGTAAATATTTGCATTGTGAACCTTTCTGACAAATACCTTAACCATTTGAAAGGTTCCAAAGAATCGCATAGTCAGTAACTGGCTCCTGTTTTGTGAAGAATGGATTGGATACGTACCTGTTCGTGTGAAATATCGACACTGATCCGTCGGCACCCTTGTTTTGTTAGTATAAGAATGAAAAACGGTGGTTTGGAAATTGAAACTTACCTGAACTCTCGCCCACCTTGACACTTCAATGCACCATTGTGCTTTCTCAAATACACTTTCCCATTCCATTGAACTTGGTTCCGTTTCTCATCCCCCGGAACATTCAAAGGAATCAACTTGTTGCCCTGTTTTGTCACGGCGTAGATGTCTCCCTCGATCTTCACCCGATCGCAGTAGTCTGTCTTAGTTCTGTATTTGGCTATTCTATTCTCTAGGGTTCTTATTCTTGACTGCTTTCTTTGCTCCTCCTTATGCTTCTTCAAATCCTCCGCTATTTTTAGCCTCCGGTTCTTATCTTTCTCGTACATCTCCTTATTGACGAGTGACATCCCATTTTTGTGAACTGTTGTTATATACTCTTCGCTTTGTTTACTCTGGCTCTCATCCTCACCTTTGCTCTCATCATTGCCGCTTCCATTACTAAGAACTAGTGTATGATTCCGGTGCCTCGTATCATACGGATGTGGCCTATAGCTTCCCCTCCAAGCTCCTCTTGTTGCTCTTCTCCCTCTAAAACCTCCTCTATAAATTCTGCCATGTCCATGATCGGGTTGGGCATAGCTATTAGTTTGTTTTTGACTTTGTTTTTCATCTATAGCTTTCTTCAAAGCTGCTATCTCAGCGTATTTGGCCTTCAACTCCTCGGAATCTTGATTAGATGACAGTTTTTCTTTTGAATTCCCGTTATTCATATTACCATGCTATAATATTTGCTAAAGAGTAGAATATCAATTTTCATATTTTTCATTCTAGAAATCATTCTAAGAGGTATCGATGTGTCAACATACCAGCAGGAGTTTTGCTATCAACGGTATAGAGGGTCTCCTCCAGGTAGACAGGGATGTTGCTCAGGACATTGCATCGTATACTCTACTGTTGGAAGACGAGACTGAGATGCAACTCCATCTCTTGAATTTATTGGGTGAAGGTGAAGAGGCATTTCAATTTATATCCAACTTATTGACCGTGATGAGGCAAGAGAAGATGAAGAATGAGGCTGAAGACAATAAGATGGTACTGAGTCCTCTGTCGGAAATTGGATCTTCCAGTTTAAAACCCAGTGGTAAAAAGAAACCGAGTACAGAACCAGATCGCCTGGCTGATACCCAACGGCCAGTCCAAGCACAATCAGAAAGCAAAAAGAAAACCATCTCTCTGAGTGGGAAAAAGCAAAAGAAACTTAAGTTTGAGAGCTTGAACGATATCGAGCAAGTTCTAAGCGAATTAGAGGTTGACTTTAACAATACCAACGATGAACCAGACAAGCTAAGAAAATGTAATTGCATGGGAACGAGACACAAATTGTTTGAAGTTGCGCCAAACTGCTTTAACTGTGGAAAAATTATATGCGCCAAGGAGGGGCTACAGCCATGTTCATTCTGTGGTAGCGATATCTTGACCAAACAAGAAAGGAAGGAGATCATGGCTGCATTACAAGATGAGAAGGACAAATTTGCGGTTTCTGGCCAGACAACACAAACTGCCAGTCCCATCTCAACAGCTCCGAAAAAGTCTAAAAAGATAGTAGTATCGATGACTGCTGGTCAGAATCTCTGGGATGCTCAGAACAAAGCATTTGAAAAGATCGAAAGGGAAAAGCGGAAGTTGAAGAAGATCAACGAAGAAAAACAACAAGAGGAAGAATTCATGGCACAACAGGATATAGAACTCAGCAAATACAAAATTCGTGCGGACAATGATACGGAATTAGTCAAAGCACAAGAACGTTTAGAAACCTTACTAGAATTCCAGGACACGGGAGCAGAGAGGACCAAAATCATTGACAATGCAGCTGACTATGAACTACCTAATAATTCGAACGGCAGCATATGGTTGAGTCCCTTAGAGAAGGCTTTGCAGCTAAAGAAACAGCAAAAGCAACTTCGAAAGAGTGATAGAATTAATGATCAGAGAACTGGAAGAGCTAAGAAAAATGTAGTGATGACGATCAAAAATGGAAAAGTAGTGATGAAGGAACTGTACGAAAAGTCTAACAGTGATGATGATATCGATGATGAGGAGATCAACAAGCTACAGCAACAAGCATCAAAATTGAAACTCGAGAAGGAGAAAGCATCAGCTAAAGATGTCTGGGATTATGAGGGATATAACAAGCGGTGGGAACGTCCCATCTACAAAGGTGATACGCCCGTAAGCATTCAAAACGATACAAGCATACATGATAGAAGCAGAGTCCAATTTACAGAAGATACCAATCCCGACGACTTAATAGTTCATATGCCTTGAGAAGCTACTCAACTATATATTTAATGCAATTAGCGATTATTCATATATCGTTTAAACCTTTTTATTCTAGGATCATTAATCTTTGCTCTTTGAAAGTTCATGCTCAATGGCTTTCGTTTACCCCTGACAGCTTCCTCACCTGATCCCCCTGTATGTGGAATCACTGACGTATTAGAATCTGATTCATTGTCGTCATCAATTTCTGATTCCTCCTCATGATCAGATTTCATATAGTCGACCATATTTTGATGCGTCTTTTTATCTATCTTTGCAATTTCTTTATGAACGTTTCTAACCGCTCCCAGATCTCCATTTTCAAACTTAGGCTTAATCTTCCATCTCCTTGTGGATCGCTTCTGGGTGATGCTCTTCTTGACTTTGGGATTCTTTGTTCCTTCTTCATCCAATTTGTCATCTTCCTCTTTGGCTTCTTCTTCGTCAAAGTCCGACATATCCATGTCTGTTTCTTGCAATGTCTTGAGATCATTGAAAACGTCTGAAAGCTTTTTAGTCAAGAATCTATGCGGTTTTAAAGGTGATGGGGAAATCAGAAAATTGACTGAAGTGCTCTTAGTAGGTGTTAAGAAGGGTCCCTCTTTTGATGGACTCTTTCCAAATTCATCTTGGAGTACACCTTGAGATCTGGGAGTATCTCCCTCGAATAACGGTGACTCTATAGAGAAATTCTTTGCAGCATTGGATAGATACTGCGGTGTTTGCAAATATTCTGCTGGTGGGATTGGATGTGTTCGATTTCTAGAAGGTGTCTCCACCAGTGCCATCTTAAGCTTCGAGATAAACTCATGGCCGCTGTTCTGTCTTTCGGTTGACCTCTCTGGGTGCGTTATAATCTTCTTGATCTTTGTTGGTGTCTTGAATGGTGATGTGACACCAAAATCTTCCTCATGTCCTGGAGATTGTTTACTTTGCAAGGCTCCAACAGTCTTTCCCTTCAACGGTGATGACTCCGGTGGCGTCAACCCAAAGTCAAAGATGGAAAGCACCTTTCCGTTAGCCTGGGGCGTTGGTCCAAGTTCCACCTTCGCGTTGGCAATGGACTTCATCTCTATTCTGTCGTCCTCCCCGACTTCTTCACTCTCGCTGACATTTATATCTATAATGTTTCTCTTGGTTACCACCTCAGCAGCCTCTGACTTACGTTCTAAAAGCTTCGCATCTTCATTCCTCACCCTTTCATCCTTCGCAGGTTGCAGTTTGCTAGCCCTGTAAGTTTTGTATAGTTGATGTATACGTGAATCTCTTTTAATGTCTTCTTTTGAAGGCAAACGATCGTGTTTCTCTTTGAAATCGCGTTCCCATTTCTTTATCAGCTCTCTAACTTGTTCCTTAGTAGATTCAGCAGGCATATAATAGTAGATCCTAGTAAAGAGAATAGTATCAAGAGTTAAGCTTAACGCGTTTTCGCGATCATTTTGATATTCTATATACTTTATTTAAATCATTTTATCTACAAACTGCTCAACTTTTGGGAACAATACCTGCCCATTCTCGTCCCTTATAGTATCCATAATCATCCTCATGGCATTCTTGAAAGCATCCCTTTCTTTCTCGGATGAAAAATTGTAGTTGCTAGCGATATAGTCATCGGTAAAGCATAAAGCTACTGATGTGGAACCGCTCCAATAATGATTCAAGAAGTGAAGCATTGCAGATTTGTCGTTTCTGATGGCAATATACAGTGCCAATATAACCCACTTGCGAGTCAAATTGGAAGAATTCGTCTTCAGGTCTTGAAAATGCGTCGAGAAACTATCCCATTGTCTCCAGAACTTAGGCCATTTACCTGCATTACCGTATGTGAAGAGAATGAGTTCGCTGAAGGAGGGAGACATTCTGTAGCCCTTCTTTTGATGCGTATAATCTATCAAGTCTGCTATGTCTCTGCTTCTGTTTCCTGCTTGTATTATTGATGAGTCTGAGGGAAGATTTGAAGGTACAGTTCTGTTGTAAATGAAATCATTTACGGTCTCTCCATTGATAACTTCAGGAGTCTTCTCCAAATACGAAAGTCTCCAGAGTAAAGGGAAAAATTGTGGGTTGGCCAAAGGTTCGATCTGTTGGCCAGAAAGCCCATAAAGTGTGGAAATAAATCGACTCAACTGGGAGAATTGGCGATCTATGTATTGCTTTTCTTCATTAGCATTCACTTGCTTCGCTTCATTGGAGTCTATCAAAAGACAAATCACCTTGATAGTGTCCTTCATCCTTTCGTTCTCCAAATTGGATCCAGAATCCATGGCTAGGGCCAAAGAACCATATTTCTGGTATATGCTGGATAAGACGTCTTCGAATGAAACAGATGTGGCAGATAAAAGATGTATGATACTCAAGAGATCAATCTTATTGTTGTGATCTATCACCGTTTTTGTAGGAAGAGAATTGATACGGTCATGGTACACCTTCAACTTTCTATCAGAAAGTTTCACATTTTCACATACCAAATCTTTCTTGATGACCTCAACAATCGTACCTGATTCGAAAGAGTAGTTTCTCCGTTGCGAAGTAAATGGTGACATCGTATGAAAGTTTCTTCTTATTGACGAAAATATATTGTCGGATACTAGACGCTCGGTGCTCCGTGCTTGGACTTCGTCGTCTTCTATTAGCTCGGTTTCTCCGGTCCAAATACTTTCTAGGTCCAATTCCTTTCTTCTGTTCTCGGTCATGATGTGGATGAATATATCGTCGACTCCCGTGTCGCACATTATCCAGTTGTTAGGTGCCTTCCCATAATCGTTATCGGTCGCAGCAAGTCCTTTGCGAGCCCTCCTGGCTAATCTTCTTCTTTCTATAGGGGACCTGTGGTTGAGAACCATTCCTTCAATGCGAGGGTATGTGTTGTAGTTATGTTTTATGAAGTGTCTTAGCTCCATTGCTGCCTTGAGGTTGTGCTTCTCCGACTTCCCTGAGCATATTATTATGTAGCTTGCTATGTTTTGTGTGCTCAAAGAGTCTTTCTCCTCGGATCCCTCCACCATATCGAAAATTTTGATATCAAAAAGGCCATATTCCTCCCCAACCAACCTCAAGAATTTAGATACCTCAGCAGGTGCTTGGCTAGGAACCTCGGGTAATTCCACCTTTCTTCTCTCAGGTACCTTGGATGATACGTTCTCTCTCATGTACCATGGAAGCTCACTCGTATCACTCGCTTTAGTTACTAGAGTCCTATCGTTTGCTCCAACAATCTCATCACTGTTTGCCAGTTGATTTCGTAGACACGATATGTTGCTGAAAGGTCTGATCAGCACTCTGTTCCCGAGCACCGCTCTAAGACTTCTCAGACCCAAGCTGACCCGACCTCGCAACACCGATAGTATTGCTTCCACCATGGCTCTGGATTCAACAATATTCTGCTTCAACGGTTTGGGAGTTTATTGAAATATTTTGTACTACTTAGTTATGAGACCTTTTTTTTTCAGCTCATCTTGAAATATATTTCTATAAAACCATCGATAGTCAAGCGAAATGGCCAAGCTAGTTCATAATATACAGAAAAAGCAACATAGAGAACGTTCTCAGACACTGTCCAGAGAAAGGTATGGTTTGTTGGAAAAGAAAAAGGATTATAAGCTCAGAGCTGATGATTTTCACAAGAAGCAGGCAGCCTTGAAGGCATTAAAGAGTAAAGCTGCGACGTATAATCCAGATGAGTACTACCATTCTATGAAAAACAAAAGATCCGATGACAGAGGCATTGTAATTTCGGATCGTGGGAATGAGAGCTTGTCTACACAACAAGTGAAGCTTTTAAAAACCCAAGATGCAAATTATGTGAGGACGGTTAGGCTTAACGAGCTCCAGAAGTTGAAAAAGCAACAAGAGTCGCTTGTATTTAAGGGGCAAGGAAAACATACTGTGTTCGTGGATTCGTCTGAGGAGCAGAAAAATTTCAAACCTGAGGAGTTCTTCGATACGGATAAAAGCATGCTTCTGAGAAGGGAGAATAGGTTACGAACAGAACAATTGGAAAAGGACGACAGGATAGTCGATCCTGAATTGATTAATGACCAGGTTATGAAAGACAGAACGGACATGAAAAAGCTCAAGTCCTATCGTTTATTGAAAGAACGTTTGAGCAGGGAGAAACAATTGAAAGAAGTCGAGTCCCGTATGAATCTCACGAGGGAATTGATGAAGAAAGGAAGCAAGAAGAAGGTCATTGATCCATCGGGTAAAGCACTGTTCAAGTGGAAAAATGAGAGAAAGAGATAAAAAGACCCACGCTGCATTGATCTGTACCATAACTCATATTTACATTGATATATAATATTATTCTGAATTATTTAAAGTCTTGTCCAAATAATCAGAGAATGATGGAGTAATTCTATCAACTTCTATACTTCTCATTCTGTTGAGAGTAATGTAGGATCGTCTAATTCGATGCAACTGAGCTGTGCTGACACTTTCTGTAGGCATGTCTATGTAAATGTCCTCTTCCCCATTGATTGGTATTCTCCCTCCCGATCCTACTATCTGCTGGTGATTGATGACCTTTTGAAGGACTTCTGACGTCTTTTTATCCAATTCTTGTAAAAAGTTGGTGCCCGATGTAGCCTTTACCAAGGTAGCGGCATTTGGTGGGGGTGCCTTCTTCAAGACAAGAGAATCCCATATCTCGTCTAATGGTAATTTTTCATTCTCGTCTGCCGCTATAAGTGTGAACAAAGGTGAGTCCCATCTAGAGTCACCGTTCGGTTCCTCGTATCTCATGTTGAGCATATTTATTAACTCACTGTTCCACTTGTTCTCTTTTTCAGGCGATTCATTCCACTCGATACATTTCTCTAACAGATTATCGACATGCACCACACAATGCGGAGTGACCAAACCCTTGGATTCGCAGAAGAGCTGATACCGAAATCCTTTGATATACGACAATGAGTCGAGAATAACCACATTTGTTCGAGATAAGTCTCGCTTCACGGCCGATATCTGAGCCCCCCTTGCGTGCTTCTCTTTCCCAGAGTCTTCGTATGTGTCATGAGGTATACCTAACGTCTCGTCTGAGTGGTAGATGATGGACATATTACTACCTGGTGCACCAGTCTCTCGGGCATTTTCTATTTTGGACTGCAACTCATTCTTCAACTTCAAAGCCCATGTCGTCTTTCCGGATGATGGTAGACCCGTGAATGTTATCAAAGGCATTGAATGGATGGTAAAAGATTTATCGACTCAAGTGCAAAGATATGAAATTTTTCAAACCTCTTCAATTTTTTATCTCACTGTATTCTTGATCTGACATGAGCTTCACTCCCAGAGTGACATTTCCTGTTTACAACTTGCCTCTAGCCAACTTCAAGGGCCATCATCAGAAGGCTTTGACGAAGTTTGGCCATATCGCACCACAGGTAGACGTTGTCTTGGAAGTCAGAGATTCGAGAGCTCCCTTATCAACCACTAATGTTTTATTCGATAGAATATTGTCTAACAAGAAGAAAATAGTGATTTACAACAAAAATGATCTCTCGATATTGAAGCCCGACCTATTGAAGAAATGGCACGAGTTCAATAATGAAGATTATCTTCTCGTGGATGCCAGGAAGAGATCGGACGCTAAGAAGATTACGAAATTGATGGGGAAAGTCTACTATGATATGACACCTCCACCTCCATTGGGACTCCGTGCCATGATAATCGGGATGCCCAATGTTGGGAAGTCTACATTGGTGAACACTTTGAGAGACGTAGGGTATGGCTCAACAATAACGGGTGCCATCTCTCTGAAGAAACGAAAAGTTGCCAAGACAGGTGGGCAACCAGGTGTTACCAGAAATACAAGTGAAATAATAAGACTTAGCAAAGATCCTGATATATTGGTGTATGACACACCAGGAGTGTTTTTGCCAAAAGTCAAGGACGACAAAACCATGTTAGCTTTGAGTCTAGTGGGTTGTGTTCATACTTCATTCATAGATCCTGTGATCGAGGCTGATTTTCTTCTTTATCTTCTCAATATTCAAGACCCATCAGGATCAAACTATCGGGAATACATGGATCATCCTACCAATTCCATCTACGAACTTTTGCATAATATTGCTTTGAAAAGGAATGTGTTGAAAAAAGATGGAAGTTACGATGAACTTGGAATGTCCCTCCATTGGACCAATTTATGGAAACAAGGTAAAGAGAAGAAGTACAAATGTCTATTCGATATTGATGCTATTCTTTATAATGATGTGAATGATCTTCGAGCCAGGTTCAAGGAAGAAAAGGAAAGAGTTCAAAATATGAAAGTGAGTGACAGAATCGCAGATAGTTTCGGCGCTGATGGGACTTCTACGGCAAAGGACAGAAAGAGAACAGCAAAGAATAGAGAATATGACATTCGCAATCTGCTTTTCAAATTGTAGCTTTGACAATTATGCATATACCCATCATTTAGGGTTTAAAAGATCATCTGTGTCCAATGCCTTATCAAATATACCCTCCAATGTGTGATTGTTTGGTTGTCCGTTGCCCAAAACGTCACGTGTCGTTGGGTCGCCATCATTTTTCCGTTGCCTTTTCACCTCACTCCTCTTAATGTACTTTATGCCCAAGTCTTGGATCAATCTTTTTGCTATCTGTTTACCTTCTAGTTCTTTTTTTTGTACATAGTTCTGACTTTTAGATGAATTGATAGATAAAACATTAGTAAGATTGAACAAATTAGTCAGTTCCATTCCCAGTAGATATTCATTGGAATCTGTATCATTGCGGTTCATCTTTGTTCCAAGAAGACTATCATCATGTAGACATTCATGCAAATCCTGATAGCCCAACGAGTGCTCGATTATTTTCTTCAAATTCTTTGAAAATTTATGCAAGGCTGGGGAGCTAGAATTGAGAATGTCATAGCCAGCATTCCGATCGTCTGTGGGTGTTATCTGTGGGTCCGCTATAACCTTCGGATTATCTACAATGGGATATTTTGGATATTCACTGCTTGCACCACTATCCAAATCTCTCTTCAAAATAAATCTATCCATATCGTTACAGATCTTCTCGTCGGGATATATGTTTTCATCTGTGGTGGTTTCTTCCTTTATCTCTACTTCTTCATTATCGTTATGGTTCGTTGCAGGCGGCTCTTGGCGCATTTTCGTAAGGGGAGGGAATCTTCCTACTTGCTCGTCCTCTTTTAAAGCGATCCTCTGCAATACTAGCCCCGTTATTGTGCTTTCTTTCACTCGAAATTTCGTAGGCTTCAAGCAGCAAATCTGTATTTCTTTCCCATCCTTTGGTACATATCGACATAAAGCAAGAGCTTCCAAGTCTAGCAATACTTTACATATGCAATTGAACATTAAATAGTCCTTTTTCAAAGCACTCGAGCTCGGCACAACGTAGAGCGATTCGCCCGTGCTGTAGGCGTATGGAAGTTTAGCTCTTTTTATGCAACCTAGAATGTCAAGGCCGGCTGACGACTTCAAGGTGCTCACTTCCAAAAGATCACTTTCGAGAGGAATGGGAGGGTCGATGTTCGAGTATTTGAATTGAGGCTGCCAATCACCTTTTTCTACAGGAATCTGTTTGCTGGTTGTACTTTCCGTTTGCAGTCCCTGGGACTCCTCCTCGTGAATATAATAGCTCACGTGGTTTTTAACTCGGTCCACTGCTCTTCCATTCACGACGTATTGATGGCCGGCGGGAAGTTTTTCTTGCTTGACGGCGGGATACGACTGTACATTTATTTTGATGCTGGATTCGTCGTCACCGCTGCTGCTCTCCCCGTTTGCATGAAGGTTCCTATAGTCATATCCGAACCTGAGTTCGCCCGTGAACACTGCTATCGGGCGAACACGTCTCAATGGCGGAGAGTATAAGAGCGATTTGTTGATCGTGGAAACGTTTTCGACCCTCCCATTGTACATCGCCATGAGCCGCTCCCACTCCTTCTCCACCCCCCACTTCAACAGTGGTTTCTGTAGCCGATCGCCGCCAAAGTCCACCCCATTGACCGTGATCTGGATGTCCATGTTGCGGATGACCTCGACGATGCCTCTCGTGATGTCAGACCCGAAACTCGCCACGGGCGTGCGCCCGTTGGTGATGACGCTGATCCGGCGGTTGAACTTCAACCTCGCCGTGTCCTTGAACACCCCAATGGCCACCAAAAGGGCCTCGAAGCAGTCTCCCTCCAGGTCTCGCACCGGCTCCACGTTGGGCTCCAACTTCGCTCTGGCCACCCGCAACGCCCCGTACGTGTACTCCGAGTTCTCGAACACCACCTCGATGTTCCGCAACGACGTCTCGTTGGCGTGCGGGTTCCGTGTCTCGCGCGAGTGGCAGAGAACAAGCCCAACCCGGTCCTGCTTGCGCTGCTTCAAAAGAGCCCCACCGGCGTACTCATAGAACATTTTCAACCCATACTCCAAATCACTCTCGCTCCGTCCCCCCAGCGCCTCTGCCATGCTCGGAGACAAGTCTACCACGAACAAATGAAACTCCTTGGTCGACATATTCACTATATCGATTTCGTGATCCCACGCTTATCTCTTAACGTCAATTGCCGCGTAATAAGATTGAAATTTCAATATCAAATCCACTCCATTCCATAACAAGGGACTAAGATTTTTCCCCAGTGAATTTTCACTATACATTGTAGCCCTTACAGTGAGAGCAGGTGTAAGATTGGGAGCTATATGTGAGCTGTGTTGGAGATGGCTAATCAACAAACATACAATTTCCAGCACCCGCAGGGTGAATACCAAGAGCATTCCAATATGTATCCACCACGACTTCCCTATGCGGCACCGTTTGTGCCAGGAGCAGCAGGGCAGAACCAGCGGATAGTAGGGATTGGACCAGATCAGCACAGCAGCGTGGGCATTGATGGCGGGTTCATGCCAGGGGCGGACGAGGGAGTGCCAGGGGCACCTGGATACGTGTCACAGAGGCCCATGCTATGGGCAGAGAATCCTCCGATGATGTTTGTGCCAGGGCACCCGCCGCCTGGCATTGATCATGGGGTGCCGTCGCAGCCATACATGCCAGTGAACGCGAACGTGGAGCAGGTTCCTGAGGCTATTCCAGCGGGCGATAACTCAGCGTTCGCAGGGCCGTACTTCCACCACCCAGGATTGGGGATGCCGCCATACGGCAAGCAGATGGAGTTTATGCACCGCGATCCAGGGAGACATTTCCCCAATGAGGAGGGAATGATGGGCTATAACTCCTATGCTTCGCACAAAATCCCCTCGCTCTTGAGGTTTGATAGTGACAGCGGCATCATGTCCCCTGAGGTGGGGTTTTCGGCAATGTCGAGCTCAAGCAGCCACTTCAAGCCCACCCACACCAAGAAGAACTCGAAGCCAAGAATACACAAGTTGAACAAGAGCGAACAGCTCTTGAAGAGGGTTTACATGAGCAAGAAAAAGAGCCAGAAGACTGTGGGCGAGTTGTCTATCGATGACGTGTACGAACATTTCAAAAACGAGTTGAAAGTGGAGAATGCACCCAATAGTGCACCTTTTCTGTTGCATCTCACCAATAACTTGGAGTTCCAGTTGTTTGATCTTTTTGTCAACAATCTTTCTAGTATTGTTGACATTTTCATGCCCACAGAAATCTTCAAAAAAGTCGTTCCGGCGTTGGCATTAAGAGATGAGACGGGCATGATCATGGATTCGATCTTCTGCTCTAGCTCGTTGATTTTACACAGGATACAACCAGATAAGATAAGTCTGTCTGTGCCCATGAAATACTATCATCAAAGTATACAGTCTATTAGATACCATTTGAGCATACCAGGCGTCGAAGATAATGATAAGGGATTGATCTCAAGATGCCTCATCAGTACCATCATGCTTTGTGTGTACGAGCTTTTCTTCGTGGCGGTGGATAGCATCTATGTTAAAGGTGCGTCTAGTATTTTGTCTTCCATTTTGATCAAGCAGAAGAACGAGGAAAGTTTATTGAAGGAATCACAATTCCATCGAAGCTGTTTTTGGGTTATGTTTGTTAGTGATCTAATACTTTCACTAAAATTTGGACTGCCCAACATGTACTCTATCAACCACTACTGGAAACCACTCGATCCAGAGTATTTTGAGGACTATGAAGATCTTCAGAATGCCACCCCAAGCCCAAGCGATGATGGGGCAATTCTAACAAGGGAAAGAAAACTATGGTGGTTCCACGGAATGTTGTTGCACTTGAGTGCGATCAACGATTTCCTTAATACTGTAGATGTTCCCACTTTAAGTGATATTCAAAAGGAAAGGTCGATTCAGCTTTGGCAAGAGCTAAAGAAAAGATCTGATGAGTATGAAAAGAAAACCCCCATCAAGTTGAAGCCTACCATCTACAAGCCATGCACCAAAAAAAGGTTGTTCCCCATTATATACATGGAAGATGAACTATCTGCTAATTACAACATACAATTCAAGCTATCAAAAATAATGTTATACCAATCATTGATTCAAAGGGTGGGAACTGATTCACCATTTGGCAAAGCCGAGTTCGCCAAGTATCCTGCAAACTATCCATACAAATTGGCTACAGACATAGTTGGGATTTTGAAAACCTATGACGGGAACCGATCCATCTGGGCCGTTAATGTTCACACACTCAGGCGTGTTGTGGTTTACCTCGGCCAAGACAAGTTAGTTTCGAAAGAGTTGGGGAAGCTCATTGAGAAGATATTGCTAAGTTGTCACCTTACCTTCAAAGAGAAGCTTATCTAGGGTCATCATGTGATCCCTATTTGTGTTGATGAATTTGATCTACAACTCAGTTATTTAGTAATTGCCTGTATCATTTACATATTTATAATGCTATAATGAATTATCTTAATGTCAATGAGTATCGAGTCAAGAGCAGAAATCCAGATTATTGTTCTCGGGTCAGTAATGAAGAATTTGATATGATAGTGGATTATCTATTGGCTTCGAAATGTAGCCCTGAAGAGATTCCTGAGATGCTAGCATGTATATCAAACATATTGTTGATTAATAGAGATATACACATCAACCATTTCACTTCCAAATATGCATTGAGTCTATTAAACTACGTCGTAGAATTCGACTCATCTTCGAAACTTCATCTGAACGGTTTCAAGTTTATGGAGCTAGTGAGTATCCATAGAACAGAATTTTTGATACTTAGTGACAAACAGAGCCAATTGCAAAAGGACATACTCGAGAAGACAGCGTCTGCTTTACTTGAGAGGATGGCATTCTTTTTTGATAAATACTCGAAGTTTAAAGGGGACCAAGGGTACCTACTCGCATTTTCGGAACTACTTAAGGCATTATCTGCATGTGTTGAGCAATATGAATCAGGCTTTGACCAAGAATTCGATGGCTCATATCTCACCACCATCTACAACGATTTAACAGGTGCATCGGGACAAGGTAATCTGAGTAACAGCTTACGAAAGAATATTTTGAACTTTTTTGTTATCTTCGATTTTTCCCACTTCTTGCAAAATCAGGAACACCTCGACCAACAAGTCGCATTTGTAACTCACATCATCTCTTGCATTGAGTATGAGTTGAAGGGCTTACTCCTAGAATCAAAAAATGATGACATTATCAAGTTACTCGTCGTTATGAATAGGATTGTCAACTTCGTGGATGAAAATACACGTCTTGAAAAAGCTAAAACATTTGTGGATATATTGACAAGACCCTTAGAGGACACGAAAAACGAGGATTCATTGTATTTGACATTCTCTAAGATTGTGGTAGAAAATCATGGCATTGCATTAAAAAAGGAGCTTCACAATTTCAAGATCACGGCGTATTTGAATCATTTATTTCTTGACATACTTTTCAAGGTTTGCAAACTAACTTCTGGATCAGAGACGTTTGTTCTCTTTTTGGAAATGACAGGTTATTTGTACTCCAAAGATTATATTCAGAGTAACGGTTTGCATATCCCGGAGGGTGTAGATGTGAATAAGTACTTATTACCAAAGTTCGTCGACGCTTCCCTTTTACCAGGATATTCACAAATTACAAAGAATGATACAGTGAAAAATAAGGAGCCAATGACTCAAGAGGAGAAAGAACGGGAGGCTGAGAGGCTATTCACTATCTTCGAGAGGATGGAAAAGAATAGCACATTTGAAGGATTTCAAAATCCCATTCGGGAATGGCAACAACTGGGTAAGTTCGAACATTTACCAGATAGTGACGACTCTGAATAGACGGCAGAATAATGTATTAAACATTGAAAGAATTGAAGGATAGGCTTATGTTTTGAACAATGCAAACGTAGATAAAAAATCGAAATATAGAAGATAAATGATAGTGTAGTAAAATAACCTTGCTTCTCGCTCAACTGGTAGCCTTCAATACAATAGCCGATCTCGAAGGAATGTATACATAAAGAGAATTGGATCTGTTGTCCCATGGTTCATTGAATGTGAAGAATTGTTGGACTGTGCCATCTTGTTTAACCTCTTGAATCCTGTTATGCCCACCAAACTCTTCTCGATCTGAATTCAAAGCAATCTGATACACACCAGGTTTTTCAACACCCACCTTATAATCAGCATATGAGTTACTGTGATGGAAATTGAAAATGAAAAGTAACTCATTACGCTCGAAGACGACGACTTTATCTCCTTCATTCTTTAGCGACACATAAGCTTGTGTCGCATCCAAAACGTTGAACTTCTCATCCAAATGCTGCATAGCACCATCAAATGCAAAAAGGAACTTATATCTCAAAAGGTCATCCTTGATCAAATTGAATTGCCTTCTGGCGTAATGATAAGATTCGCCATTGCCCACTCTAGGGAAATCTAGCCATTCCGGATGACCAAACTCATTTCCCTCGAAGTTCAAATAACCTTCACCACCTAATGAGAAAGTGATTAATCTAATTAACTTGTGCAACGAAAGACCACGATCTATGACCATAGTCATGGGCGAAATAAGAGACATGTTTGTATACATTTCCTTGTCCATTAACCAAAACGCAATTGTTTTATCTCCGACTAATGCCTGATCGTGCGACTCACAGTAAGAGATACACTTTTCACCGTGTCTTCTGTTTGTTAATGTGAAAACTATGTTATTCATGTCCCACTCATCATCCAGCAAATGCTTGATAATCTTGATCCACATATCTGGGATAGCCATGGATAACCTATAGTTAAACCCAATACCACCATCCTTGATAGGGAGGCAAAGTGTTGGCATTCCACTGACATCTTCAGCAATAGAAATGAACTTCGAGTTATTTTTTTCTTCTACCTCATTCATTAGTTGGTGAGCTAGAATGAGATATACAATGGCATCATTATCAACCCACTCGGGATTGAAGTATTCGTTGTAATCACCACTAAATCCAAAGCTCAATCCATGGTGCTTGTACAACATACTGGTGACACCATCAAATCTAAACCCATCAAATTGATATTCCTCGAGGTAGAAGTTCAAATTGGAGAGGAGAAAGCGCAAAGTTTCATGGTTGGAGTAGTTGAATAGTCTTGAGTCCCATAGTTCGTGACTTCCCTTGCTACCGCCATGGAACAAGTAGTGATCCGTACCGTTGAACATATTCAACCCATCCTCCGAATTCTTAGAGCTATGTGAGTGCACAACATCTAACAATACTTTTATGTTTAATCTGTGAGCCTCATCGATCAACTCCTTCAAATCCTCGGGGGATCCAAACCTGGAGGAGATAGCGAAGAAATTGGTCACCTGGTACCCAAAACTGGCGTAGTAGGCATGTTCCATCACTGCCATCAATTGAATTGTGTTGTACCCTAATTTGTGAATCAAGGGAAGCACGTCTTGCGTGAAACTCTTGTACGAGGCCACCTTGGGCTCTGGCGACGAGATCCCAACGTGTGCCTCGTAAATTCTGACTCCTCCACCACTTGTTTGCGGTTTAGGGTGTTGGAACTGGTATTTCTTCTCTGGGTTCCAGAACCTGGCCTCGTAAACGCTCTGTTCTGACGGCGTTGCCCTTATGGCCCACGGATCTAACCTGTAGATCCTCTCGCCAGAGGGCAAAACCATCGTGATCTTGTACCTAGAATCGTGTGGGACGGCATAGTCACCATTGCTCGCCGGGATGCGTATCTTCCACAACCCGAAATCGTTCGCTCTCTCCATCTTGTGAGTCTCCGTGTCCCAATGGTTGAAGTCCCCCACCAAGGACACCTCCCTCACTTCAGGAACGTATGCAGTGAATGTCACAGACCTATCACCAGCGTCTCCATGCAACCCATATCGCTTGAAACCGGACGCAAATTCAAGCAAAGACCCCTCTGTCTCCTCCAATTGCTTGTATACCTCTCTAAACCGCCTCTGTCTGTCAACGAGTGCCTCTTTGTATGGCTCCAACCAAGGATCAAGGTCCGTCGCTCCCTTGACCCACTCGTTTTTCTTTTCCGCACCCATAATGCCTTCATCTTTGGAACTTTTCAACACCATTGCTTAACTGAATCCCTCGAGACCTATACTATCCGCCGTATGCCTAGTAGACTACTATAAAGTCTACAATGTTTCGAGTGGTGTGTTAAAAAAGAGGAAAGTAGTTTTATTAAAAATGAGTTTGTTTTAGCCCCGCCTTACAAACCTCCTGATTTTTATAGCAATATTTGTGTGGTGAGAACCCCAACGAAACGACTTTATTGAACGTACATAGAGAATAACAACTTGTAGAACTACCTGAATCTCTGATTGAGGATCCTGTTGGCTCCGGCCTCTTCGTACTCGGCTTTGGAGACCCACATTTGGTGGAAGGTGCCTAGCGAAGACAAAACACTTCCACCAATCCACGCTTGGTTCATTCTCTCGGTGGAGTTTCCGACCGCATGAAGCCTTATTTTCAAGCCGGGGTTTTGATTGGAGAGCTCGTTGTAAAGTCTTTCTGTGAGCTGCGATATCAACGAGACACCTCCGGTGATGATGATGTTGTGCGCGACCGCAGACCTGAGATCTATGTCTATTGTGGAGAGCGTGTAGGATATCAACAGGGTCAAGCCTCTGATGGAGTTGTTATCGCTGGGAGGCGGGGTGGACTGGTTTGAGTCGGCCTTGCGTGCTCTTTTGAGGGGCTTGTAGTCATCGTAGAGGCTTTTGAGATTGAGAACACCGTTATTGGGCGGATATTTTGCTTTCAATTCGTCGGTCGAAAACTCATACGATTGAGGCTCGAACAACGCATCTGCGAGCTCGAAGCGCTCTGCCGAAAGCTCCAACGACTGGCCCGTGGGAAACTCAAACTGCCTCTTGTGCGCGTCCAGGGTGTATGTGTCTCTGTTGCTGCCTGTGATTTTCTTTTCTGGAGCCTCGAGTACGGTTTCCTTGAACTCATGCCAAATCTTCTCTCGCTGTAAATCCTCATAGGACACAGTTAGGTTTTGAGGAACATCCTTCAACTTGAATATTGCCTTTTCCGGGAACACTGTGGTTTTCTTTTCTTTTATCTTGTATGAGCTCTCGACAGAGAGGCCGGGGAACTTGACTTTCAATGTATCTGCGATTTGGTCACTTAGAAACTGACCGCCGTAGTTGGTTCTGGTGGAGTTCTTCATGAGTGTGATTCCGTCTATCACTGGTGTCACGCTCACTGCTTCGTGGCCTATGTCTACCACAAGACAGTTGGGTCTTCCCTGCTGAAACGAGATGCATGTCGGCGACCTGGCGAGATACAACGCTGGAAAATCGAACTTCTCGAAGAAGTTCTCAACCATGGTACGGCGGTAGTCGAACGGCGTCCACACAGGCTCTGTGATTAGTATCGGCTGCTCCTTTTGCTCTATTTTCAAAAAATCGTGGAAGTAGTAGCTATATTGGTCGATCGCGGCATCCCAGTCGATAATCATAGAATCCTTCAATATTGGCTTTACGTCGTAATTGGACCTTGGAACGTTGATCGACTCCCCGAATATCCTCTTCCTGTGGCTCTTGCCGTCCTCTTCCAAGGCTGATTCGGATCTTGCTGCATAGTAAGATGGTGTAACCACCTTGGGGAAGTCATCTCCAGCGTACCCAATTCGTGTGTTGAGAGACCCGGGATCTAACACCAACGCGTTTATCTCATCACCACCGTAAACGGATGCGTTATTTGCAGATGATGCCATTGGACCTATACTTCTACACTCTAGAGTCTGTTAACTATGACGATGCTTTTATTTTGAACTTCAAGTCTGAAAATTAGTCTCGAGTACAATGCAGTACTAAAATTCAGCTGATAACTTAGCAGCGTATATGAAAGGATGTTTATGAGGAGTCTACATGTTCTAAGCATGCTGGATATATAAGTTACACGATCTTTGTTCCAGCTTCGATCAAGCCGACCAAATACTCGACCTCGAGTCTTTTTCTGCCCTCTGATAACCAATCATCGGCCAATTTTCTCGGCCAACCCTTTAAGTTGGCGACCTCCTCGACAGCGTCGTCCAACTTGCCTCTGGCCAAGTTGTTCTCGACTCTCGAGATCAAGGACTCGATGTCCTTGCCGTCTGGCTTGGAGCCCTTGACAGGAAGTAGCAAGTTGGAAAAGAACAAGGAGGAGAAATGGCCAAGTAGACCTGCGTTGGGTGGTAACAAGGAAGCCGATCTCAACTCTGGAGCCAAAAGCTCCCAGCGCGAAAGGAGCTGTGGGACAGTCAATATGGATACAGTGGACTCCTTGGCAACCAAGGGTTTTAACTCTGCCAATGCGAGAGCAACCAATTCGTCGTTGGTGTAATTGGAAACCTGACTCAACTCCTCGATGTAGGGAGCAATCAAAACAGGCTTCTCAGAGTCGCTGGAGAAAATGGACTTCAACTTGGACAAAGACTTGAATACCAAGGTTCTGGTGTGGTTGCTCTTCAACTGCTGTTCCAAGCTAGTGGCGAACAGCTCCAACTGGTTCAATCTTTTATCTAATTGTTCGAGGTTTGCTAGTCTTCCGTTGCGTTCCTGATCAATCTGGTCCTTGACGAGTTTTTCAAAGTTCTTCGTTTGTTCGATACGGACCATGGAGACCGCGTTGACAGCCGCCTGGGAGATTGTCTCCTTGGTGGCCTCAATTTCCTTCAACAACCTTTGATTCAATCTTTCTTCCAATTGCAGCTTCTCATTGTTGAATTGATGCAAGAGGTTCTCGGTTAATTCTAGCTCCTTTTTGGTGTAAGAAGTAAGGTATTCTGTTTGCGATTTTTTCAACTGGTTTTGCAACTCGTCGTCGAATTTTTCAGTCAAGCCGTTTAGCTTTTCTGAAAGAGATTGTACGCTTCTGCTGATATTATTTATGACGCTGTCCTTGGCCTGTCCCTCAGTCACGTTTATAGACTCCAATAATGTGTTGAAGGAGTCTATTGTGGACTGCACTATCGGATCGATTGATTTGCTATTAACTTTGATCAAGGGTAAGTGTTCAACGGTTTTCGACACGGGCTCAATCTCAACTGGTTTCTGCAACTGCTGGGCGGGTGTCTTTGCGCCGTCCTCTGGCTTTGACTCCACACCTCCCGTGGCCCACTTTTTGGTCCCTGTTAAAATGTCTTCTCCCGTGGTCTCGAGTTTGTGTGTCAACTCATTGATCTGGTCCTTCGAGGGAAAGCTGAGCGCAGTGACCTTCTTCTTCACCTTCTCCATCCCGCTCTGGATATCCTGCAACGATCCGTGCTCGATGAAATCGATCAACTGCTCGTAGTATGGAAGTTGCTTATCAATGACAAAGTCCAACACACGGTCGTTCTTCGTCGCCACGTACAAAGTCCCTGCGTAAGTCACTGATCCCAAAAACGTCACAGTAAGCAAAAACCTTCCCAACAGAAATCCCTTCTTACCCGTCTGGCTGTTGTTCTCCTTAACCGCTTCCTTGACCGCCGCCGGGGGCACACCACTCTTGTTGCCGACACCCTGGTTCCGAAGTGATCCCAATCGCGTGGAAAACCGCCTTAAACCGACATCCCGCAACCCGTGTCCTATTCTGAGACTGCTGTAACGATACATTTACCACTCAAATCCTCAATTCACCGTCCTCAAGCTGATACTTGTCTCTCTAACTATACCCAATGGCTTTTTTCTATTGGTGTTTTTCACTGTGATGTAAAGTTACACAAAACCGATTCCATATTGCACGTGATTCAGATATATATCGCTTTAATCAGTTACAGGTGGTGAGTGTTCAGTGGAGCATCAAGATGACGATTAGCGGCGATAAATTGTATCCTCCACAGCCTAGCACCACTAGGGGACGGTCTGTACATTTGTCTTATGATAGAATCAATGACAGATTAGCATATGCCAACGGAAAATCGATTGTAGTTAGGCCATTGGATCCAGAGTCCACGACTCCGGCGATCCACTTCACCAAGCACATCTATTCTACGACGGTGGCATCGTTCTCACCCTCGGGCAATTACGTCGCGTCTGGGGACGAGAGCGGTCAGGTGAAGATCTGGGACGTGAGCATGTTGGGAGGGGCAGAAGGGCCTCGTTCTTTCGAGGACAGGACGGTCAAGAGTGAGTTCCAGATTCTCTCCGGCCCCATTCGTGCTATATCGTGGGATGCGGACAACGCGCGAGTGATAGCTGTGGGGCAAGGAAAGGACAGGTTTGGACACTGTTTTACTTGGGATTCTGGAAACTCGATTGGAGAGATCCAGGGACACTCGTCTGGAATCAACGACGTGGACATCAAGCCGCAGCGTCCGTACAGGGCGGCCACAGTGGGCGATGACAACTCGTTGGTCTTCTACACGGGGCCGCCTTTCAAGTTCGACAAGAGTTTGAGAGACCACCATAGCAACACCGTCAGGGCCGTGAAGTTTTCGCCGGATGGACGCTGGTTGGCCAGTGCTGGTGCCGACAGGAATATAGTCGTATACGACGGCAAGACTGGCGAGTTCATCAAGAAGGTAGAGAACTCGCACAAAGGAGGTATTTTTGGGCTTTACTGGAGCAGCGATTCGAAGTTCGTCTTCACGGCCTCTGCTGACAACAGCATCAAGAAATGGGACATTGAAACGTTAGAACCCGTGGAGACATATATAGTGGATTCCGGCAGTGTGGAGAACCAACAAGTCGGGGTAGTTGTCACCGAAAAGTACGTTGTCTCTCTTTCTTTGAATGGTAACCTCAACTATTTTAGCTCTGGATCTTCTGAGCCGACTAAAATTATCAAAGGTCATCAGACATCGATAACGGCTTCCGACTACAGTGACGAAACCTTATTCACAGGAGGTTCTGACGGGTCTTTGTACAAGTGGAAAGCCGAGGACTCCGTCTTGCCTCCCGTTCCTGCTGCAGTGGGTGCGAAGGACAGGCATACGAACTACGTGGTATCTGTTGCGAAATCAGCAGACACACTTGTCACCTCTGCATGGGATGACACATTGAAGTACTGGGAAGAAGATAAGGCCAAGTCTGTTGCTTTGAAAGAGCAGCCGAAACAGGTGATTTTCGACGGAAGCAAGACATATGTATTGTCTGAAGCTCTGGTACTGGTGTACAATGGGTCAGCCATGTCCCGTGAGGAGAAATTGGGGTTTGAAGCAGAAACTTTTGCCCTCGTCGCCTCTAAGAACACCATTCTTGTCGCCAAAAAGCTGGATAACCAAATCGTGGAGTTTTCGTTGGACTCGCTGTTCACGCCCGGTAGAACCTATCCTGCCACCGTATCTCCACCGACCTTCATTCGCGTTTCCCCAGACGAGAAATACGCTGCCGTCGCCGACAACGCAGGCAAATACACATTGTACGACACCGGCAGTTTGGAAGTCGTCACCTCGCGGTGGGCCTTCCACAACAGCAAAATCTGCGATGCCCAGTGGACCCCCGATTCGAAGTTCCTCGTGAGTGTCGGGTTAGACTGCGGCATCTTTGTCTACTCGCTGTCGAAGCTTTCTAAGGTCTTGCGCTATCCGTTAGCACACCAGGGATCTGTCACCTCGGTAAATTGGACAACTTACAGTCCAACACTGAAAACCGCTCGTATAGTAACTACAGGTCTGGATGGGGTTATAAAATCATGGAATGTGGACTTGAGCGCCTATTAAACGCCCTGCCACCTGTCAAACTGCCATTTATCCATTATATACTCAAAACACGACTTGTGCTGTTTCCTCTTGCTATTCTCATGCTATTGTTGCTCTATGACGGTGTTTACGTAAATCTTATCTTCAATTATCAACTATCTTCGAGTCCGAATTTCGATCTCCCCACCGCAACGGCTTCAACCGACGAGGGGCAACCGGATTTCGATATGCATGTCGGTGACACTTTCTTCCCACGCATTATCCCACGCAGACAGATGCGGATTACTGGAGACCGCCCCCACATTGCTGAGCGCAACCAGGCTAAAGCCCGGCGGAAAATGGAGCCATTTCATTGCGTTTATAGTGGGGGGTTGGCTTGCTTCCATGAATCTGGAGATAATGTAGTATAAAATAGAGTGAAAAAGTACCGGCTAGTGGAAAATAGCATTAGAATAGCTCAACGGTTGATTAAATCGAAGAAATTGATTGGAAGATTGCTTACAATTGGTATTGACTTATTAGAGACCAAATTACAAAATAGCAGACAATTGGTATAAAGAGCTTGTTAAGACTTGATCAATTGTGGAGATAGCTTAAAAAATCAGTGTTTGAAGAATCGTTAGAAGGTTTTCCACAAGGTAGAGCTGCTCTAAATTTTTCAGTTGCAGCGCAAATAGAAGTACTGAGATCGATAAACGAAGTATTCAATGACATATCCAGAAACTTTTGAAGGGTTCGCTGTCCACGATAGCAAGAATTGGTCTACGGCAACAAAACTCGAGTACACACCGAGGCCATTCGAGGACCGTGATATCGACATCAAGATCGAAGCGTGTGGGGTGTGTGGGAGTGATGTTCACACGGTGCGGAGCGGTTGGGGAGAGGTGGAGTACCCTCAGGTGGTAGGACACGAGATTGTGGGTACTGTGGTGAGAGTGGGTTCCAAGGTGACGAGCTTGAAGGTGGGCGATAAGGCCGGGGTGGGTGCTCAATGCTGGGCATGTTTGGAGTGTGATACTTGCAAGGCCAACAACGAGACGTACTGTCCCAAGATGGTTGACACCTACGGTGACACTTACCCCAACGGACACAAGACGTGGGGAGGATACGCATCCCATGCCAGAGCGCACGAACATTTCACGTTCCCAATTCCCAAGGAGATTGATTCCACTGCTGCTGCACCTATGTTGTGTGCTGGTATCACGACATACTCGCCTTTGGTGAGAAACGGAGCTGGGCCAGGCAAGAAGGTTGGTATCGTTGGCGTGGGTGGTTTGGGACACTTTGGTATTATGTGGGCTCATGCTTTGGGTTGCGAAACTTATGTCTTCTCCAGGACAGACAAGAAGAAGGCAGACGCTTTAAAAATGCACGCAGACCACTTCATTGCCACCGATAAGGAAGACTGGAATAAAGATCTAATCCAAAAGCTTGATTTGATTGTGTGCTGTGCAAACTCTGCCTCTGGGTTTGATCTAAACAGTTACCTCAGCACTCTCAAAGTGGGATGCAAGTTTGTATCGGTTGGCTTGCCCGAGGAGCCTTTTAATGTCTCTGCCATGTCCTTTGTCGCAAATGGAAGTCTGTTGGGCTCTTCTCACTTGGGAAGTAGAGGAGAAATGTTGGACATGTTTAAGTTGGCTGTGGACAAAAAAGTGGAGACATGGGTCAACAAAATCGACATCAGTGAAGATGGTGTTAAGCAAGGCTTGGAAAGATGTCATAACAACGACTGTAGATACAGAATTACGCTTACAGGATTCGACAAGGCGTTCAAATGATTAAACACATTAAGTCTTCTTTCTTGACTGTTCATGCTTTTATAATTTTATTTAGTCGTACATGTTATCGCATGTCATTCTAAGCTTACCCATGCTTCGTAGAATACAATTTTCTAACAAGTTTCCATACTCTTTACAAATCTTGGATTCACTCTTTTTAAAATTCTTCGCAAATAATCTCAATAGACCAACGGTACGATTTTTCCCAGGTATCTGATCTATGCACTTGGCATAGTACCCCACGTGCTTCGATGACAAGTTCGGCGTTCCCGTTGCTTTCAAGAAATCCCTTCTTATCGCTTTGATATAATCATAGCCTTGCAATCTTTCAGGTAGAAAGGTGGTGTCCCCCAAGTAAGATTGATGGCCTGCTATGTGTGGGCCCTTTGAAGACACCGTCGAGTATTCCAATCCATGATTCACATAGAGATTTGACTCAGGTCCTTCCAAACTATAGTTATAACTCCATATAACGAATAGTAAGGATGCAACAATATTGGGTCTATAGAATATGGGATCTTTGCTAGGGTCGTACTCTTGCTGCAACATGTTTCTGTTATCATCTTGACATAGTAGAGTTTCTGCAATGAAGATGTAAGCATGACAGACGGAGATTTTGCCATCTTGAGATAGAGCCCACTGCTTAATTCTTTTCTTGACCGTTGCATAATCGCTGGCCACTGTTTTAACGTTCATTCTGCTGGGTGCACCAGCATAAATGATGCAATCGTATTGCCTTAGTCTCAAAAATACCTGTGAAATATGATAGACTGCAAATTTGCACCCCTTGTCGTTAGCATTCAACATTGAAGGAAGAAAACTGTCGCCAATGGATGGATTGTGGAATGCCTTGCGAGAGTCACAGCACTGGTCATTGCAAGTATATTCCATCCAGTAATCTATCGCTTTCAATATGGAATCCTTGTAGTTACGATTCGAATGCTTATTCTCCAACATTAATAGTTGGTTATCTTTCTGGTCTATCTGAAATGCAATAGCTAAAAGCCCGGCGAGAAGTATCTTTCTTCCAAAAGGGCCTGTTATGAACTTTTCACGCCGAAGCACTTTTGAAAGAACTGTGAGAAATCTAGGGGATTCTGATTGTGGTGGAAGGTTCTGCTGGTAGACATTTGTCATTTCCCATATTATCTCATCGCAAGGTAGCGATAGCTTTATTTGATGAGCGAAAAGCGTTGTTTCATGTCCAAAGATTATTGCATGATAAGTATCGATCAGAAATGCCATCAAGGCACATCTTTTCAATGATTCGATTTCAATCCACTTCCTCCAAGCATCCTGCTCTTCAATAACATCCTCGTCTTGACTTGAGCTCTCATGTGGATTTCCACCGAGTAGTGGACTTCTACGAAGAAGCTGTATTTTAAGACCATGATGAAGATAAGCTCGTTGATGTAATGCCCGATCTGAGCAACATATCTCATAACTTTCAAGAATGAGCAAGCTCTGCATGACCCATGCCTTGATGGGAAGAGCAAATTCGCTAGCCGAACAAAGTAACCATCTTAAGGGTCTTGCAATATCGTCAGATAATTTATGGGCATTCTCCAAGAGCATCAATTCCTTGAAGTCGCTGTTGGAAATTAATGCGGACCCTATCGCTATCATGCTAAGCAACAATAACGGGTTGACTTCCATGGTGGAGAATGATGGCTTATGAATAATGGGATATTGAATATGGAAGCTACTCCAATAAGCTGCAAGACATCTCTCTATTTGAATTATCCCAAAATCTGGATTGACGTTGAGACAAGGTATGAGTTTGACCATGCGAGACCTCGTGAACTCAGAAACCTCCGTTTGATGTCTGGCTTGTGGAAATTGAGGTGTAGTGCTCAATATGTCATTGATATTGAAACTTGGGGAATGGTCTATGTGATCGATTTGACCAAGTGATGCCTCGTTGAGGTGCTCCATATTATTGTTGAGCATCAAATGGATCATATCAGACCAAAACATATCCTCACTGCCAATCTGACTGTTAATCCCATCCATGTTAAGCTCTGTGCTGGTCACCGAAGAGTTTCTGAACTCTCTCTGACTAGGTCCTGATGGAGAAAATCCCGTGTTTTCGGACTCGAAGAAACTCTTCGGATAGATATCCCCCTCTTGGGAGAACTTTCCTTTATCATTGTCAACGTTTGCGTATCCTATGCTGAAAGCTTCGTTGATGTTGGGGGTTTTCGCATCTCCTTCCTTTTCGGCTTCTATATACGAGGCCACGTCTCCATCTAACTCGCTCCCGCTTTCGCTCATATGCCACGGCCCCGCTTTCTCACCTCCACTCGCTGTACTTCCATCATCACTGCTACTTTTGTGAGCATGATAGCTCTTCTCCGTAGAGTCTGTTTTCTGAATTCTCTTCTCGATGGTGTGGGGCGTCTGTATCTCGCATATCTCGATGGTTTTCTTTTTAGCACTAAGTGCTGCTTCTCTAGACATGTGTCTTTGAAAGTGCTTTAACATCACGTCCTTCCTCACAAACGACTTCTTACAGTTTGGCCATCGACAGGGATGTATGTTATTGCCTATGTGGTTCTGACGATGTCTAACCAAATGATCCTTTCTTTTGAAGGACTTGTGACATCCTGGTTCGTGGCAGAAAAAAGGACTTGGCTTACCAGATCCCATCTTTGAGCGACTGACACTAAATGCTGTCATAGTATAGTCCTCTCCATTTACTGGATAATTCTACGTTGTTGTGTTATCCTGTTATTAATATTTGGGATCTCTACAATAGATTTATATGTAGTTGAGTTGTGGGGTAGAAAAGTTCCCCAATCTATCGGTCGCAGATTTTCCGAGATCCCATAGCAATGAAGATCTCGGCGTATACGACGGCTCAGAGCTGAGAATGAGAAGCTGATGTTGCTTGGATCGGTGAAGACATTGTGAGACAAGCTACAATATGGCTAATGTATATAGGTGTGTTCTATTATATACGCTTACTCGTCGCTATCAAAGACAACTACAGGATCCCAGTTTGGCTTAACAATTCTGTGGGGCTTCTTTCCTTTGGTTATATCGGATAAAGCCTGGCCGTCCTCGTCTGACAAATCCACAATCTTAATGTTGGAGGCGATTCTCTCAGGAGTCACGGACTTCGGCAACACAACTGTCTTTCTCCAGACAGCCCAGGAGATCAAAAGGGTGGCGGGGTGCACACCGTACTTTTGGGCCATCTTTATAAGAGTTTCGTCCTTCAACAATGGCGAGTCTGTGGACCCCAAAGGCGAGTAAGCCTCCACAACAATGTCATTCTTCTGGCAGAATTCCACTAACTTTGGCTGAGGTAAGTATGGGTGTAACTCTACTTGATTTGCTGCGGGCTTGATGGTGATCTCGGGATCATTCAAGATTTTCTTCAAGTTGGTGATACTGAAGTTGGAAACTCCGATTGCCTTTGTCTTTCCAGAAGTGACGAGTTCCTGCATCAATTTGTACGTCTTGGTGATATCCCAGTCTAAAAGGATATCCCTATTTCCATCGGGCAATGTAGGAAATGATGGATGGTTCCCGTTAGGATTCAAAGCAATAGGCCAGTGCATCAAGTAGAGGTCAACATATTCGAGTCCGAGCTTACCCAATGAAGTCTCCAATGCCTTGGCTGGGTTTGCATGGTCTACGGAAGCCAACTTTGTGGTGACGAAGAGTTTCTCCCGAGCAATTCCAGAGTCCTTAATAGCCTTGCCAATCACATCCTCATTGCCATACAATGTAGCTGTGTCAATGTGTGTGTATCCACTTTCGAATGCTTTAATTACGGCGTTGTAGACCTCCTCGTTGGTGGATTGCCAAGTTCCAAGTCCTACGAGTGGGATCTTCAGACCGTTGGAAAGCGAAATGCTTTGGTTGCTTCTATAAATCGTGTTAATTGATCTTTTCATGAATCTCATCTAGTTCAATTCCTACTTACATATAGGTTTTGCTCATATCTATTCTTGATTAGTTATTTGAAAGGAGTAGGAGAATGAATTACTAATTGTTCGGATTTGATACCTTAAATATTTCAATATTTCCCTCTCTCTTTCTAACCCCACCGGTAAAGTTCCTATTGTGCTATCCACGATTTCTATATGGCTGCGTAGATTTCTTACCGATAGTTTGAAGCTCTTTTACGGCTATAAGACAACAAGGGCTTCATATGAATTCTCGTTTGCAACCATGGCGTAGACAGATGCTGTATATAATGCTCCAGTCGGATCTTCATTATTCCATATCCCCCACCAAGGCTCCATTAGTCGCTTGCGAAGTCTACAGAAGCCAATCCAAGCTGAAGTGACCGCCGGTAAAGGCGCATTGAAAATCACAGCTGCGATGGCAGTGGGGAAAACATCTGAAGTACAGGCGTGTTGAGCAATGGAGCCACTGTATGTTGTGCATCATGACGTATTCGCGATAGTGGAGAGCACAAAAATCGGCCCCCATTTGCAAACGTCGTTCCGGGAAGAAAAGCCCCCCACCGTACAATGCCAGAAAACCTGGGGAAGATGGAGGACCATTTCTAGCCCATATGTACAAAAGCAGTATGATCGCCGTTGCAATAATGGAGGCCAAAGTAAACCACCAGTATGACTACAGGAGACATCAAAAGCATCCCAGGAGGGATTTATACCCCAATTCCTACATTTTATAAGAACGATGGGGAATACACTCTTGATTTGGACACACAGATCAAGCACGCGAAGTTTCTCTATGACAATGGCATCAATGGGTTACTCGTGTGTGGATCTATGGGAGAGGCAGCTCACTTGACCAGCAAAGAGAGGGTTAGACTAGTGAGAGAGTTGAGAAACGCTATTAGCGATCCTGAGTTCAAGATCTTGGCTGGCTCTCCTCCGTTGAATGTCGCTGAGTTGGTAGAAGAGATTGAGGAATTCTACAAGGTTGGTGCCGATTACTCCATTATCTTGACTCCAGGATACTTTGGGCCTGCATTGACCTCCCAGGGCGGGATGGTAGAGTACTTTAGATCCGTTGCTGACAAGCTGAAGCTTCCCTTGATCATATATAATTACCCCGGTGTCAGCAACAACGTGGAGATCTCTTACCAGACCTACGAAGCTATCCTGACTCACCCTCAAATCATTGGAACCAAGTTGACTCATTTCAACTTGGACAAGTATGCACTCATAGCCCTGAACCCCAACATCAAGAACTTCGTGCCGTTCACGGGATTAGGACAGGTCTTGGTTCCTTCCTTGAGTGTTGGTGCCCACGGCGCTATCGATGGATTGTCAGGAATTTTTCCAAAGGTCATGTTGAGGCTCTTGTCTTTGGCCAAAGAAAGCCAGAATCCCCGCGCCAGAGAGTTGCAATTCTTGGTCGCTAGGGCAGATCTCATGATAGCTGAATTGAACCTCGTAGGTGTTAAATACGCCTTGAATCGTCTCTACGGGCTTGGAGACACAATTACAGGAAGACCTCCACTCTCTGCTCCAATTACAGACGAACAGTGGAAAAAGTTCGAGGAGGACTACAATTCCTTGCTCAAGCTAGAGAAATCATTATAAGTGTATAGTCAATAAGTTTTCCTCACTATTTAATTCATGCTGTAGCATTCCGTCCATTTCATACCATCGTGGAAGAAACCGTGTTGGCCTTTTTTCACTTTCTTTCCCCGAACCTCGTATGTGACCTCAGTGTAACATGACGCAAGCATGAGGAGTCATCATCGGATGTTTATTGAGCTGTCATGGATTGATGGTCAACATTTTCGCAATGCATCATATCACCATCATTTCGGGAGAACAATTGTGGAACCATTTGGGTGGGGGGACTCGATATCAGATCGAGATTTTTTTCGGTGGGAATATCTCCGGCTCACATAGATAATCTGGGGTAGAAACCACTATAAATCGTACGGTAAGTTGAACACGGTATCATTTAGGTCAGTCGTATAAAGAAAAAGGCTGTCGATTCATATCAGATAACTAGATACCGAAATGCCATCACAGATTAATGATATCAAAGCCAGAGACGTTGATCAATGCGTCAATAAGCTCATCCATAACTTGGTGAATATCAAAGACACTACCGGGAAGTTTTTGATGGAGATCCCTGGAGGGAGAATTATTGACACCAAGGGATGGATCACAGGTTGGGAGTGGACACATGGTATCGGGCTCTATGGGATGTGGCACTATTACGATCTCACCAGCAAGGGAGAGATCTTGGACCACATCAAGAAGTGGTACGAGGTACAAATATTTGGAGAGGATGGCACAACTTCTAAGAACATAAACACCATGTCTGTCTTCTTGACTCTCGCATATGTATATGAGAGGTTTGGGGACAGTCGTTACTTGCCTTACTTAGATTCTTGGGCTGAATGGGCAATGTACGACTTGCAAAGGACAAAGTGTGGTGGTTTCCAGCATGCGACTTACTTGACAGATAACCACGAACAGTTGTGGGATGATACCTTGATGATGACTGTGATGCCCCTTGCAAAAATAGGACTTTTGTTGAACAGACCGCATTATGTTGAGGAGGCCAAAAAACAAATGCTTCTACACATCAAGTATTTGGCGGATTGTAAGACTGGCTTGTGGTATCACGGTTTTACATTTGAGAGTAATCACAACTTTGCGAATGCTTTCTGGGCTAGGGGAAATTCCTGGATCACCATAGTGATACCTGAGTTTATTGAATTATTAAATCTTCCAGAAACAGACTTTTTAAGACAATTTTTGGTTGAGGTGCTTGACAGCCAGATTTCCAAATTGGCAGAGTTACAAGACTCAAAGACGGGTTTGTGGCACACTCTTTTGGACCATACTGATTCGTACCTAGAGTCCTCTGCCACTGCTGGATTCGCATATGGGATTCTTAAAGGTATAAGAAAGCGATACGTGGATCCCAAATATAAGGAAGTTGCTGTGAATGCCATAAAGGGAGTTTTGGGTCAAATTGATAGCACAGGCGAACTACTCAACACCTCCTTCGGGACAGGAATGGGTGAAAGTTTGCAGTTTTATAAGGATATCCCCTTGACATCGATGCCGTATGGCCAAGCGATGGCTATCATGGCCTTAGTGGAGTTTTCCAAGTTGTATCTATGATCAATACACAATGCATTAAATTTATAATTACTGCGAAAAACAAAAATTTAGTAGAGCTGAAGAACTCGCTACATGTACTTATTTTCGAATCTGTAAAGTTTATTGTAAGATATTTAAATTTAGTAAGCATACCTGAAGTTGACATTTTCCATGTCTGTCAAATCCTCAAAAGCATGTTTTAATCCATTGTCTGCTTCTGCTTGCCCATTTTTAATCATCTTTTCCTTTCTTCGATTTTCTCTCATAAGCCATAATCTCATAAAAATCAAAAGTAATATCAATGCACCATAACATCCCATATGAGTGCCAAATGCTGTTAGATACCTTGGACTATCCTGGCTTCTGAACACCTGTGGACCAACACAATTGCCTACTGCCCAACCGACAAAATTAAAGGCAGTTACGAATGATTTCTTTGATTGGCCTGCAACATTTTTAGATAGCAAAGACAATCCCAAGTTCGCAACACCCCAGAAGGAAAGGGTCAAGTAATAGCAGAAAAGCAAGACTCCAGTTCTGAGTCTATACTCATAAGAATTCACATCAAGGTCAGCAAAGGTTACGGTCATCAATACCACTGTGCCAACTATTGAAGGTATGATATAGCAAATCATAAAGAATATGTTTTGACTGAATTTGGTGGATAACCATGCCGAGGACAAGAGCAAAATTATTAAGTATGCACCCAAAACCATCGACAATAGTTGCGTTTCTAAGACACTGAATCCAAAGGATGAGATGATGATATTAGCAAACGCACCCAATCCAGAAGTAGGAAGTGAAGTTAAGAATTGAATAAAAAAGTAGCAATATGTTTGAGGGTCCTTCAAAGCCTCATATATTTGATGCTTCTTGATCTCTCTATTTTGTAAACCAGTTTGATTGCCTCTCACTCTCTCCACCATAAGCCTTTTGTCTTCCTCTGAAAAACAATGAGCCTTCATTGGAGAGTCTGGGGTCCACCAGAAAATGAAAATTCCCCATGCCACAGTAATGCAGCCATATGTTAGGAACAAAATCTCCCAGTTCTTCAACGATTGACCATGAATAAGAGTGAAGCAATAGGATAACACACCACCTACTATTTGCTGTCCCCCATTCATCATATACCAAAGAGCTACAATTGTAGCTTGTTCAGATCTTCTGTACCACATTGCAGACATGACGATGAAAATGGGTTGACAACAGCATTCGAATAATCCTAGCAAGGTTCTCACTACCACCAATATGGTGAAATTTTTCCCAAGCGCATGGCAGGCCAATACAATTCCCCATGCCACTATGTTGAATGACAAGTATTTTGCGAGAGGTACCTTCTGCATTATGTAATTTGTAGGCCATTCCCAACACAACACAGCCAAGTATGTACATGTCGTAAGCCAAGAGTACTGCTGTCCCACCAATCCAGCATCTTCCTGAATCCCCATTATGGAAGAAAATGCAAGGGTTCCTTTATCCAAGGCTTGAAGAAAATAGGTTCCTATCATACATGGAAGAATTCTGTAGTTGATCATTCTTCTAAGTCTTTTGTTGGTCTCATCATCAATTTCAATAGCGGTCTCTTCGACGTACGCCTGCAAGTCTCTGTCCATTAATTGTCTCTGCATCCCATGGTCGCCGTCTTCTGTTCCGGTTTCAAGATCAATTTTGCTCTCTGGAGAAACATCTTCAATATGTTGGACAGACCTTTTCATCTTCTCGTCGTCACTTAGATCGCTAAGCATCATCAGGCTGATTATTGCTTCTAGGCGTGGTCTAGATTATTTATATATCCTTTGTTTCTGTATCTATGCTGGACTTATATTGTATTTAAATCCTCATATAAAAGATTTGGTTACAAGTTGAAAACTCCGTCCATTGGGGTAAGCATGCGCCTTGTTAAAACGGGGCAGTTTCCAAGTTCTTTAGAAATAATCCCCAACCATAGGACATTTGTCTATCTTGGGTCTATTTGGTAAGAGCTGAATGGTTCAACAGCGTTTTTCAAATTTTCAACCCCACCAAAATACATTTTGTGGGGTACATAACAAATTGCCCCATCTAAATCCCTCCATTTTTTGGCGCATCCCCCACCAAGAAAATCAAGTGGTGATTAATCCTCCAGACAGTGTTGCTTGGAAGTGACTGTAATAAAGCACCGAAGTGGTCGCGTTGCATTCAAGAGTCATCGAATGTTGCATACCTGAGCAAGTGGATGAAATTTGCGTCGACCGAGTCGCATATTGGTGTGATCGAGCGGTGTGAAGTTTTTCGTATTTGAATGTAGAGGGGCGCACTGCGAATATGGTAGACACGCACATCACTATCGGAGGTGTCCATCATACGTGGCGACCAGCAAGTATTCAGTGTTCGCGTTTGTCGCATGTGAGGCCCCGGTGAATATGAAAGTTTTCCGAAATGTTTATATATTTCTCCCTACACTGTGGTATGGTGTGAAGGTAGCATAATTACTCGCTGTTCTCTTTTCTTCCCGAGATACAGCAGCCTTAGTTTCTTTTGTCAGCTACGAGTAACAACTATAGTTAAACGATCTGAAAGTGATGAGGCCTGCTACACAACTTCAACCAACACTCCCTTTTGCTTGAGTTTGAATTTCCAGTTCTGGGTGGTTTTCTATATTGTATCTCAAAGGTTCAGGCCTATTCCACAATTAGGTACTTTCAACGTGTTTGCAGCTTTGAAATAGATGCAAAATCTAGTTCTAAGATTCTCGGTGTGTATGTGGGTTTCGCACCACCAGATCTATAACTTCTCTGTATTCAGGACACACGCTATGATACATCAAATTGACACCCACCATGGGTATGTGCATAAGACGGAGACCAGCATTCACTTTGGCGGAAATTTCCAGTGCTTCATTTTTCGTAAGTTCTCGTGTAAATTAGTTTCTTTGAGGCAGAAAATACCCGTTCATGGACATTGACTATGGCTGCAAAAAGATGACTCTATACATTCCAAGTTATTGAAAAGTGCCCTCCCAAGCAATGGTAAATACCCTGCAAGTAATGATACGCTCAAGTTGTTTCCAGCAAAAACAGATGCCAAACATCTAAAGTAAGAGAAACTCAAATACCAAGTAAAGATTGGAATAGTATAAAGGTACCGGTCCCAAAGATACACCCTCCAATTAGCGGAGGAAACCAATATAAATCTGGGCTCGATGTCCAGCCAAATATAATAAGCCCTGCTGGAATGAAAAGCGATCCGATTATTGCACTTGGTAGGAAAACTTCAGGCTCTAACTGCTCACCCTTTAGGACTTTCTGAGTATATTGCTTGTATATCATTGGAATATAAATGATTGTCCCTATCACAATTCCGCTCAAGTGTGCAATATATGTAAGACCCAAAGACATCAACGAGAACCCATGGACTTTTCCAAACACTATGGGGTAAGCCTCAAACCATAAATACATAATAGCATAAGTTAATGCAATGTACACATCAGCATAGAACACAATCGGTTCTTTTATGGTGACTTCTATTAGTTTCCATAGTGTATCAACTAAAATCTCATTAAAGGATTTGTTCATGTTCTCTAATTCTCCTAGACTAATGATGTTCTGATTTCCAGTAACCTCTCTCAAGCGTTTTGCTTTTCTATACAATATGGTATTGGAATATGTTTCTGGAAGAAAGAAAAGGAAGCATAAGAGACATGTTCCGGAAACGATTGCCAAGAACCAGAAACACCAACTCCAGTCACCAGCTATTACCATTGCAGCACCAATTGTAGGGCCCAATGCGGGACCACAAGCACATTTAACCACCCATGCCGATAGTGCTATAGGGAAAAATGGTAAGGTGGCAGCATCACCCAAAGATGCACCGCCGATTGCTAGAATAGGTGATGCAACAAGGCCATCGATAAATCGCAAAATACATAAACCCTAGACATTGCTCACCAATGCAATGGGTATTTGTATTATCATAAACAAGAAGAGAGTCACGATGTATATTTCCGTTCTACCGAATACGAGATTCTCTGACATGGAAGATAAAACCATTTGTCTAAAAGCATAACCGTAAACAAAAAGCTTTAGCGGAAGCGTCGCCGCTGTATGGCTAACGTTAAATTCTTCCATTATCTGATCTATGCCCAGTGCGTATATCGCTGATGCCATGTAGATAGAACCGGTCAAAATGAATAGCTCAGTGAAGAAGAAAAACTTTCGAACACAACTCCAATCGTATGGGTTTTCTGGATCGTCATCTTCATCTCAGTCTACTATGAAAGGCTCATTGTTGGTTGAGAAAGAATATGCCAGCTCACGTTTTCGTCACTTTCATTCCCTCTATTCAAACTAGAGTGTCTCTCGTATAATTCAGGTACTTTGTAAGCATCTTTTTCTTCATCGTATCCAAAGTACTTGTGTCCAGACAGATGATAAACGCCTCGCCCTAAAAAACTGCGCTTTACGAAGTCGTAAACCAATTTCTACGACTCTCACGTTACAGATGTATAAAGCTGATCGATAGTCATGTTGAAATATAATTTGCAACAATAATGCTAGAAACGGCTGAAAAAAACTATATGATATATTATCGCCTTCCTATTCAAGCAAATATAGATGAAAAGTTAGCGTCAAATTAGTAAAGAGGTTTTAAATAATACCAAAAAGGGCATAAAGTCGACAAGCTTTGCTTGATTATGTCACTGATCTACGGGTAGTGTCTCTGATTGCAACGTTTTTTTCTACGAAGCACGTTATAGTGAGCGATAGCATTAGTAAACTGCTTGTTAAACTAGTTATACACATATCGTACTAACTGATGAAAGAATTCTCAAAAGCCCGTGCACGGTGACAAGAGTGCATCGGATTCGATAGTTGTCTCTCCGTAGCGTAACCGCACCTGAAATGAAAGCGAACCTCCTTTCACACATGTTGACAGTAGTTTGATTACAACCGTGCTCTTGACCGCGCTTATTGGGTGCCGACAAAGCGCACAGTTCAATCTACACTTTACACACTTCAGTTGAAGAATTTCTGACCTCGAGAAAAGTTTGTATTTAACTACCATATATACTGTATTCAAAAACGTGGGCCACGCTGATGGATTGTCTGATCCGAGAAAAAGTAGATTCATTGAAGTGTCCCACCAACACCTGCTTTCATAGCTGCACGGTAGGGATTATGGACACATCATCGCCCTTTATTTGAAATAGGATTTTCAACTTTCATATGAATAATCAATACCTCTCTCAAGAATTTCCACAGAAGGATGTTCAAGCGAATGCGGTTCTTGTCTCGTAAGGCTCCTCCAAGTACTTGAGGTCCTCTTCGCTCATTTTGAACAGTGGGGCCTTGGCAATCTCCTCCACTCTCTCAACAGAGTTTACACCAACAATTGGACATGCACCCTTCTTCATCAACCAACCCAAAGAAATTGTCGACATTGGAACCTTGTACTTCTTAGCCAATTCCTCTACACGGTTGATAATCTCGACCTCAGAATCACGCAAATTGTCAAGTTCATATTTGGCCATGGCTGCGTCAGTCTCCTTACTACGCCCACTAGAACTCTTTGTCTTATGAGGCTTAGCCAACAAACCACGGGCAAGTGGAGAGTAAGGAACCAATCCGACCTTACCAATATCAGTATTTTGACAGAAAAAGTTTAATTCCTTCTCATCTTCTCTGTAAAGAAGGTGGTAGTAACTCTGCATACTGATGAACTTGTGCCAGCCGTTCTTGTCAGCAGTGTATTGAAGTTCAGCGAACTCGACAGCCTTCATTGCGGATGCTCCTATGTACCTGGTGTAACCTTGATCAATGACATCGTTCAACGCCTTCATTATTTCAGTCTTTGGCGTGGTATTGTCCAATCTGTGGATTTGGAGAACATCGATGTGGGTTCCAAGTCTCTTTACAGAGCCCTCAACAGCATCGAAAACGTGCTTTCTTGACAATCCTTGCGAATTGGCCAACTCAAAGTCGTCGTGCTCGACAGCATACTTACCCCTTGCCAAGTTCAATGGGAAGAAACATTTGGTCATGATAACAATCTTGTCTCTAGGTATGTCGAACTTCTTAATAAATTTGCCAAGTATCTCTTCAGACTTACCGTTAGAGTAACAATCAGCAGTGTCAAAGGTTCTCATTCCAAGATCGTAAGCTCTCTTCATGATCTTGAATATTTCATCTTCATCGTCGAGAATCCATTCCAAGAAGTCCTTAGACCCATATGTCATGCACCCGATGACGATAGGTGAAATAGAAAGACCTGACTGACCTAATTTTTTGTATTCCATTCTGTGTTGTGTTGTGTGTATTTGAGTTACAATTGAATTGACTAGCAATAACTGCTTATCTGTCGATGAAGCAATCTTTCGATGCTCTTATATATCGATGTCTCGGAGTTAATAAACCCGATTGTGCATAGTCCGTCAATAAATCCGACCCTGTCGACCTCCATATAGTCTTAAGGGCAATACTTAGGATGGCTTTGATAACCGTTTCAGTCATTGGTAAGACGTAACAACGATTGCAATCTAGCCCGTTACCACTGCCCAGCAACGTTTCCTCTCGAGTGCTAAAATTCACTTAAACCGCAAAATTCAAGCTTTAAGAGGGCGAAAAGCAAGAATTAGGGATATGGCTGAGACCATATTCCACGCTGCATGTTCATCCCTATTGGAAACTGTATGTTGAAGAGGTAATATCGGAAAGGTGCCTGCTCTTTTTCGATAGTGTTGAAGTATCACTACTAGAAGCCATTTGACTGGTCGGCTGGCTACTGGCCTTGGTGTAAATTAAATGCGCGCTGTGCCTCCTACAATTGTAGCATTCCCCATCGGGCTATATGTTATCCTCTACATGACTTATTTTACGTAGGTATCCATTTGCCGATTGTATACACTGTAAAATCGGCCTTCTCGGGATTTGCTCAAAGATGTCCCCGAAAGAGGATTGCGGGATTTGTCACCGAATTAATAAGACTCTCAAAACAATGTGACCAATGATTGGCGAGAGCTCGTATGTCAAGTTGTGTGTACCAACAATATGGATGAACACCACTATAAACGAGGCCGCTTGCCGGATACTCACGGATTTTGCCAAGTACGTCATTTGCCGCTTCTCTCAGTCAAGATTTGCTGTTGAATTGCAGTCTAGATGGGAAGATTGTTGAAATTGACGTCTATCTTTTGCGCCTAGGCAGGCGGCACTTCTTAAAGGAAGACCCACACCCTCTGACCTCATCAGTCCAATATTGCAAGCGTGAGTCCAGCAAGCTTTATTAATCCGTAGCACACCACGGCGGCGGACTTTCATATAGTGGCACACGGGTCTTTAAGTGAAAATTCATCAATCTAGTAAATCGGAGAAAGAGAATGATCTCCGGCAGCAAAGCGCTTTCAAAATTTCACGTATACTTTGCTTCAGCTGATAGTGTATTACATGCAGGGTGTGTATCGACTCTACACGAAGTTTACAGAGAGCTTGATATTTCTAACGTTAGTCCCTTCAAATCACACTAGTCATGCTGTGTTCTACTTTTTTAAGACACGTGGACACAGAGGCCATGACAGATCATATGCATGTTCCAGAATCTTCCGATTCGCATGGGGAGAGGAGTTCATTGCGCTCTGGATTCGTTCCAACGAGGATTTCTCTATGTAAGTTCGCTCAATACGTTGAGTGAACCGACTGTTGAATGCGCATGTTTCTTCTATATGCACTGGGAGGTGCTTGTCGTGTTTGTATAGATTCATAATTGTTGAACTCACATCAGCTGAGTGAGAGTTTTCTCTCTGGATGTAAAATTTTACGTTGTAGAAGGGAAAGATCTTTTCGGTGGCTATGGTAGTATGTAGCATACAGCTGACAGTTTAAGCACCTGCCAGTAAGCTCATCACATAGGAGTTAACTTTAAAACCTTGAAAGCCAATGGTTTTTTACGGA
Source organism: Debaryomycetaceae sp. ZIM 2471 (assembly GCA_031081905.1). Lineage (NCBI taxonomy): Eukaryota > Fungi > Ascomycota > Pichiomycetes > Serinales > Debaryomycetaceae > Debaryomycetaceae sp. ZIM 2471. The sequence continues at coordinate 15,197 of JARYTF010000001.1, read as the reverse complement.
TATTGGCAAAGCAAAGCATTAGGATGCTGACTACATCAGCTTCTTTGAAGAGCAGACTCACTTCAAAATACATGAGGGAATTGTTTAAAGATTCACATACCGGCAGAAGAACAAATCATGTTGTATTGATTACGCTAATGCAGTAGTGATTAAACCACTGGGTTTGATCTTGATTGCTCTGTAAACACCCTATTCTTGGTCAAAGAGTTGAAGTGCAACGTCGATCTGTGCTAGTCGCCTATACTCTTTAATCCTAGCAAAGGCACTGCCATACCTGCAAAAGCCATCCTTACAAGGATGCTACGTTGTACGATATATAAACTTCAACGATTTTCATGAATCGAGCAGATTATACGTATGACCCCATATCTGTATATAACAGAACCCCGTTTCTTAGTCAAGTAGGGACGCTCAGACAATCTGATTGTACTTCCCATCGTTGCCATGACCGAACCTTAAACCGACACGGCTATTTGTCATTACTCAATTCACGTTACCTGATGGAAGGTTTCTACGAGAAATGTTCCGTTATGACGAAAATTGCCCTAGCATTCCTGCCTCATGGGGGACGTGATGGGCTTTTGTACAAGCCGTTCGCATTCAGTTACTACGGCTTACAATAATAACCGAGGCTCTGCTAGGGATCTTTCATAGATCAAGGAATGATCTGGCGTATCGACGGCTCCACTGTAATGTGAAACGCGGGGCTAATCTGTTGGCATTTTCTATTACGCTCGCCTCAGCGTGCATCCCACATTATCCCGTATCATTTCTCCAAGGATCATTCCACTGTGGGGTTCGTTTCAGTATCTGGCGTCGGAATATCAACTTTTCACTGTGTCAAAAGTGGTCAACAGCGATCCGAACTCCTGGTTTACCCCATACGATAGAGGGGCTTTTTTCGAGAACCTGGTACTATCATGTCGACTAAATATCCTCCAAACGGGAATATATCCAGGATGTAATGCTGTAGACAAAAAATTCCATATTGGGAAATGCTTCCGAAATCAGTGCAATAGAACCACAGTTTGTCCACAATTCGCCAGATCTTATATAAGAGAGGTGATCTGACGTTTAACGAATAAAAAGTATAAACCTCATTAAGCTTTTAATTAAAGAAATAATTAGAGACAAACGAAAAATGACAACCAAAACAATCAAATTGGCTTCTGGGTATGAACTTCCTGAAGTAGGATATGGATTATGGAAGATTCCAAAGGACAAAGCAGCCGAAGCGGTGTACAATGCTATTAAGCTCGGCTACAGACACTTTGACGGTGCATATGACTACCAGAACGAAAAAGAGGCTGGAGAAGGTATTCGCAAGGCAATTGCAGATGGCCTTGTGACCAGAGAAGAGGTTTTCGTCACCACCAAGTTGTGGAACAATTACCATGCTAAAGAGCACGCCGTGAAGATGGGCAATTTCCAAAACGACACTTGGGGTTTGGGATACATCGACTTGTTCTTGATTCATTTCCCCATTGCTTTGAAATACGTCGACCCCAAAGAGATTGAGTACCCAGGTTGGTGGACTGACAAGGACCACACCAACGTAGAATTGGCCAAGGTTTCGATCAGTGAAACATGGAAAGCTCTTGAGACATTGGTTGATGATGGAATCGTGAGATCCATTGGTATCTCCAATTGCCAGGCACAAACCATCTACGATATTGAAACCTACAATCGTTATCCAATATCATCAATTCAAATAGAGCACCACCCATATTTGGTACAGAACCAATTGGTTAAATTGGCCAAAAAGAAAAATATTGCTTTCGTAGCGTACTCCTCTTACGGTCCTCAGTCTTTCTTGACATTGCCTCCTGATTTTTCTGAATTGGCCAAGAGTGCCAAGCCCTTGTTCACGCATGATGAGATCACATCTATTGCTACGAAGAAGGGTAAGACGCCAGCTCAAATTCTTTTGAGATGGGCAACACAGAGAGGAATTGCTGTGATTCCCAAGGCATCCAGTGACTTACATTTGAAACAAAACTTGGATTTAGGCTTTGACCTCTCCGATGCTGAATTGAAGCTGATTTCAAGTTTGGATTTGAACTTTAGATTCAATGATCCTGGTTTCTACTTAAAAGACCATCCATTACATATTTTCGGTTAGTTTTGATTATGAACATCACATGTAGACTTTGATTTATAGTAAATGCTAACACGGAATGTACATGAGTTTCTATTCGTCACTTCTATATTAGTATCTATCGTATCAATATGCCATAGATCCATTCCAATACTTTTTTAAATCAGAGGCTCTGAACCTCATTTGCCAACCAGTAGTGTTTTCGATTTTTTCTAGTAAATTCAATATCACCTCATGTTCTTGATCGCTACTTAGAAGTTTCCCCGCTATCCAAAGAGGCTGAAGTGCATTGTTCCAGCATCCACTATGACTTGTTAGTACTATTCCATCTTAAGACAAGATAAAAGATACATACTGATGCGTATTGTGTATACTTATAGCACAAATTTGTTTTGCATGCCAAATTGTCGACCTCTGCTCCTAGTTAGTATTATTCTCACTTCAACCAAAAATGCGGATAGCATATACTTACAACGCTGTCGGACGTGTTTATCTTGAAACGTCTCGGTTTATTTTGAATCAAAAGGATAATTGCCATATGATAAAGTTGATTAGCTGAAATCGCTGGCCCGTTCAAAAAGAGTATCCCAGGAAACGGTTTATCTTCATATTCGAGAATTTGCTTTAGCAGAATAGGACGAGCAACATACCATTCAACAACCTCATTCCACAAGAGTTCCCACTCTTCTTTAAAGCTGTCTGTGTCATCAGCAATGAGATTGAGTACCCTAGAGCATAGGAAAACAATATAATTAGCATAAACGTCTTCGTCTGCGAAATCTAGAAATAACTTCTTCAGATCACGAATAGAGTAGCCCTTTGGTAACCAGTATTCCGATGCACAGATTGTGGGTTGCTCCCCAATAACAGCTGAGCTGACATCCATTCTAGCATAACACCAAAATAATGCTCGCTCCAAGCTGTCACTGAAGCCATTGATGTTGTTTGCTTTGAATAAAGCACAGCATCCTTCGAGGTGGTGTCTCCACTCTTTCGGAGAAGACGACATCATTTCAAAGACACATAATATCACACATGAGCTAATTATTGATTTATTCATTGTCTGATCGACTGTAGGAATCAAGTGGTTCAAAGATTCTTGATACAATTTTATTGTTAATTCTGACAGATGCTTAGGTAAAGCTTGCTCTTTCTGCCTTGACGATATTGCATAGAGAGAGAATAATAATGCTTCGTTTTTTTGAGCTAACTCGGGTATCTTAATTCCAAATTGCCTAGATGTGTCAAACATATCCAACCAAGGTGCCACCTCATAAAGATAATTCTTGAGCAAATCCAACTTTTCATCATTGCTTAAAATAGGTTTTTCTTGCTTGGCATTATTTGTTTTCGGATTAAGTCTGATAATGTTTCTTTTCTCTTCCTTTTGAACCGCTGCCTTCTCATTATTCATATATTCCTTGATATTCTTATTGGAAGTAGATCTAGAGACTGTATTCGAAACCGTGCCATTCAAGATGTTATTAAATCTGGCAGTTATCGTAAAGTCATTATTCAAATCAGGCGCCGATACAACATTGGTGAACATGTAATCACGCAATGTGCTGTTCAAATTGCTGTGATTCATGAAGGGAGACATGATGGACTCTGGGGAAAAAGAGTAGGTGACATTATTCTTTATGCCATCCAGTGAGTAATGATCAAGTTCACTTGCTCCGTGTGATATTTGGACTCCGCTAGCTAAGTTCTCGGGGCTTGATCCAGCTATAGATGTTATGTCTTCGACCTCTACTTCATTATGCGCGGCGTCATGAGGACTTACGTTCGACCGAAAGCCTTCATGGGGAGCATTGAATGATATGATACTTTCCTTAATGCTATTTGAGTTAAGTAGCAGATCCAATGATATTTTGCTGGATTTCTGTCCATTATCTGACATACCGTTGGACAAAGAATGATAAGAAGTGTCAGAAGACTCCTCGTTGAGATCGTCTTTATGTTCAATTGGCATGCTGCTTCCGTTTTCAAAGGGAGTCACTCTCTGATACGAGGGAACACTCTCAAAGTTCAATGGCGAATCTTTCTGACCGCCATTTGTTATTATTGTCTCTGGATATTTCACCACATGCCTATCGACTAGTATGTTCGATTGAATGCTAGGGGCAACATTGATGAATATTCCTGGAGATTTGGGCTCGAAATCGTCCCTCTGTGTGACCACATTTGCCTTCAAGGCTACCATATTCTCTCTTTCCATATTTATGACTCTAGGTTGGGCATGGCTCCCATTCTTGGCCCGCTTTTTACTGATTTCGTCATTATCATCAACTAATTGAGAAGAGTGTCCATCCATTTTTTTATTCTCAAGTCCGTCCGAGCTATCTATACTACCCTTTATTATGTTGGTTATGCCTCTGACGGAATTCTTGTTGAAGCGACCCATTCTCAACGGCCATTCACATTTCTCATTTCGTTTCGTACATAGATCACACAGTGGCTTCCTCTCGTCGCACTTCTTGTGCTTTTCCCGGCAATTGAGACATCCAGTACGGGCTCGCTTCCTCGTCATTTTGTTCAATCAACTCACCCCATATATCCCAATTCAAGGTCTCTTTCTAATTTTTTTCTTCGGAGTTGGCCTTGTAAAGTCATCATCTACGTTCAATATATATACAGTTCTTTCAAATAATCTCCGCTTTCGAGGCAATACGATTTTTTACATGAAGTCAAGATCGAGGAATAAAACATAAGATGCAGTAGATATGATTACGTATTCATTTGAAAACAAGCGTCATAGATAGATTTTTACGTATTATTATAGATTCAAGTCTTGAAAAGTAAATTTGGTAGCCTCATCGCTTTTCCACAAGCCGTAGTAGCTTTTGATCTTATCAGCAATAGATTTTGGCACGAATCCAAAGTACTTGTAAGCGTCTGCGCCAGGAAGCGACTTGCCGAAAGTGTGCATATTAATACCTGCTGTTGCATACCTTTCCCATCCGTTAGGTGCGTAAGCTTCAATTACGACGGATGGGAGCTTTCCTCTGAGCAAGATCTGCTGCTTGTACAGGTCTTCCTGTCGGTCGAACAATCTCTGACAAGGGAAAGAAACGATTCTGGCCCTAATGCCACTTTCAGCTAAGATGGCTGCAGCCTCGACTGCAAATTTCATTTCGGACCCCGAACAGAGGATGTTGAGGTTAGGCTCTTTTTCATCCTTGAAGACGTATGCGCCTTTTTTCACAAGATTACGTTTGGAGTACTGTGGAAATTGTTCAAGGTTCTGTCTCGAAAGAGAGAGTATTGTAGGCGTATTCTTAGACTTGATGGCAGTTTCCCAAGCACCAGCTGTCTCTTCTGAGTCGCAAGGCCTGATGTATAAGATGTTCGGCATTGCTCTGTAGAGAGCAGCAAGCTCGATTGGCTGATGTGTTGGACCATCCTCTCCGGTTCCAATAGAGTCATGTGTGGCTACATGAATAACTTGCAAATGAGACAATGCACCATATCTTACCGCAGGAGCTGCGTAAAGATAGAACATAAAAAATGTCGATGTCACGGGAATGAACGTTCCTTTATTGAAGGCTGCAATTCCATTGGAAATCCCTGCCATAGCGTGTTCTCTGATTCCATAGTGAATGTACCTACCAGAGTAGTCTCCGTTGATACCACAGCTGGTCTTTATTAGCGGATTTTGAAAGTCTACCTTTCCTTGCCAAATCATATTGACGGAAGGTGACAAATCTCCAGTACCAACCATGAAACTGTTTATCTCTTTGGCTATAGGGTTAAATACTAAACCGCTTGATTTTCTTGATGCCGTTGGTGCAGTAGGGAATTCATTTGGAATCAAAGAGATCCAATCTTCTGGTAATTCGCCTTTGATTCTGCACTTCAACTCCTTACCCAAGCTTGGATATTCTTTCTCATAATCATCAAGCAATTTTTGCCATTTGGAAACTGCGTTATCTCCTTTCTCCTTGAGGTCTCCGAAGAATTTGTAAACTGATTCTGGAATGCAGATTTTATCTTCTACCCTGAAATTGAACTCTCTGTGAAGACGGTCGACATCCTCTTGGCCAAATGCAGCACCATGTGCAGCAGCCGTTCCTTCGGCTTTTGCTCCGATACCTATTTTAGTGTAAGCAATAATAATGGTTGGTTTAGTCTCGGACCTCTTAGAGGCTTCCAAGGCATTGACAATACCAGCGACATCGTTGGAACCATCCTTTATCTCGATGACATTCCAATTGCAAGCAATGAACTTATCTTTGATGTTTTCGGTGTTTGTTAAGTCAACAGATCCATCACAAGTTATTTGGTTGTTATCATAGATAACAGTCAAGTTATTCAAACCAAGATGACCTGCCAAAGAGACGGCCTCTAATGTAATCCCTTCTTGCAAACATGCATCTCCCAACATACAAAATGTGTGATTAGACACCACGGGGAAGAAGGGCTTGTTATACGTTGCTCCCAAGTTTTTGGAAGCCATTGCCAAGCCAACAGCATTGGAAATGCCCTGTCCCAAGGCTCCGGTAGTGACCTCGATAGCTGGATGCTCTATTTCGGGATGACCTGGACAGTAGGAGTTCACGTCTGCTGAGTGATAGGTTTTCAACTGCTCCAACGTCATGTGCTCGTACCCCACAAGGTGATGGAAAGCATACTGAAATAAACATGTGTGGCCGTTCGAGAGAACAAATCGATCACGGTTGAAAAAGTCGGGGTCGTTTGGTGAGAAATTCAAAACGTACTTCCACAATGCAACTCCAATTGCAGCCATTCCCATAGCCCCTCCTGGGTGCCCACCGTTGAATTGTTGCACCAAATCTGCGATAAGCACCCTGAAGACCTTGAGTACATACTCGTGTGTCTTAGTGATTCTAGCAGATGATAAATCTTCTTTTACAGTCATTATGTCTTGTTAAGTTATCCACCAATTATTCCAATAATATCAATCTCACAACAGAATCGCTTCTAAGTAAATCACTTTTATATGCACAGAGAGACCGCCTCTTGTGATCTTAAGTCCCATCGGAAAGAATTCGTCTCCTCTACAGTCCTCTCGGAGAGAATCTGTCGCCTCCACAATCCTCCCATCGGGAAAATAGCTGAGAAAGGTGTATCGACTAAAATATCCATATTGGGAAAATGTAGTCGATTAGCCCGAGAATTGGGGTACAGCTATATCGGATGCTCGAACTTAACTAATACGGAACATACGCTTGTACTAGAATATGAGCATATATAGCTACAGAGTCGTCAAAAAAGCAAATGGTAAACTAATCTTCAACGAAAGGAATCAGGAAAGATGACCACCGGAGACGAGAATCCTTCTCTCCAAGTAACTGCAGATCATAGAATAGAGCTTCGTGAGGCGCCCATCAAGAAGCCGGGGAAGGGACAAGTTTTGATCCACGTTAAGGCGACAGGTGTTTGCGGTTCTGATGTCCACTTTTGGAAGCATGGAGCTATTGGAGAGCTCAAGGTTTTGGGGGACTGTATTCTTGGTCATGAAGCTGCTGGACAGGTGATACAAGTTGGAGAGGGTGTTGAGAACGTGAAAGTTAACGATCGGGTTGCGATTGAGCCCGGTATACCATGCGGCAAGTGCTTCTTGTGTGATCAGGGAGACTACAATCTTTGTGAGGATGTCGAATTTATTGGTGTTTATCCCTACGATGGATCTATACAGAGGTATTTTGTTCACGATGCAAGATACGTATACAAGCTTCCAGAGAGTATGAGTTACGCCGAAGGTGCATTGGTGGAACCCGTTTCGGTGGCCTACCACGGAATTGAAAGAGCTAAACTCAAGTTAGGTGAAGGCGTTTTAATTGCGGGAGCTGGGCCGATTGGATTGGTGGCGATGCTCTTGGCAAGATCTTTTGGCTGCTGTCCTGTTGTTCTCACTGATATCAGTGCTGATAGATTGGCTTTTGCGAAGAAAATAGCTCCCGAAATTACAACGTTCCAAATTTCGATGCAACTTTCTCCCAAGGAGAACGCTGCTAAGGTCAGAGGGGTTTTTGGTCCTGGTGAACACAACGCACCCCTTCTGGTCTTGGAATGTACCGGAGTGGAAAACAGTATCTTAACTTGCTCCTACGTGACAAGAAGATCCGGAACATTGATGATTATAGGTGTGGGAAGGGACTATATCAATAACTTCCCCTTCATGCATCTTTCCTTAGCTGAAATAGACATCAGGTTCATCAACAGGTATCATGGTACGTGGCCTACTGTTATAAAGTTGATAAGCAGTAGTGTGATTGACGTGAAGCCTTTAGTCTCTCACAGATTTCTTCTTAAGGATGCCGTGAAAGCATTAACTGTCTCTGCTGATCCTCATGTTCACTCTATAAAGGTAGTTATTGAGGATTGAAATATTTATGAATGGACATCAATCAATATGGCATAACGTAGTACATACAGACAGCTTTTTGGAAAAGATAAACTTTTAGGAACCAAGCGAAATACATTTTCTCATTTTTTGAATTTTCAGAATAGTTGCAAAATATTTCTAATGCCTAAAGTTAGCGAATCTCTTAGTAAATTTTTTCATTCTAAATTTTGTTGAAAATCGTCATGCTACATGAAGCTTACGAACTCGCTAATTAGAGCTTCGTAATACATTATATTTAAGGCATAAACTAACCGATTTTTCATGTAAATGAGCTTACCTATTGGAGGCGTTTGAGGATGATATCCTAATCGCATTCATTCATGCCATCTCTCCGTCATCCTTCTCGACGTGTTGGACCGTATACTTCTCTTCATCATAATTTTCCTTGAGAGTCTGCATTAAGCTACTATCGGCCTTACTGATGAGTACAGAAGAGTCAACAAGACCCATGAAAATGGTTCTATTTTCAGAGAACAATTGATCGATGGATTCAAGTGTGAGTTCCTTGGTCTCTGGATAGAAGAAATAGAACATTGGAACGAATGCCAAATTCGTGCATGTGAAAATGAGATAAGCTTTCCATTTCAACCTACTAATAATAGTAGGTGTTATTTCGACGACGAAAAAGTTCCAGAGCCAATTGGCAGAGATTCCTATGGCACTTCCTTTTGCTCTAGCATGAAGTGGAAGAATTTCGGGAACAATAACCCATGGAATACAGTTTCCAGAAGCACCAAATATAAGCTGAAACAAGAAGAAGAAGCCAACCGCTGCTTCACCACATCTTTCGCTGAGGTTTGGGTTGTTCTGGAAACTTAATAGGATGGAGATCATAAGCATGCAAATTCCACAACCGAGAAAACCAATGACCATTGGCATTCGCCTACCAAATTTGTCAGCGAAGATAGACGGTATAATGGATCCGATAGTAAAGCATATAACTGCACAACCACCTAAAATCATAGCTAAATTCCTTTCAAGTCCAACGTTACTTATAAGAACTGTGGTAATGTAATAATTGATGAGATTGATTCCTCCCATTTGTTGTGCAAACATCGATCCATATGCCAAAATGACTCTATTCCTTGTTCTAGCACTATCAGTTTTGAATAATCTTCTCCAGGAGTATCCTCCTTCAAGTGTTTCCAAGATCATTGCTTCTTTGATTTCTTCATAAGCCCGTACAATATCATCATCAGATTCTTCCAACCCAAAGACATAGGCCAAAACTTTTTTAGCTTCTGCTTCTTTACCCTTGAAATAAAGATACCTGGGAGATTCTGGGATTGTGAAAGTGAAAGCAAGGACAACAAGAGCAAATATTATCTGCGTGGCTATTGGAAGTCTCCATGCTATTGGACCTTCAAGAAATGATAAACCGTAATCCAACCAATAAGCATAAACCAATCCTATACCGACGAAAAGGGCTTCGGAGCACACAAGACGACCTCTCTGATGTGGTTTTGAAAGCTCTGCTTGATACATGGGCACCGAACTGGTCTCCATTCCTGTTCCTAGGCCCGTTATGAATCTACCGATCATCAAATGAGGTACACTGAAAGCGGTAGTCTGTAATGTAACACCAATAGTAATGATGATCATAGCTGCTGCAATTGTCCTCCTTCTGCCAAGTATGTCACCTGTGTAGTAGTTTACTATGCATCCAAAGAAACAACCTAAGGTATATATGGACACAATGATCCCCAAGAAACTATCTTTGGGGTTACCAAATTGATTTAAGAAATTTTCACCGTCAATCAAGTTACCCACGATACCCTGCTCAATTCCAAAAAGTATAAAGGCTAGCTCGCAGGTGAATGTTACAGCTAAACTGACCTGTCTTCCTCTTTTCCATACTGCGAATTGCTTCATTCTGTTGGTATCTTCATCGACTAGCCCACAGTGAGCTCTTAATGAATTAATGTTTGTTATATACTCTTCGAAATTTTGCATTAACGTGTGTTCTTAGAGTTCAGATAACGATGAAGTTGGTATTTTTTAGCGCTTATTCCTCTTAGTTCATCGTAATGCACCCCACATTTTCGTTCTCAGATCATTCCCAAAATAGTATTATTTGCCGCAATATGGGGTAACGTATTTTCGACAAGACTGTTGAAATTTCTTTGAGAGGGGGTTCGAGCTATTATCCACGATAAAATGGCAGGGTACGTGAGAACCACATTATCAAGACCACTTCTCCGAGATCGCAACATATGCGAGTCCCACGGAAGGGACGGTGAATATACGAACCTGATTCGCGTCTAGCCGAGTGGTTGCATTTCGATTTACCGACTATGATTTGTATGCACGAAAACCATCATTGGTGAAAGCTGGAACATCAGTATGTTTATAACCATGAATGGATATATCAGGGAAATTTAAACGATAGAGTGGCTGGATATACTGATATAAAATGCGGATTAAAAGCGGCGTACCCACATTAAAGATTCATGATCAGAAAAAATGGAGACTCAGAAGATGTGGAGACATGAGGACGAGGATCTTGTGCAACTCAGCTTGAAAGGAAGTTGCAGAGGTAGCTCGAATTTAAAGTTCATCGAAAAAGAAAGAATAGTCTATAATGGTGAAGCATCATTGGACAAAGTGATTGTGATTTCGGGTGGTGGTTCCGGTCACGAGCCTACTCACACAAGTCTCGTTGGAGATGGAATGTTGGATATTGCGATTGCGGGTGACATTTTCTCTTCGCCTTCAAGCAAGCAAATCGTCCTGGCCATTGGTAAGTTCAAAAGCAGTAGGGGCTACTTGCTAGTGGTCAAGAACTATACCGGTGATAAAATTCACTTTGGACTAGCCATGGAAAGAGCCAAATCATTGAACAAAAATGTTGAAATGGTCATCGTTGGCGATGATGTTTCTGTGGGTAGGACTAAAAATGGTCTTGTTGGAAGAAGGGGACTTGCTGGTGTGGCCCTCGTGCATAAAGTAGCTGGTGCTCTTTCTATGAAAAATTATTCATTGAGTGAGATGAAAATGCTCGTACAGAATGTTGCAAATAACATTGTTACAATAGGAGCCAGTTTGAATCACTGCAAAATTCCTGGAGCATTGCACACGGACGTAAGCTATTTAGGCGTAGATGAGATGGAGATTGGTATGGGCATACATAATGAGCCCGGTGTCGAAAAGATATCACCACTCCCCATTATGAATAATCTCATTACCAAAATGTTGGCTTATCTCTTATCACCCAACGACAAAGAACGGTATTACGTTCCTTTCGATGTCGGTCATGATGTTGTGTTATTAGTGAATAATCTAGGTGGAACATCAGAATTTGAGTTGAATATAATTGCAGAGAAGACTAGTGTTTTGTTGTCCAACATCTATGGAATAGAACCGACAAGGACTTGTACGGGGACTTTCACTTCTTCTTTAAATGGGAATGGTTTCAGTATATCACTCCTCAACATCTCCAGGGCAGGTGGTAGCGTGATTCTTGAATCGTTGGATCTGCATACTGGTGTCTCAGCCTGGAGAAGTCTGCAAAGATTGTCTTCAAAAGACCCTCTGAGATCGTTTGAAAACAACTGCCTTGCCGAAGTTGATCGCACGATAGTTGATTCACCAATAGTGAGATGCAATGCCAATACTGTGGAGAAAGCATTAAGGTCAGGCTTGAATAAACTTCTTGATGCAGAGCCTCAAATTACTGATTACGATACGATATTCGGCGACGGTGATTGTGGAACTACATTGAAATCCGGTGCTCAAGCCGTTATCGCTCTGTTAGATAAGGGTGAGCTTGATATGACTGATGGTGCACAGTTGTTAACCCAAATTTCCTTATTGATTGAAGATTCAATGGGAGGCACTTCTGGGGGTTTGTATTCGATCTATGTTAGTGCTTTAGCTCATTCGTTGAGAAACAAAGCTACATTATCAGGTGGTGAATTGGAGGCTAGCACTAAAGTCGTTTCGCAGAGCATGAAAGAGGCTTTGGACTCTCTTTTCAAATATACCATGGCAAGAAGGGGGGATAGAACTCTTATAGATGTTTTAGATCCATTTGTAAAAGTTTTTAGCGACACTTTGAACCTTGCAGAATCAGTGAAGGCCTCGACCAGAGGGTTAGAATCCACTAAGCAGTTGAGAGCTAAATTCGGTCGAGCTACGTACATCAATGATGATATTTCTACTAATTATGAGAAAATTGGTGGCTTGCCCGATCCAGGAGCTTTGGGACTTAATATATTGATTCAGGGATTTGTTACATCCATAATAGATGATAGAAGTGAATAGTTGATCCATCCTATACACCATTAAATACTCTATACACATTGCGTCTTGTTTAAACTCGAGAAAGCAAGTGAAACGGTTCGCTATGAAGGGCATATACGTTTGTTGTGCAATGGAATGAGTGGCCGAAGTCTTACTGTATTTTGCACCCAACGCTGCATTCTCTTTTGAAGTTGTACGATTGAGTTGAGCATGAAGTCACATCTTGGCACTTCTATTTCGCTTTCTTGTCTGATCCTGTTCATTTTCTTGAATACAATATCGCCATAGTTATAAATCAAAACCAGAAACATGAGATTTTTCTCCTTTTGATCCCATTGCCAAGTTCAACACTAACTTTGGCAAAAAAATATATCACATCCTCGGACAACACTTCTCTCTTATAACGTACAGCATATGGTAGCGCGATACACTTCAATGACAATGATAACTGGTGATGGAGTTGATTGCATTTGAGCAAATAAACGCAGTAAAACATAAATTAGTCCGATTTACTCGTGAATTTCCAAGATAAATGAATGATTTTACTACTGAAGTAGGATAGATTATTAGGAACCGTATAATTAATCTTAATGTGAATTCAGAGGTCAATTATGTCACCTGTATGAAAAACTTTCCATTCAACTCCTTTCCTGGTTTCATGACAACCCCATACACGCCCTTTGCACTCTCTTCTGGCGTTGAAAGTGAGGGTTCGATACCCAATTTCTCTTGAGCTTCCTCCATCATTGGGAACAAGTTCTTGGTCAAGTCTGAACCAACGGCACCTTATGGACTGCGACTGAAGTGAAACCTTCGGGAGCAAGTTCAAGACTCAACTTCTTAGCAATAAAATTGATACTTGCTTTTAAAACACCATAGGCACTCGAAGGAACAGAAGGCATACCATCGATAGAGCTTTCCCAAGCAGATTTGATCACCTATTTCTTGACACTCAGAGGCTTCAAGCATTTATATAATTTCAGAAAAATAAGTATAGGACTCAAAGTATTTACATTGTAGTGTTCCAAATAGTCTGTAGCTTCTACTTTCAAGACTGTAGATCGCGAATTTGCAACCAGAGCATTAGAAATAAAATAATCGATTTTCTCAACTCCCTTCAATTGCTCATCAAGCTTGTCAACGGAGGCAGAATCAGCAACATCTAGTTGAATAATCTTCATTGTTTTGGTCTCAATGTACCACTTTTGTCAAATCTGTTGCATTCTCCACATTACGTGCTGTAGCAATGACAAATCTGTCCTCATCCAGAAGATTTTTTTCACCAAGGCAATTCCGATTGCCTTGTTTGCTCCTGTAACTAAAATGTTGAAGATATCGTATATTTTAATTGTCCGTAGTAATAGTATATATCGCTCGAATTGAATGAGAAATTTTCAATTCACTCTGGATATAAACACCTCGAACTGAACTAGAGCATTATGTATCTACCCAAGTATTGCTTTTATACCCTAATAGACACCAACTATATTACAATATTGACCGGGGTAACAGGCCTGTGTACACGCGCCACAAAATCATCGGTTACACATTCGAAAGAATCAGACCGAATTCGCAAGGCTGTCTAATTCATTCAATGCGTGCATTCATGAAAGCGACACACTATTATCAATTGCATCAAATATACGATGTGAAATGAACGGCTACGACATAAAATCAGCTGACTCAAGGTCTTGTGATTAATGGAATGTCAAAGGAAATACGTGAAAGTTGAATCCTGTCCGCAGACACTTCTTTGAACAGTCAACTGTCGAAGAAATCACCAAACCTCAAATTACGATTCAGCCATGCTCTAGAAAAAGTCGATATCTTGATGATCGGGACCCGTAATACTCAAATCATATATTCCACTCCATCATAAAATCAGTCCATTACACATTCAATCAACGACAAATGATTATCATGGATAGCTTTAACCAGCAGAAAAGGAGATTATCGGATAAAACTCTTGGAACAGTTTTATTGTAGAGACAGATACAGACACTAGTATCGATACAATATAATGAGTCCAAGTCATATGCCATACGCAGGGATCTTCCACATCTCAGTTACACATTTTTGATTGTTCTCTTGCAATGTACACGTCAACAAGAAGAAAACAATTATTCCAAAAGATTTGCTTTCAAAATCACATCGCAAGTTGTAGTCAAATATGGATGTAGTTTTAACACGATATACCTATTACGGAGATCGCACGATTCTAGTGCTCTACGTGGAGCGGAGAGATTACTTGATGGGCTTGTTTAGACCGCGTAAAAGTATTGAACGAACAAGAGGTACAATGATGTAAACGGACATGCATCAAACCGTATAATGCCTTCACTTAGACTTTGGCCAAAGGCTGATTCCAAACCAAATAAGCAGAAACCGAAAGACTCAACAATTGATCAGTCGAGAAACCTAGTCATATTTTCAGCCGCTTACAAACATTTTCACACCTTACCTTTAAAATCCTTTCAGACATTTTCA